>CM029498.1:12728225-13328225 GCA_017140595.1 Eucalyptus curtisii
GTCAATGTTTCCAATCTAAACCTAATCAGTAACTACTCTCCAACAATCCCCTCATTTTTGTCCACATGTTAGTGTGACACCCTCCATTATAAAACCCATTTTTTGATTATTGCATGAATTGACAGCTAAAACAAATTATATGTGCAAAAAAAAACAATAATTATTGTATAATCTCTAGGTGTTGACCGCACACGGGTGGGGGAAAACGAGTGGGTCCTGTGAAGAACGCGAGTACCTTAGCCAAGAAAAGATGAGCCAATGTTTTAGTTTGGAAAAGTTAAGGCAAGAAGCCGTATACATATTAAAAGATGTAAATTAAAATGTTAACAAAAAAAATATAAAAAATGATCTAATCAATGAAAGGAATGGCTGAAGAATTTTTGGATGAAATCAAAAATAAAGAATGTGAATGTCGGTGCATAATTGTGGGGTCCCCAAAAATGTTTTGGGGGAGCTTTGTCACTTGAACTTCCACAGATAATTAATTGAAATAATTAATTGTGATTTTTATATAAGGAAGATGTTTTGTTTTTTTACTGAAAGCTGGTACAGAATTTTTATCTTGTTCATTGGTTACTTTACTCTATCCGAGGTGAATGATGCACAAAACTATCTAAATGAAGAAGTGAAACTGACGCTTCTGAATTGGACTTTGTCTTGCAATTTCACCTTAAAAATCTAGAAATAAAGAAAAAAAAATAATTATTTTATTTTATCACTTTCCATACTTCGATCCCATTCATAGAATAAAAGAGTTAGCCACCCGCTACAGTCAAACATGGCTTGATTCAATCGGATGGTGAGAAAATTAGCATCTTAATGTAAGCTTTACAAAAAGATTTCCAGAATATATAATTTGATTTTAATATATTACAAAATAGGTATATACTTCCATGCGAGTGAAAACTAACAAGAAAAATTATTTAATGAGGAAACGTCAATCATGCATTTGACCCCATTTTCCAAAATTAATTTAATTTACAAGAGGGCTAAAATGATTTAATTAAAGTTCCATCTATTTTACAAAAAAATGAATAATTTCCTAAAGGTGATCGCCAGGGATGATTGGTCAATGAAAAAAAATTTCATTAGAATTTATGATTTACCATCTATTGAGATACTAATGTTATTATATAATTGTTATCTTGATTCCTTTTAATCATCACTACGTCCATTGTTTAAGATCATGGCTAATGAATAGTTCACCAAATATTTTCTTAAAAATAATCACTTGTATCGTTTTTAATAATTGGTTAAAAAAATATTTTCATTATCAACAACAATTTATGTATAAGTATATTTATGGACACTGAAAAATATTTTTCAAGCCATTCTATTTCCCACAAAACTAATGCATCTTATACTTAGAATTTACTAACAAATTGAGAAACTGATGGACTACATAAATTGTCATGTTGGTTCTTTTGAATTATCAATGCCTCCACTCTTTAAGAATCGAGGATATTATTCAAATTTCATATTCAATTTTTAGATCGAAAACGCATGTTGATTTTTTTTATAATGTGGAGAGACTAACATTATCATAAAATGACTTGAATTGTTAATTCGGGCCATATCATATATATAGACTAAAATATTTTACTATATCTTAATTGAAGACATGAATGGGTGGACTCCATTCAATGTTTTCCTCTTTTTTAGCGCCTTGCCAATTTCTTTACTATTTTAATGATTTTGATAATATATATGTATTTTCTAACTTTGCATTGACGCCCCGCGAGTCTATTCAATACGTTCAACATGATTAAACCAAAATTCAGTCATTAATTCTAATCTCCAACTGGTACGACTTTAAAATATTGCATGGCATAGGAAAGATATCAATCTAAACATTTAAAGTCGTTTTATATCGATTAATCAAAATGCAAAGCAACACTCTATTGAGGGTAATTTTCTAAAAAAAAAAAGCAAATTTAATCACCCATCAAACTACCTTTGAGACAACTCATGTAATTTTCTTCTCTCATTTTTTCTATCTCTATGGCTAATTTTTCCATTATCAAGATCTCTCTCTCAGGATTTGATGGAAATAATGGGAACGAAAATGGAAATTGGAGCTGTGGAGGACGTAAGAGCCTACTCATAGAAGCCCGTAGGCTGTCACTTTATCGAAGTACACGTGTCGGGTGAATAGAGGGGTTGAAGCTACTGTCCTTGCTTCCTCTTCACTCCGCATCGACCGGACAAGAATCGGACGGCGCGGAAAGGCGCCGTCATCTACTGTTACCCCATTTCTATTCATTTTTTCTTTTTCTATCTCATAATAAATTTTCAGTCGACCAAAAAAAAAAATTTCTCATGACAAATTTTCTGATATATATAATGCATATCTTTATGCGTATTCTTTTGACAATAATTTCAAAATTCATAATGAATGACAACTAGTTATTTTTCTAATAAATAGAGAGCAATTAGCAAAACTAGTATATAGTTAGTATAAAAAAGAGAAAAGTACATGATATCTCTCGAATTCGTTGAATCGATTAAGTAATTTCTTAAGTGAGTCTAAGAAGTTATGGGATAAATTTAGCTTGAAAAATTGATTCACATACAGTAGGTTCACATCTTATTAAGCACTAAAGGTGTCATGGGCCATGTTGATTACCATTAGGTAACATTCTTTTATCACAACTCAATTTGTGTATTTTGGGATCCGAAAGACAAGATTAACATATATCAGTGGACGCATGAATTACATTCTCTATCAGTGTTTGTTTTTTTCTTTTAAAAAAAATCTATCGATCATGAGTTTGGTTTATACCACCAACAAATATTAAACATTTTTGTACTTTAACAATCTACTCGAATTTAACTCGTGAGAACTCTAAGCTGCATTATATCGTGTAAATTTCTAAATGGAATATGATATAAAATTTAGGGATTTTGCTACATCCTATAAATTATTTGATTAATTGTAGTAATAAAGTCTGAAATTTTCATATTATCTCATATGCATTTTTTAGTATGAATGACATATTAGTAGAGATGAACTTGAAAATGCACAAACAAAAAATGGTAAAAATCGCTTTGCATTCGTTTTAAGAAATCGAAATGCACAAAAAGAGATAACCTCAATATAATAAATCTATGATTATCATGCAATCTAAATTTAAATGGTAAATGACCTCATTGTAGTTTTCTGGAGCAACATGTTCAACCACGACAATAAATGTAAATCGGCTACAACAACGTTGATTGGTCCGCGATACCGAACTGGTAAGAGAAAGAAAACATAATTATTTACCTTGGTGATTCAAAAAATATAGTGCTTTGACTCTCACCTACTTCATTTTTACTATTTTCCCTCTCTTTTAATTTCTTTTTTGTTCCATTCTATCATTGTTTAATGAAATTTTATTAAATAATAAACTATACTAATGTAACTAAAATACGTAATAAACAAAGATACTAAATGTATAATTTATATTATAGGGTAGGAAGGAATGCATATATATATATAAAAGGGTATAAATAAAAAATCATTGCTATTTTTAAATTTTAAATTTTTTTCTACACTAGAATTTGGTTATTAGCTATATTTAATTATCATCTAGTTTTATTAATTCAAGAAGTTTGTTATTTAAGAAAAATAGCTTTTATACAATGAACATAATAAATCACATCCACCTTTACTCTACAATCCTCATGAGATACTTTCATTGAGGTTATATATTTCTTACATCCAATTTTATCTCGCCTTGTGTAGGAACCAAATACGAAATAAAATATTTTTTTCTTATTTATAATTTAATCCTGACTACCAAACGTAACATAAGAGTTAGAACAATCGGTTAGCTTGTTAAAGCATTTCCAACAATAAGAACCAGAAGTCATTTATTTAAATCATAGAGGCAACGATAAATCACTCCGAGTCGAGACCACAAGCACATGTTCAAAGGCCTAGATTTTATTGTTTTATCGAATTCGCAAGGAGTTCTTCTATGAGCTTGTCAGTAGTCAGGTCTCCATTATTTTTTTTTCTTTATCCATGTATTATTCGAGTCGCTAAATTAATCGCGGAAAGGAAATACGACAAAAAAGAAGAAGATATTGATGGGAAAATAGAATTGGGAAAACCGAGGGACGTCACGGTCCCTCTTGTGGTCGAACGGCGGGCGGTCCCCGGTTTTGCGGGGGCGGAGGACGAGTCCCGCCGAGCCGTTACGGTTCTTACCTCGCCGACTCCGACGTGGCGGGAGGTGATTGGACGGGGGCCGTCACTGTGCTTCGAAGTTTGAACGCCGAACGTCGGCCCTTTGACCTCTTTGATTGGTTCGGTCGTCGCTCGGGATTTTATTATCAGAGTTGGTACTTTTGGCACGGAAACTGATGACTCCTCCCGCACTCTTTTTTTTCGATTGAAGTAATTTTTTTTTATAAATAATTTCGATTTCGATGATTGTATAGTTATGGCTCACACATTCAAATTCAGTCATATATAAAATGGTTGAATATCAACAAGGAAAATGATACGTGATCTTTTGATAACTTTTTGACATTTCGAATTTTTTTAAAACCATAGCATTCTCAGGAAGATGTCTGTAGTTAGGACACAACATTTATTAAATAAGAAAACAGAAAAAATATTACAAATCTTAAATGAATTGGCTTTCTTCGTAATTTCACATATAAATGATGCTTTGAAAATCAAACAATATATAATAAAGTATTGTTAACAAACGTAGCAACATACTTATTAACACGATCCTTCTAATTTTGAAATTATTATTTCGTAAGAGTCTTTCTAAGGTTGGCCCTATAGAGACTCTCTTTTTTTTTTGGGTCATAATAAAGAGACTCGTTGAGAATGTATAATTAATTAAAAAAAATTGATTTTTGTAGTGTTGATTACTTGTAACATTAGTAATACATTTAAAATCATGGACTTTTCTTATTTATGTCACTTATTAAAAGAAATACTTTTTGTTAAAGGTTGATGGGATTTATCTCTATAAACCGATGTGGTTGGCTCAAAAGTTGAGAAATGAACTTGTGTCCATGAATTGCGAAGGTTTCGTCTCTTTTTCGAAAAGGTTATTCATCTTAGTCTTCCACTTTACTTAACTTAGCCATGAATGATGTAAGAAAATCTTAATTTGTTTGCGACGTAAAACATAAGTTTGATTCTGCACACTACCAATATGAATAAACTTACATTCGAAGTGCCCGTCTGGGTTTCGGCTCGTGCTTTTCTGATCTCTAAAGTTAAGAGTATATATTTCACGAGTCAAGATTCACGCATATAATTCGCAAGTCAAGATTTGCGCAATTAAAGATGAAATTTCGTTTTAGAATGAAAAAAGAAAAAGAAAAAGAGTTTTATATCAATAAGGAACACTTATTAGACGTGACATGCATTAATGACATGACAAATCTTCTTCTTAAATATAGTGTTTTTTTTGTCTAATTTAAATATAGAGTTTACTAGCACTAAAAACTGTAGGTGGACCAATTCTATTCCAAGCAGAATTATGCAGAGCAAAAGCACTAGAAACCATTTCCCGACTATATTCTATTTTATTTTTAAACATAAAACTGAGTTTACATACATATACATAAACGCATATACATATAAATTGACACCTCTTCCAAAAAATGAGAATATTGTCCAATCGGTCCTAACACTCCTGCATGAATGTCAATTCAGTTTTAAATTTTCCAATTTTACCAAATTAATTTGAATCTTTGCACTAAATTCAAATATAGTCATTTTAATCAATTTTAGTGAGAAATCACTAATGTAGCAGTGTATAAATAGGTTGTTCGGCAATGACTAGTTTGCCGGTTCGATGAAAATTGGCTAGAAGAATTATATTAGAATTTCGTGTAAAGGTGTATAATTAAATTTGTAAAATTAGAAAGATCATAATTGACTTGGTATTTGTATAATAGATTTAAGACTGAATAGGTGATTTTCACTTCAAAAAGTTTTTCCAGGGGTGGAATACTATTTATTGTTGTGCTTATATCACATCCATATAACCACAAGTCAAGTCATTTCCACTTTACCAGACCAAGGAAAAAAGTTATTTCCACTTTCGAGTAAGATAATCATTAAATTATAATTATTTTTTTGCTAGGTTTACCACTCGACTGTTTTTAGTCAATTATACAGTTGAGTTAGGTCTTCTTTTCAAATAATTTTTCGGGCGACTCTTGACTAGCAAGTCCCACCAATGATAGACGTGAGAACGACCATCTCAACATACTCGAAAATGATCGATTCCCTTATAGGAGTTACATAACTACTATAGTCTTTTGGGACCAAAAACTTTTGATATATAGCAAAAGGCTAACCAAAGCCGGTTGGCCTCTACTACCAAAGACTCGGTTTAACTATAGGAAATAAGACTCTAGCCACGGGTAGAAGTCGCTCTAAAAACACATTCATTTACACGACGGCTATCTTTACCAAAGTTCTCTTATACCAACTTCTTTCGTTACAATGCCATTGAATTCATCGAACTGACCTTCAATTCGACATGCTCCTTATTTCCATCTACATGAAGGTGCGTGAAATTGAATTCTATATAAATTGCTCTCTTTCCTTCACCAATCTATTCATTCAATATCCCTCTCCTCCATGGAAAATGATGGTTAACTACATAACTTCAGCTTGGGTTAAGCTTCGATTTAGCTAGTGTAGGAAACTATCGCCATTAAATGACAAGATCGGCCAATTGATAAAAACAACAACCTAGCTATTCACAAAGGTTTGTGTCTAGCTCCTTAGCGTCTACATTAAATTCCCAAAAGCAAACTTTAGGAAATGCATGGAACGCTATCCTCTCCATCTCCACTCGGCAGGCATTAAGGAGTGTACGTATACGCACCAACGTACGTACAAAGCTGCAAAACCTACCGCACAATTGCGCTACGAACACCAAAGTACGACGTGCGTAGATGTGCCTGTTCATATATGGATTGTATAATTCGAAGCGAACACTTATTCTCTGAAAATCAGGAATGAAAATCCAGCGAGGGTTACGTAAGGACGGGACGCATATGGCAATTACTAAGCGATGCCAACTTTTCTTGACATTGATATGGGTTTTCCATTTGGGGGCTAGCCTAAAGGTAGATGACAAAAGCATTATAGTTTTTTATCATTACAAGATAGACCAATCTCCATATACCCATTTTAGGAAACCAAGTCATGGGTCTCGTTTTCTTTTATATATATGTACGAAGGTATGGATTGATAGAAACTCGAGACAAATATGTTATCCCACAACACGGTCCTTCTCTTGATCTTAACAAAGACTGCCTTTTAGTCTCCATACACCGTGAAATTACATCATAAAACTCTCGAATTTCAAGAACAATATGATCCAAAAGTTCCATAGTGTGGCAAATGGACATCGAACGCCCATCTTTGAAGTCTCCTCGTTCACTTCTTTCTTCTGTATTTATTTTTTGTTGGATGGGTTTTTGGAGGAAAGAACTACGATTTTCATCAGGCACTGCCAAGAATAGCCGTGTATATGGGGAGTGCGATGACTTGGACATTTAGAGTCTTTTTCAGCACCCAATATTTGCCCTTCCGTTTTGTGGAAAGCCGAGTCATTTTCAACGTCGCAAGAAGAGAGAGGAAGAGAGAGAAGAGAGAGAGAGATAGAGAGAGATGGCGTCTTTTGCCCTGTACGCAGCTTGAAACACGCAGTGGCAAAAGAAATAGAGACACCCTTCGACACGTTTCAGCTTGCTAGCTAAAACGAAAACCCCCCCATCATCCGCGGCGTTCGATCTTTTCTCATCTTTTCTTGCTCCAGAAAACCGTAGTCCACAGAAGAAACAATTAAGCCAAGAGAGATTAATTAGATCCATATGACAATTCGACACAAATACACATCGAGAAAGAGATGGAAAGATGGTTTATGGCCAAGGCATGTTGAGGTTTTCGAGAGCTGTTTTGGCTAATAAATTAATTAAATATACGTTGTCTAGAGAGAGAGGGAATTGATTCACGAGAAGATGAATCGACTCACACATTAAAAAAAAAAGAAAAAGGATAAAAAAAGGGCAGTTGAGGATAGCTAAGACTTATCGCATGTTTGCTTCACGCAAGCAGCTTAAAACATGAGAGAGAGAGAGAGAGAGAGAGAGAGAGAGAGAGAGATGGTGTTTGCTCCCTCGCGTGGCTTTAAAGGCTTCTTCCTCTTGGGCGTTTTTAAAATAACACACCGCACACACCCCTCGCCCTCCTTCGCCCTTTTCACCTCCTCTCCTCTTCTTATAGAGAGAGCAAAACATCCTCTCAAAACCAACCAAGAAACGCACCAAACCCTAAGTCAAACAAGCCTCTCTCTCTCCCCTTCTCTCTCTCTCTCTCGCTTTCCCTCCTTCCTTCATGGCCCATCAAGCCCTAATCATGGAAGACGTCTTGGGTTATGATCATTAGTTTGAGACCATGAGTTCTAACCCCAGCTCTAGCAGCGGAGGCGGAGGCGGCGGAGGGGGAGTGGCAGCGGCGGGGAAGTGGGAGCGGGAGCGGAGGGCCATGCGGCGCGTGCAAGTTCCTGAGGAGGAAGTGCGTGCCCGGGTGCATATTCGCGCCCTACTTCGACTCGGAGCAAGGGGCGGCGCACTTCGCGGCAGTGCACAAGGTGTTCGGCGCGAGCAACGTGTCGAAGCTCCTCCTCCACATCCCCGTCCACAGGCGGCTCGACGCGGTGGTCACCATATGCTACGAGGCGCAGGCTCGCCTCCGGGACCCCGTCTACGGCTGCGTGGCCCACATCTTCGCCCTCCAGCAGCAGGTACGCTCCCTCATCGCCTTCATCGTCACAGTCATCGGTAAGATTTCGTGAGATCATTGTCGATACCGGAGAAAATTCTCCCGATTCTTGTTTGTTAGAAGGCATCTTTAGCTTGAGGCTCTTCCTATTCTACTCTCTTTCTCTCCCCAATTAATTCTGGTTCCATTATTGGGAAGTTGTTTGCACCGTAAGAAAAGATGTCCTTCTCGTTTTGTGTTTTCCACAAGCTTCGACCGTATCTGATGACTCATGATGATCTTCCTGCTTGAAAGCGACGAAAAAATTTACCAACGAAGTGATGAAAATGTTTGATCAATATGAATATGAATAGCGACTTCTACATTTTTTTTTCCCATCTAAGACTATGGTTAAAAATCTGGTCTCGTTCTTCATCATCTTCTGCCTTGTTTATGTCCGATCAATATGAATATGAATATGAATAGCGACTTCTTTTTTTTTCCATCTAAGACTATGGTTAGGAATCTGGTTTCGTTCTTCATCGTTTTCTGCCTTGTTTGCGGTAGGTGGATGCACCCCCCCAGAAATACACAAGGGTTCTCTTTCTCTCTCTCTCTTTTCCTGAAATGTGTATAATCTTCACTGTCTCCTTCCTCATAATGAAAAACAGAAAAAGGAACTTTATTATTCCAAAAAGAAGGAAAATTTTCTTTAAAAAATAGGTTGTAAAGGCAGCGGATATGTGTTGCAGGGTATGACGTGAGTGTTTTCAAGGGTTTTTTTTTTAATTTTTTTTTTATAAACTTTACTGAATTCTAGAAAAACTTTTCTCTGATATCATATGATGATGATGATGGGGAGGTGGGCGGAAATCGTGTTTTTAGCTGTTATTACGGAAATGGTCGGTTTGCTTCCTCATCTCAAATAGCACGCAAAAAAACAAAAAAAACAAAAAGACAAAAAAAAATGTGGCTTTTTCTTTAATTTAGGGCAAGGTCAGAAATTCTTTTTTTTTCTCCTCTCTTCAAATAATGTGTGAATCAGCATGGGGCATTTTTGTCATTTTAATTGAAAAATACTTTAGGGACTTTGTTCCAAAGTTCTCCTTCTTAGTCTTTGATTAATGAATGATAGATGCCCCTAAAGTTTGGTAATCTTGGATCTTTTAGATGCTAACATTCCAATTTCCATGTTGTTGTCAAGGAATAGTACAACGATCTTTCCGTTTTGTCAGACATTATGCTTTGATCCAACATGTAGCATTCGGATTTAGCATTATAATATGACCGCTTATGCACTCAATTATTTGGTGACAAGCTAATATATTATATTAGTTTCCGAGGGCACTTGAAAAGAATGTAAAAAACTGGACCCACCCGTGAGAATTCAACCACCAGCTTCAATGCACGCTCATCCCAAGGGCAATTATGCAAGCGAAAACGTTGAAATTTTCTTGGTATTTTAATTAATCCCCCTGTCCCCCCCAGGCTTATTCCTAAGCCTTGCATTGTTGGCAACTCCTCCACGTTCCCCATGCACGCTGTTCGAGCACGCACTTTTTCGAGCATATCGCACGGCCCGCACAAGGGAAAGCGCCACGCACCCTCGCACGCACGCACGACGACGAGTTCGTCAAATGTTTCACACCCGAAATCATTGTAAGTTAATCATTTCCTGGAGGTTGCTGCTTCGACCGAGGCGAGGCTGTATAGTAATCCGTTCCCTAGGGCTTCGCCTTCCCTCGCTCGTTCGGCCTCTTTCATATAGAAAAACCGTCGACCTTGCGTCCCGCGTCGGCAACGCATTGATTGCAGCGAGGAATGAGGTGTGCTGGGGTGCGGGTTGGGGGTTGTATCGAGAGGGTTTAAATTGGTTTTTCAGCGTGTCTAATGCGGTCCGGTCTTCTGCCAAAGCGAGACTTACTAGGCTTGAGGCAGGCAAGCAAAGCTGGCGTCTCGCGAAGTTTCTTCTCATCTACTTAATGGTGTAGACGATACGGGATACGTACGTTACGAAGATGATGGGCTGACACGAAGCACCAGCATGCAATGGCCGATGCTTCTGCTTTTTTCGATTTACTTAATGATCTATGCTGGGGCACATATGTACGTTACATGCATTGTTTTTCGAAGGTTTGAAATGAGACGTTTTGATGCCCGGTTGTGACGGATGAGTTGACACGAAGCACTTCATGCAATGGGTCAATGTTGCTTTTCTTTGGACCATCCTTTCTTGTTGTCGAACGAGGTTTTTTTCCTTTGTAATTATGTTGAAATGATTCTTTTAGCAAAGTTTTACATCGAGACATTAGGGTTTTCGTTGCCATTGACTGAATGCGAGGATCGTTGGTATTTACGTCGTTCAATCTTTTTTCTTATCGCAGACGGGTTTGTTCGGGAATTAATGATATATCTAGACGCTTATCTTGCCTTGTTTAAGCGTACTTTCGGAACTCACTTTAAACCGTCTGTGGGAAAATGAGAAAGTCTCTTTGGGCTAACTCAAGTTATTTTTTGCTCCATTGGGGAATTGATGGTGCAGGTGGTTAACCTCCAAGCCGAGCTCTCTTACTTACAAGCCCACCTGACGACGTTGGAGCTCCCGGTGCCTTTACCGCCTCCGCCGCCGGCCCCAGCTTTGGGGCCGCCGCTATCAATAGCTGATCTCCCATCCGCCTCGTCGATCCCTGCTACTTATGATTTGTCCTCGCTTTTTGATCCAATGGCACAAGCGGCGTGGATGGTGCCCCAACGGCAGATCGATCCCCGCCAATTCGAAGGCAGCTGCAGCGGCAGCGGGTCATCAGCTGCAGGCAGCGGTGATCTTAATGCGCTGGCCCGGGAATTGCTACGACGGCAAGGATCTCCACCTCCTGGCTTCATAGACGCGATGTCATCGCCATCGTCCCTCTCGAAATGAGACTTGACAACCCTAATCTATACTAGTACTTGCCCCGGGATTGACAGTTCGACGATACATACTATAGCAATGGAGCTTTGATTTTCTTGTTATACTTAGAGGCAAGTAATAGTAACTAATTAAATCTTTGTAGCCTGGTTCTATTTTGCTTATCCTCTTCTAAAGCAAAAAAACTAGTGCAATTGAACGCTAGATTATACATGTACTGAGCTTCAATTTAAAAATGTCTAGCAATTAAACTTGTAATTTTCAAAATATTTTGATCATGGAGCTCATGGACCCTGTCGAGTATAGTACTTTTAGGGAAATGCTTGAACTTGTCATGTCTCGTTCTCTTTCAATTTCTGTAAATTATATCTGGAAATATGAATTTGGCGGACAGGAAAATCAACTATTTATTTTTCAAGAAGTATAGCTTCGATAAAAGGCATGACCCATCGCATTACTTAGTGAACTTGCTCACCGTGCGACAAGAGACGCATTCTCTTCGTAAATATCATGAAATGGAATTTTATAATATGCAAAAAGTTCCTGGCGCTCGTCTTTTTTGCGTGTCTGTGTTTTGGTTGGGGGGGGGGGGGGGGGTAATTCAATGAATTTTTGTCACACGTCTATTAATTAGATTTTTTTTCAATAATTAATTGGACTTAAATGATGGCCGGATAACCTTTTTAAGACATAAGAAAAAAATGAAGTAAGACAAAATTGCATTACAAATTGCTTTCGATCCATCATCTGCGTACAACGTCATTATAAAGTGATATTCCATCATTCTATATGCGAAAATACAAATCCATTTTTCGTGCCAAGAACTTTCAATGAGTTGATAATTGTGATAAAATTATTGGTAAAACAAGTACATTTGTGACTTTCTTTCTATGTAACTTATCGGTAACTTACTGCCACTTTTATGAAATTGTCACTATTTGTATCGCTCCTAAACTAGTAATTTTTGTTCAGACTTACCAACTCTTATTTGTGTAACTGATCAATGCTTCAAATTCATTAATTTGGGTAGAAAATTACCAACCTTAACTAGAGTGATTCATCAACTTTTGTTAGATTAGTTATCAATAGGTTTTTGGTTACTGATTCTCATTTGAGGTATGTTCATTTACCAATATTTCTATTGAGTTATCACATATTGATTGCATCAATTACATACCCTTAAGATCTTCTGACTCTTTTTAGAGATTATCAACTTAAATTAGCGTGATACGTCAACCTTCCTCCAATTATTATTTCACCTAGTATTGTGTCATCAACTCGCAATTGGGTTATTTGCCAATATATATTCGGTTTCTTTTAATTAGCTAAGATTTCTTATTGTTTAAAATTTTTATCAACGTATTCTTAGTAACACCTTAAAATCACATCAACTATCATTTGAATTATTTATCTTGTTTATTTTTCTTTTAATTACCAATTCACTTTGAGATACGTTATTATGAATGATGAGATATCCAGTCATTCTTGCAAATAATAGTTGCCAAATGAAAACGGAGAATTTTAATTAAAAGGAAAGTGAAATATATGGAAATCCTCTAATACTCTATAAATAGAGAGGAGCAAATATGGAGAAGAGAAGAGAAAGCATTATATTTTACTCTCGAGAAAATTCCATACAGATAGCTCGCTCACGATTTTTCATACCACATTGAGATCACAAAGTGGAGCTTTTGATGATGGAACAAAGCTATCAACAGAGAGTAATTTATAATCTTATTTTACGTTTCATGTTATAATGGATTCATATTATTCTATGTGATTGAAATATTGCATATATTTGGTTCACCGATTTTCAATCCCGCAACAAATATCTTTCACCAAGTGTTATATTTTGCTTTTTATTAAAGGATACTCAAGTTCTATATTAGCTTTGGATAGAGAGAGTCAAATGCGAACAAGACTATATCTACTATATAATTCCAAATCTAAAGAAGTCGTTTAATATGCTTAACACGCACAAGCTTAATACCAACAATAATTAATGTCGAAATCTAATCAATAGTGCTATCTAAACTCATTTTAACATAATAATGAAAATCCATTAAAATTAAAGTAGTTTATATGATATTAAAGACGATTCAACAACGCTGGATATTAATAAAAGTGTTCGAAAAACACTGCGTTTGACAGAGGTGACAACACCTAGTAAACATTGCTCCGAGATGAGTAAGAGGACACAATGTCGGAATCTAATCAACGATGTTGGACAAAGGTGACAACACCTAGTAAACACTGTTCTTGGATGAGTAAGAGGACGTAACGTCGTAATCTAATCAACGACGCTGGACAATGGGTTGGCACTAGAATCTAATCAATAGTACTGGCTAGGATATAGATATTCGCGAAATTAAATCTATGACGGGAATCTTAAGCTATAGCTAAGCTAGACTAAGCAGAGATAAAAGTAAGATAAAGTAATTTTGTGTATTGTTCGGGGGCTTTCTCATTCGGATTGCTTGCAATATTTATAGGCCAATTTGGTAATCGTTGGTAGTCGGTTGCTTCCTCCTCAAGAGTCACTCCATGTTCTATGTTGAACCACCTTATTCACATATGGTTTCAGACTTGTTCAACAATGCTCTCATGGCTTGTTTAGTAAGAATTAACCGCTCTTCTTGAGTTTGGTGCTCTTTTAACCGTTCCCACCTAATTTCACCGTCAATGTTATATCTTCAACAATGTCTTTTGGTTTCAACACATGGCGACAGATGGCAACCAACTGCTTCATCTTAGAATTACATATCTTTATTTGTATGTCCATTGAAATCTAGCCTAAGGATTCTCGAAATCCTTGGCTATCATTTGTTTTCATAACCACTATGGGCTGAGCCGATGTAAATTACAGCCCACAAGCGGCAACGGGGTGATTTTAGAGTTTTAAGTCCCTTGTGACCAGTATGTGTTTGTAGGGTTATTTTTGGGTGTCAACGATACCACATCATGATTCAACCAATATCGCAATTTTATATCTCTTATTTCCTTTTAATTGGAGGATTAACCTAAATGATAGGTTCCATCCCATTTGTAATAAAATTTGTCTACTCAAACTCTAGCGAAGAATTTGATTATTGTGAGAATCCGTCAACACCAATATTATAATAATGTAACAGATATAGTCTTAAGCTTGTGCGACACAAGGATATCTCAATTGTAATGTGCAAAGGAAGGAAACTCGTAAATTTGTGAAAGTGATTTTCCCCGAATCATTTAACTATATGTTTTACCTTAACACTATCTAAAATCATGTGCATGTGATTAATTCGAGTTCCGATGGAAACTCATTCGAGGGCACCCCCGGGAACACCATAATCCATATAAATCAAACGGGTTTTATGTCAGATGAGCCACCGTCATGATTCGATGAGATTAGTTAGGTGTTTTAAGGAACTTGGATGTTCTCGTTGAAAGAAAATCTCAATAAATAAAGTCGGAGTCGCTTATGTATCCACTGCTGCCGAAAACAACGAATGATACGGCGAGTCTTTCAGTCGGACAAGAAAGAGAATGAAACAGTAACAATCCGATGTCGATCGTTTTGCTTGTTTCCTAAGTTTGCTTCAATTTCTCGCACGCACCAGACATGACGGCGAACGGCGCGGCCACTTCTCTCTTTCCAACTGTCCTCTCTCTCTCTCTCTCTCTGTCTGCTCCACCGTATAAATTGTCAGACATAGTGTACAACATACGAATGTACGTCTTCGTTTTTGCTTTTCCCTTTCTCCTGTTCATTGCTAATTCTTTCTGTCAGTCTCCGAATGACGCCAAAGAGCGACACGAAGCAAACGTTGAAGTGCAGAGCTTGAGTATTAGAGTCAGTAAATAGTCGAGTACTCGTCTAGAGACTGCAGATTCAAGGCTGAAGTAAATAATGAGTTAAAGCTTCATATACATTTCGTGTCAGATTATGGCTCCTGGATGTCGTGTGTATTTCGAAAGGTGCCTTGGGAAGAAGAATCGACTTCTCTGAATTCAAGGGCAGGCACGTCACATTTCACTACAAGAAAAGAACTACAGCGGGACAAAATTTTGTCGTCTCAGAGTATGAAGCCTTAGGATCGATCAAGGCGACTAATCCTTACGTGTATCGTCTAGGTCAAGCATAAGCATTGTCGCCGTTGATTCGATCATATTTGGGACAATTTCGAAACTTTGGCGACAAACATAATTTTTTTTTCACTTCGTGTTGGACTTGAAGCGATTAAATCATGATTTTGTCACGTTATGTTAGATCTAAAGTAATAAAATACTGGTTTGTCGCCTTAAGTTTTGGCTTAAGTGACGAAATTCAAACATTGAGAAGGGAAAATGATTTGTGCACCCAAGTCAATGACTCTTGGGCTATAGTCCATTGAGGTCGGGCTTGAGACCTCGATTCCAGTGATTGAGTCTTCGATGGTCATACCCAAGCACTTGTCTCTCGCGCCTAAGTTACCAGCACATGGGGCTATGTCGGCCAATGTCAAGGCCGGGACCTCTGTCCAACACTTGGCGTGGGACTTGAGAGGATGAGCTTGAGACCTTAGTGCCCAGGCCTGGGCCAAGTCCTTGATGATTATGCTTGAGTACCCGTCTCTCTCGCCCAACTCACCGTCCATAGAGGTTGAACTTGGGACTCCAGTGCTCATGCTAGAGTCCCCAACGGCCATGCCTAGGACCATGATACCCGTGCCTAGTCCCTCAACAGTCATGCTTGGGTACTCAGCGGTTGTGCTCAGGTCACTACAAACCTAAGTCCCCCATGCTCGTGCTTGGGGTGATTGAGAAACCCTAACTCTTGTGATCAAGACCCTAACGGTAGGGTATCCCTTATATTATACGAATGATGTATGTCTTTTTTTCCAAAAAATTAAATCAAGCTTTTCTTTCTAAATGATGGAAAATGATTTTTGGTTCATTTCCATATTTCACCCAAATAAAGCAAAATATTGCCATTTTCATAAAAAGTAATTTTTTAATTTTTTTTAATAATGTCATTTTTTTTGCGAAACAAATGAGATCTCATTATTTAGAAAATTATATGATTTGATTGGCAAATGTCGTTTCGGTCATGGAAATATCATAAAGACAAAAAACAATCTACATAATGTCAAAATTGCTGAATCATAGCACCGCAAAAGCTTCAATAAATTAATTTCCACATCTGTGCAATATTCGCGGTTTCACCTAGTACTGTAACATTATGAAAAAACAAAAAACTAGTACCGTAACACTATGACCAAATAAATAAATAAATAAAAACTAGTACCGTAACAAAAGATTTCTATGTACGTTGCTCTTCAATAAGTATATGGTCAGAAAAATTTAATTTGGCAAATTTGCGTAAATTTGATGGTTACTAAATTGCAACAATTTTTCAATCGGTCACCATCTTTGATTTTGATTATCCAATGCATCGAAGTGCTTTCCATTGTTGGCACTTGCTGGATAGGAATTTAGCCAATTTTTAACATGTTGATATGATATCCATGTAGCAATGGCGTGGTGTCCAAAAAAATGGCGCACCTTTTTTGTCCACATCGACAAAAATTAGTTGGGCTTCTATCAAAATATATGCATAAATTGCAAAATTAAAGGTGTAGTCGTAAATAAAATCAAAGTTAAGCGACCCGATTGCAAAATCTACCAGATATCACTTACTATGAATGGAACCTATTCCATTAGTGTGAATAGACTTGAGGGAACTTTTTGGCCAAAATCTCCCCTGGCATTTATGATAGCAGGGTAATCAAACATTATGTCAGAGAGCAAAACTTAGGAAAGCTTGCCATTGAAGAAATGATCAACGAGCAGCGGCCCGATCATATCCCAAAAGCCCGAAAAAAAAAAAAAAAGGGGCTCGAGCAATGTAGGCCTGGCCTGTCCAATTTTGGTCCGCCTGCCCGCCCGCCCGAGCATTTCTATGCAATTTTTTATATTACGTGCAAATTTGGACAACACATTATGACCAACCTTCGAACTTGATCTTGCGTGAACCTTGCTCTATGATCTCCTCTATCGTCCATGTAAATTGAGCTCAAAATTGGTAACTCCTACCGAACTACATCGTTTTTCATGAAGCCAAAAACATATACATGACTACATAGGGTGTGTTTGATTCAATTTTGAGAGGATGTCTTTGGAAAAATATAAAAATCTTTAAAATAAAAGAGTTTTACCAAATGCAATTAGTATTTGATAAAGTGTAATATAAAAATACATTGAAATACAACTTTGTTCTAAATGATGTATGGAAAAAAGCACATTTTGCAAAGCCCTTTTGCCTTTATTTATTAAAAAAAAAAAATTCAAAAGTGACCAAGGACTAGTGACTGGCAAGCCTTCAGTGAGATTTCAGCTAGGCCAAACTGGGTTGTTAAAGAGCCAAATTTAACAACGGGAGCCTCACTTGAGGTTGCTCGATCTTAGACGATGCCTTGGTTCACACCATCTAGGCAGGCGACCACTTGGGTTGTGTGAACGTAGGCAATCGTCAGCCTGACTCGCATGAACCCAGGTGGATGGTTGCCTTGGTTGTGCGACCATTGGCCTAGGTTGTGCGAACTCGAGTAACGGCCGCCTACGATGGCACGACCTCATGCAAGGTTGTTGACAGCTTGTCGACCACTAGTCGGTGGTTCACTAGTCGCTCACCGGTGGCTGAGAAATTCATTAGAAAGGCAAGGGTTTTTAAGAACACTTTTGTAATTAAGAAAATAAAAATAAGATAAAATTAAAACAAAAAAAGATCTATTTGCATTTTAAAATTGCAGTATTCTAAGATACTTCCAGATTTGTCTTATGCTATAAATCTTTGGAAATATAATTATATTTCCCCAAAACTGTTCAAAAATTTTGCTAAATGCCATATACTTTTTATTGAGGAACTTTAGGGCATCATAACCCTTACAAAATGCCAAATCAAATGCGCCGTAATTACCCAACTCTTCCTTCGGCGGAAAATGGCAAAAACCCTAATTTTTTTTTTTTTTATCTTTTGATTTATAATCAATTTCTTCTTTTGAGAGAGAGAGAGAAGGAAGGAAAGATTGAGTGATGTGTGGGAAATGACAATCGAAAAGACTGAGGGAGATTAGATAGGTTGAAAGCCCCACTTGCGGCTCGCACGTGGCGGTCATCTTCTTGTGAAGATGTGAAAAAATTGATTGGGAAAAAGAAAAAATTAGGTTCTCTCTTATTATGTTTGCTTCACGCAAGCTGCTTCCCACAGCTATTGTACGATTTCCCACACGCTTTGCCGTGACTTCAAAGCTTTAGATTAAGCAGGTTCAATTTGCAAATCTCCCACTCCATCATATATTTTTTTATTTCTTTATATTTATTTATTATAAGATCAAACAAGTATTTTGCAAAAATTCCAAAAGAGAATTTAATAACTAGATCAAACGGTCGTTGTCGAGAGAGTCGCCATCAAAGATCTCTCTCCCAAGATTTGAAATGGAAATTGAGCCATCTTGAGGATTATTTTTACCTCTACTCACTCATTCATTTTGCACGTGCTTATGTAAATTTGGCATTTACCCCACATCTTTACATACTTTCCGACCAAGAAAAACGAAAAAAACATCTTTACATACTTGAAAATAGGCAGAAATTATGGTAAAATTTAATGAAGATGCAGATTAAGGGAAAACATGTAGAGATTACCTCAAATAGCGATTCACAATTTTTTGTTTGTCGTTTTTTGCGCCTTGAAGTAGCTCTTAGTTAAGAGCATGTTGATAGTGATAGCTTAAACATTATATTCACATGAAATATGGTTTAGATGGAGTAAGAAGTCGCCTCTCGAGAACGGACTAGTAAGTGAGGGTTGGAGTTTATCCGGGCGACAAAATCATGATTTGCACCCATCAAACATCATAATCATCGTGATAAGCCTTTTTAGATGCTATATTATTTGTTTCGCTATGTTTATCAAGAAATCATGTGTTTCCACGGGACGGAAGAAATATGGAAATATTAAATGTTTAAGATCGTTGACGGTTAATATATAAGGTCAAGGTATTTGTGATATAATGTGACAATTTTCTATATAATGTGGCAGCTCTATCTAAATATTTAAATAAGTAAATCATATTAAAAGAAGATCGAGCGTCACTTAACATAATAAATTTATAGATCAATTTCAACAGATTTTAGGATGATTTGTGCAAAAATAAATAAAACATAAATAAAATAATATGGTTTAAGACTGACGACCCACCACCAAATATAAAGGTGATGACCCACCACCAAATGTCTCTCCATTTCTTTCTCCCCACCCTGAGATTTTGCGCAGTCTCTCGACGCGGGGGATAGCACAATCGCCTGCGGAGAGTGAGAGAGAAACCCTCGAAGATGAGCAATAAAAACGACAAAAACACCGCCAGCAACAGCGATCCCAACGGTTCGTCGTCGTCGAGCACCGCAAGCGGCGGCGGCGGCGGCCCGTGCGGCGCGTGCAAGTTCCTGCGGAGGAAGTGCGTGAGGGGCTGCGTTTTCGCGCCCTACTTCGACGCCGACCAGGGCCCCGCCCACTTCGCCGCCGTGCACCGGGTGTTCGGGGCCAGCAACGCCTCCAAGCTCCTCGCCCGGGTCCCCGCCCACCGCCGCCTCGACGCCGTCGTCACCCTCTGCTACGAGGCCCTCGCCCGGGCCCGCGACCCCGTCTACGGCTGTGTCGGCCACATCTTCGCCCTCCAGCAGCAGGTAAGCGCACCGTAACTGTACTTTACTGGACTGTACACTCTTTCGACGCCTGAATCGATGAGCTGTTGCAGTGACGGAAAATCTCCTTGAAACTGCATCATGTATGTCGTCGGCCTAGAACAGTGTAGTCCGTAAGCTGGACACTTTTGGAATTATGCGTAAATTAGGCATGGACATCGACGGTTCTTGCTTGCAGAAGCTTTCTGAACTTTTGGTCTTTCTCTTTTGTATTCTTGGTTTCTGTTTTCATGTTATTGAAAATCACACCACTTTCCAAAACAAGCCGAGAGTTAAAATTTAGTCTCCGAAGAACCTAATTATAGGTGCTCCACTTCACCCCCAATAACTCGCGATTCTTGCTGGTTGTGGTGAAATTGTTCAGTACAAGATTGATCATTATCGCGTGTGTAAGATGTCAAGAACTATGCTGAATCGCGAAAGTTGCTCACTTGTAGGATAGCAATTGACTCGAGGGTAAAATTCTCCTTTCGAGAACATGACTGCATGTGGATTCCGTAGGGTCCTGACCCCAGATCTACGCGTTGTGTTTGCTTTCGATTTCTATTACTAATGAAATGATCAAATATCAATTTATTTTGGGCCAAAAACGAAGAGAGGCTGTCGCTGTGACAGTGACGTGCGCACCTAGTCAAATTTCACCGCTCGAAGAAAAAACATATTTTCGGGCTCCCGGTCTTTAGGGTTTCCGTTTCCTCCTTCGGGCGCGTTTCGATGAGCTACCCACATGTAGATTCGTAGGTTAGGCCTCGGTGACGTCTCCTCCCCTATCCTTTCAATGGTCGAACTCGGTGGTTATGCCGCCGTCCTCCTCCGCCGTCAGCTTCAGCTCCGGAGACTGGCGGGGGCCGGGCGTTCTGCTTTTGATAGGGCTCCTCATAATTCATGGGTTGAAATCCATTGAAATTAGCTTCTTGAACAGTCTCTTCTTCTTCGCGTCGGCGAGTAGCAGCAGTTTTTCACCTTTTCTGTCGAGTCGCGTATGTCTTTCTTTCTTGCAGTGAAAAAGCAAACCCTTCTTTCTCCTGTTCATTAGGGTTTTTCTGGCTCTGCAGCTTAATAAATGCCGCTCGGGTCTTCCAAAAAATCCGCGCAAAAGTCGTACTGACTTCCTTGTTTTGGCCACTTACTTCACTCATTGACTGCGAGAGAGAGAGAGAGAGAGAGAGAGAGAGAGGAGTGAATGAGCGGGTACGAAGTCAAAGTTTTGTTTCCCGGATTTCCAAGCAGTCTTTATAGCAGCTCGAGATTTGTCTGAATGGCAAGTTTTGGAAAATGAATCTTCTCTAGAATTCCTCCATTCCCATTTCATACATCCGTTGGGGAAAAAAATATGGCTTGGAATCAATGTTTTACTAAGACAAATGATCGATCATGTTAATGAATGTCCAAAGGCCCTTGTTTAATAATCAATTAAGAAAATTTTACGATGTTCAATGTATAAATTACTCTTCTCGAATTTTCCTAAATGAAATGTAGATAAGATTATCCTTTTATGGGTCTGATCTGACATTGGCATTCACCACATCTTTTTTCGCCACGGAATGTTGCTCTCTTTTGCTGCCAGCCTCTGCTGTCTGAATCTGACATTGACCACCTGAGAAAAATATGTTCATGTCAATCTCGATCGCTAAAACATTTCTGAGAGAAAAAAATCGTCTAATTGCTTCCCTCCTTTTTGCCAATTTCGTAGGGGTTTCGATTGGCGGTCATGGTCAAATTTTAATAGTCTCCTGTTCAAAAGCAAATAGAAGGTCCTTTTCCTAGGTTTCTGTGGGTGAAAGCCCATCTGATGGATAGCTGCAGCCTGCAGGGGTCCCCGTCACATCTCCTCTGACACATAAAGGACCCCAATTCATTAATTTGAGCTATTATCATAGTTATTATATTAGTATGGTGTACCAATAATTAGTTTTACTTAGGTTTAAAATATGCGGGTCTCAATTATGAGCTCGCTGGCCTTGTTAAACTACTCTTTGATAGGTGTCGTTCTTGGGAGTATTTGACAGAGAGCAAGGTGCTTTTGATTTGCCGAGACGAGACTGTAGTAATAATGCACAAGTAGCTAATATGTATTTCACGTCAGAATTGATTATTCATTTAAAAGTTGATCGAATATGTGGATTCTAATTTGACCTATGTCACCCCTTAATCTTGACCTATTGTAATGAAATGACTTAGAACTTACCCTGCGTTATTGTTCTATTTTCTTGTTCTCTTCTTTTTGTCACATATGGTGTGTTTTAGGGTTAGAGAGATGATTTAAGCATCTTATGTAAGAGATGTTTAATTGATTTAATCGCCACATAGATTGATTATAATATGACTTCATTACTGCATAATTCTTTCTTTAACACTATCAATTCGGAACCGATGAAGGGCTAGCTCATACAAATCGTTCTTGTAATAGTCGAGTGTTTTGCATTGACTTATGATTTTGGCTTAACTAGAACTACGTATGTTGCATCCATTCACTGTAGGTGATGAATTTGCAAGCCGAGCTAGCCTACGTTCAAGCCCGTCTCGCTTCGCTGCAGCACTTCCCTCTACAGCCACCGCCTCCCCAAAGCCCGCCGCAGTCTGAACTCCAGTCCTCCTCTGACACGGCATTGCTCTCGGAAGTGGTGCCCAACCTGACTCTGCCGAACATGTACTTCAACTCCTATCAGCTTCAAAATGGTGCATTGGCTGGCCTGCAGAACTTTCGCATGAATCCGGCTGAAGAACGGGAGCTCGAAGATGTACAACTGCATTCATTGGCTAGGGTTTTTATCTCTTCGTCCCGACACTTGCCTCCTCCAGGGGTGAGATTTGACGGCTCGAGTCCGGGCAAGAATTTATAGGATGATTAGCATAGTGGATTGGTGCAATCTCAACGTTTCCTGTACTACCAGCTTTTGCCAAATTGAAAGGTGCAATCTGGGTGTCTGTCATGACAAATTTTCTAACCCTTGTGAAAAAAAGTTGCCTTCTAGTTGTGAATTTTGCATTTTGTACACATTAGTTCATGCCCTAGCAAGCTGATTAATGTATTTTCTGGAGCCATATGGGATTGAATTGTATGTATAACTCCGTTGTACTTAACCTTTAGAAACTCAATTGGTAGGAATGAAGAACGAACTGAAGGCAACAAATTTTAGAAATTTGGAGCAGTCTTTTCTTTATAACACCCGACCTGACAATGCATGCAAGTTAGGCTCGCGTGCTCCCCTCGATGCAGGCAATTTACCACTTTTACACTTTAGATTCGGGGTGAACAGTGAGATAACTTTGATGGTGAACCCTAAGAAATGCAAGTAGAACCAAATTTGAACTCTTGTCAAGAAAACCGAAGAAAATGACATCCTTGCTGGTCTTATAGACTGCCTGCTTCTCTCAAAACTTGACCTTGCTAGATTTTCCTGTCTGCAGCTTTTCTTCTTTGATTTTTTTTTTTTACCTAATTTGATTTCTGTATGTACCTTTTTTGTGACTGTTAGCCGGTCACTTACCTCTTTCCTCTTTAAGATACTTCTCAAATCTTGATGTGTACCAACTGCAGAATTCAAAAATGGGAAAGAAATTGGAGGAAGACCAAGTTACATGGTGATTAATTTATATATTTAAAAAAAGTTCTGTTTTGGGCAAAATCTCTTGAAGTCGGCCGGCCTTTTTTGACCTTTTCAATTTCTCAAAAATTTTAATGTTGTTGAACACCCACCACCCCCCCCCCCCCCCCCAAAAAAAAAAAAAAAAAAAAGAAGAACGCAGCTTGTATAGTATTAGAGTCGTAGATATTCTGTTAGACCAGATATTGATAGAGGATTGATTAATTGTTTGATTTTAGTTATTTAAGTTAAGGATCTTATTGTTTATTTCCTATTTTGTTTGGGCATTTCTTTCTTATATTTTAATTTTTTTTCAGGAGACAATTATTCGTTAATATGTAGGTATAGCTACCGGTAACTTTATGAAACACTGGCTCTACAATGTTCTCTATTTAGCTTTTCACGCATTAACTTGCTTTGGTATAACTGTAACTGAACTATAATTGTACTGTGCTGTGAAGTGTCATAAATTATATATTTCGTAATTCTATATAGTTTGATTTGAAAGCCCGTTTGGTATAATTGTGATTGAAATATAATTGTGCTGTGAAGTGTTGTGAATTATATAATTAGTATTATCTTTTTTCGGCCACAACACCTCAAATTTGATTGAGACAGTTTTCTAAACATCAAACATGAATAGACAAATGCAATTATTCGAATTTACCGGCATGAAAAAAATAATTTTGAATAGACATGTCCTCATGCGATTGATTACCAAACATGAGTATGACGTGCATCTTGATTTAAAACCAGCTTGCATAAATAGTCAAAAAGTCTACACCGGATATGCCGTTCATTAACCTTTTTTTGTCAGCATTACTTATGCAATCAATTCTAATTCTAAGCTAACAAACTCTATGTAGCTGTGCAAAATGAAGGGAACCAATAACGTGATTCCCTATGCTTTTAATCTATTGCAGATGGTTTGTCGTACATGTTCTAGTTTGGAACTACAATCTGCTCTAACAATCACTTACACGCTACAATAACCTGGTAAAAGCTACAGCTGGTCAGGTATTTATGATCTCCAAGTCAAGAGACTCTTGGTTGGCACAAGAGATTCCTGAAACAACCCCTTGTATTTGGAATATTCATAATCTGTCTCTCTCAGCATGTTGCTTTCAGACATCCCAATAAAGGTCTTTTTAACATTCCATCTCCACGCAAAGCTCGGCATATGCCCCTAAATTCTCCACGTTTAATAATGTCTCCTCTGTCTCCTGAGAGCATGTCTTGCCAGAGTGTACTTTCTGGGTACTTCACCAAGCCTAATGAGACAGGCGACGATCAATTCAACGACTTGCACCAGGAAAGGCAGGGACGTTCATAACAAAGCGTTCCCTAACTAGCAATCAGTTCAAATTTTCCTGCGCGTCCAGAACGTCTGCCTTTCGGGAACTTCCCAGGGAATTTCCAGGAACTGAACTTGAATCTTGCTTGCTTCTAAATATAATTAAGAGTTCATCGGACGCTATAAAAACACCAACATCACAGATTCTTGCCGTGCTCATCAAACTCTGCAAAACATCATTTTGATCAGACAGGAGGCCCGAGAGTTGGCATGAAGAGGTTGGCACATCCTTCTTGCTTTCTCTTTCTTGTTCTCTTATGCACGAGTGTCGCCGCATCCATATTACTCTTCGATATCAGTGTCACCAGTCACAACGTTTTCGTCTCCACCTTCATGCTCGTTGCGAGATTGAACCGGGTCATTGGTTACGTTGTGTATAGCTTCATCAGCGTTGTGATCTTTCTTGGGTTCCAAAGGAGTTCGAAGCAGATGACCAGTGGAGATATTGATGGGATGTTCTTTGTGCCGCCTTTGCCAGAATATGTCGACCATGAAATCATGTTAGTCGAAGAAGAGAACAAGGAAGGCCGCGACAGCAACGATGATGAAGATGATGAGTACAGCGGTTATGATGGCTACGAGGAAGATAACGATGATGACATGGAATCAGAAGAGGATGAGGATAGTGAAGCCGAAGAAGGAGATGGCGATTTGGAGAGGAGAAGCGAGGAGTTCATTGCGAAGATGAATAGCAAATGGAGAGAGGAGCTTCTGGATGAAAGGCTTCTTTGCGTGGTCTGAGCATCAGCTCCCAAATTGGAGCTCTTGTAGATACCATGCAGTTACTTTAGGAATTTGAGTTAAACTAGGTTTCGATCGCTTCTTCCATGGTTTTGAAGGAAGGAAGCACATATGATGTTTTTTGGTTATGTGAGTTACTTTTGTTTTTTGTGAATATATTGTGTGAGGTTATAATAAAGGTCGTTTGATGTTCAATCCATCAACAACCTGTAGCTCCTTTTATAATGGAAGAATTTGTAGACACAAAGGGCAAATTAGTTATTAAGTACATGACACGATCGACTGATGGTGGGATCAAGCTCAAGATCTCTCAGTTCCTCAGGTATATGACCCAAGCTATTAACCTAGCGTAAAAACAACCCTATCTCATTTTTCAATAAATTAATCATCAGACACTGATCACCAAGTAGTTATTAAGTATACGAGATGATTGACTGACCCCGGGATCGAGTTTGGGACCTCGCACGTCCTGAGGCGAATGGCCCGAGCGTATTATCAACTGTGCCAATCCACTTGGGTTGATTGAACCTACTAAGTTACAAGATTGTGTGAAGCTTAAATAATCAATTGCGCTTCCATCTAGTTAATGTAATTCCCATCTTGACCGATCTATGAAGTCAGTAGGGTAACTTATGAGTATGGATATGCAATTTAGACTGACTTTGTCGTTACTGAAAGCAAAGGGTGGTGGTACATGTATCGAGATTTTATTAAAAATAGTATACTAAACGACGTGATAGCTCAACGTGACATGTTACTTAATGACTCTACTAGGTAGTCTTCCTATTTAATGTGCCTTAACATTTGTTTTAAGTATTTCATCGTCCTTTTGTCTATCTTTTATATGAGGGGAGGTGTTAAGAATCTTATGTTGAGTTAATTGACATGACTTCAAGGTAAGGAAAGAAGTTTATGTTAGGAATGATTGGTTTCCAGTCTAGTCCAATTCCAATCCAATTCCATCTAAGAATTGGGAACCGAACTGGAGGAATCGGTTCCCATTTTGAGGAATCAAAGACTGGTCCGGTTCCGTGGCAGTCCAATGAAACTGGTCCCTTCTACAATTTCCAAAAGGAAAACCCGAAATTACCATTTAGTATCCCTTATGACATTGCTAAATCAAATTTTATTCAACGGGACAAATACGAAACAAAGATGAACGCAAATTTCAAACAAGTCTCATAAATGCTTAGACCACAAACCAAAAAACTAGAGGAAAAACAAGGTTTTTCAAAATTAGAAATTATATATATAATTCAAATAATATGTCGACATGGGATGGATTATCGGACATAAATACTATGAAAAAATAATCATATAATAAGATTAGAAAATCTCTGGCCAATAATTCAAATCATATGTCGACATGGGAAGTCAATGATCTATTAAATTGATGGAAAAAATAAAATGATTCATTAAATTGTTAAAACTATTTAGCTTTTGATGGAATTTGATACGATTTAACAATCAACTATTATTCTGGCAAAAATGGAATATCGATATTCAAAGTTAAAGAAAATAACAAGCTCGATAATGATCGTTCGAGTGCACACATGACTAAATGTGACTAGTTATGGAATTTATTAAACAACTTTTCTAGATATAAAGCAACATAATCTTAATTTTTTTTTATAATCTATTCACTATTTTGAACTTTTTTTTTCCTCTAAAGAGCATTAAACAACATGAAATCGAAATGCTTAATTTCTCCGTCTCGAAGTTTATAAAACCTGGCTTGTCAATTTCACAAGAGTATCAAGCATTACTTTGAATGAATTCCTGAAATTCAATAAATGAGGCCGAAGATAGCTACCAAATAAATATGACGTCATAAGTGAGGTGTGCGTCATTGCGTAACTAGAGAAAAATGAATCGGGCGGCATGTAGGGACACGTATTATTCTACGAATTTTACATTTTTAGTTGTTTATTTTGTTCTGACCTGTCAACGTTATCGGCCCCTATAGAAGTCAACTATATCTGTTCAAAGAACTTCATTTTTTATCCAATGTATTATATTTCGTTATGATCTAAGGACAAATAAATTTTCCGTCCATAAGTTGATGGAAAAGAGTTATTCAACACGGGCAAATCAAAAGAAAAGTTAAACGCTTGGTCCTCCCGCGTTGAGGAATGTTCAATTTTAGTAGTTGTACTTCGTTTTAGGTACAAAAACTAGTCCTCGGTTTATTTTTCAATGAAAATTATTATATCTTTCAAACCACATCTCTATCCTAAATACATGAGAATGTCATTTTTAAAGAGCAAAAACTAAAAATCAAGTATTCAACGGTGATTTCAACTACAAGCGTGAATGATCTGATTGAAAGTCTCGTTAAAATCATTTCCATCTTGTCCAATAATTTAACATCAATCAGTTTGAGTATAAATCCATCTAGAAGTATCTATAGTTCCTTTTAGAAAAAAAAAATACATAATATTTAAATATTCTAGACATAGTTACTCACTATTTTACCGGCAAAATATTTTAGATGTGATTTTAATAAGAAATCTTTGAATTGTAAAATTTTCAAGAAGTCCGCATAGTATTGACTGTAAATCCCATTTGTAGTGGAGATAGGAAAGACTATACCTAAAAGTCTTATCAATCGATTTTACAAGGACAAAAGGATACTTAGGACTGATATTGCCACAAAAAAAAAAAAAAAAAAATACAGGGATAGAACTTGTACAAGTGGGCTCAATGTGTCCATTTACTGGTGTAAACTAAGCACAATCTATCCACGTTTGGATGGAAAATTTGAAGTGTGTCCTTAAATTATCACCGGAGATAACTTGAAGGACCAAATTATACCGAAATATAATAGAGGGACCAAAACTTAACTCTAGCAATAGTAGAATACTAAAAAAGTTTTTAATCTATTACATTTGTACCAATTTGGTTTTAAACCTTTTAATTGTGCCAACTAAATTCTAAATCCTTTAATAATTTGTCAATATAGTTCATCTGGTTAATTTCGGTCAGAAATCGCTAACATAGACGTTTTTTTTTTTTTTCCATTCTTTGTTTCTTTTTCTCTTTCCTCTTTTTTTTTTCCCCAACTATGGACCATTGAGGCCCTTGCCAGCCACAGGTGAGGGCATCGAGCCCTTGCTTGGATCCAGATGAGGGCCACGATCTTTGTTTTCCTTGTAATTTCCCCTAGTCTTTAATGAAATTATAAGGAAATTTCAACTCGCCGAAACAATTCTTTGGATTCATGAACCATTCCGCGACCTATCAATAGAGGACACGGCTTGAGAAATTATGGGGAAAATTACACTTTGCGTGGCAAAAGACGAAACGGAAGTTCTGGCGATTGACTCCTATTTGAACTTTGAAGATTTCAATCTTGTCGAGCGGCTGAATTCGATTGCTGCGAAACGTTCCACGAGCCGAATGAATTCGATTACGACATCGATCATTCAAGGCGTGGTTCGATCGCTTGGTCATTATCTTAGCGTATATTTCCTTACAATTCCCCCAGATTTATTAGTCGTCTGGCAGGTATGATACATGATGTATCCATCGTCACGAGAACACGATACCGAAAGTGAGAGCGACGCGTCAAATTGACCAAACGGGAAAATATTGGGATTCGACATCACATGCATCATTGCCTATTGGCGACGAGCCCAAATAGTCAACTGATGGATTTGTAATCCCTAGTGATGACTTTAAGGGAACTTGGGTTATTCAAATCGTTGTCGTGGACCTTGATACGTAAGCCAGTGATTCGGGCATGCATGATGGAGGCCATCTAAGCCCTTTGCACATCCTAAGTGACTTTGGTCTCATATAAGGGTGATTGGTTTCGATATGGGTTGATTGCCACCCTGAAATCGAGAGCCGAACTGGACATGATTATTTCATAGTTTGCGGAACGGAAAATTGACCTTATCCACCTTAGAATTGGATCGGTCGGTTCTGATCCAGTTGTCCTGGTAATTAATGGTTTTTTTTTAATGTTTTATTTTCTTTCTCAAAAGTTCCTCTATATATATATAAAGTTATTTTAGCATAGAACGAAATGAATAGTCACAGGGAAATTGCTAGGATTACTTTCATAAATATTCTTTTTACATTTTAGATTCGAAGTGAACCATAAAAAATGTGAGTAGAATCAAAGTGAACCCTTGTCAAGAAAACCAAAGAAAATGAGATTCTTGCTCTTCTTTCCTCTTTAAGATACTTCTTAGATCTTGATCAATTGCAGAATTATGCTTTATAGACTATCAATAGTAGGATGGCATTTAGTACATGCAATTCTAATTAACTAAGGATTTTATAAAGATAAATGATTGTGTAATAGTATTTAATCTGCTGTGAGAATAATAATTTATTTTGGACTACAAAAAACTAAATAATAAATAATTATAAATTATTATGAAACTTACTCTTTCAAGAATTTATGACTCACAATAAGTTATTATTTTTCATAGTAGCCAAAGATTTTATGTTAGTAAAGTCCTTTGAAAAGTTGATTTGCTTATGATGAATCATTTTACTCATTCGTAACTCATTGTGTGATGTTAAACTAATTTGATTTTAAATGAGGTTGTGGCATTTATGATTCAAAAATCTTTTACCATGAAGAATAACCTTTTGCTTCGTTGGCCCAAATAGAGAAAAATCTAACATGCCACGCCAAAGTGGCTATTGAAGACAATCCACAATGGGAACAGAATTTGGAGGAAGGCCAAGGTCCTATTTGATAATCGGCCAAATAGTAATTATTTATACTTTTTTGTTCCCTGAAACAAAAAAAGAAAATAAATACATTTGATAATGTCAACTAAATTTTTATTGTTTCCTGAAATAGATTTGGAAATCAAGAAGTAGAAAAAATTGCTTCTTTATTCCCAAAAATAACTCAAGAATCAAGTAATTTTCTATTTTTCTTTTTCTTTTTCTTTTTCCTTCTTCCTCTAGTTGGTCACTAGCGTTGGCCAAATAAGAGCAGGCAACCTCATCGGCCCTTGGGAGAGGTCGAGTCTAGTGGGCTTGAGCCTTGCCGTGGCTAGGCAAAAAAATGAAATAAAGAAAAATAAATGAATTTTAAAAAATATTAAATTATGATAACAATTGTCTATGTTAGCATCAATTGTGCCACGTAGAATGACCGACATCTACTTATTTTTGGACAAAATTGACTAGATTGACTCAATTGACAAAATACGAAAATGTTGAGGAATCAATTGACTCAATTAAAAGGCTTAAGACTAGATCCACCAAAGTGTAATAGATTTAGCATTTTTTGGACTATTTCCCCCCTCAAACTTGCTAGTATTTTTTTCATTAGGGAAACATTTCACTTATTTTCACGGATATACAATAGAGAAACGCAGTTCAACTATAAATTAAGACAAATCCTAGACAAATCCAAAACAAAACAAGCTATAGATAAGAATATGAATCATTAGATTAAGGTAATTGTGTCATACGCTCAAAAAGCAAATTTGTGATCGCTTCAAATAAAAATCAGTGGCTGTTCACTGAATCCATATTCAATAATGAGCGCATACATAGAGATCTCCTTTTTGTCGCTACGGCTTTGACTCTTGGCAGCATCCCTAACACCATCACCTTTTAGATTAATAACGTTTAATATGTATAGATCTAACACTTGTGAGAGTGAAACCTTCACGAAACTTATCCGATCTCTTTTGAAATTGGACTTGCACACCAACAAAACTCAAGAGAAGTGAAGTCCCAAAATCTCGAGATAAGAACCTCTATGTAACGGGAGAGAGAAATTTCTTAATCTAAATTACATCAGAAGAGAAAAGTTCCTCGAAACTCACTAGTATAAATAGTCAAAAGTTTACAGTGACGAGATTTAGACAAATCTTACATTTTGGAGGAAAAAAAGACATGGACATGTGGCCATTCGTTTAACCTTTTCTTGTCAGTTGCACAGAGTAATCAATTCCAAGTTTAAATGGGGAAAGTTCTATTCCTTGCTAGGTAAGATAAAGTGAACCAATACCGTAATTACCTATATGCATTTTTAGGGTGTATTTGTTTGAGCTAAATTTTTTTTTCCACGAATTACTTTACATTTGGTTTATTAAAAAATGATTAGTTAACGGAGAACCGTTTACGATCAAAATGTAAAGTTTTTTTCGAAACAAATACATCATTTGAAGAAAACTTCATAATAAAGTAAATTTTTTTTTTTTGGAAAATCATGTTGCTTTCAGACATCCTCCTGATAATAAACCCATTATTAACATTCTATATCCACGCTAGCTTGACATATGTCCATAAATTCTCCCAAGGCCATTGACGTCTACTGAGCAACTGCCTTGCGCGGTGCGCTTTTTAGAATTTCACCAAGCCTAACGCAACAGACAACGATCGCTCCATTTGCTTACACAGAACGAGTGACGTTCATGCTTGCGCCATAGCAATTGTTTCTTAACTAGCAATTGACGTTCATGCTTGCGCCATAGCAATTGTTTCTCAACTAGCAATTAATTTAAGTCTGCTGCACGTCCAGAACGTCTGACCTCTGCGAACTTCCTCGGGAATTTCCAGGAACTGAACTCGATCTTGCTCCTCTTTTTTTAATATAATAAAGAGTACCTTATAACAACGAACATCGCAGAGTCTTTCCATACTTATCAAAATCAAGAAGGTTGCGCAGTTTACAGAAAATCGTTTCGATCCCTCGGGAGGCCTGAGAATTGGCATGAAGAGCTTAACGCGTCCTTCTTGCTTTCTCTTGCTTGTTCTCTTATGCATGAGTGTCGCTGCATCAATATTGCTCTCCAGTATCGGTGTCACCTGTCACGATGTTTTCGTTTCTACCCTCATGCTCGTGGCAAGATCAAACCAGACCATCGCTTACATCGTGTTTAACATCATCAGCATCGTGATCTTTCTCGGGTTCCTCAGGAGTGCTACGCCGATAACCATTGGAGATATTGATGGGATTTTCTTTGTGCCACCTTTGCCAGAAAATATCAACCATGAAATCATTTTATTTGAAGACGAGAACAAGCAAGGTGGCTACAGCGACGACGATGAAGACGATCAATACCACGGTTATGATGGCTATGAGGAAGATGACGATGATGAAATGGAAGAAGAAGAAGAAGAGGATGAGGACAGTGAAGATGAAGAAGGAGACAGCGATTTGGAGAAGAGGAGTGAGGAGTTTATTGCTAAGATGAATGGCAAATGGAGAAAGGAGCTTCTGCATGAAAGGCTTTTTTTGCATGGTGTATGCATCAGCTCCCAAACTGGAGCTCTTGTAGATACCATGGCATTCACTTTAGGAATTTGAGTCAACTAGGTTTCAACTTCTTCTTCCCGGGTTTTGAAGACAGGAAGCAGATACCATGCTGTTTTGTTATGTTTGAATTTCTTCTGTTTTCTGTGAATATACCACGTGATGCTGTAATAATCGTTTGATGTTTGAACATGTATGCATTCATCAAGGCGAAGAGTATATCATCTATAAACAACCCGTAGCTCCTTTTATAATGGAAGAATTTATGGACGTTAATCACAAAATAGTTATTAAATACATGGCACGATTTACTGATAGCGGGATCGAGCTCAGGACCTCTAAGTTCCTAAGGCGGAGGACCCAAGCGTATTACCAAATATATAAACAATCCTAGCTCATTTTTTCAATAAAATAATCAGTAGACACTAATCGTAAAGTAGTTATTAAGTACATGAGATAATCAACTGATAGTGAGATCAAGCTTGGGACCTCTCCGTTCTTAAGGCGGACGACCCAAGTGTTTTACCAAGCGTATAAATAACCCTAGCTCATTTTTTCAATAAAATAATCAGCAGACATTAATCGCATAGTTATTAAGGACATGAGATCATCGACGAACAACAAGATCTAGCTCAAACTTCTTGAGGCGAATGGCCCAAGTGTTGTATCAATTGCGCTAGTCCAATCAGGTTGATTGAATCTAGTAAGTTACAGGATTGTATGGAGCTTAAATAATCGATCACGCTTCCATTTAGCTAATGTAATTCCCATCTTAACCGATTTATGAAATTTTTTTTTTTGTCTCTTCTACTCTAACTCTCTTCTCTTTTTTAGGAAAGAAAACATACCAAACCACGTGTTAATTCAATGTGCACGTTAATTAATGACCTTACTAGGTCGTCCTTCTATTCAATGAGTCTTAACACGTGTCTTCATTATCTCATCGCCCTTTTGTCTGTCTTTTTGGAGGAGGGGAGGTGTTAAGAATCTGCCATTAAAGTTCGTTGATATGACTTTTAAGGTGAGAAAGAAAATTATGTTAAGGTCACTAGAAAAAAGTTTAATGCGATGGATTATTGGATATGAACACTTTCAATAAAATCATATCATAAGATTAGAAAATCTCTGGCCCGCTAATTCAAATCGTATGTCAACATGGAAATCAATGGTCTATCTAATTGATGGTCAAAAACAATAATTTATCGGATTGTTGTAAAAACTATTTAGCTTTTGATGGAATTCGATACATTTTGATGATTGACTATGATTCTGGGAAAAATTTAAAAGCCCGATAACACCCGATCAAGGGCACACATGACTGAATGTGACAAGTTTTAGAATTTAATCAACAACTTTTCTAGATACATATATATGCATGAAAGCGACATAATCTTTTCTTTGATAAGCTACTCACTATTTTAATCTTGCTTGGTGAACTTATTTTATTCTATAGAGCAATAGACTATATGAAATCAATAGGCCTAATTTCTTTGGCTCAAGTATATAAAACCGGGAACGTTAGATCCACAAGAGTATAAAGCATTACTTTGATTTGATTATAGTCTTTCATTAATGAGAATGACTTCCTAGAGTCAATATACGAGGCCGGAGATTGCTGGCAAATAAATATGATGTCATAAATACCTTCCTAGTGATGTGTACCTCATTACATCATGTATTATTCTGTGAATTTGCCAATTTTAGGACGTTGATTTGCAGCTGACTTGTCAACGTTATCGGCCACATAACTTATCTGAATGCTGATATCTTCGGATAGAAGTCAAATATTTCTACTCAGGCAACTTCGATCGAGGGTTACTTCTTAAGGGAAATCCTAAAAAATGGTCCTCGTACTTTTGTGTGTATTCAGTTTTGATCCCAAACTATATTTCGTTACGATTTAACGTCCTATTTTATCTCTGACGAAAATTTAAGGATAAAATGCTGATTCGGCATCGACAAATCGACGTGAAAGTTTCTTCATGAAGTTACCCTCTTCACCCTCGTGCCTTCAGGGGTGTTCAATTTTAGTCCTCGTTTCAATTTTAGTTCTCGTGCTTTGGTTTTAGTGACACAACTAGTCCTTACATTAGTTTTCATGAAGAGTTTTCTTTTGTGACATCTTTATCCTAAATCTTATAAAAATATCGTATTCACTAGTAATTTCTACTTTCACAAATGTGCTTAATCTGATTGAAAGTCCCATTAAAATTAACTCCATCTTATCCGATCGTTTAACATCCTAAGTTTCGGTATAGATCTATATAGAAGTATCTAAGACTCCTTTTAGGGATAAAAAAAAAAAAAGGAAGATTACTTTTAAAACCTTGAACCACGATTTTAACTCAGGGAGAAGTGCCAAAAAAGTCATAAACCTTTTGCTTTTATGCCGATTTAGTCATAAACCTTTTTTGGTGCCGATTCAGTCCTAAACCTTTTTACGTTGTGCCAATTCAGTCCTTTCCGGCCAATTTTGGCTGGATTTTGCTGACTGGACGCCGACCGGCTGACGTGGCCTGATCGGCGCTGACGTGGACAACTTTTAATAATATTTTAATATTTTTGAATTTTTTTTTTTTTGTCTTTTTCCTCCAGCCGGTCACCGAGGTTCGGCGACCGGCCAGAGGCGAAGGCCGGCGAGGGTGAGGCCGACCTCGCCGGCAACCTAGTGAGCGAGGCCCTCGCCCGTGCCCGGCGAGGCTCGACCTCGCCGATCCGGCGAGGGCGAGCCTCGCCCGTGGCCGGCGAGGGGGAGCCTCGCCCATGGCCGGTGAGGCTCGACCTCGCCGGTTCGGCGAGGGGGAGCCTCTCCCGCGCCCATGGCCGGCGAGGGCAAGCCTTGCCCATGGCCGGATCTCGGCGAGGTTGAGCCTCGCCGGCCATGGGCGAGGCTCGCCTCGTCGGATCCGACAAGGGGAGCCTCGCCCATGGCCGGATCTCGGCGAGGTCGAGCTCGACCTCACCAAATCCGGGGAGGGGGAGGCTCGACCCTCGCCCGCGAGGTGGCCGGCGAGGTCAGCCTCGCCCTCGCCGGCTGTCGCCTCTGGCCGGTTGCTAGACTTCGGCGACCAGTTGGAAGGAAAAAGACAAAACGAAAAAGAATAAAAGAATGAAAAATAATAAAATAATAAATATAAAAATAAAAAATTCAAAAATATTAAAATATTATTAAAAGTTGTTCACGTCAGTGCCGATCAGGCCACGTCAGCCGCCCGGCGTCTAGTCAGCAAAATCCGGCCAAAATTGGCCGGAAAGGACTAAATTGGCATAACGTAAAAAGATTTAAGACTGAATCGGCACTAAAAAAAGGTTTAGGACTAAATCGGCACAAAGGCAAAAGGTTTAGGACTTTTTTGGCACTTTTCCCTTTTAACTCATTATTTTATAGGCAAAATATTTTAGATAGGTTAATGATAAATCTTTGAATTTTTGTATTATCAACAAGTCCGCATAATATTGATTGTAAGTCTTGTTCATGCTATGGGGATGTCATTATAAATAAAGCTATCAAAATCGACTATGAAGGCTTATTAACATACATATGATTATGTTAAATTATAGCCAGCTTCATTTAAGTCTCATTTGGAAAGGACATATAAAAGACTATAACTAAATAGTCTTAACAATCAATGTCACAAGCACATGTCCAAAAAGGGTATTTAAGACTAATATTGTTGCAAAGAACGAAATATGGGGCTCGAACTTGAACTTTTCTAAAAATACGGGGACCAAAATATAAATTTTTTTAGAAGTTTCTACGAGTAGGATCCAGGAGTTGCTTTACTAGTGTAGACTAAGCTAAGCATATTTCATTCTCATTTGGACGGGAAATTGAATTTTGTCCTAAAATTAACACTGGAGATAACTCAAAAAATCGCATTTATAACGAAATAAAATAGAGGGATCAAAATTGAATTCGAGCAACAATATGTTGACGACTATGCCTGTAATTTCCCCTAGTCTTTAATTAAACTTTAGGGAACTTTTTTGGATTCTTGAACCAATCCGTGACTAATTAGTAGAGGACACGAGTTGAGAAATTATGGGGAAAATTACACTTTGCGAGGCGAAAGACGAAACGGAAGTTCTGGCAATTGACTCTGCCAATTTAAAGGTTTGTATCTCGTCGAGGGGCTGAACTCGATTGCTGCGAAACCTTCCATGAGTCGAATGAATTCAATCACGACACCGATCATTCACACCGGCGTTCAATATCTTGGTCATTAAGGTATGTCTTAGCGCATATTTCCTTACAATTCCCCCTGCGATACATGATGTATCGGACGTCGTGAGAGCACGATACCAGGAGCGAGTGACGCGTTGAATGGACCGAACAAGAAACTGTTGGGGTTCCACATCGCATGCGTTATTGCTGGTTGGTGACAAGCCTAAATAGTCAACTAATGGATTTGTAATCTCTAGTGATAACTTTAAGGGAACTTGGGTCTTTCAAATCGTCGTCGTGGACCTTGATGCATAAGCCAATATCATTTGAGCGTGCATGATGAAGGCTGTGAACATATACTGACTTGTGTGACTGTCTGAGCTCATTGCACATCCTAAATGACTTTAGCGATGTGATCCTTGCTTTATGGTCTCATATAGGGGTGATTGGTTCTATGGTAAGTCGGTTCTTACCCCTGAAACTGACTGTTGGACCTGACATGGTTAGTTCCTAGTTTGTGAAATGGGAATTGACCCTATCCACCCAAGAATTGGATTGGCTGGTCTCGCTCCAATTGCCTTGGGAACTGGTGGCATTTTTTTTTTAAAATATTTTATTTTCTTTTTCAAAAGTTCCTAAATATATTGAAAGTTCCTTCAATATAGAATGAAATGACTAATCACAAGAGATGCAAGTAAAAAAAGAGATTATGTTCATAAATACTCTTTTTACATTGCAGATTTGCGGTGAATCATAAGAAATACTAGTAGAATCAAAGTGAACCCTTGTCAAGAAAACCAAAGAAAATGAGATTCTTGCTTTTCTTTCTACTTTTAGATACTTCTCAGATCTTGATCAATTGCAGAATTCAGCCTTATGGACTATTAACAGAAGGATGGCATTTGGTATATGCAACTTTGATTAACCAAGGATTTGATAAGTTGATTTGCTAATGATGAATCATTTACACATTCGTAGTTCGTTGTGTGATGTTAAAAACTAATTTCATTTTGGACAAGGTCGTGGCATTTATAAGTTCAAAAATCTTTTACCGTGAAGAATAACCTTAGCTTCGTTGGCCAAAAAGAGGAAAAAAAAAATCCATCATAATAATTCATTTTTTTTTTTAAAGAATCTGTTTTGAGCAAAAACTCTTTTTAGGTCGGCCAACCTTTTCAATTTCTCTAAAATTTTAACGCTGATGGCAGAAAAGAAAAAAAGAAGAAGAAGAAGAGATAGATACATTGAAAGTTCTAAACTTGTTAAAAATGCGTCATTTAGTCTCTAAAACTTGTTTCAAAAATGTAATCGAGTCTTAAAGTTTTCAAAAATAGATTGTATTTTTTCAAATTTTAGGACTTGATTGTACTTTTGTAATACGTTTTAGGATTCGATTATAACTTTTTGAAAATTTTAAGACTTAATTATATTTTCATGATAGATTTTAGGACTTTATTGCACTTTTTGAAAGTTTTAGGTCAGCCGACCTTTTCAATTTCTCTAAACTTTTAATGCTATTGGTTGAAAACAAAGAAGAAGAAATAGGTTTATTGAAAGTCCTAAAACTTATGAAAATTCTTGCTAATTGTTTTCCTTTTCTTTTGAAAATTCTAAAGTTTCTTCCGATACTCACATCCATCATGTATCAGTTTAGTACCAAAATTGTTTAATTTGCAAACAAACAAATTATTCAGAAAAGTAAGTTAATAGACGTTATTTCTTACATGCAATTTTTTGGGGGAAAAGTGTTAAAAGTCTTAAATCTATTATATTTTTGCCAATTTAATCCTAAATCATTTTGTGGTACCAATTTAATCCTGAACTTTTTGATCTAGTGTCGATTCAGTCCTTCAAGCTAATTTTGCTGAATATTGCAAAAGTAGACGACAATCAACCTACGTGGCACCATTGGCATTGATGTAGACAATTTTTAATAATATATTTTTATTTTTTATAATTTCATTCTTTTTTCTGACTTCTTTCTTCTTTTTTTTCCTTTCTTTTTGTTGCTTCACTTGGGCGAGGCTCGCCATGGCCTACCCTAATTGAGGCTCGGCCAAGTGAGAGCTCCCCTCGCCAACCATTGCTCAGGCAGACGATGCTCGACGAGGTCACCCCGGCTTGGGCGAGGGTTGGCCTCACCCAATCTAGCCTAGGAGAGGGGGAGCCCTGTCGAGGTCTTTTTTCTCCAGATAAAAGGCGCTTCACAAGGTCACCCTAGCTTGGGCAAGGGCTGACCCTCGCCTCGGCAAGGGCGAGCCCCAGTGAGGGCTCCCCTTGCCTACGTTAGATTGAAGGCAAACCCCGACTAGGTCAACCTGGCTTAGGCGACGGCCGGCCTCGCCAAATCTAGTATGGGTGAGGATGACCCTCACCTAGGCAACGGTGAGCCTCGGTGAGGCTGGCCATCGCTTGCATTGGCAAAAGGAAGGAAGAAGATGGAAAAAAGAAAGAAAGAAAATAAAAAATAATGAAATATTATTAAAAATTGTTTGCATCATCGCCGGTTGTGCCACGAGCTTCCTAGTATCTATATCAGCCATATCATCAAAATTAGTCGACATGACTAAATTGACATAAGTGCGATATGTTTAGAACTTTTTCAACATGATTCCTGCAATTTTTTTATACTCACAAGCTCTTATTCAAATTACTGGCTCGGAAAAAGTAGCTTCAACTTGAGCATGTGTTCATGTGAAAGATTACCAAAACACGAATATTTACATTTGTGTTAGGAAAATTGTCCAAAAAATTCTAAATATAGTGCACTTTTGCTAATTTATTTATAAATCTTTTAATTGTGCAAATTGAGTTTTAAACTTTTTAATATTTTTTCAATTAAGTCTATTGGCTTATTTTGACAGAAATCGCCGACGTTGATAATTTTTAATAATTTTTTAATTTTTTCTTTATTTTTCTTTTTCTTCCTTTCTGCCTTTGATATTGGCAAGGCTTAACCCTCGCTAGATCTAACAAGGCCCACCATGGTTGGCTGGCAAGGTCGACTTCGTTAGTGGCCGATGAGGGCAAGGATCGCTAAATTCACGAAGGTCAAGCCTCACCTAGACATGGCGAGGCCAACCTCACCCAGTGATGACAAGGATGAGCCTCGCTAGTGGGGTAGGCTTGCCAAGGGTAGGTGAGGCTCGCCGGATGCCAGCGAAGGCAATCTCACTAACCCTCGCCTCTAGCCTTCATTCATTTAGTTCATTGAAAATAGTTAGTCAATGGAAAATCATTTTTGATCAAACAAAATGTGAAATTTTCCTCGACACAAACATACATTTTGAGGAAAATTTCACAATAAAGAATAATATTTTCTGAAAAATTATTTTCAAGAAAAATACTTTCAACTTTTTAGGTTAGAAAATTCATTTGTCTAACTTTAGGTATATGTATTTTCTCTGTTCCTAAATGGATTTGGGCAAACCAAACAAGTGAAAGTCTGAAAAAATAATTCATGTTTTTTTTTTCAATCAAACAAATACATCCTTAATGTATTATAGATAGTTGTCACTCATGTTCTTGTTCTGGACTATAATATGCTCTAGCAAGCGCTTACACTGTACAATGACCTAACACATTTTGGGTTTTTTATTCTTCAAGGGTTTCACTTAAGCATTATAAAAAACTTACGGCCGGTCAACTATTTATAATCTCAAGTCAACAGACTCCCGAACCATCCCCTTGTATTTGGATTTTTTTTAATCTCCCTCTCTCTCTCTCAGCATGTTGCTTTCGGACATCCTAATTATAAAGTCATTGTTAACATTCTCTCCACGCAAGCTTGACGCAGTCCATAAAATTCTCTAAGGTCAATGATGTCTGCTGAGAACCTGTCTGCACATCAATTCATTTATTTGCACAGCAAGAGTGACCTTCATACTTGCACAATGGCAATTGTTTCTTGACGATTAAGATTGTGTTCTTTATTTCTGTTCATGAACACAATTTGTGTATCTTTGTTCTGAGGAACAAAAAAAGAACATAAACGTGTTTGTTTGCGTTTTTGTTCCAAATCTATTTTTTTGTTCCCGGGAACAAATTTGGAACAAAACAAGAAACAAAAAAAAAACTTGTTTCTTGTTTCGGAACAATTTTCAGAAACAAATTTTCTCTCTTTTCTTTCTTTTCTTTTTCTTTTTTCTTTGGCCGATCGCCGGCCTTGGCCATGACCGGCGACCGGCCGTCGAGGGCCGGCGACCTCGCCGGAGCGTCGTCGGCCCCTAGCGAGGCTCGGGCTCGCCTAGATCCGGTGAGGCCAAGGTCGCCTAGCCACCGGCGAGGCTCGGCCTCGCCGGATGGGGGCGACCCTCGCCGGTGCAAGGCGAGGCTTAGGCTCGCCTTGGCTAGGCGAGTTCGAGCTCGCCCAAATCCGGCGAGGCCGAGGTCGCCCGCCCACGGGCGAGGCTCGCCCTCGCCGGGGGGCGGCGAGCCTCGCGTGGCCGGGCGAGGCCGCCGGCCCTTGTCGGCCATGGCCAAGGCCGGAGACTGGCCAAAAGAAGAAAAAAAGGAAAAATAAAATAAAAATATTAAAAAATTAAAAGAAACAAAAAAAGAACTCAAATTTACCAAACGTGTTTCTGTTCTTTTTTTATTCCCGGAACAAGTTTACCAAACACGCTTTTTCGGTAAAAAATTGTTCCCCGAACAAATAATTTTTTATATTTCTGTTCCCCTCGAAATAATTTTTGAACAAAAACACAAACAAACGCACCATAAGGGTCTGTTTGTTTATGTTTGTTGTTTCTGTTTATGAACAGATTTTTTGTTTTTTTGTTCCTGGGAACAAAAAAAGAACAGAAACGTGTTTGTTTGCGTTTTTGTTTCAAATCTGTTTTTTCGTTCCCGGGAACAAGAAAAGAACAGAAACAAGAAACAAAAAAAAAAGTTATTTCTTGTTTCTAGAACAATTTTTTGGAACAAATTTTCTCTCTCCACTTTTTTCTTTTCTTTTCTTCTTCTTCTTCTTTTCTTCTTCTTTTTTCTTTGGTCGGTCGCCGGCCTCGACCTGGGCCGGCGCCCGGCCGTCGAGGGCCGGCGACGATGTCGAGGGCCGGCGACCTCGCCGGAGCATCGCCGGCCCTCGGCGAGGCCGAGCGTCGTCGGCCCTTGGCGAGGCTCGGCCTTGCCCAGATCCGGCGAGGCCGAGCCTCGCCGGTGGTTGGGCGAGCTCGGGCTCGCCGAACTGGGCGAGCCCGAGCTCGCCTAGCCTCGACCCGCGCCGGTGGATGGGCGAACTCGGCCTCGAGGCCGGGCGAGCTTGGCCTCGCCCGGATCCGGCGAGGCCGAGCTCGCCCGCCACCGGCGAGGCTCGGCTCGCCGGATCCGGGCGAACCCGAGCTCGCCCGGCCTAAGGCGAGGCCGCCGGCCCTCATCGGTCGGTCGCCGGCCATGGCCAAGGCCGGCGACCGGCCAAAAGAAGAAAAAAAGAAAAAAAAAATAAAAATAAAAATATTTAAAAATTAAAAGAAATAAAAAAAGAACACAAATTTACCAAACATGTTTCTGTTTTTTTTTATTCTAGAAACAAGTTTACCAAACGAGTTTTTTTGTTCAAAAACTATTCCCGAACAGAAATAGTTTTTTCTATTTCTGTTCCCTCGGAAAAAAAAAGAACGTAAACACAAACAAACGCACCCTAAGTTTCCTGCCCTTCTAGAACGCCTGACTTTTGCGAAGTTATTTGGAAATTTCCATGAACTGAACTTGATCTCGCTCGTTTTTTCAATATAATATGAGTTCATGAGACACTATTATAACAACGAACATCACGCATTCTTTCCAAACTCATAAGTCACAGTTTACAGAAAATCGTTTCGTTCACTCGGGAGGCCTGAGGATTGGCGTGAAGGGGTTGACACGTCCTTCTTGCTTTCTCTTGCTTGTTTTCTTATGCATCAGTGTCGTGGCATCGATATTGCTCTTCGATATTGGTGGCGCCTGTCACGACGTTTTTGTTTCCACCTTCATGCTCGCGGTGAGATCAAACCGGGCCGTCGCTTACGTCGTGTTTAACTTCATCAGCGTCGTGATCTTTCTGGGGTTCCTCAGGAGTTTGAAGCCGATAACCAGTGGAGATATTGATGGGATTTTCTTTGCGCCGCTTATCGACCGTGAAATCATGTTAATTGAGGAAGAGAACAGTGGCAACAGCGACGATGTGGCCATTCTTTTAACCTTTTCTTGTTAGTCATACGAGGCAATCAATTCTTATTTTAAATTGGGAATGTTCTACTCCTTGCTAGGTAAGATAAAGTGAGCCGATACCATAAATTGGGAATGTTCTACTCCTTGCTAGGTAAGATAAAGTGCATTCTTAGGTTGTATTTATCTGAGCGAAAAAATTCTCTTGCAAATTACTTTTATTTGGTTTATTAATATCAAATTAATGTTTCGAGTTTGAATTCGGATAACGATTTGTTAAATCGAATTTTGCCGATAAAGTTTTCGCAAGTAGATTTCAACTCGGTTGAAGAACGAAGAAACAATTTCCTTTCTTGGACAATACTTCTTGGATGTGCAAAACAAGACAAAAGGGGAAATAAGAGATAAAAGAAAAAGAAAAAGAAAGTTATTTCTTCTTCCCCTGCAAGTGTCCGTATCCTCATCAAAGAAGATTCGAAAGTGGTGGGGCCTAAGGTCAAACTTTTGACCTTGGGCGCACACACTATAAAAGGGCATTACTTTGTCCATGAAAAAAGTGACGTAAACCCTAAAATTGGAGCAACGCGTCTGTCCAGAGAGCGCCGCAGAAAGAGGAGCCACCACGTGATCAAGAAAAAGAGCCGCGCGCGTTTTTATTTCGAACTTGAATGCGCAGTAATTTTGTGCTGTGAATTTATGTCCAAGTGAGTTGTTTATTTATAAATACTTTGGGTTTGGGGTTAAATCTAGGTATGGGAAATACTCGAGCGTGTGAGTGATTGTAAACTCTGATTCTCCGATTATAGTAGATTATTTACTGCCGGCTCTCTCCGTGGACGTGGGTATCGATACTTATTTTTCGTTAATTTCTCCGATGATTTCGCGTTGACGTAAATTGCAAGATTTTGTCGTTTCTGCGTATTATATTCCAATAATTGGTATTAGAGCTTGGTTGGGATCAGATTCCTTGATTGTAATTTGGAGCTTTTGCTTGTCTGATTATTATTTGGAAATTATGATACTGCAATTATGTTTGAGAAGAAATCTGAAATTGAGAAATTTAACGGGAGCAACAACTTTGTGTTATGGAGCACCAAGATGTGAGCATTATTGACAACCCAAGGTTTGACCAAGGCATTTGATGGTGAAGATGAGTTGCCGATTCTAATGAAAGCCTTAGAGAGGGTAGAACTAATGGAAAAAGCAAAGAGCACAATCCTGTTAAATTTGTCGGATGAGGTCTTAATAGAGGTTGTTGAGGAGAAAGATGCTGCAGCATTATGGGCAAAACTTCAAGCACTCTATGTGAAGAAAGGTTTGAACAATCGCTTGTACATGTTGAAGAAGATGTTTCAATTTAGATATACTGAAGGTACGTCTATCGAACCCATCTAGATGAATGAGCACTTTACTGCGATTCACCGCATTGCGGGCGTACTACAATTACCTTAGAAGATGTAAAGTCCGCCTTATTCTCTATGGAGTGGTAGAGAAAGTTGCGAGATGACGGTATGGCGCAAGGAGTAGCACGAGCACTAACGATTCGGGGTAGAGAACAACATCGAGGGCCTAATAGTAGCAGAGGTAAAATCAGATCAAAATCACGCCATAGAAAGTCCAAGAGACACGTGAAGTGCTTTGAATGTCATGAGGAGGGGCTCATCAGGAGAATTTGTCCAAAGCGGAGGAATAAAGCTGATAGGCAGAATGCTACAAGTAGTGTGGCAAACATTGCCAAATGGAGCAATAGTGATGTAGAAGCTGTTTTATGTGTGACTACTACTTCGTCAAGAGACGAATGGGTGCTAGATTCGGGATGTTCTTATCATATGACGCATCATAAGAACTGGTTTACTACTTATCAGACTACATATGGTGGTAGGGTTCTTTTGGGGAATAACGCAGTCTGTAAGGCTGTGGGGATAGGGACAATTCGGATTCGGATGCACAATGGGGTGGTGCGCACATTGACAGATGTGAGGCATGTACTGGAGTTCAAGAAGAATCTTATTTCTCTAGGGACACTCGATGACATCGGGTGTAGGTACACCGCTGAAGGTGGAGTACTGAAGATCTCTCGAGGTGCCATGATAGTGATGAGAGGGAAGAAAGTGAATACTCTCTATCATCTAATGGGAGAAACCGTGACCGGAACTCCTGTAGTTTCATCAGATGAGTCAGACTCTAACTTGACTTAGTTATGGCATATGCGTTTAGGGCATATGAGTGAAGCAGGTATGACGATGTTGAGTGAAAAGGGGTTGTTAAAATGTCAAAAGATAGGGAAGCTGGACTTATGCGAGCACTGCATCTTTAAGAAGTAGCACCGAGTCAAGTTTACTACAGCTATTCATTCGACCAAACGACTAGTTGAATATATTCATTCAGACGTCTAGGGCCCGTCTTTGGTTCCTGCGAAAGGAGGTGCCCGATATATGCTAACTTTTATCGAAGATTATTTGAGGAAGATATGGGTATACTTTCTGAAGCACAAATATGAAGTGTTTGATCGGTTCAAGAAATTTAAGGCATTAATTGAAAAGCAGTCAGATAAACAAATCAAGTGCTTGAGAACCGATAATGTCATGGAGTTCTGTGGTAAAAATTTTACCAAGTTCTGCGAGAAAGAAGGTATTGTGAGACACCGTACAATACCTAGGACACCACAGCAGAATGACGTGGCATAACGAAAGAACAAAACTTTGCTTGAGCGAGCTTGATGCATGCTTTCGCATGCAAGATTTGGCAATGAATTTTGGGCCGAAGCAAAGAACATGGCATGTTACCTGGTTAATCGATCTCCATCGTACGCAATCGAGTGAAAGACTCCCGAGGAAGTATGGTTAGGGAAACTGCTGATTACTCCGGATTGCGTATATTTGGATGTGCTGCGTATGCTCATGCGAGTGATGGTAAGCTTGAGCCGAGGGCGAAGAAGTGCATATTTCTGGGTTATACACATGGGGTGAAAGGCTACCGGCTGTGGTGCACCGATCCCAGATCACCCGGTTTTCTAATCAGCAGAGATGTGATCTTCGATAAGACTGCAATGCTTCAACGGAGAAGTTCTGAGACACAACCAGCAGAGAAGACGGATCATGGTGTTATTAGTGAGGTGGAGCTTCAGGTAGAGACTCTGGAAACCTCAAAGGTAACAGAAGTTAAGACTGCAGATGAGGCCGTAGTTCCTGAAGTCGGTGATAGTGAACAACTAGCAAAGCCACAAAGACACTATAGTCGTAGATAGATAGAGAAGGCAAATTAAATCACTGGTACGTTATGGTTATACAGATATTGCTTATGCATTGACCGTAGGTAATGAGGTGGAGACAGATGAGCCTTCGTCTTACTCTGAGGCGATGGCTAGTTCGGATTTGTCACAGTGGTTAGGGACTATGAGCGAAAAGATGGAATCACTCCATCGAAATCAGACGTGGGAGTTGGTCAAAGTATCCAAGAGCCAAAAGATTGTCGACAAGAAATGGGTCTTCAAACGGAAAGAGAGCATTCCCGGTGTCGAGGTAGCAAGGTATAAGGCGAGGCTTGTGGTGAAGGGATATACACAACGTGATGGCATTGACTACAATGAGGTGTTCTCTCCTGTGGTAAGACATAATTCTATTCGTGTCTTACTTACCTTAGTTGCTTCGCAGGATCTCGAGTTATAGCAACTAGATGTGAAAACCGCGTTTCTTCACGGTGAGTTGGAGGAGCAGATTTATATGAGGCAACCAGAGGGATTTGCTATTCCGGGTAAGGAATATCATGTTTGCTTGTTGAAGAAATCTTTGTATGGGCTGAAACAGTCTCCTAGGCAGTGGTATAAACGTTTTGAGGCTTTCATGGCTAGTCAAGACTACACAAAAAGTCAGATGGTTAGCTGCGTTTACTATAGGGGATTGGAAACTGGTTCTTTGATTTATCTACTCTTATATGTTGATGATATGCTGATAGCGATTAAGAATATGTCTCGATATTGATGTGCTGAAGAGGCGTTAAATGTTGAATTTGAGATGAAAGATTTAGGTGTTGCAAATAAAATTTTGGGTTTGGAGATTTTGCGTGACAGGGCTGCAAGAGTTTTACGTCTATCTCAAAAGAAATATATTGAGAAGACAGTGTCACGTTTTAATATGCAGTCAGCAAAATTTGTAAGTACACCTTTAGCGAAGCACTTTAAACTTTCAGATAAATTATTACCGCAGACTGAGGAGGAGGAGGAGCATATGTCCCGTGTTCCTTATTCTAGTGCCGTGGGTAGTAGTATGTATGCTATGGTGTATATTAGGCCTGATATTCCACAAGCCGTGAGCGTGGTTAGTCTCTATATGAAGCGTTACGGTAAAACTCATTGGGAAGTCATGAAGTGGATCCTCGATATTTGAAGGGGACAACAGACGTGGGTATAGTGTCGGAGGGACAGCAATGGCGGAGACCACTTTGGTTTTGTGGATTCGGATCACGCCGGTGACTTGGATGATTGCAGGTCTTTAGCAGGGTATGTGTTTCCGTTAGCGGGTGGTGCAGTTAGTTGGAAAGCGTCCTTACAAGATCATATTGTCTTGTCTTCGACCAAGATAGAGTACATGTCACTAACCTTTGTAGTGAAAGAGGCGATATGGTTACAAAGTTTGCTCTTGGACTTTGGTTTATAACAGAAAAGTATGGATATACACTGTGATAACCAAGGTGCGATATATTTGGCGTATGATCCAGTTTATCACGAGTGAACGAAGCATATCAACATCAGGTACCACTTCATCCGAGATGCTTAGCTAAGGGTAATGTTATTGTCAAAAAGATTGCTATAGCAGATAACCTGGCAGACATGATGACTAAGTCTGTTCCTTTGGCGAAGCTCAAGCTTTGCTTGAGCTCTATTGGCGTCTGTGGAGAGTGAGCGCCTGTCGGGGCGTTAGGAGAGCAGCATGGATGATGAATACTATAACTTGGCTTCAAACATCGAGCCAATGTGGAGAATTGTTAAATTAATGTCTCGAGTTTGAATTCGGATAACGATTTGTTAAACCAAATTTTGTCGATAAAGTTTTCTTAAGTAGATTTCAACTCGGTTGAAGAAAGAAGAAACGATTTCCTTTCTTGGATAATACTTCTTGGATGTGCAAAACAAGACAAAAGGGAAAATAAGAGATAAAAGAAAAAGAAAAAGAAAATTTTTTTCTTCTTCCCCTGCAAGTGTCCATATCCTCATCAAAGAAGATTCGAAAGTGGTGGGGTCCAAGGTCAAACTTTTGACCATGGGCACACACACATATAAAAGGGCGTTACTTTGCCCATGGAAAAAGTGACGTAAACCCTAAAATTGAAGGAGCGACACCTCCGTCCAGAGAGAGTCGCAGAAAGAGGAGCCACCACGTGATCAAGAAAAAGAGCCGCGCGCATTTTTGTTTCGAACTTGAACGCACGGTAATTTTGTGCCGTGAGTTTATATCCAAGTGAGTTGTTTATTTATAAACACTTTGAGTTTGTGGTTGAATCTAAGTGTGGGAAACACTTGAGCGTATAAGCGATTGTAAACTCTGCTTCTCCGATTATAGTGAAGTATTTGCTACTGGCTCTCCCCGTAGATGTAGGTACCGATACTCGGACCGAACCACGTAAATTTCTGGCATCCTTATTATTTCTCGTTAATTTCTCCAGTGATTTCGCGTTGATGTAAGTTGCAAGATTCTGTCGTTTCCGCGAATTACATTCCAACAATTAAAAAATGATCAATCAATTAAAAAAAATCTACGTTCAAAGAAAACGCAAAGGTTTCCCCAAAACAAACAAAGGTTTCCCCAAAACAAACACACCCTTCGAGAAAAACTTCATGATAAAGGAAAATATTTTTTCGAAAAATAATTTTTTAGGAAAATGCTTTCAACTTTTCAGATTTAGAAAATTCATTTTCCTAACTTTAAGCGTATATATTTTCTCTAATCTTAAATGATTTTTTGTGAACTGAACTTGTGAAGGTCCAAAAAACTTATTAGCGATTTTTTTTTTTTGATCAAACACACCCTTAGTGTATTAAGATAGTTGTCACATGTTCTAGTTCTGGACTATAATATGCTTTCGCAAACGTTTACACTGTACAATAGCATAACCTCCGTGTTGGGTGGGGGGGGGGTGTGCGGGGTTATGAACTTATGATGCTTCAAGAATTTCACTTAAGCTATCATGTACAAGCTACAGCCGGTCAACTATTTATAATATCAAGTCAAGAGACTCTTTGTTGGCCGACCAAAATAATAATAATAATAAATGTAATTTTTTATGATATCAATCTAATCTATCTGAAACTAACATATAATAAATTTATTATAAATATATCAATTTGGAGTTTTTGATAAATGCATCAGTTTAAAGTTTTTTATGGTTAAAAAATTAATTTGAAATAAATTTATCTAATATATATTAATTTAAGACTTTTTATAATATTAACCCAATTTTTTTTAATCTCTCCCCCTATCGACATGTTGCTTTCAGACATCCTCCTGATAATGAAGTCTTGTCAACTTTCGATCTCCAGATTCTCCACGCAAGCTCGACATAGTCCATAAAATTCTCTAAGGCCAATAATGTCTACTGAGAACCTGTCAGCACATCAATTCATTTACTCGCACAACAAGAGTGACCTTCATACTTGCACTATGGCAATTTTTTCTTAACAAGCAATTAATTTAAGTTTCCTGCACTTCCAGAACGTCTGACTTTTGCGAAGTTCCTCGGGAATTTCCGGGAACTGAACTTGATCTTGCTCCTTTTTTCAATATAATAAGAGTTCATGAGACGCTATAACAACGAACATCACGCATTCTTTCCATGCTCATCAATTACAGAAAATCGTTTCGATCACTAGGGAGGCCTAAGAATTGGCATGAAGGGGTTGACACGTCCTTCTTGCTTTCTCTTGCTTGTTCTCTTATGCATCAGTGTCGTGGCATCGATATTGCTCTTCGATATTGGTGGCGCCTGTCACGACGTTTTTGTTTCCACCTTCATGCTCGCGGTGAGATCAAACCGGGCCGTCGCTTACGTCATGTTTAACTTCATCAGCGTCGTGATCTTTCTGGGGTTCCTCAGGAGTTTGAAGCCGATAACCAGTGGAGATATTGATGGGATTTTCTTTGCGCTGCCTTTGCCGGAAAATATCGACCATGAAATCATGTTAATTGAGGAAGAGAACAGTGGCAACAGCGACGATGATGAAGACGATGAGTACCACGGTTATGATGGCTACGAGGAAGATAACGATGATGACATGGAAGAAGAAGAAGATGAGGACAGTGAAGCCGAAGAAGGAGATAGCGATTTGGAGAAGAGGAGTGAGGAGTTCATTGCTAAGATGAATAGCAAATGGAGAGAGGAGCTTCAGCACTAAAGGCTTCTTTGCATAGTGTATGCATCAGCTCCCAAACTGGAGCTCTTGTAGAACATACCGTGGCATTCACTTTAGGAATTTGAGTTAAACTAGGTTTCAATCGCTTCTTCCATGGTTTTGAAGGAAGGAAGCAGGTACCGTGTTGTTTGGTTATGTGAGTTACCTTTGTTTTCTGTGAATATACTGTGTGATGCTATAATAAAGGTCGTTTGATGTTTGAATATTCATGCGTTCATCAAGGCAAAGAGAACAACGTCATCTATAAAAAAAAACCCGTAGCTCCTTTTATAAAGGATTTATAGCCATTAATCGCAAAGTTGTTATTAAGTACATGACACGATCAACTGATAGTGGGATCGAGCTCGGGACCTCTCCGTTCCTGAGGCGGATGACCAAGTGTTTTACCAAGCGTATAAACAACCCTAGCTCATTTTTTCAATAAAATAATCGGCAGACGCAAATCGCAAAGTTGTTATCAAGGACATGAGATATTCAACCAACAATAGGGTCTAGCTCAAGACCTCTCGCTTCCCGAGGCGGATGGCCCAATTGTTATATCAATTGCGCCAATCCGCTTCGACTGATTAAATCTAGTAAGTTAAAGGATTGTATGGAGCTTAAAAAATCTAGTAAGTTACGGGATTGCGCCAATCCTCTCCTACTTTTTGCTCTCCTCTTTCTAGACAAAAAGGTATACTAAACGATGTCATAGCTTAAGGTGACATGTTAATTAATGACCTTATTCAGTCGTCCTCCTATTTAATGAATCTTAACAGTTGTTTTCATTATCTCATCGTCCTTTTGTCTGTCTTTTTGTAGGAGGGAGGTGTTAAGGATCTGCCATTAAGTTAATTAATATGACTTACAAGGTCAGGAAAGAAAATTATGTTAAGGTCTGTTGGAAGATATGATTCTTGAGATTTGCATATATCATAAATAGATACAATTGTTTATATCTTAGGAATAGAGAGATTACAGGAATGTACACTTTCTTTTATTATTATTCCTTCTTGTGTTTATATATACACAGCATTGTACAACAGTTTACAATTAAGAAAATAGAGGCACAATTTTCCTCTCAAAGTTCTTCCCTTTATTCTTCAATCCAGTTTCGTGACATGGTATCAGAGCCGACGAAATTCTGATCCTATAGTCGCTTCCGCTCTTCTTTTTCTCGATTGCCGATCGTGGAACTCCTTCTGCAAAACAGAGTTGCCACAGGAATCATTATTATAGAGGGAAGAAATCTTTACCATGACTAAAACACAAAACCCTACCTCAACCTCAAATAACCAACCTGCTGGAGAGATCACGCCAGAAGAACAAGGTATTCAGGATTCGTCCACCGTTACCTCAGCTACTCAACAGCAATCCAGCCAGGCACAAACCCAAAACGTGCAATGGCAACAGTTCCCGGCTCGGTTCAATGCTGGGCAGCCCTTCATGGGCCATCCATACCAAAGTGGATACCATATCCATGGTTCCATCCATCACGCCCGGAAGCTACCCGAGAGCGGCGTTGGGACGATGGAGGTCCGCCAACCGTCGATGGGGCAAACTCTACCATCGACCCGGAGCGGACGGGCGGATCGGCGGGGAGTCGGGATGGGAACAAATTCCCACTCGACCTATCTCAATGCGGGTCATGCGGGGCAAACAAATCGAGGGTACGGGGCCGAATAATTCGGGCATGGGGGGAAATCCTTACCCAAATCCCGGTTTTTTTCCATATCACATTTTTCCCATCGGGCGGTCGACGGAGCCCGGCGATCCACTTCACACGACAAATGCCGACGGACCAGAGTTAAAACTCATCAGCAAAGAGCCGACCGGGTGCCGACAACTACTCGAATTGGGCGCGCGAGTTCCGCGCGCTAGTAACAAAAGACAAAGAGGGCTTTCTAGACGGAACAATCCCGATTCCTACCGACGAGAGGATGGCACGACTTTGGAGAAAATGCAACCAACTCGTCGGACTTGGATAGGAAATTGCATTTCATCCGAAGTCGCGGCCGGTCTCCCCCGACGGAGGATTCAAAGCAAATGTGGGAGAATGTTAAAGAAATGTTTGGAAAGCTTGATCAAGTTAAAATTTTTACTTTAACACAAAGCAGATCTCGGAATTAAAACAGGGAATATGAGCATAGCAACCGTCTACAACAAGCTCTCGGCTCTGTGGAACGAGCTTGAAGCAGCCGAGGAGAAATTTGAATGGCCGGAGGCAATTTTACAGCAATACAAAGCCATGCGAGAAAGGGAAAAAGCAACGAGATTCCTGCTTATCCTTAACGAGGCTTACCTCTCGTTTCGTTCCCAAATCCTAACGATGGAACCCATGCCGAGCCTCAATCGAATCTACCAACTTGCCATCCAAGAGGAGAATCAGCAAAGATCCGCGGATCTTAGAGTTTCCGGGGGAGACGGAGTCGCTCTGGCTGCAAGGAGGCAGATTCGACCTCCGCCGAAGAACGGAGGAAACAGAGGACAGCAAGAAGGAGAGCTAGGGTTCCTCGACGGAAACCCTAGCAGTTTCGGCTTTATAGGGCGATCCGACGGTCTTCATTCGTCGGCGCGGCGCGGCGGATCCAACGGCTCACGACGTCAAGTTTTTTATGGGCCGAATGGGCCGCGCGGAAATAATTCGCATGGGCTGGATGTTTTGTCCGGAAATTCAGCAAACGGAGCAGAAAATAATTATGGGCCAACCTTGGCCCAAGTCCTGCAGCCCACGAATAAGCCTGTCTCGACTGGGAGGAATTTTAATCCTAAAGGCAAAGGTAAATTGTACTGCGAATATTGTAGACGTCCACATCATTCAATAGAAAATTGCTGGAAGCTACATGGGAAACCTGGAGAGAAAGAAAAAGGAAAATTTTCTACAATTTTTCAGGTGTCAGGGCAACCATCAGACAAGACGATTACTCATGATCAATACCAAGAGCTGATGGAGGCACTAAAGAAACTGGACACTTCTGACAAGACTGGGGGTTTCACAGGTACTTCCCATTGTTTAATGAATTCAATTTCAAGAAGTGCATGGATTATTGACTCGGTGCTAGTGATCACATTGTTTGTGATAAGAATTCACTTTCCAATATTAAAAAATTATCCTCTTCCATATCAGTGCAGCTCCCAAATGGAAATACCACACAAGTTGAAATGATAGGCACAGTAACCCTTAGTCCACTCATTGTGCTTAAAAATGTGTTCTATATTCCTGATTTCCATTTCAATCTTGTGTCAGTATCCCGAGCCTGTGAAGAAAATTCCTGTCGAATCTTATTCAATTCTGATGAATGTTTGTTTCAGGCCCTTTCGACTGGGAAACTAATGGGCTTGGGTAGAGTATTCCAAGGGCTATATTTCTGGATGGATGTTTCGCGGAGTCTCAAATTTCCTTCCAATAAATCTTTGTGTAACTCTGCTATCAATAACAAGACCTTTCTTAATCATCAAAGACTGGGTCATTCTGCTTTATTTCCTTATCCACAATGTCCCATTTGTCCATTAGCAAAGCAAACACGTCCTTCCTTTCATAATAGTACTTCTCAAGTCGATGAAATTTTTTCATTAATTCATATCGATGTTTGGGGACCTTATCATACCTTGAATCATGATGGGTCTCGGTTTTTTCTCACCATTGTGGATGATTTTTCGCGAGCTACATGGATATTCCTAATGCAGTCCAAAAATCAAGTTCCTTCTCACATTAGGACTTTTCTTGCCATATCTAAAAATCAATTTGGGAAATCCATTAAACGCATACGCACTGATAATGGTAGAGAATTTTTTAATAATGAATGTGGTTCTTTATTCACATTGAATGGGATTTTACATGAGAGCTCTTGCACATACACACCACAGCGAGAATGGAGTCGTTGAGCGGAAACACCGCCATCTTCTTGAAGTAGCACGTGCTCTTAAGTTTCAGGCATCTATCCCTGAAAATTTTTGGGGAGATTGCGTGGTCACAAGCAGCGTATCGATCAATCGTATGCCGTCCCGTATTCTTAAAGGAAAAACTCCTTTTGAGATACTATATGGAAGGAAGCCGGATCTCGAGTCATCTCGAGTTCTTGGGTGTTTATGCTACGTGACTACAGTAGGACACAGAGATAAAATGGGACCTCGTGCTCGCCAGTGCATATTCATGGGGTATCCAAGTCTGAAACGAGGATACAGGGTGTATGAGCCATCCTCAGGAGAATTCTTTATCAGCAGGGATGTAGTATTTCATGAAGATATTTTCCCTTTTCAAGACATGAATCATTCCTCTGAAGATGAGAGGACAACTAATAAGTCTTCTCTATCAGAAGATGATCTTTCTCCAGGAGGATCCCTTATTGTTGTTCCTCCTCCAAGACTTCGGAATTATCTCGATGCACCAACTACAATTTCTAAAGAGGCTATTCGTGCAACTTCACTTGAGGAACCATCAACAGAAAGGGATTCTCCAATTGCAGCTCCTCCAGAACCAAGTCACACTGACAAGTCCTCCTTGACTCAGCATGAAGAACCTCGGCGATCTGGTCGAGCTAGTCGGCCACCAATTTGGACAAAGGACTACATATGTTCTTCTTCTGGGTCATCAGGTACTCATTATCCTATCTCTTCCTACGTTTCATTCGATAGGCTATCATCGGAGCATTTATGTTGCATGAGTAGCATTTCTGAGGAGCACGAGCCTTCTAGTTATAATGAAGCAATGCATGACCCACGTTGGCAACAGGCTATGGAGGCAGAACTAAAAGCCCTTATGGATAATCACACTTGGGACGTTGTACCTCTACCCACTCATCGCAAACCAATTGGATGCAAGTGGGTGTATAAAATAAAATATAGAGCAGATGGCTCTATAGAAAGGTACAAGGCCCGATTAGTTGCCAAAGGCTTTACACAAAGAGAAGGTTTTGACTATCATGAGACTTTTTCTCCAGTAGCCAAAGACGTTACAGTTCGTTCTTTTCTATCGGTTGCTGCTTTTCGTGATTGGTCGTTGCACCAGATGGATGTTCATAATGCTTTTCTGCATGGTGATTTAGACGAAGAGATATACATGGATCTTCCACCCGGATTACGGAGACAGGGGGAGTCTAAGGTATGTCGTCTCCGTAAATCCCTTTATGGGTTAAAACAGGCATCTCGACAATGGTATGCCAAGTTTACGAGTGCTCTTACGGCTGCTGGCTTCAGACAGTCCAAGTATGATTATGCATTATTCACTTGGAAGAAAGGTATGTCGTCTATTTATCTAATGATTTATGTTGACGACATCTTAATTATGGGAAATGATGATTACGCTGTGAAGAAGCTGAAAGAATATCTGCATTCCACTTTTCATATCAAAGATTTAGGGCCACCTAAATATTTTCTTGGAATTGAGATAGCTCGTTCGGATCAGGGAATTTCACTCGATCGTCGCGAAAGTTCGTAATGGAGATTATTTCAGAGGTAGGTTTGTCAGGTTGCAGACCATCTATTGTTCCCATCGAGCAGAATGTCAAGCTAACTTCTGCTGATTATGATTCTGGCATATCTACTTCTGATGACCCTTTGTTAAAGGATCCATCTGGATATCAGAGACTAGTAGGGAAGCTCATATATCTCACTATGACCAGGCCAGACATTTGTTATGCGGTTCGACTCTCGACCAATTCATGCACAGCCCTAAACAATCACATTTAAATGCGGCCATGAAAATTGTGAGATATTTGAAAACATGTCCAGGATTAGGGATACTTCTTTCCCGGAGATGCAACATGGAGATGACGGCTTATTGCGATGCAGATTATGCTACATGTCCAATGAGTAGGAGATCTATTACTGGTTTTTGCATCAAATTCGGGGAATCACTACTTTCATGGAAAACAAAAAAACAATCCACTGTATCCTTATCCTCAGCAGAAGCCGAATATCGATCCATGGCCAAAACTGTTTGTGAAATAGTTTGGTTAAGGGGTTTACTTCTAGATCTCGGGGCAGAGGTTAAAGGACCAACCACATTATTCTGTGACAATGATTCAGCACTCAAGCTTGCAGCAAATCCTATAGTTCATGAGAGAACGAAACACATAGAAGTTGATTGTCACTTCACTCGAGAGAAGATTCAAGAAGGAGTCATCAAGACAAGAGGAATTAGAACCACGGAGCAACCCGCGGACATTTTCACTAAGCCTCTTTGTCAAAGGCAACATACATATCTTCTAAACAAGCTAGGCGTGTTGGACATATACAGGCCACCAGCTTGAGGGGGAGTGTTGGAAGATATGATTCTTGAGATTTGCATATATCATAAATAGATACAATTGTTTATATCTTAGGAATAGAGAGATTACAGGAATGTACACTTTCTTTTATTATTATTCCTTCTTGTGTTTATATATACACAGCATTGTACAACAGTTTACAATTAAGAAAATAGAGGCACAATTTTCCTCTCAAAGTTCTTCCCTTTATTCTTCAATCCAGTTTCGTGACAAGGTCACTAAACAAAACTTTAATGCGATGGATTTTTGGGTATGAACACTTGCAAAAAAAATCTTATCATAAGATTAGAAAATTTCTGGCCGGCTAATTCAAATCATACATCAACATGGGAAGTCAATGATCTATCTAACTGATGGCCAAAAATAATAATTCATTGGATTATTGTAAAAGCTATTAAGCTTTTGTTGGAATTCGATACAAGTTAATGATCGACTATTATTTTGGGAGAAATTTAACAAGGCCGATAACGCCCAATCAAGCGCACACATGACTGGATGTGACTAGTTTTAGAATTTATTCAACAACTTTTCTATGTGTATGTATGCATGCATGAATGAAGGTGACATAATCTTTTCTTTAATAACCTACTCACTATTATTTCATTTGGTTATAGTCTTTCATTAATTAGAATGAATTCCGGAAGTCAATAGATGAGGCCGAAGATTGCTAGCAAATCGATATGACGACATAAACACCTTCCTCGTGACATGTGCCTCATTACGTAACTAAGGAATATGAACCGGACGGCTTGTAGGGACATGTATTATTCTGTGAATTTTACAATTTTTAGACGTTGATTTGGAGCTGACCTTGTCAAAGTTTTCAGCCCCGTTACTTAGCCGAATGCTGATAACTTCAGATGAAGTCAAATATTTCTGCTCAGGCAACTTCGTCGAAGGGTTACTACTTCTTGGGGAAATTCCAAAAACCATCCTCGCACTTTTGTGTGAATTCAGTTTTGTTCCCCAGGCTATATTTTGTTACGATTTAACTTCCTAATTTTGGCATGGACAAATTGGCATGAAAATTTCTTCAAAAAGTTACACTCCTCACCTTCTTGCCTTTAGGAGTGTTCAATTCTAGTCCTCCTCGTGTTTTGGTTTTAGTTACACAACTAGTCCTTACATTAGTTTTCGTGAAAATTTAATTTCTTTCGTGACATCTTTATCATAAATCTTGTATAAATATTTTCTGATTGTTTCACATCCTTAGTCTTTACAATTAATGTGACAAGAACATGTCCAAAAAAGGGTATCTAGGACTAATATTGTTGTGAAAAACAAAATATGGGGATTGAACTTGAACTTTTCTAAAAGTACGAGAACCAAAAGTATAGATTTTTTAGAAATTTGAACAAGTAGGAGCCGGGAGTCACTTAGCTAGTGTAGACTAAGCATGGTCCATTCCCATTTGGACGAGAACTTGAAGCGTGTCCTTAAATTATCGCTGGAGATAACTCAAAGGACTGAATTATAACAAAATATAATAGAGGGACCAAAATTGAATTCGGGCAACAATATGATGACGAGTTGACGACTATGTTTGTAACTTACCCTATAAGGAAATTTTGACCCCCCGAAACAATTCTTTGGATTCGTGAACCAATCCGTGACCTAGTAATGGAGGACGCGAGTTGAGAAATTATGGGGAAAATTACACTTGCGTGGCAAAAGAAGAAAAGGAAGTTCTGGAGATTGACTCCGCCAATTTGAAGACTCGTCGAGGGGCTGAATTCGATTGCTCCGAAACCTTCCACGAGCCGAATCAATTCGATTACGACATCGATCATTCGGACCGGTGTTCGATATCTTGGTCAATAACGTATGTCTTAGCGTTATTTCCTTAAAATTTCCCTGGATTTATTAGTCGTCTGGGAGGCTGCGAAACCACGCTAACTTGTGCGACTATCGTCGTGGACCTTGATGCATGAGCTACTGTCGTGATTCGGGAGTGCATTATGGAGGCTGTGAACCCATGTTAACTTGCGTGATTGTCTAAGCCCATTGCGCATTACGAGTGACTTAAAAAACGTGGTCCTTGCTATATGATCTTGTATAGGGGTAATTGGTTCCGGAATAGGTTGGTTCCTAGCTTGGAAGCGAGAGCTCATTTTTTCTTAAAATTTCCTAAATATATCGAAAGTTACTTTTGTATAAAATGAAATGAAACTTCTAATTACAGGGAAGTTGCTTGTAAAAGAAAAGATTACTTCCATAACTAATTATTCTTTTTGCCCTTGCTAGATAAAATAATGACATACTTCGGGCCAATAGGTTTGATTCCTCTTAGGAATTAGGAACTCGACCGATTTCTACGAAACGAACTAGATTGGTCAGTTCGTTCCGGTTCATGAGTTGGATAAGAGTCGATGTACACTTCTAATCTCATATAACCTAATGAAACTCGGATCAGTAAATCGTATCCCTAAGAAAATGTGCTAGTAGCGACTCTCGCGAGGTTCCTTTCTCATTTTGTATACGTCTCGTAACCTAGACAAGCAACTGGCCAAAGCATGTAGGCTAAGATTTCATCAGTTTAAAAAGAAAGGTGTTTCCCAACGACTTCACCCGCGGCAAGTCTTGCATATGCTAGAGGAGCACAAAAGCAACGGCGGCTCCACTTGCTAGTGCTTTGGGTGTTTTATTATTTTGACTTTTGACTTTTTGAACAAGTCATTTTATATTAACGAAAAAAATAAAGAAATATATTTCCCACGACCTTCAATGGCGATAAGGCTTGCTTATGCTGGAGAGCATAAAAGCAACAGCTCCACTCGTCAGTGCTTTTGGGGTAAAAAGTAAAAGGCATGCAAAAATAAAAATTCAAAATCAAAATAAATGGGTGTTTTACTATTGGAATTTTGACTTTTGACCATCTTATTTTTAGTTTTTAACTATTAAGCGCGACAGACGTGGATCTCTAATTCGTAAAGTCTCACCGTCGATCCGTGAAAATGAAATTATTATCAATGGTTGAGATTTGTGAAATAAGAAACACTGTGTGAAATTATTATCAATGGTTGAGATTTTTCTTTCTCAACCGTTCTTAAATATATTAAAAGTTACTTTAACATAAAATGAATTTACTAATAATAGGGAAGTTGCTAGTAAAAGAAGATATTAGTTCCATAAACAACTTTACCTTTTGCCCTTGCTAAATAAAATAATAGCATACTTTGGGTCGGTTCGGTCCGGTAGGTTCAATTCCTCAGCAAGAACTAGAAATCGGATCAATTTTCGCAAGAACCGTCCAAAACTGCCCGGTTCTATCGAATTCCTGAATTGGACATGAGGTGATGCTCACTCCTAATCTCATACTCTCGTGAGGCATCTCTCGATATGTATCGTAGGAACGAACCTTTCTCATTTTGTATAGGTCTTGGAACCTAGACAAACAACTGGCCAAAGCATGTAGGCTAACATTTTATAAGTTAAATTAGCGTAAAAAGAAAGATGTTATGTTTCCCAACGACGTCAACCGCGGCAAGTCTTGCTCATGCTAGAGGAGCACAAAACAAAAGCAACGGCGGCTCCACTTGATGGTGCTTTGGGGTTTTATTATTTCGACTTTTGACTTCTTAACCATCTTAACTATATATATATTTCCCACTACCTCAATCGCGATAAGCCTTGCTTGCGCTGGATACCATAAAAGCAACAGCTCCACATTGTCATTGCTTTTTGGGGTAGAAAGGAAAAAAAAACATGAATAAATAAAATAAATAAATGGGTGTTTAATCATTGGAATTTTGGCTTTTGACCATCTTATTTTTTTGGGCTTTTTAACGATTAATCGCGACAAACGTGGATCCCCTGATGTGTACAGTCTCATCCTCGATTTATGAAATGAGATTGTCATCAATGGTTGAGATTTGTGGAGGTATATTAAGAAGCATAGTGTAGGATAGAGGATTTCCATCCGAGTATGGCATTTTGCACCTTAAGTTCCCGAATTGTTAGGGGCCAAAAAGGTATTGAAAGATCCAAAATCTTTATGGTTTCAATAAAATCATAAGGTTCTTTTAAACCCTGTAATCAAGTTCTTTTCACCAAACGCAAAATTTGTCTGAGTGTCGCTTAAAATTGCCTATGTGGCGATTTTGGACATAATTTTAATGACTTAATTTCATTATAAAGAAATATACTAGACTTAGTTGAACTGATTCAAAGGTTTAGAACTCTATTGCCTTTTTGGTAAAGATTTGGGACGTGGTTGGATGAATTGAAAAGTCGAGGATTTTACACATGTTTACATAAAATTTTGGACTTGTGCTGCAATTCCTCCCGAAAGGTTTAGAACTCCATTTAGTGTTGTTCAAATCTAGAGCTCTTTCTCTCTTGCCTGTAAAGCAATATTCTACCTTAGGGTAGCCTCATCCCACTCCCTCTTAACCCTAACTAAAACCCCACTTTTTGTTCCGTCTCCACAATGTAGAAGCCATGGATCTCACCTAACTAGCGAACCCCAACTAACTCCTCTGGGTCCTTCTGTCTCGCTTTAAATGGGCACTCCAAGGTTTTTGCATTGATTTGCTGTGCCCTCCATCTTCACAATTTTATTATTCATGGGTACTCCAAGGTCTTTGCTCTGATTTGCTGCATCCTCCATATTCACAGGTCATGCTCCACGTGTTTTTCAGTTTTTGCACTGATTTCTTGCCAAAAGGAATGAAATGGAAGGAACTACTTTTGATGATTAGGGTTGGTAGTTCTAATTTTTGGCTCTTCTCGCTCTTCTCTTGCAACTCTCACAATAGGAGATGATAGCAACCAAGGTAGGCGCATGGCTGCCGTATGCAGAAGGATGGGACATTTGTGGTCACAAAGGAAAATTGCGGTACTAGATGAAGTGGTGACTAAAGAGAAAATGATAGAATGTAAATGAACCTTGCTTGGTCGCTTGTTTTGCACCACTAATGTCAACTTCCAAGCCTTCCAATCCACAATAAAAAAACAGAAATCTCAAGTGTTGTATTTAAGCACCTTGAGCGTGGATTATTCTCCTTTGATTTCCCTTCAATAGAAGAGAAGTATAGAATTTTAAGCACTGGACCCTGGTCCTTCTCAAGCAATTTGTTAGTGCTAAAAGAGTGAGAGCCGAGCACACCTCCACATAGTATTGCCTTCGACTCATGTTTTTTCTAGATGTAATTACGTGGATTTCCATTAGAAGGAAGAACCAAAAAAGTCGTTACAAGCATTACCGAAAAGATTGGGCAAGTGGCTAAAGTGAAAGATAGAGTGAAGAGGCTATACTTAATCACAATGGGGAAAGCGAGGGTTGCTTTGAAACTGAACACCCCTCTCACGTCAGGAGTGATCTCAAGCTTTAAGGGGAGAGAGCACTGGCTGGATTTAAAGTACGAGAAACTTCCACGTTTATGCTATTCTTGAGGAAGAATTGGCCATTATGTCAAGAATTATGAGGAGGTGCCTTATGATGAAAGTTTTTTTTTTTTTTGCTACATATGATAATACCCTATTTGGATCCTGGATCCTGGTTCAAAGCTGAATCTAATGCCAACAACCCTTTCTATATGGCCTTTTATGGTGAGATTATGGAAGAGGAAGGAGATGAAGAGATGTTTCCAGAGACCCCTATTGACACGAGACAATTAGTTTTGAGTCAAGGGGATGTTATGGATTCCTAGGGCTAAAATAGTGAGAGGCAGGAAGAAAGGGGAAAAAAAGATAATGCATGAGCACTTTCCCTCTATATTGATCACACAAAAGCTAGCGGTAATGGATGAGCATGTTGTCCCTTCCACATTGTGCTTAGAGCTCCCTCTAATGCAAAATACAGGGACCTCTCTGCATAGGAAAAATTGCAGATCAAAATTTACAAAGCCCAAAAAAGTGCATAGATATAATCCGTATAATGGATAGAACTCAAGCATATTTTTTTTTGGATGATTCTAAGCTTTTACATACCCCAATTCAGTTTGTAGGAGAAGTAAAAAAAGGGGGATTTGGTGGCTAGCCCTAATAAACCACTGTGTTACAAATGAGGTTTTTATGCTGAAATTGTCAGGGGGTTGGGCACACCCCAACCCTTGACAATTCAAGCCCTAAGAGTCCTTGTGGCTCAAGAAATGTCTAATGTGATGTTTTTTTTATGGAAATAAAAAATCAGAAGAGCTATTCAACGGCTTAATAGGAGACTACAATTCTGGAACTGTTTCGTGATGAACTCAATAGAGATTGGTGGGGGATTCGCCTTATTTTGGAATGAGACGACATTAATTTCGGTAAACTTAGCCACTAATGAATTCCTCAATTTAAACTTGGAAGATACCGGAATAAGGAAATTTTTTTAGACTGATCCTTGTGCATGCACCTGCAACATTCCAAGAGAGACTTACCTTATGGGAGCAACTGAAACATTTGAGTCTATTAAATAACTTCCCTTGGGTGTGTTTAGGGGACTTTAACTAGGTATTATATCATTGGAAAAAAATGGGTAAACGAATGGCTGAAAATTATAGACTATATGCATTTCAAGACTTCTTGAACGCTTGTGGATTGACGAACATGGAGAGTAAGACTTGCTTTCACATGGACTAATAATCGTGAAGGATAGGAATATGTAAAGAAGAGGCTTGATAGGGTGGTTTGCAACTTTGAGTGGAGAATCATGTATCCTAAAGCTAAAGCGTGCGCATTACCTACTGTAGGTTATGATCATAGCCCTCTTTTGTTGTCACTATATGTGAAACGAGTTAAAAGGAAAAGAGCTTTATAGTTTGAAGCTTTTTGGTTGGGAACAGAGGATTGTGGAAGAATCATAAAGGAGAGTTGGAATTCCACAAACTTGGTTAATGGTGACCTGGTGTACAGGTTAAAGAAAGTGGCAATAGATTTGGCCATGCGAAGCAAGAAAGCATTCCCAAACAGTAAAAAAAGGATAGATGAATTAGAAAATGAATTGCAAACTCTCGTGAATGCTCAAACCTTTCGAACGGAAAAGAATGGGGAACAAACCCAGAAGAGTGAAATTGATGACTTATGGAGGCAAGAGGTGATGTATTGGGGATTATGATAAAAAATTAATATGTTGAAATGGGGCAACAAAAAGACCAAATTTTTTCACACTATGACAATTCAAAGACGTCAGAGGAACAAAATTTCTATGTTAAAGAGAATGGATAAAATGTGGTGTCGAAATCCAAATAATCTACAAGACATGACATTGAGCTTCTTTAAAGACACACATACACACACACACACACATATATATATATATTGGTATGACATCGAAACTTTAAACCTATCTTGCAACAATGTCTCTCTCTTGTTTTTGAAGAAATGAATATGAACCTTACAACGAAGATAATAATGGAAGAAGTATAGAAAGCTATTTTCCAACTGTTAGCCTAAATGGACAATTTTATCGGCATTACTGGGAGGTAATTAAATTTAGTGTTTTTAATAAAGTGAAAACTCTTTTTGACTTAGGGAATCTCAATCCTGATATGAACTAAACTCATATTACCTTGATTATGAATTTCATAATTGGAAAGATTGTAATAAATTCCGTCCTATTACTTTGTGCAATTTTGCATACAAAATTATTTCAAATGTGATGGCGAATAGATTGAAGCAATTACTCCCTGATCTTATAGAAGTTAACAAAGTGTGTTTATGGGAGGGAGACAAATCCAGGATAACATTTTCATTGTGCAAGAAGTGCTACACCTGAGGGTGAGAAAAAGAAAGAGGAAATTCCAAGTTGTGCTCAAATTGGATATGAAGAAAGCTTATGACAGAAATGAAAGGGACTTTTTGGAGGGTGTATGCAAAGATTAGGCTTCTACGATAAATGGGTAAATAGAGGACACTCGGACCCCTAGAGTGGCAAAATTTGGCATAGGGGAATACTTAAGTGCCAAAAATTAGAAAATATACAGTTAAGTATCAAAATTAGAACAAAATGGATCAGTTAAGTGCCAATGACCGGAAAATTTGGCCAAAATGTTGACATGGCATTTTTCTAGCAAGATAGACAAAAGTACGCTTCAAGTGCCAAAATTTGGCACAAATGGACACTTAAGTGCTAAAAGTTACGAAAGCGACACTTAAGTGTCAAAATCGGAAAGAAATCGATCACTTAAGTGCCACTCCGGCCACAATCCGACCAAAATGCTGACGTGTGCAATTTCCGGTGAAGTAAGTGTAAAACGGCGTCGTTTTGCATGCTAACGTGGTCAAACAATGCAAAAAACGACATCGTTTTGGTGCTGACGTGGTAAAAAAAATAATATAAAAATTAATTAATTAATTTAAATTTAAATTTAAATTTATTTAAAACATTTAAAAATACAAATACAAATATTAAAAAAAATTTAAAAAAAGGGGAGACGGCTGAGGGCTGCTCAGCCCTAGCCGTTGCTGCCGTCGGGAAGGGCCGGCGATGGAGGGGGAGGGTCGGCCAAGGTCGGCTGGGCCCTAGCCAGGGGTCGGCGACCCCGGCCGACCGCGACGAGGGCCCGCGAGTCCTCGCCTAGATTTGGCAAGGGTCGGCCGGGCTAAGGGTCGCGACCCTCGCCGTTGGTTGGCCGGGGTCGCCGGCCCTTGGCCAAGGCCTGACGACCCCGGCCGACCCTCCCCTCCGTCCGCCGGCCCTTCCGGCCCTCGGCCGCCTCCCCCTTTTAATTTTTAATTTTTAAATATTTTAAATAAATTTAATTTAATTATTTTTTATATTATTTTTTTACCACGCGCACCAAAACGACACTATTTTGTATTTACTTCGTCGGAAAATCGCCACGTCAGCATTTTGACCGGATTGGCACTTAAGTGATCCATTTTGCTCCAATTTTGGCACTTAAGTGTCACTTTCGTAACTTTTGGCATTTAAGTGTCCATTTGTGCCAACTTTTGGCACTCCGGGTCTCGGTGTCGCAAGATAAGTGCAAAACAACGTCGTTTTGTACGCTAATGTGAAAAGAAAAGCAAAAAAAGATGTATTTTTGCCTCAAATTTGAATTTTAATATAAATATTAATTAAATTAAATTTAAAACTAAATTTAGTAGATAACTTTTTTTTTAAAAGGAAGACAGGTTCACAGAATGGTGAGGGCTTAACCCTCGCTACTACCTCCACACCGTTGTTGGGAAGGGCTAGCAACCGTGGGAGGAGGATAAATTGGGGTCGTCGGGCCGTGGACGGGGGCCAATGACCTCGGCAGACCAATGGTCGGGGCCTACAAGCCCTTGCCTAAATCTTGAGTGAAGGTCGTGGCCTTCTCCCGGATCCGGCAATGGTTGTCGTGCCGGCGGAGGTGGGGACGGGTTGACCCCTCACCCGTCTTTCCGCAACTTCTTCTTCATTTTTTTTTAAATAATGTAGCTTTAAATTTAATTTAATTAATATTTATATTAAAATTAAAATAAAAGGCAAAATGACGTCATTTTGGCTCTTCTTTACCGACTCGGCTCTTTGGAAAGTCACATAGGCGAGCTATATTAAAAAAAAAGAAAAAGAAAAAGAATAGCCACATAGAATTTCCGGCTAGGGTCGCCGTACTTAGCACTCGTGTGTCCTAACTTTTAAAATAAGTGACACTTAAGTGTATATTAACTAACTTTTGGCACTTAAGTATCCCTCCGTGTCAAGTTTTGACACATGCACTGTACTTCTGATGAAATGTGTTAAAATTGTTTTTTTTCAGTGTGAAATTCAATGGCGAGCCACTATCTCTCTTTCACCCATCATGAGAAATTAGACAAGGTGACCCAATATCTTCTAATTTGTTCATCTTAGTGGCTAATACCCTTTCAGCTCCAATGAAAAAAGCAGTAAGGAAAGATACAATCACGAGGATTAAGCTGAATGGGTATTGCCCTACTCTCTCTCTCACCTTTTATTTGCGGATGATCCCTTTTTTTTTTCGTTAGACGGAAAGGTCACACAATGTGAGAACCTCGCTCTAATCTTGAGCCAATATTGTTTTGCTTTTGGGAACTTGAACAAGTCAGGAATTTACTTTAGCACGGGCTGTCAACAAAGTATGAGATGTAATATGGCTGGTGTGTTAATGGTATCTGAAATCGAGAAAATAGGAAAGTAACTAGGGACCTCTTTGGATTGGGGGGAATCAAAGAAACATATATTTGCATGGATAAGCGTTAAGTGAATATGAAGCTTGAGGGATGGAAGGAAAATGTAATATCCAAAGCCGGAAAGTAAGTTTTAATTAAGACAGTGATCCAAGCTATACCCCATTTGGGCTATGTCTATTTTCAAAATTCCAATCTCAATATGTCAAGCAATTGAAACGAAAGTGGCAAACTTTTGGTGGAAAAACAATGAAATAGGAGCTAGACTTCATTGGAGGAGCTATGAGGTTTTAAAGGCTCGGGAAGATGAGGGTGGAATGGGTTTCAGATTTGATATCCCTCGATAGAACCATGCTTGGGAAGCAAGCTTACAGGCTGTCTCACGATCCAACATCATTGTGGTGCTAAGTCCTTAAAGGACTATATTTTCCTACAATAAATTTTCGGCAAGTTGAGAAAAAGTCCCACCCTTCTTGGGTTCGCAAAGTACGTTGATGGGAAGAGAAATAATAGTTAATTCTGTTCAATGGTCTATTTGAATGGAGAAAAACATCGACATTGGCGAGGATAGATAGTTGAAGAGAGGACCTATTGGCGGACTAGCGAACTTTAGAGGACCAACTAAAGTTGCTGAATTGATTTTACGTGAGGAAAACAGATGGGATGTGAGTAGATTGTGAATGACATCCTATTAGTGTCCTTAAAGACTCAAACTCTACAAGACAATTTGGTGTAGACTATTACAAAATTAGGGATTTCTATAGCGAAGAGTGCATATAACAGGATGCAAGCACAAAGGAAAAATCAATCAACATCACAAGCGTCATCATCACTCCAGTCACCTGCAAGGTATGGAACAAAATTTGGTAATTAAGAACCCTCCCCCAAGTCAAAAACTTCTTGTGGAACGTTTGCCAAAATGTCATGTCGACAAAAGATAACTTATTTAGGCAAGGAATATTACCTAGCCCAGGTGCCCATTCTGTCACCACGAAGTCAAGATGATCGAGCACTTCTTTTTGCTCAGCCCTTGGACAAGTTCCGTTTAGACAAACCTTACCATCCAATTCCAGATTTTTTAGTTAAAGTGTTTCACGAATTGAGGGTTGGTTATGTAATTTTCTCGAACAACAAAACCACTCACCTCCCTTTTACACAATCGTTGCTACTCTCTAGTGCATCTAGAAGGAGAGAAACAACTTCGTATTTTGGCGTCAAGCTCCAAATCTAGAAGCCTTAGTCGACTCGGCCCTCAATATAATCAGAAACTTCAAAAAATGGAACCCCAAAAAACGATTTCCAACTTGATGAACAGGGACTTACCTCATGCTTGGCTCCCACCGAGGCGTAATACCCTGAAGATGAACACCAATGCTTCTTACATGATGGGGTCTCAATGGGAACAGTTTTATGCTTGATCCGAGACGATTTGGGGGTTATTCGCAACGACTTTGCCAGATATGTTCCAGCTTCATCCCCTGCTTAACTGAAAGCCCTAGCTTTTCTCGAAGGATTAAAGTTCGTGCAAGAGAGAAAAAGTGAAGTCTTTGAATTTGAGTTAGATTGTTTGCAAATAGTCAATGGCATCTAGTATTCAGATTAGCCTTTATGGGAAGCCACTGCACTTATCTTAGAGGCCCGCAACTTATTGGCTAAAGCCCAAAGACAAAATGTCCTTCATTGTCAATCCCTTTCAAGATTTTTGGAAATTACTTTATTTTGATGCCTCTTTGATGGGCTCTTTTGTTTTAAGTACTCCTTAATTCAATAAAATTTGCTTTTCTAACCACGAAAATTATAAGTATTTTTGTCTTCGACCAAAAAAAAATATGAATATTTTTGTCATTTTAGAAGTCTCTGCAATTTGTTTTTCTATATTTTAAATTTGGATTAGTTGGGTTAGGCTAGGGTTGTTTGGGCTTTGTCACGCTTGTATCAAAATGTTCTTGTTCATTATAAGTAGTTGTTGGGCTTCGGCCCAGGTTCTTCTTAAAAGCCCAGGATAATTTAAAGGTAAAGGGAGCTAAATATATTACAAAAATTGAAAATTTCGTCTACTTTAAATTTCATCCCATGATATATCATAAGCAAGTACACATCTCCAATTAGATACTTCACATCATTCACTTTGGTATATCTTTTCTTCTCATAATGCAATTGAAAATCAAATCTTTCCTCGCAATCATTCCCCCTCAAAATATGCCAAGACTTTCATAATCAATGATTCAAAAAATTTAAATATATCGATTAGTGTTTGAAATTATGAACTCGTATTGGGTTATGAGGTGCAATTTGTCGGGAACAATATGGTCCGAATATGCAGTGCGCGCAAATTTTTTTTAAATATTGGATGTCCAATGAGAACTTTAAGAAAAGAGAGCTCAAAAACCAAATTGTGTTATGGCTCGATTATTTAGGCTTAACTACATGTTGAAAAAATGATCATTCCATTAAAACTTAAAAAATATTTTGTGAAATTCGACATATCATTATGAAATTATATGTTCATGTACATCTTGGTTATGGAATTCTCAAATCTTTTGGATTAGGGGCAAAAAAAAAAATCAAAAGTGGGTATGCTGCAAATTGATGCCAAAAAAAAAACTAAAAGCAAAAAAGTTAATCTCCAAATTCTGGCCCAAAAAAAAATGAAAAATGAAAAATCTCGGACAGCGGTGGTGGCAAATACGTAAAAACGGGCTCAAGCGAGGGGCAAATTGGTCACTCGGACCGCAGCTCAGTGGCCGCTCGCCCAAGAAAAGGGTTCTCTTTCATTACTTCGCAGCTCGTCGCGCGATCGGATTCCATTCGAGCCCTGAGAAACCAGACGACGACGACGACGAAATCGAGCGCGAAATCTCCTCCCCACCTCCGACGATGACGAAGCAGCAGGCGAACTGGTCCCCCTACGACAACAATGGAGGGTATCCTCTCTTTTCTCTCTGTGCGCTTGTGTCTGATGGTGGTGTTGATTCGATGTCCTTCGGCCGTTGAAATCTTCCGCGATTGTTTTTCTGGGCAGATCTTGCGTGGCGATTGCCGGCAGGGACTACTGCGTGATCGCGGCGGACACCCGGATGTCGACCGGCTACAGCATCCTCACCCGCGATTACTCCAAAATCTCCAAACTGTAAGCGCGCCGCCCCCCTCCCCCCCTTTTTTTCCCGTCGAGTTTTTTTTCTGATGCTTTTTTGAGCTGAATGTCGGCGCTCGATGCTCTTTCTTGTGGTGCGATGGACTTTGGGATTTCGGCGAATCCGCCAGTTTGCATGGTCGGGGGTCAAAATGCTTTCTTTCGAATGAGCTGCTGCTGCTGCTTTCGTTATCTTGTTGTCTCTTTCTCTGTTGCTTTTCAAGGTTGAAACTTTCGTGTTAGTGGATTGATTCTGCATATCTCGTCGGGTTTGCTAGATATGTTGAATAGGGCATTGGGTATACCTGGAAAGGGTAATAATAGATTAGGTTGTCCTGTTCAAAAGGTTCTTGAAACTGATTTCTTCCTCTCATCAGAAATCGGAAATAAGTTGAGCGTATGGCCATATGAGTCATTTTAGAACTTGAAAAGCTTCATTGAATAGTTGAGACGATTTCATTCTCTGTGGCAGAATGAGTGGGAGTCTGCGTAATCGCCTTACGTTACTTCTGTTATTTCTGGTTTTTGTGTGTATATTCCACTGGACATATGGCTCTTGGAGGGCTTAAATTCTTGATAATCGTTTTTCATTATTTTTATTTTTTATGTTCCAGGGCTGACAAAGCTGTGTTGGCCTCTTCTGGATTTCAAGCTGATATCAAAGCCTTACAAAAGCACTTAGCTGCTAGGCATTTGGTGAGTTCTCTGGAGACTTTCAATTGGACTTCATATACATCTCTGGTTCCTTGATAAAGAAGAAAGCGTATCTGGACTTGCATAGATATTTTATTTTACTGTATTGTAACTTTTTTTCCCGTCTACGACTTGCTTGGCCATTAATGTGGCGTTCCAAGTTTGATATCTCCTTGGTGCAAGTAGTCTACTTCTGCTGCATGTTTCATTTCGATGATTGTAGCGTGTTATCAGCACATAACAGTTGTACGGTGGTATGAGTTGCTGAGACTGATCTGTGGTTCAGTTTCTATGAATGGATGGTTATGTTGATGCTATAAGCTAGTTAGCTTACATAAATTGCAATTGGCCTTGGAAGGTTTTCTGTTAAATGATAACTATCTCTACCTATCCAGAAAAATCCCTCCTTGTTTGGGTCTGGCTTGAAGAGTAAGAAGGAGAAAATCAGTGTTGTTCTTTTCTTTTCTTTCAGTGGGAAGGGGCACCTATTGCGTCATTTTTCTTAGACACTCGGGTCTTCTGGTGGATATGGGAGCTACGTCCTTTCATTTCTGGTGGTCATGGCTGTATTTTTGGTCAGTTGTTAAGGGTTTATCCATGTTCAAAAGGTTCTAATGTATTTTGGTTTTGATGTTTTGTTTGAGATTTGTTTTGATGTGCTTTGGTCAAGGAACTTGCGTGGGTTGAAAATAAATGAGGGAGATATTCGCACTGGTGTATTTGTTTTCTTCCCAAGGAGGTCTGGAACATTAGGTTCTTATAGCTGAAGCAAAATTTGGAAATATTCATTGGACAATGGGCCAAGTATGCTAGTAGCTGTACAGGTTACTTATATTTTTGGGTTAAGACTCTGAATTATATAAGAGAAAGGTTCATTGACTCCTGTAAGCTACACTGTTTTCTCACGCCACCCAAAGGTCCAAAGTTTGAACCCTTGGCCTCCCGTTCACAGATGGGAGGTGTCGCTAAGAAAACAACCTCTCGACTTTTTACAATTGGTATAACTAACACATATTCTACAATAGGTGGTCTAGAATGAAGTTTCAGTCAGTTTCACTTTGTCATTACTATTTGAGACAATTGGAATGCACATTATGATATCTGGTTCCATAACTTTGACATTATTCATCTTGGATAATATAAACTTTCCGGATATAGGTCGAGTATGAATCTAATTCCCATTGTGGGAGATATAAAAACGTTGATTTTTCTTTTTCCCAGCCATTTCCTATGGAGATGATACTAGAAATTTAGTGAAATTAATACTATTGGAAATGAGAGATTAGGATGCATGTCATTTGTTAGTGAACCTTTAATTAGTCTATCATCATGTTTTTCATTAGGCTCCAGTTTCCTCATTAAGCTATCTTTTGGTGTTTTTCAAAATTTTTTATTTATGCCTTCTTTACAGGTATATGTTCTGTTCTGCAACTTGGATGTTAGGATTTTGCAATTTGTGATGATGGATTATTCAGTGTTCCTGGGTGGTTTGGTTGATGTTCTGTGCACCTGTCGATTTTTTCTTTTCTTTCTGGACAGATATTTACTTATCAATTGAAAGCATGAATTTCTCAGCGGATACCAATTTAACTGTTTTTAGTGGATAATCCTTTTCTATTGGATTTGAAGGATCAATGCTATTGTGTCCTTGAAAGTTCATAAGAGACATGCTATAAAGATGCTCTATTATTCATTGAAATGTCTTTCCGTGTATTTAAAACAGATCTATCAGCATCAGCACAACAAGCAAATGAGCTGTCCCGCTATGGCTCAACTGCTTTCTAATACCCTCTACTACAAGCGCTTCTTCCCCTATTACGCTTTTAATGTTCTAGGTGGCCTTGATAGTGAAGGTATGCAAATACAACCTTCCAGTTGTGAGCTGAGTTACGATATAACTTTCTGAACAATCTCAACTTTTACTGGAAATCTCAGGAAAGGGTTGTGTCTTTACATATGATGCTGTGGGTTCCTATGAGAGGGTTGGCTACAGTGCACAGGGATCTGGTTCAACTCTAATAATGCCTTTTCTAGATAACCAACTGAAGTCTCCTAGCCCGCTCTTATTGCCTGCACAGGCAAGAACTATTTACATATATTTACTGGAGTTTGGCTTTTCTCTGCATTTTTATCTTATTTATTTTCTTACTCTTGCAGGATGCCGTTACTCCACTTTCAGAATTAGAAGCTATTGATTTGGTCAAGACTGTTTTTGTATCTGCAACTGAAAGGGATATATATACTGTAAGTTCTAGTGTTTTCTTCATATCTATCTTTAAACTCCTTACGTTTGATTAGAGTATGAAATTTGTTGGCACAACAAGTGAGTTGACATTGGTGCTTAATCTTATATTCACCACTAATCTTGAGAGACAGAGATGTGTACTTATTGGCGGACTTTTAATTACTTTGATGCACCCTTCTTTTTGCCTGGGTCGGACCTTGGAAAGCCAAAAGAAAATGAAAAATACTTTTGGGCCTGAGACACATGAAAAAGCATTCATCAGATTGTTGAATCTTCGAAGATACTGCTATAGAATTACCTGTAGACCACTCACAGTGTAGTTTAGTTGGTTTTCTTGGAATTTGGCTTGCCAGTGGGGGAAGTGGAAAAGTATAGACGGTCAAACAGATATTAGGATATTGTTTGAACGGAAGTTTGCAGGTGTGTAGCAGTAGCTGGTTCATAAATATTCGCTTACGTTGTTGATATTCTGCAGGGAGACAAGGTGGAAATTGTCGTCTTGAATGCCGAGGGTCTCCGTCGGGAATTTATGGATCTGAGGAAGGATTGAAACTTTGGTCCTTGTAAGTGTTTTGCTGAAGAAAGAAGGCTTCCAATGCAAGCGTTGGTCAATTACTGTCCTTGGTGGTTGTCCTAGGCTTCTTTTAGCACACTCCGGAGTAAATCCGGCCTTCCAGTTGCTGTAATTGATGTTTTAGCCCTGTTTATGGAAATTATTGCGATCATGATGCCTGTGCGAGAGATGAATATCATTGTTAGACGGTGCTTTATTTGCATTAAACCAACTTAATGTTAGTTCTATGGAAAGGATACGAGTTTCATTCTGTGTTCGAACATCCTATGGTGGTTTTCTTTCCTTTGGCAACGAGGCCTGTCGATTTCTCTCGTTTGTTGTCGACATCCTTTCTAATGAGCTATCGATTAGTACCCTTTAAATCAACCCCCTTCTTCACAAGTGACCTCTTGAGTACTCGACCAAGCTTGTCACTTGTCGATAGTGAAGGTCAGTCAGCTTTAGGTGTAAAAATATGCTTTGATAATCCAATGTGCCATGTTGACAAGAGCTGGGTTTCGACATGGAGTCTCGGAATCAACCAAGCGGACTCTTATCGTGTTTATGCGAAGCTTAAATCGTAGCTGTAACCAGTGGAAATACAGATTGTTGATGATGGGAGGGTAAGGAGTGGGACGAATTCAGCAGTCACCTTGTCGGCCTCGGTTGGAGATGTCTCTCCGGTACCATCCCGGTCAAGTTCCTTTCAATTTAATCTGTTGTGACATAACGCGGATCCCAGCAGTCTTACTTAACACGAGAAGAAGAAATTATACAATTCCAAGTTAGAATCATTGACCAAATCTTTGACAGCTCATCTTTCTTAAAACCATATATAATTCAATTTCTCTCTCTTGCCTTTTTTGTGCGCACACACACACACACTCTCTCTCTCTCTCTCTCTCTCTCTCTCTCTCGCCTTGCCTGTACAAATAAAGGGAAAAATCCTTAGCTGCACCGCCTTATTCAGCGATACTGGAAAGAAAGGGTCTACACCGAGTCTTATTGAGCCTTGGGCTTTTGGTCTGCGACGCGAGTCGAAAAGCGAACCGAAAGAATCCAAGAAAATAGGCTTCCAATGGTCATTACTCTCAGGGAGTAAATCCGGCCTTCCGGTGGCTGTAACTGATGTTTTTAGCCCTGTTTATGGAAATTATTGCGATTATGATGCTTGCGCGAGAGATGAATATCATTGTTAGATGGTGCTTTATTTGCAGTAACCAAACTTCAGGGTAGTTTTATGGAAACGATACAAGTTCCATTCTGTGTCGGAACTTCCTATGGTGGTTTTCCTGGTTTGTCCGAAGCAAATTTTTATGTCTTAAGGATCAGGAACTTGTTCTGCAAGTGAGGTTCATTAGCACATGGCAGAGAGACTAGAGACCAGAATTACAAGGAAATATATCATTTATTATTTATACAGGCGATTCCAAAGCGAAAAGGATTCACTGATACAATGTGATTTTTGAAGCCGAAGCAAACGATTAGGCTCCACGATTGGTAAAACCCCTCGAAGAATCGGAGATAGTTATTTGAATTTAGCCTCCGATTCTCACTGGAAGTTGTGACCGAGAATGGCGGCCGGCTGATATTGGGTATGTTAGTTGAAAGCCAATGCAAGAAACGAACGAATGTCCTTTTCAGAAGCTGTCTTGAGATGCCCATCCCTTCTTCTCCAGCTCTAAACGTAGAGCCTGAGACACAAGCGACCGGACCGTCAAACAGGTGTTTTCGCGCTAGCCAAAGAATTATCAGCCGAGGTAGCGATGGATAGAGAGCGCTCACCTTAATTCTCTTTCTATTGATATCGAAGTCAAAGTTTCCCATTCTTGATGCCGATCGGTATTCTACGATCGAGTCCTTTCCGGGTGGGAACCAAAACTCGACATCATCTACAAACTGTAGGAAACACAATGTCAGTTCTTTTCAAACGACCAATATAGAGAACTTGTTCTCCAGAATGCTTCGAGTTTGAAAGATGTACCCCCAATATCGGGCTCTCGTATTCCACTCGAAGGTAGTCGTCCTTGTTTTCAACTATCCGAGGTGTAAACTTATCCGGCTTCAGTGATTTTATCTGCGTGGCACGCGATGGATTTGGGAATCAGAAAAACGAGAGAAAACCATGCAGATACTGCACGGAAATGGTTTACGCTAACAGCGTTTGAGTCGCTGTACAATTCGAGTCTGTCCAAGTTTTTACCACTTCTATGAGCTCCTCTTTGGCCACTTCTCGGCTCACCGGGTTTTTCCTGCCGCGACCTCCTTCAGGGTTGTAGTTCCTGCCATCAAAAGTGGGGAAAATGCGCAGAGATTAGTGGACCAGCTAGTGTGCACCTCAAAACGAAATGCACGTTTTGCATGTCTTGTCTGCCATAGGGTCTGATATGCCAGGGACCAGACTGATGTTACAGTGTCGAGCATTTAAAACCACAAAGGCACCATCCTTTTCTTCTGAGATGTCAAAGTCAAGGAATGTGATGACTGTTCACAAGAGTAGAAATCATAATGGGACTTGAATGTTAGGTCCCTTTCCTTGTTTTGAATAGGAGCCACAGAACATGACTGCACAACAACAATCATGTGTTTCTGGCTGATCGAGTGTTCCGCTTGCAAATTGCTTGTCGTGAAGTCGGTTTTGCTTTCGAAAGTATGACCTATTAGGCTGAGACACTCTACCCCTTCATGCAAATTTGCCATGGAGGAAAATAAGAATCTAATTTAACCTTTCCATAACTTCAATGGTGATATCAGAATCGTGGTATGCAGCTCAAGTTTTCCAATTCCTAATTCATATACCCAGAATTTTTCTGCAGAAAGCAGAGGAACCCGAAGAAGATCGCTTTCTTTCCCCATTTCCTTCTCCTCTGTTTTTAAGTTTCAACATCCGAAGAAGGAAGTGCCCTTTCGAACTAATTGATCACAAGCTACTCAACCACATCTCTAGATATCCTTGCTAGTTATCACGAAGCTACACCATTATGCACACACCAGTCTTGTATCTCGCTCTCGACCAAGTAATCATATAAAGAAAACGAGAAGATATCGGAAGCTTACCAAGGCGGGGCGTAGTGGTTAGGGTCGGCGATGTTCTCGGAAGTGGAAACACAGTTCTTGGTGGCCGGACACAGAGCCAGACCCGGCGTGCTCTTCTGCACTCCCAGATACTCCGGCTTCTTCCCACTACATTGAATCCAGCAAGCAAAAGCACATTCATTCCAAAATTCTCAACAATAATCTCCAACATCATCATCATCAGCACCTACATGCTAAGCCAATTCTACCAGCTAGAGCACCCTGAAATCGCCGCGAATAATGTCTATGCAACGGGAATCCAAACAGAAACATCGACAAGCCATCGGAAACGGAGGATTAGCGAGCTCGACGGCTCATCGGTCGAAATCGCGTTGATTCCAGACGGGTAACACTCGACGAGCACCGATTTTTAGCAAGGCAAAAACCAGCACGCAACTAATTTTTTTCTTTTTTTTCGTCTTTTGGTCTTTTTCGTTTCGACCAACGATTCAGATCGACGAGAAGGACGAGCGGAGGGCACCTGAACTGGAAAACGGCCCCGACCACCGCCAATTCGCTGCTCCTCAGTATGATTTCCCTAAGAAAAAAAGGCAAAAATTTCACCTCAGGCGCTTCACAATCCGAAGCAATTGCGCGCAGACATAGAGAGAGAGAGAGAGAGAGAGAGAACCTGCGAGGGACGGGTTGCGGCGTCGGTTCGTCGTCCTGGTCGAGGGAGAGAGCGACGCGGGGGAGAGACGCTCTGCTGCTGCTGCTGCTGCTGCCGCTGCGGCGGCTGGCTCCGGCGAGGCGGCGGCTGCTCTTGTGCCGGACGCGGCAGCAGGTGATGGTGGTGGTCGGCGGCGGCGCCGCCATGGAAGCCATTGATGAACTCCAATGCTCGTCTCTCTCTCTCTCTCTCTCTCTCTCTAATGGGGAGTCAGGTGAGGGGGAGGGGTCTACCGGTCCACGCCATCGAGCCACAGGAGAAGATGACCGAAAAGGGCGCCCGGCGGGTCAACGTGCCACGCCAACTCCTGCCAAACACACAAAAGAAAAGTACAAAAGCACCGTCCCCACGCAGCACGTGCGTGTGTAAAAAGAACTGGAAATTGCTCAGGCGATCGAACCGAACCGACAGTTTTCTTATAGACCAATCAGATTCTGGTTTCAATTTACTGGAATTGGTTCCTGACTTTTAGATGTGGAATTGCCCACTCGGACCTTTATATGTACTATTCTAAAAAATTAAGTTCACTTTTTTAGCGAAAGTGAAAGTCGAAAAAACAAAACAAATTTTAGCCTAGTTGTGACACTCGGTGACTGTCCTGAAAGAAAAGAAAACAAGGGAGAAGTTACTTGCGTTGCATCTGCGTTTGGGAAGACTTTTGAGGAAAGTTTTTAGGAAAATACAAAGACGTTTGAGTTAAAGGTGTTTTCCAAAATGCAAATTGTGTTTGGTAAATTGTAATTTGAAAGCCCTTTATAAAGTATTTTTGAGCAAAATGGTGTTTGGGGAACAAATGACTTTTGTGATAAAAAAAATTATCAAAAGAAAAATAAAATAATTTGATCGGCAAGAGCAGGCGGTCGCCAGCGACCTCCAGCGACCCCGGATCCTAGGCGTTGAGGTCGTGGGAGGACCTCGCCGCCCGGATATGGGTCGCGGCGGGGTCGTGCGACGCCGCCGCGACCCGAGATCCGGGGCGCGCGAGGTCGCACGACCTAGATCCGATCACCGCTCGAGCCTCCGGCACCGGATCCGGTCGCGACCGGACTGCGACCGAGATGGGTTGCGCGGCCACGGCAAAGCTCCGTGCGAGAGGTCGCGGTGCGGCAAGCAACGATCGCCGGCAACGCCGCGACTCGCGGAGGTTGCCCGACTCTCCGACGACGATCGCCTAGGTTGTCGCGATCACGCCGCCACCCTCGACGGAGAAGATGGAGAAGATGAACGTGTCTCCTCACAAGGGCAAAAAACGGAAAAACAAAAAGTTCGTAAGGACAATTTCGAGAAAAAAATATATATGAACAAAGACGTGGGCGTATTTGAAAAAAGCCGAAAGCCCAAGGCAAGTCCTCACCTGCCTTGGGCTTTCAGCCTTCATAAGGCTGGCATTCTCCAAATGGGGGTTAAAATTTTTTTGCCAAACACCCCTATATTAGCCCAAAGATATTTAGGGGCTCAAAGATCCTTGGCTAAGTGGTTGCCAAACGCAGCCTTAATTTGTTAGCTTCAATGTAGCAACTCGTGCAGAAGCTTGACAAGTTGCAGAGGGCAAGAAGAGATTATGACAAGCTTCTTTCTCTTATCATTTTCTGATTTGTCGAGGGAAGCTTTATGGGACCAGTTTAAGGAATTAATGGATGATTCCCAATTTAATATTTTGGAATTGATCTTTGATGAACGGTTCTCGATTTTAGGATGGAAACTATCTATATGAACCATACTCATTTCCAATAGCAATTGTAAATTTAGTCCAATTGGGTTGGGTTGAATTGGGTCGAATCGAGTTTGAGTTTGAGACGTCTTTATCTAAGCTTTAGTTATGCAACCACTTGATTTTCTTCTTTAGGCATAACTCAATCCTACAACATAACTTGACTCGATTGATGTGATTTCTAGAAATTGGAGCGATTAAAATTCAATGGTTTGCCAAGTTATAATGGATTTAGCTCTATTGAATTCGTGATGATCAATGATGCTTACTGAGAATGATATTCACGTGGTTTATTTCTTGATACATGATGATTGATATTCTTAAGAGCTGATTAATCTAAAAAAAAATCATACTATACTATTGTGTCTTTTTTGCAATACATTTTCGTCACTGTTAATTAGATAGTTATGATTGGAAAATTGATCGATACCATAGCGCACGATTGCCCAACCAAGATAAATTCGATGATGTTTTGATGTGGAGGACGGATTAACAAAATGAAATCGTGATGGCCATCTTAGCACGTTTAGACCCATTTGCTTTGAATAGTTTATTTTCCATTTCTTTGTTAAATCCAAGCTAGAATTGTCTTATCGTTATATATAATGTAATATATATAACTCTTATATTATGAGACTGAAAAAAAATGACACAACAGCCGGGCATTTGTCTTCCGTTCAATGGTGCGCAGCAAGAAATCAAGTAGCCCTAAACCAGTCGGTTTTGAACCTCGATCCACTCATCTCTATCAAATAGTCCAGAGAACCTAAATTCTATGATTTGAGAAGATCCGTTCTTGATCATTAGTTAGGGCCAATAATTCTCAGTATAATTCGTTTGCATGACACATAGTGTAAATAAAATTTAATAAGTTTGAATATGATATAAATGAATTTGTGTCGTAAACAGCCCGTTTATGACACGACGAAATTCATGCCTTCACAAATTGATCCGCTTATCCCATCCGCGATTCGATACAATTAGTTTCAAAAGACCCCTTTACCCTTAAGATTTATCAAACTAAAAATTCATGAACGTGTTATTTTTGTGCCTAATTATTATTATTTTTTTGAACAAAGAAAGTAGCGCTAAAAAGTGAGCAAGTCTCCCGGCCCTTCTTCTCCCAAAAGACTCGAGCTTCCCTCGCAAGCTGCTACATCCCTCTCTCTCTCTCTCTCTCTCTCTCTCTCTCTCTTCCAATGGCTCGGAACAAGGTACTTTCTCAACTCCCCACAATCTTGGACCGTGTTTGTTCATGTTTCCTTTGTTTCTTCTTGTGCGAATGTTGCTTCCGTGTTCGTTTCGGTTCGGCTGCTTCGCTTCTTTATGTTTTAGGTTCAAATTCGGTGATGCCCACATCGTGTGCCGACGAAAGGCGACGACTTTTTGTCGCTATCGTTCTGTTTCCGAGGTTTTACGGTCAGGGTTTTTTACGCTTTTCAGATATCTATTGTGTTTTAGGCGAAAGGAATAAAATTACTGTTGATTGAATCGAGAACAGCTTCTTTGATGCTGGGTGGGGATAGTACTTCTTTATATGATCGTCCTCGCACGAAACCTCCGAATGAGTTCTATCTGCAAGTGGTGAATTTACCCATTTCTGGGCTTCGCTGTACTAGTCTTTTGGTCATTGGATCATGAAAGACTAATACAATTTGATTGGAATGTGGTTGACGAAGAGGACATAATTCAGCCCCACCAAGTATATCGGCATGCAATTGGGTGTTGCATAAGTATCTGGTTTCGATATTCCAGTGCATGAGTTGACGCCAAGCACTTACTTTTGCCACACCAATTGCTTACCAAAATTACCCAGTCATATTCAGTTACTTATCCAACCAACTTTTGCATTTGGGTTTTTGAAACTCTCCCTTCTTATTAGCCAGCTTCTCTGTTTCTCATTGCCACAGGGCATGAGTGTCACACGATATACTTTCGTGGTGAGCTGAGATGCTTCCTCTTGTTTCTTGACGTCATTATCCTGCTGTGAGACATTCTTAATCTGTTTAATGGGACAAGCTGCTTCTTCTGAAAGGACCTTAAATTTGCTCGGTACTTAATGGTTGTTTGTCTAATAGAGTACAATCTGTTGATAAATCGCTTGCCTTTATCACATTCCGCTTATGAAAGGGCATTCTGTACAAGTGGCATGCACCCTGCAGTCAGCCATTTCTAGACTCACCGGTATACTTTTTCTTAAAGTGAAAAGCTCTCCCTAGAAAATGAATCCTGCGATTCCTTAAATCCTGATACTCGGACAGTTGGGTTATGCAATTTATTCTAACAAGAGGAGTAAAGTAGGCATTTCGAGCAAAAGTACATGCAATGAATAGTGTTCGACTTGGGCAAAATCATAGTTGGTTGAATCACCTTAACTTGTTCTACATGAAGTTTATAATGAGATTGCCCTTAGATGGTATGGTCCATCAACTCAATGGAGACTAAAATTTTGGCAGGAAGTCAAAGTTCTTATCAACTGTATGCTATGTAGGGGGGAAACCTGTTTAGTTTTTCCAGGTTCATTAGTAATCATTCAAGTTTTACTTGGACTTACCTTATGTTGAAATTTGGTTTTACCAAAGGAAATGGCAAATGTTGGACGGGTTATTTTCTATATGATCTTTCTTCTCTTAATATGTGGTCACAACGAATACTTTTATTTGCATCTTGAGTAATATAATGATCATGTTCTGTGTTGTAGTTTTTAGAATATTTGGTGTGTATAAGAGTTCTGATGGTGTAAAAGGAAGTCTTTTGTTAGGATAAGGAAACTATCTCGGTGATCCATTTATGTAATCTCAAGTAACATCATCCTTTGGTAACTCAAAATTTAGCCTCACAACTACGAACCTGTTTGCTTCAACTTTCCCCCAGCAGTTATAGCTATGAAAAGGGTGTTATAGCTTTCATAAGGTGTTTGAGGAACTCCTAGTAACTACAGCACCCTCACAGTTGTAATAGCTCGTGGCATCTTTCTTTAAGCTGCCTCATCCAACTTTGAGGAGCTTCAACTTCAAAAAATATGTTGCCAAAAACATATGTTACAAGATTTTACAGCACAGCTACAGTATAACACGATGCAACTTTAGCGCTTGCTACAGCTATGCCAATCATACTCTAAGCCATCCCCTTGTTAATATGCATATCAATGTTCATTCAGTCAGTTAGTTTTCTTCTACCTTGGTATTTCTTGTTGTCCCTGCAAACGTATGATAATATTGAATCTTTGGTGTCAGGAAGCATTGGTGTTGTTGCTTGATGTAGGACCATCGATGCACCATCTTCTCCCTGAGGTTGAAAAAATCTGCTCAATGATAGTACAGAAGAAGGTACAGGCACATCAATTTGTAAACTTCTGTCTGTATGCTTGTCGGTCTATCCCTTCTGTAAAGGCAGAGAATGTTCTTGCACCTTGGCATAGGAGGATGGAAGCCAAAGAAAGTCTGAAATTTTGTGACTTCTTTCACTACTAAATACTAGTAAACTGGTCTTCCTCCTCCTGTATTATGTTCAGTCAATCTGTATGTCCCAGACTTTCTCCAATATTAGGATTATAAAAGAACAGAGTGATTTGTTTTTAACTTTGAAGGAGCTAATATTCCTTCCAATAACTGTGCAGTTAGTTTACAGCAAGTATGATGAAGTTGGGGTTGTCCTGTTTGGAACTGAAGGTATTATACCTATTTCTGTGCTGTCTGATTCGTTCTTTAGTTTGTAGACAGAAAGAGATGACATAGTTCTGAATCATATCATTTGTTGTGCGGTTCTTGAAGTGGCTATCTCCACCCTTGGTTTCTGCTCAGTGCATATTTCACTCTGCAAAAAATCATATCATTTTGCTTGAAGAGATATATGAACTGAATTTTTTAATACTTTCAAAATGTAGGTTCTCTAGTTGTAAGATTGAGAATTACTAACGTTGAACTCTATTTTGCTCAGAGACTGAAAATGAGTTGACAATGGAAGTGGGTGGCTATGAACATGTCGTCGTTCTACAAAATATTAAAGTTGTTGACGGAGATCTTGTTGAAACTTTGAGGCAAATTCCTCGAGGGACTGTACCTGGTGATTGTATCCAAACTTTTATGAGTATTTGTTCTTGTAGAACGCTATTTTAGTTTTGCTGTTTACTTTGGGAATCTACTATTCTCAATATTCTGGATTATTACCTCTCACAGCTTTCTTGGTCGTCCTCTCTTCGTTTCTAGAAGACACAGTTTTCAAAACAAATTATGGCTGGACTATTTTGCTAGAAATAATCTGTAATATTAAAAGAAGCTTATCTCTGCATGGATCATTAATTTTCTCCGTATATGTACCCTGTAACAGTGATATGTCTTTTACAGCAAATGAAAGAACCTCCTAGTATCATTTGCAGGACGAAATATACTAGGACTTGGATAATGTCTTTATTTGGTGTGTTTGATGTTGTTGATTACCCTGCATCCTTGTTGCCTTGACTGCTCTCTAGTTCTTGATGCAATTGTGGTTGGGATGGATATGCTGATAAAGAAATATAGTTCGACAAACAAGGGGAAGAAACGACTGTGTCTAATGACTAACGGTTTATCTCCAATCAAGGATCCATATGAGGGAAGTAAAGAAGACCAGGTCAATGCCATTGCCGAGCAAATGACTTCACATGGCATGAAATTGGAATGCGTAGTTGTGAGGGAAAGTGTAGTCCGTGGTGAAAATGTATCTGTGATGGAGGAAAATGATCGGATATTGAATCTGTTTCCACAGAAATCCTGCGCAAAGACCATCTTCGTTGAGAGCTCGACCTCTTTACTAGGTGCACTTAAAACTCGAAATATATCCCCTGTTACAATATTTAGAGGGGATCTTGAAATCAGCCCCAAACTCAAGATAAAGGTGAGTTTTATGATCTTTATGGAAAAAGTATTATTATATAACAGGTGAAAATTTTTGTATGTTTTCTACTTTTGGAAGCTGCACAACTGCTGGTTGCTTATATACAGTTGTAAGATCACAATTATATGACATTTGAGAAGGCACCATGGGGATAATTTTTCCTCAACGTTCCTGCTTTGGCCTATTTCCAAGATGACAACTAAACTTTGACAATTCGACTTAGATTTAATGTTCTGATTGCTTCCATGTAATTGCTACTTTTTGTTCTTGAAGGGGCAATTTGTGTCACAGCTTGTTGACACCACTAGTGTAATGATTCATCGTCTGCACTTGTTTCTGTTAAGCTATTACAATTTCCGCTACTCCTTAGGAAATAAGAGAATTTATGACGGAATTATGAACTTGAAACGTAATCAGGTATGGGTTTACAAGAAAACATCGGAGGAGAAGTTTCCAACTTTGAAGAAATATTCAGATAAAGCACCTTCAACTGATAAATTTGCCTCTCATGAAGTCAAGGTAGATTATGAGTACAAAAGTGTTGAAGATGCTAATAAAGTTGTCCCCCCAGAACAAAGGATTAAAGGTTATCGATATGGACCTCAAGTAGTTCCAATATCTGCTGATGAATGGGATGCTGTGAAATTCAAGCCTGAAAAGAGCGTGAAGCTTTTGGGATTTACAGATTCTTCAAATATCATGAGGTACAATATAGCTGCCTCTCTTATATGTATATTTTGGTTCTAAATTATGATGAGTCAGAAGTCTCATATTTTTCCTTTTTGATCGATTGCTCTGTAAACGTACTAGGCACCATTACATGAAGGATGCAAACATTTTCATCGCTGATCCTGGTGACCAGAATGCCATTGTTGCAGTTTCTGCTTTAGCTAGAGCAATGAAGGAAATGCATAAAGTAGCCATTCTACGCTGTGTGTGGAGGCAAGGGCAAGGAAATGTTGTTGTGGGGGTTTTGACACCAAATGTTTCTGACAATGATCACGTGGTATGTTTCAATATAGATATTTATAGTTCTTTGATCTTCTCCCCCTTTTGGTTTGTGTGAAGCTTCATCTAACATGCACATACTCTTTTATGCGCAGCCCGATTCATTTTATTTCAATATACTTCCTTTTGCTGAGGATGTTCGGGAATTTCAATTCCCCTCTTTCAGCAATCTTCCAGCCTCATTACTGCCAGATGAAGAGCAGCAGGAGGCTGCAGATAACTTTGTGAAAATGCTGGATCTCGCACCTTCTGATAGAAAGGAAATGTTGCAGCCTGATTTTACACCGAATCCTGTTTTGGAGGTGAGGTGATCACTTGTCTAGTTTTTTCGTAAAACCTTATAGCTAAACTACAGGTCACTCACCTGCTCCAGATAGGCTAAATTCCATACCATTTATCTTGGTTTCAAATGAATGGATAACCTGCTTGCAATTTACAAACATTGGTTTGACTTACAGTAATTTCGCAGTGTGGAATTTGTGGGTTTCCATGAACCTACATAACAATTCCAAATGCTTACAAATAGCTTAATATGTTTCTAGATTTGGCTACAAACTTCTGTCAATTAGAAGTATGTGTTAATGTGAACAGTCACGGGTAGATTTCTATAACATTTGTATTCAAGGGGTACGGAGCTTCAACTTTTCCCACTTTTGTGATAAGCCTTTCAGTAGCTTATTTTAAACCTGATAGACTACTTCAGAATCCACACGGCCTTCGGAGGTGGTTGGATTGGTTAATTTTCTCAAGCAAAAGTAAGAATGGGAAGTCATTTCTTTCTTCAGATTTGGCTTTCCGAACAAGTTTTACTTGCATCTCTTAAAGACTGGGTCTAAATTTAATCTCCATCAGCACAGCGTAATAGTGTCTTAAATTTGATGCTGGGTCAAATTGTGACAAAAGCACCTAGTCTTGTAGATATGTGTAGAAAGTGTTGGTTTTCCTGTATTTGTGGGGCTTGAACATTATTTGTTGGGTTTCTGGGTTATATCTTCTTTCTTTTAAGCTATTTTCCCTGTTTACATGTTGTCAGCGTTTCTACAATTATCTTGAGTTGAAGTCTAAGCACCCGGATGCAGCTGTCCCGCCACTTGATAAAACTCTCAAGAGAATAACTGAACCTGATCCAGAACTTCTTGCCCAAAAAAAATCTGCCATTGATTCACTTCTTAGACATTTTGAAGTGAAGGAAAAGCCTAAGGTTAGTTTTATTGAATCTCTTCTGAAACAGAAATGTCCAATTTCACCTTTTTATGTATTTTGGTGATATCTTTCCTGGTTTGTAGCTGAAGAAATCGACAAGGCGAATGCGAGAGAAACTGTCTGGATCCGACGATGAAGACAACTACAGACGCATTTCCAGCAAAACTGAAGTCGAACTCATTGAAAATGGTGGCAAAGTTGAGAAAATTGGAGATTCGACACCAGTCCAAGATTTCGAAGCGATGATGTCACGCAGGGACAACCCCGAATGGGTCAATAGAGCTATAACGGAAATGAAAAACAAGATACATGACCTGATCGAGGACTCTTATGAAGGAGATAATTATGCTAAAGCACTGGATTTACTGGTTGCCCTTCGCAAGGGTTGCATCCTTGAGCAAGTACTATCTCTCTCCCCCCCCTCCCTCCCTTCTGTAGTTGTTTAATATGCAACTGTTTTTCATTTGAGTTCTTTTGTTTTGATTTTGAGGAAAATAAGGAAAACTATGTTCTTGATAATTTATGCTCCCTTTTTGCATCTAGAGACAACTTGACCTTTCTTTTTCTCAACATTATGAGAAAGATCTCATGCATGTGTTTCTTCGTCCCAGACTTCTATCCAACAATTGTGAACTTCACTGTTTCTGAAATTGCTCATGGGACCCCCAAGAAGTGCATTTTTGTGTCCCTTTCTCTATCTTTCACTTCATAGTTTTAGAATGTAACCATTTTGTCGAATGACATGTCAGCTGGTTTTTCCATAAATGTCAGGGCAAATCTTCAGTGCTAACTTAAATATGCCTTGTGTCAATCTGGGCACGCCATAATACATCATAGATGATCTTAAGTTCGTTTCACCTTTGTTAAGCATGTATGGTCTGAAATATTTGAACCGTCAGTTGCCTGTCTGGCTGGTTATGGCATCAATGGTTGATGATTGCTGTTTGATTCATGGTACGTCTTGCGCAGGAACCGAAGCAGTTCAATGATTTCTTGCACCAGCTCTGCAAATTCTGCCTGCAAAACGATCTTCGGAGTTTCTGCGATTTCCTTGCCACCAAAGGGATCACGTTGATCTCCAAGACCGAAGCTGCAGACAGGTATAAGATCTTCCTGCATCATGCTTCTCTTGATATTGTTGAGACCAATTCCTTTTTCTCTCCTTCCTGTTCGTTTGGTTCATATGCAAAGGCTCATGAATTGTTCTTTCTACACGAGCAGCGATGTCACAGAGGAAGAGGCTAGAAGCTTTTTGGTGAAAAGTGAGCCGAAGCCAGAATGAGAATTTAGTTTCGTCTCTTCAATGGTCATGACGAGTAGTTTCAATCCCGTGATCATGTCGATCATTTTGTCCGTCGGGCAAGATTATTGTAAATAGATGGCGAAGAGTTCATATTTAGCTGTATGATGTTTAGCTGTTTTTACAGTTCTGCCTGTGCTAAATCTCAAGGGTGATGGGGTCTGCTGGTACTTTAAATTGTGTAATCAAGTTGAACATTCTTTCAGCCCCCTAAAGGTCTCTCCGCACTCCTTGCACGTCGGGTTACGGTTTAACTTCTCGTGGCAATACACGCGCATTTGAATCGCACGAATACATCGGCCTTCATGGACGCGCTGCCGGCGTGCGAACTTATTGGATCCCCACTCTCCCTGTAAATCAATGAATTTTGGATAAAGATCTTTGAAAAGCTGTTAAGCATGGAAGGTGAAATGAAACGCATGACAGTAACAGGTATTAGATTATGAAAACCTTAAAATTAAGGCACGACGGTGAAAAAGAAAACAAAATTCCGATATTAAAAAATGAAAGTAAAATCAAGTAAGTGCCTGGATACATCCTCCTTTTTTTTAAAATTTTTTTTGGGTCAGACTCTTTCTTTTTTTCCCTTTATTCTCAGATTATTTGTATTGTGTTTGGGGTCAGACTCTTTCTTTTTTCCCTTTATTCTCATATTATTTGCATTGTGTTTGTCCCTTGAGGAGTGAAGATGCATAGGGCTGAATTCTCCAATGGCACATTTGGTAATCATTATGTTATCGAGAATAATTTCTAATCGGAAATAATTATTTTTTATTATGCTCTCTAGAACAATTTCTAAGCATTTTAAAACGTTTGGTAAGGCTTCTCCCCATCATCCTCATCTTCGGCGACGCTTATCCAAAATTTTTATTCCCGAAATAGAATTGTGTTTGGTACATTTTGATCTTTAATTTCTCAAAATTTCTATTTCAAATCATTTTCTTTTAATTTTTTAATAATTTTATCATTTTTTTTAAACTTTTCTCTTCTTTTCTTTTTTTTTTCTTGCCCTTCTTCTTCTTCAAGCTTTGGCCGGCATCTTTGGAGTGTCACTTGCCCTCGGGAAGGACACAATTTGTTAGCTAAGCCTTGGTTGGGCGAGCGGCCTCGCCAGCGAGGTTCGACCTCGAGGGGCCATCGCGAGGTCAAGCCCCACTAGTGGTTGGGCGAGCTTAGTCTTGCCGATTTGGGTGAGGTCAAGCCTCACCCAGCCATGGCTCGGCCGTGCCTAGCCATCGCCTGGCCAGGTGAGGCTCGTCAATGGTTGGACGAGCCTCTCCTAACTCGTTTGTGGCTGAAGGTGGCCTAGGCGAGGCTGGTGAGGTCATCAAACCTTACCCAATTGGTCACTAGGCAGCAATGAACAGCGGTAAATGACGGCGGTGGCGGACAATGGAAGAAGAAGAGAGAAGGTAGAAGCACAAGAAGAAATGAAGAGAAAAAGAGAAAAAAAAAATAGGTTGACTTGATTATGGAATTATTCTTAAGAATCAAGAATCAATTTTTTTTTTTTTTTACTTCTCGATTCTACTCCAAAATTTATTTCCAAGAACAAAAAAATAACCAAACAGATTTTTGTTCCAAATTTACTATCGGGAACAAAATAATAAAAATTTTCACTGTTCAACAAGTTACCAAACGCACCCTAAAAAGAAAATACCAACTTTTACTTAGAGTTTCCATTCTAGCTCGACTTTTTTTTTCTTTTATGGTTAATACAATGAAAAATCCTCAAATTATAAGAAATTGACTTCAAATTAATTTTTTGGTATAAAAAACTCCAAACTGTTTACACAACCGACAAATTTATTACAAACTAAAAGATGTCGAATGGTGATAGATTTGTCCCTAACTAAATTTTGGATCACAAAAAGACCCGGCTTTTCTCACCAAAACTGAATCAGGGCTAGGACCGACTTGTCTGCATTCCATAATTTGGCCGGCGAAAGCAAACTCACAGTTTGGTAACCGACTTTGATTTTTCTATTTCTAGAACAGATTTTTACTCCGGCTCCTAGATTTGAAGCTGGATTAGAAGCTAAAATTTTTAACTTTTCAGAAATTGAAAAATTTTGTCAATCCGCCCTTCCCTCATTTTCCCACCAAAACTGAATCAGGGCTAGGACCGACTTGTCTGCATTCCACAATTTGGCCGGCGACAGCAAGCTTACAGTGATGCTGCCCATCGCTCTGGCCAGCGATGCGCCGCCACTCTGCACATACTCCACCTCACCAGTCGTCGGATCGTAGCTCAAGACGTTCCTCGAGAACCTGAGCATTATCTTCTGGCTGCCGCAGCCCAGAAACTCTACGAACGGGGGACTAGTATTCACCACTTGTGGCACCCTCAGCGGGATGCTGTACTCCTTTGCCCACCGCCCGCCGCCCTCCTCCTCCATCGCCCACACGTCTATGCTCTCGTTCCGTGAGTTGTGACGAGCCCCAGCGCTCCCCGGAGGGCCACCAGGTGGGCGTTCTGGAACTCCGGGCATGGAGTCGGCACGAACTCCTCCTTCGCGAGGTCGAAGGACGAGATCCTTATGACGCAGTTGTCTGCGCCGCTGCCGACGACACTGAAGTGGATCGATCCGGCAGCGTACACTGGGACTCCAAGGAAGAGCCTGGGAGGGACGCTCGCTATGTCCCTCCACGACCTCGAGCCCTGATCGAGGACCTCTGCCCTTGTCCAGCGGATCGCGTGGTCTCCACTGAAGAACAAGCTCACGCGCAGGATCTTGTACCGACCAGTCTGGCGGTCCAACCCAAAGGCGATCCGGTGCCGGTGACCATGCTCGCGCAGCGCGACGCTCGATACCGCCAATGAGGCGATTTCTCGTGTCAGAGAGTTGAGGAGATAGGTCGCGCCGCCATCACTGGGGTCGTCAAAGCAAAGCAACCCGTGGCACGAAACTTCCTCTCCGTAGAGCCACGAGCTCGCGACCGGTTCGGGAGTGAGGTCACTAGGAGCTCATCACTCTACCATGAACCGGGCTGCGAACCGGGCATCCGTGCAGCTGGTAGGGCTAGGCAGCGGCTTCGGGAGCAGCAGGATCCGGGGCCCTCGATGCCGCTCGTGGCGTGCACGGCGGCGAAGCCCGGGTCGTCGATGACGTTGCGCCATTCCCGGCAGACAGGCCTCAGCCTGAGGAGGGATATCCCGGCCGGGTAGGCGAGAGAGGACGTTGCAGAGGAGGTCGCGGGGGAGCGAGCTCGTTGTCGGAGGAGATGGAGATGAAGTAGGAGGAGGGGGGATGCTCGACATTGGTTGAAGAAGAAGAAGATGATGATGGTGATGTATCCTTTCTGGATTGTTAATATAGTTGGAGAAATAGCAAAACCGAAAAAGAGATCTTCCTTCTTCTTATTTTATTTATTTATTTATTTTATTATGAGTCAAGTCAATAAATGCTTGTTAATTTTTTTTTTCTACGAGCCGAAGACGAGAAGACAATAAAAAAAAGAAGAAGCATAAACTGATACATTCATGACAAACTTGCCAACCCGGTGTCTCTGACGAAATCATCCAAGATGGATTTTTTTGGTACACCCAATGCTATGTTTACCCTTTGTCAGCTGCCGTCGAATTTCTTTCACCATGACATTGTTGAACCGCTAACACATCCACGTGAAAATCCATGTGAATTTTAGGGTAAGTTCATTTCAGCTTGTATGGGTTCTTAACCTAAAAATTAGTTTGCGGTAGATCTATCACAGAAAATTTAATTTCGGTATCAATTTGTTACAAGTGTATCAATTTCTTTTTCACTTAATATTGCCATTAAAAATTGGATGGGTCATTTAAAGTGTACATTATTTTCATGGTGCTTGCTCACAAAGAATTAAAATGCAAACCCAATCCTTTCTCAAAATTGGGAAAAGTACAAAAAAAAAAAATCATAAACCTATTGCAATGGTACTTATTCAGTTATATACCTTTCAATTGGCTTACCTAATTCGGATGGGATTGCAGTGGACATGATTGTCGGGTTGGCTTCGGCAAACTCTGGCGAACACAAGATTCTCTTCCTCTCCTACCGGCCTCATTTCTTTCTTTCTAGCTCGTCCTTTCTGGCTGAAGCTCGCTCTTCTTCTGACCAGCTCATCTTTCGGTCAAGCTCTTTGTTAGTCCATTTCCCTCTAACGGCCGAGGCTTTCGCTCTGTGGTTCTCTCTTGAGTTTCCTCTGTCGGCGACCTAATTGCTTCTCCTTTCAGAGAAGCCATCCTCCAAAGTAGAAAAAGAAACCTAACTATCCGACTAGGATATAATTTAATTTACAAGAATAGTACATGAATGTAAATTGCGTACATTATTAATTTACTTACACTTTAATGGGAAATAAATTAGTTTTATCAAGTGATAAACAATGTAAAAGAGAATCCTAAAGGTCACGCCTGTTTTCTCGAGTAAAAAGAGTAAAATGGATAAAATAGAGTTCTGTGATTTTTTTCAATTCAAGTAATTAATAAAAATTATCGGATATGATACTTTTCTCATGACTATTCCATGTGAAATGCATGTAGAGATATCGCATTGATTTAGGTGTATATATATACACATAATCGATGTAATTATGTTGATTTTATGAACTTTACCATTGGATTGCCAATAAATCTAGAAATTTTTTTACAATTAATATTTCTATTTAATTAACATAGAGTATGCATTTGGGGTTGCATGATTTAATGGAGGCTATTAGCCTAGGTTATTTTAGGAGAGTTTATTTTGTTTTCATACTCTATCTTTCTTGAAGACTATTTGCTAAAAGAGCATTGAATTTTTGTTTCTACGTTAGTCATTCTGAATTAGGACAAAAGAGATTGGCAAATAAAGCATGACATGCCTACTACGAGCTTCTTCACCGATGTTTTCCCTAATTTCTACTTTGAAATCTTAGAGCAACCAATCATCGATCGCTTTCTCAATCTTCATTACGTTCAATATCAAAATAAAACTTATCATAATTACATTTGATACTAGAGATTTGACCCTAAAGACGGTGGAGATAAAAGAATTACCGACTACTTCCACACAATTACCGAAACAAGTATTGGGTCTAATTTTTGTGATGCTAACTTGCCCGAACGAAAGAGTAACTCTGGATTTTTATTTGAAACAAAGCCCCTACATTTTCCCACAACCTAGGTAATTAATGGAAATTATTATTGGATATGATTATTTTCTCATGTCTTTATTTGTGAAATGCACAGTAGAGATATTGTGTTGATTTAGGTATACATATATTAATAGCTCAGGTAACGTAGTTCATTAACTATATTTGAAATTAGTATAATAGAGTAATTATGTCGATTTTAGGAAGTTTATTATGGGATTGCCAGTAAATTTAGAAAACTTTTACAGTTGATATATCTTTTTAATCAACACAGAGTACACATTTGGAGGTTGTGTGACTTAAGGGAGGCCAAACCATGATGGGAAGTAGGAATACATCTACACAGTCTTATGAGAGAATTACTAGGAAAGAAAAGATTGATTGATACATTGACCAACGTTATAAGTGTGTTATAAGTGTGACGTACGACATTAAGTCATTTAAAAGAGTCATATTCTCAAGTCATGAGGTATTTTTTTTTTTTTTCATTATCTCCATTTAACTTGGATTGTTGAAACCTTGCTTGTAGTTGAAGAAATCAACGAGGCAAGATGCCATCCTTTCTAATATATGCATCTTAGCTTCGATAGTGCCAATTTATCTATCTCTCACAATTTCCAGACGGCTCACACTTCAATTACAAAATTTAATCTTGTAGATGGTGGTGTCACTGCAAATAATCCGGTGTGACTTTAATATCAAGTGATTTTCTTTCTTGGATTTAATAGGTTACTTTTGGCTATTAAGGTTTATTCCTCAATATAAATATTGTGTCATTACTTGAAGATATGACGCTTTTGGCTCTAGATTTATTCGTTGAGACTAAATATTGTGTCATTACTTGAAGATTTTGCCTGCAATAATGGAAATAGTAAAAGAAGTGACAGGAGGGACTACTCGTGTGGCTAAAATAGTAACACATAGCAAGTTTCTCATCTTATTCATCGGAATGGAGACCAAATCTCAAGAAGGTTACAGTGCATGGGAAAAAACGAAATGAGGCTTATTAAAGTGAAGGGGATTTTCGCTTTTGAATATCTCGCATGGAGGAAACAATGTAATGATTGATGAGTTTCCTCCCATGTACATCAAGAATCTTGGTGTCCACTATCGTTACCTTTTGATTCAAGATGACACTTTAGATGGTGATATATCTTTTTTGGACTTAGCCACCAAAAAGAATTTAGGGGATTTGGTGAGAGTTGGTGAAGAATTGCTGCAAAAACCAGTTTCTCCATAAATGAGCCTTTTAGTTGTTATGAAATACATGAATGAATGAGATACATGAATGAATATTCATTATATTCATTTTATCTACTGTACTTATTATGGTACATTTGTATCATACTTTCTAAGTACATCTCCCTATACAATGAACGTTCATCTCCCTTATCCAGTACATGTATCATTCGATACATTGATATTAATGATAAGTACATTATTGTTCTCCTATAAATAGGAGTTTAGTTTTGATGTACAATAACAACGATCAGAACAACAATCACAATACAGTGAAATATCTGGCTTTCTCTACTATCTCTAGTAGTCACTTGCTTTCTCTTCTCAATCTATTCTCTATTATATATTCGCAACGCAATATTTTTTTTTTTTTTTGTAACCCGGGAACCCCCGTACAGCCGGTAGCCGGCGAGGTAAACCCGGGGGGACGCTAGCGGAGGACCCACCACCCCGACATCCCACTTAAGACACCAAATGCCTCCACTGGGTTTTGAGCCCCTCACCTTTGAGGAAGGATCAATGAAGCTCTTATCCAGCGGAGCCACCACGGCCGGTGGTTCGCAACGCAATATTTTACAACACGTTATCAGCACGAAGATCTACTGATTGAGTAAGTAATTTTTACAAGGTGGGTATTCTTTTTATTAATCAACTTATACTTCATCTTCTTCTATCAATTCTTCATTTTTATTTTTCTTGGCCCGAAGCCAAATTTCAAATCTAAAAGTATCATTCTGCTCCCGAAGTAGCGGTGGATATTTGGAAATCCTTTTAATTAATTTAAGGATTTATTTTTGCAAGGATTATGGCAAATATTGAAAAGCCCAAATTCCACATCCTGGAAGTGAGTGGAAAGAATTATCTATCCTGGTGCCTTGACATGGAAATGCACCTCCAAGGGCAAGGTCTCGCTAATACAATCACGGATGATGGAACCTCAAATGAAAAGGATAAAGCAAATGCGCTGATCTTTATTCGCCGTCATTTGCATGAGAGCCTGCAGACTCAATATTTATCCGTTCGAGACCCTCATATCTTGTGGAGGAGGTTGACGGATATGTATGATCATACCAAGACTGTTATCCTCTCTCAAGCACAATATGACTGGCAAAATCTCAGACTGCAAGATTTTAAATTAGTGTCTGACTATAATTCCGCTTTATTTGATATCGTTTCTCGGCTTGAGTTATGCGGTATCAGACTCGCTGATGCGGAATTGTTAGAGAAAACTTTCTCCACCTTCCATGCTTCAAATATTGTATTGCAACAGCAATACCGGCAGCGTCAGTTTGCCACATACTCTGAATTAATTTCAGTACTTCTTCTTCTTAGCAAACTAATGAATTGCTGCTCAAAAATCATGATCTTAGACACTGTGGCTCAAAAGCATTGCACAAGCACATGCTAACTTTGAGAAAAATACTGGCCATTTTAAGGGCTATAAGCGCAAGCAAGAACATAATCCTAGAAGGGATGACAAGAAATTTAATCGCCCTAGAAAATCAAACTATGGCCTGAATCATGGCAAAGAAAAGAAGCCAAAGAAGGTGATTAATGAAAGTATTTGTCATCGTTGTGGCATGACTAGCACCGGTCACGTACCTGTCGTACGCCAAAACATTTTGTTGATCTATACTAGGCATCTTTAAAGAATACGGGCAAGCGTGGTGAATCTCATGCCATTGAAATTAATCCTATTGCCATAACCACTGTTGAGACCAACAATATTTCTGTTGGTGGGACTCCTCTTGCTCCTGAAGTAGCCAATGTGAGGACCTCGATTACTTTGATGAGGCATCGAGTTGGTGGATGATGATTTAAACTTCGAATTTTATGATACTTGACACCTGAAGTTGTCAATATAAATGCAAATGGAAAATATCGAGAAAAATGAAGATGTTTGTTTGCTTGATAGTGCAACAACACATACTATATTTCGTAGTAAACACTTTTTCTCGAGCATGACATTGCGGAAGGCACAAATCCATACAATATCAAGTCCCGTTCCAATTATTGATGGTTTTGGGAATGCCATAATTATTTTGCCAAATGGCACCATCCTGCATATTGAAAATGCGTTTCTAAGCATTAGATCCAAAAGGAATTTGCTCAGTTTCAAAAATGTACGCCGTAATGGGTACTATATCGAGACTATTTATGAGCAAGATAAAGAATCTTATAAGATGGGCACGAAGACCATCCATGAGAAGCTAGAAGCTTCTTCTATGGGTTTGTATTGTGTCATGATTAAGGCTGTTGAAACCTACGCCACCACATCCCGGAGATTGGTAAGCCCCGATCGATTTGGACCGTGGCATGATCGCCTTGGTCATCCTGGCGCTTCAATGATGCGTAGGATAATTCAAAATACAAAAAGGCACCCTTTAAAGGATATAAATGTATTGTTGTTCAAAGATTATAATTGTGAGGCTTGCTCACAAGGAAAGCTCATTATCAAACATTCTATAACAAAGGTTAATCTTGAATCTCCTTTATTCTTGAAAAGAATTCGGGGTGATATTTGTGGACCAATGCAACCACTAAGTGGATCATTTCGATATTCTATGGTATTAGTGGACGCATGCTGTAGATGATCCCATGTTTGCCTATTATCTACGCGCAATGACATATTTGCACGTTTATTTGCACTATTATCATATTCCAGCTGCAAATGCTCCAGCTAGGATAGCTGTTCCCGAAGGACAGGCTAAAATGGATCAAAATCCCCCGCACTTGAAGTGTGGTAGACCGATAGGATCAAAAGATACTACTCCTCGAAGGCGAAAGAATCGGGGAATCCGCTCCCGGAAGAGCCAGCGTTGTGCTTGCTCCCAAAGAGCTTATTGCCCCCGAAGAGGCGCAAACCCATGAAAGGAACACTAGCCCCGGAATACCGAGAATTCCATTACATATTGTAATGAAATTTGGGATCGAAATGAAATCATAATTGATGATGCTTTTGCATTTTCAGTTGCTCAAAAAATTATGGATGATGATTGTGAGCCGCAATCTATTATTGAATGTCGTCAAAGGCAAGATTGGCCTAAGTGGGAGGAAGCAATTAAAGCTGAATTAACTTCCCTAACTAAACGAGAGGTTTTTGGACCTGTAACTCGTATCCCCGATAATGTAAAGCCCGTTGGTTATAAATGGGTATTTATCCGAAAACGAAATGAGAAAAACGAGGTTGTCAGGTATAAAGCCCGACTCGTTGCCCAATGATTCTCCCGGAGACTTTGTGATTGATTATAATGAGACATATTCACCCGTGATGGATATGATTACATTTCATTTTCTCATTAGCCTAGCAATCTTTGAAAGATTGGAAATGCGTCTTATGGATGTTGTGACGGCATATTTATATGGCTCATTAGACTCTGATATTTATATGAAAATTCCCGAGGGATTCAAAATGCTTGAAGCATGCACTCCCCGCAATTTATTCTCAATAAAATTGCAAAGATCCTTAATACGGGTTAAAGCAATCCGGTCGTATGTAGTATCATTGCCTAAGTGAGTACCTAATTAAGGAAAGGTACAAGAATGATCCTATCTGCCCATGCGTGTTTATTAAGAAATCAGAAACCGGATTTGCTATTGTAGCAGTTTATGTCGACGATATAAATTTAATTGGAACTCCAGAAGAGTTAGCTGAAACTGCTGAGTATTTGAAAAGGGAGTTTGAAGTTAAAGATTTGGGTAAAACCAAACTTTGTCTTGGTCTAAAGCTTGAGCATAAAGCAAATGGAATAATCGTCCATCAATCAGCATACGTTGAAAGATTGCTTAAACGTTTCAACATGGACAAAGCTCACCCATTGAGCACCCCTATGGTTGTAAGGTCTCTAGATCCCCAAAAGGACCCATTTCGTCCTAGAGAATCTGATGAAGAGATACTTGGTCCTGAAGTACCATATCTCAATGTAATTGGGGCTTTGATGTACTTGGCACAATGTACGAGACCAGATATCGCTTTTGCGGTAAATTTATTGACACGTTTTAGTTCTGAGTCAACTCGGAGACACTGGAATGGAGTTAAACATATTTTCCGTTATCTCCGAGGAACCATAGATTTGGGATTATATTATTCCAAGGATTCTACTAACCCTGGTTTAGTTGGATATGCTGATGCTGGATATAGATCCGATCTACATAAGGCTCGCTCTCAAACCGGGTATTTATTTTGTTATAATGGCACCGCTATTTCTTGGCGTTCTACGAAGCAATCGCTAGTAGCTACATCTTCTAACCACTCTGAGATTATTGATTTATATGAAGCTGGAAGAGAGTGTGTTTGGTTAAGATCCGTTATAACACATATTCATAATTCTTGTTGCTTAATACCGGTTACAAATTCTCCCACTATAATTTATGAAGATAATGCTGCTTGTGTTGCACAAGTTAGGGGATGATATATCAAAGGTGATAGGATCAAGCATATCTCGCCGAAATTTTTCTATACTCATGAACTCCAAGAAAGTCGACAAATTGATGTTAAACAGATTCAATCCATAAATAATCTTGCAAATCTTTTTACCAAATCATTGCCAACATCAAGTTTTGAGAAATTAGTATATGGCATTGGTATGCGGTGAGTTCACAAGATGCAAGATTGATTAGCCCCTAGCGGTGGCTACATGGCTCAATTGAGGGGAGATATTATGAACTATGCATTGCAGCATTGATATGCGGCGAGTTCACAAGATGCAAGATTGATTAGCCCCAGCAGTGGCTATATATGCATTGCACTCTTTTTTTCTTTTTGTCCGATTTTTTCCCACAGGGTTTTTCCGGCTTAAAGTTTTTAACGAGGCAATTAATGCATCCATAAAAGGGAGAGATCATAACATTTGTGCTCTGCACTCTTTTTCCCTTTTGTCCGGTTTTTATCCCACTGGGTTTTTCCGGCTTAAGGTTTTTAATGAGGCAGTATTATTCGATGCACAATACATAATGAATACAATGAATATTCAAGGGGAGTGTTATGAAATACATGAATGTATGAGATACATGAATGAATATTCATTATATTCATTTTATCTACTGTACTTATTATGGTACATTTGTATCATACTTTCTAAGTACATCTCCCTATACAATGAACGTTCATCTCCCTTATCCAGTACATGTATCATTCGATACATTGATATTAATGATAAGTACATTATTGTTCTCCTATAAATAGGAGTTTAGTTTTGATGTACAATAACAACGATCGAACAACAATCACAATACAATACGGTGAAATATCTCGGCTTTCTCTACTATCTCTAGTAGTCACTTGCTTTCTCTTCTCAATCTATTCTCTATTATATATTCGCAACGCAATATTTGACAACATTAGTAACCTTTTTTGGATTTATTAATACTTAGGCTCTCATAAGATATACTCACTTCTTTATTTTTTCTTTGTTTATATTTTAACTCTTGCCTTATCCATTAATTGCAATTACACTCATGTGATTGCATGTAAGGATGACAATAGTTCGGTTCAATTCGATTTTCTTGAAAACCGAAACCAAACTGAATTGATAAGATGTGAATCTCATCCGAACATAATACAAACCAAACCTGTTCAATTTAGTTTTTATGTTTGTTTGTTTTTTTTTTTGCTTTACTTATTGGAACCAAACTAAATAAAAGGTGAGGAAAAAGAGAGGTTTTAAGTTAAGCATTTTAGATTTGTTGAAAATTTTGGTTCAATTCGATTAATCGAATGGGACTGAAAACCAAAGCAAACCGAAAAAAAAAGAATGGTTACTTTTCGGTTATCTGAATCGAAAACTGAACCAAACCGAAAATACATTAAATTTTGATTTGATTCGGTTTCGATTTTGGGTCGATTTTTCTGTTCGATTCTAACATCTCAATTACAAGTTTGTTGAATTCCTTCATGAGGAAAAGAGACATCGAACGGAATCTAAAAGTCGGTAAAGAATTGTTGTCAAACCTGATTTCTAGCAGAGACATAGAAACCGAATCAAGTGTTGAAGAGACCGCTGAGTTTTTAATAGGGCATATTCAATCCTTTGTTTTTTCTTTATTTATAGTTTGATCTTTTGACTTATCTATTAATTATAGTTACACCGTACGGTTACAGGACTACTAAATTGCTTTACAGGGGAAAGAAACGTGGATTGACACAAAATTCAGATCGAAGAAAAGTATATTTTATTTGTCCATGTACACGGATGTTTTTTTTTCCATTCCTCTCACGATTTTTGCTTGTAACATAATTCTTTTTTGCGAGTCTTTTTGAATTCTTCAATATTCATTAATTTGGGTGCATATTATCGACCATTCTAATCAAGGAAAAATTCTCAAAATATCCTAAACCTATAGTAATTGTGTCAATTCAATCATAAATATTTTTTTACTAATTCAGTCATAAACCTTTAGCATTTGTATTAATTCAATAGATCTAATCAATTTTGGCCGCCGGTGCTGAGTTGGGCATTAGTTGGTGCCAACGCAAATGTGGCAATATTTTTAAAATGTTTAATTAATATTTCTATTTAATTAACACAGAGGACACATTTCAAGTTATTTGAGGAGAGTTTACTTTGTTTTCCCATTCCCTCTTTCTTGAATACTATTCGCCAAAAGGATATTGTAATTATGTTTGCGTCTTTATGAAGTTAGTCATTCTAAATTAGGACGAAAGAGATTAGCAAGTAAAGTAGAGTATGCCTGCTACGAGCATTTACACCAGTTTTTTCCCAATTTTATATTTTGAAATCTTAGATCAACCAATCATCGATCGATTTCCCAATCTTCATTACGTTCGATATTTAAATGAAACTTACCGGGATTACATTCGATACTACCTATGTAAAGATTGGACATCGAAGACAGCAGAGACAATGGAGATGCAAGAATCGTTAACTATTTCCATACAATTGCCAAAATAATCAATGGGAGTCTAATTACTATAATGCTAACTTGCCTGAACGAAGAAGGTCCCTCTTTCTTTATCACAAAAGAAATTTTGGATTTCTATTTGGAACAAAACCCTAAGATTTTCCCTCAATCTAGGTAATTAATAAAAATTATCAGATATGATTCTTTTCCCATGACTATTCCATGTGAAATGCACAGTAGAGATATATTGATTCACCTATATATATATATATATTGATAGCCTAGGTGATGTAGTTCATCAACGTAAAGCCTATATGTGCTTGTGCTCTTTTCTTTATGTATAAATGCGCCCGCTTTATCTTAGAGTTGTAATTGAACTAGTAAATAAACATATGAATCATGTTGTTTTTGCAGAAGGCTGGGAGTTTGAAAGTCTTGAACCTAAAAGATTGTACTTGGATCAATGGATCTATGCAATTCCCTACCTCAAGGCATTTAGAATGCTTGATCCTGGAAGGTTGTTTATTATTCAGCCCAACAATTCAGAAATCCATTTCTAAATTTGAGAATTTAGTTTCCTTAAACATGAAGCATTGCAAATTGTTTAAACATTTGCCGCAAGCACTGTGTTTCATGAAAGCATTGAAAGAGCTTCTCATTGATGGAACTAAAATTCAGAGACTTCATTTCAATGGTCGTGCGGCGGTCGTGCGGCGAGCGGCGGTCGGCGGTCATGAGTAAGAAGAAAAAACAAATAAATACAAAAATTTATAAATTTTTACCAAACACATTTCTATTATTTTTCTATTCCAAGAATATAAATTTTTTATATTTACCAAACACCTTATTTTATTCAGAAATTGTTCCCGGAGTAGAAATAGAAAAAAACTACTTTTGAAAAGAAATAGTTCCCCGGAATAGAAACCTTGCCATACGTACCCTAACTGGCTTGTACATTAAGATGCTCGTCGCCCTCTTTCTAGGATCCAATTGACTTTTGGATATTCCATTTTTTCTTGCCTTTTCAATAGCAATGCAGGGGTGTATGCCGTCTTGTCTTCTCACTATAGTCGTCCTCGTGTTTTTTTTTTTCTCGTGTTAATTCATGTCACCGGTGCCCAGTGCACGTTCCCTGAAATTAAACCGTTCTATAACTGGTCTGGGACCTCGAGAGGGAGTGTTAGTGTTGGTCGCTCTCTCTCCGCCTTTTATCTATAAAAAGAAGAAAAAAAGAAAAGTAAACTCTTGTTTCTCATTTCTTAGATATCTCGAATGTCTAAAGGATTTTGTTTCCAAACTTTGGAAAATCTTGAGGATGGATGAGCAAGACGTGATCGAAAATTTAGTTGGAATAGACAGAGACATTCTAGTGATGATGCGAAAGCTTGGGATTTATGAGGATGGACAAGTTGTCAAAGAATGAGAGATGACAAGGAGATGGGTGTGCCCGGGTTGGTAAAACCACTCTCACAAAGGTGTTATACAACAAAATCAGGACCTCTTTGAAGGTTGTAGTTTTCTTGAAAATGTTCGGGAAGAGATTGAAGAGAAAAGAGTGGTATCTCTACAAAATAGGTTAATTCGTGACCTCAAGAGAGGAGGAGATTCTTCAATTGTGGAATCTCCCAATCAAGGTACCAAAACGATACGACAATTATTCAAAAAAAGCAGAGTACTCATGGTTTTGGATGATGTGGACAACTTTGAACAAATCAAACCATATTTGAAATTAGCATAATCGAGTAATTATGTTGATTTTAGGAACTTTACTGTGTGATTGCCAATAATTCTAGAAAACTTTTTACAATTAATATTTCTATTTAATTAACACATAGTATGCATTTAGGGGCTGCATGATTTAATGGAGGCCATTAGCCTAGGTTATTTTAGGAGAATTTATTTTGTTTTCCTACTCTATCTTTCTTAAAGACTATTTACCAAAAGAGCAATTTCTGTTTCCACCTTTATGAACTTAGTCATTCTGAATTAGGATAAAAGAGAGTGGCAAGTTAAGCATAGCATGCCTACTACAAGCTTCTTTGTCGATATTTTTCTTAATTTCTATTTTGAGATATTAGAGTAAGCAATTGTCGCAACCAAATTTTTGGGGGAGTGAACCACCTAGGGTTTGGCTAATGGATTGTTAAGCCTAGACTTAACTCGGGCTCTCCCAAGCCCATACCAATTCGCGACTTAATGTTCAAGTTTTTAACATGCAAATGATTTTCAATTAGGAGTCGCCACTAATCTATTCTTGGTGGGTCGATTAGAAACCCAAGTAAAATAATGGGAGTATTATTTTACTTCTACGAACCGAGACTTTGGGTACGGGGACTTGGTTACATTACACTTCTCTAATGCCATTTCGGTACCCTTTTTTTTTTTTTGAAAAAATGTTTTTGCAGGCAGCTTTGATTGATTTTAAATCTATTTCCCTAACATGTGAGGTGATCATGCGGGTGCGCAAACCATCAATTCAACACCCAGATAAACAATGAATAAACTGCAAAACTTACATCAAAGCAACGAAAGCATCTGCAATGTTAAATTAGAATCCACATCAACAACCCTAGATATGATTTCTAATTAACACGCAATTTCTTTTTTTTTTTTGTTTGTACTTGATTAATGAAAATCATGCAATATGCAATGCAAAATTAACTAAATGGCCTAATTCTAATGACATGCAATTTCTAATTAAATTGACCTAGCAAAAATACTAAATGGCATGCATTTCATGAATCTAATCCTAATGACATGCACATGACATTTTTTATTTTCTTTTTCCTTAAAAGAATGCAATCTATCATAAAGATTCAAACTAATTTATTCTAAGACATTTTTTGTATTTTTTATGAAATTCGAAATTAGAAAAATGTGAAAATTATCTAATTAGACCAAGATCTTATTCAATTTGTATTAGGAATTTAGTTGAGCTAAATCCTAACTTAAACTAAAATATTATCTTAACCCAAACAATCCTAAAATTCAATCTATTTAAGAAAATACCTAAACTTATAACAAATTAAGAAAAAATATTATCTAAAATTAAACTAAGTGCAATTTTACCCTAATATGCCATGACATACAAAATATGCCCCTAATTCTACATGACATATGCATGATGATTTTTTATGTGGCTTTTCCTTTTTTCCAAAATTAAAATTTAACATGCAATTCAAATTAAAAATCTAGCAACCTAAATTGATTGATTTGATTTTTGATTTATTTTTTTTTATTTCTAAAATTCATGATGAATAGAATGCTTAGCCTAAATATGCAAATAACCCTAAAACATGCAATATTCTAACTCAGACATATTTCAAGATAAATAAAGCAATCAAGACCATTCAAAATCACCAAAAAAATATCACATATCGTTCAGATCAAGGGATAGTATTTTGCTAGTAAAATCGACAAATTGATCTTAAGCCTTAAAGATCAAAATATCAATTTTATTGCCACTTGATTAATTATTTCATCTAAAGCCTTATAGATGAAATAAAAAACCATGGCGCGGTTGCGAATCATGTAATATATTGGGATTTCCAATTATGCATAGATAGGTATTTCAACAAAAGAAAAACAACATATAAAGAGATAATAATAAAAAAAATGAATAAAAAGGAAAAAAACCTAAACTTGCCTAATAAAGTAAAGCAAAAATACCTAATAAAATTTTTTCTCTTTTTCTTTTTTAAAAAAAAAAAAAAAAAGAAAATCTTGGCCGCCGGTTTTGGGGGAAGTCGCCGGCTAGGGTTCCGGCGAGGGTCTTCGGCGGAGGTTTGGCAAGGGGGAATCGCCGGCTAGGGTTCCGACGAGGGCACCGGGAGCGACATGTCGGCGGCGAGGTAGCAGGGAGCGTCGCTCGGGCGTGAGGTGTGCTGCTTGGACTGTTGCGGGCGACGGGGCATGCAGACCGCCGGATCTGATGGCGTCGGCTTACTGGGTCACGAGCAGCGGCGTCGCAACGGTGACTGGCGGAGCTGCGGGAGCGGGTGAGTCGCGGCGTTAGGTCGTTGCTGCATAGGCCACCGGCGAGGGGAGCCAGCAGCTGCTGCGGGCGAGCGACAGCAGGAGGGAAGCAGCGGCGATTTCAGGCTCTAGTGGCGTCGGTCGCGGCCGGGCAGGGGGACGTCGAGTCTTTGGTCGCGGTTAGATCTCGATCAGCGAGGGCTAAGGTGCGGTCGGAGCGGCGAGACCGGCGGCACAGCGTGGCGGAGGCGCGGTAGCGGCTAGCGAAGGCGGTGCCGGCGAGGTGGACGCGGGGCCGACGTGGCCAGGGGGTCCACGAAGAAGACAACACTGTTGCCCCCTTTTCTTTTTCTCTTTTTTTTCTCTCGACTGTCCTCTCTCTCACGTCACTTGTACTTGCTCTCCCCCACCCTGGTTTCCTCGATCAAGGCAGACGCAAGTTGATCTTTTCTCTTCAAAAGAATTTTTTTGAATTTCTCCTCACCAAACCCCAAGAACTGCTTACGTATTTGCCCTAAAAATTTCGAAGTCCTCCTCCCTTTGTCGTACACGCATACCACCTTATATAGGGGAAGGAATTAAATTTTGGCGAAATATTTCACTTCCAATTTTGCTTATGCATAATCTCCCCAAATATATTGTTACACCTCGCACGATATTTTCTTTTATATTTTTCAAATATTCCATCCGAAAATTTCCTTTCTACTAAAATGCGTCCATTAGTGTATATTACCTGAATATGTAAAAATCTCAGCAGAATATGTAAAAAATCTTGCCCTCACCGGTGGTCTAAAAATAAAATAAAACAAAACATAAACATTCCTAAACTATATGCCATGTGATTTTTATTTTTTATCTTAGTAGAAATTAACCCAAAATTTGTGCAAAAATTTAGGTGTCAACAGCTGCCCCTCTTTAAAGGTGAGCTCGAAGAGGTTGCATTTAAAGACAAATTGAGACCTAAATTTTGATTTATGCACATGCAATGAATGATTTTTTTTTTTTTTGGGAAAATGAATTCCATTTTTTAATGCAATTTATATGATGCATGGAAATGCTAATGCAAATGATAAATGAACCTACCTAGAATAACCTACCTTCAAGGAGGATAGAGTAATTCGAGATAGTTGGTGTTACATGTCCAGGACCCGTACCATTCTACGGTCGCCTAGAATAGTAACATGACTTTGCAAAGAGACTACTTTCCTAGGACCTGTACCATTCTACGGTCGCCCTGTATAGTAGTGTTTGGTTGTGTCTAGGACCCGTACCATTTTACAGTCGCCTAAACGGGGATTCACTTACTAGGACCCGTACCATTCTACGGTCGCCTTAATAAGGAATAGATGTTGTCGAGGACCCGTACCATTCTACGGTCGCCTGAATGGGGAAATTGCTTTTCAAGGAGCCGTACCATTCTACGGTCGCCTGTTAGAGCAATAAATGTTGTTTAGGACCCGTACCATTCTACGGTCGCCTAAACGGGGATTCACTTTCCAGGACCCGAACCATTCTACGGTCGCCTAAACGGAGATTCACTTTCCGGGACCCGTACCATTCTATGGTCGCCTTGACGGAAAATTGATTTTTCAGGACCCGTACCATTCTACGGTCGCCTGAATGGGGAAATTGCTTTTCCAGGACCCGTACCATTCTACGGTCGCCTGTTAGAGCAATAAATGTTGTTTAGGACCCGTGCCATTCTACGGTCGCCTAAACAGAGATTTTGCTTGGCTAGGACCCGAACCATTCTTTGGTCGCCCAGCGTTGCAATCTGGAGAAAAATCTTTGGGGACAACTCAATCGAGTGTCAGTGTATTCAAAAGGGGAATACTTGTGCAACGACAAATATTTAAGGTATGAATAGAGATAGACTTACCTGGTGACATCTTAGTTCCTTGGGGATGTGTCTCCTACAAACATAATCGTAGGAGAGGCAACATGCATTTGTAATCACAGACATGCATTAATTCAAGTAAGGTTCATGCGTAATGACTTCTATCAACCACGCATCATCCTAATTTCAATAGGAATGATCTCGAATGATGATTCTAATCTGAACGCATGAGCGTCATGGATGTGTCAAATGAAGGATCCTTCAGTCTGAAAGGACTTTTCACTCATCCTTTTTAAAAGGGGCTGTTTTATCCTGACCTTTGATGCAGGATCTTGACAATCACTCTATCTCACTGTCATCATGCCAAACAAGGTTTTGTGCAATCTCGCAAGTGGTACGACCTTACCAGTCTTAGAGGTCTTTAACAGGGACCGTAATGTGGGCCTGGTCAATGGCTTAACAAATGGGACTCTTTGAGTCGAGGCTTTTGAAAGAATGAGCGATCTGTAATCATCTCTGGGTTTACAAGTCAAGAACCCTACAAAATGAGAAAGGAATAATTTTGCTCGCACTTCTTCGAGCGATACTTAAAACATGTGAACCCCTAGGTTAATTCAAATGCCCTAATCTGAAGAGACTTTGCAAGGGACGTAACATAGGCTTGGTTCATGGGTTGAGAAATGAAAGGATCATTTGGCTCAAAAAGTGTTTAGGGGGTCAAAGTTGGTGATCATCTTGACATTTCCACCACTTTGCTTCTTCACTGTCGAAGATTTTTTATCACAACTCCATTGATTGCAACGGCATTTGAGAGTTTTTTTTTTGGGTACCACCTTGTTGGGGATACGATTCAAGTGTTTGATTTTTCTTTTTGGGCATTGGCCTTGCTTTTACCGAGCACACTTTGCTTTTTCATGCCTCTATTTTGCACTTCTTCTCTTTGGACTTACACAGTCTTCTTTTATGAGCATTCTAAACCATGTTACTTGAATGGTTCTCTTTTGCCTTGCCCCAGTATGGGGGATGATCACCAACCGGGTTTGACATGAAATGAATTTATAGGCTCAAGTGGGCTATGCAATAGTCAAAAGTGTGTAGGATAAAGAAAGAACTGCTCTTCGTCATCCTAAGGCACTTGAATTATCGCATAAGTTACACTGCAAAAGCGATGCTCAAAGATTGATGCAAGTGTGAGCAACAAGATTCCTACCATTCATTTCAAATTTGTCCCAATGTGGGATGATTCTTGACAGGGGTAATTTTAAAAGAATCTCCATAAGTGTATGGGGCTCAAAGGGGTTGAGCAATGGATCACCCGTAGTGTTTGGGATAGAGAAAAGAATGCCTCTCATTACCTTGGTTGACGTACCCTTTGCGAGATAGCCCTCTTCCTTGCGGGCATGGAATTTTTCACACGACTCATTGGGGGTTAGTGTATGAAGCAAGTGTATGGAACAAGGCTTGCTTTTCGTCATTCCAAAGTATCCCATTTGACACATTCATTCTCACACAATTCATCAAGGAAGAAAAATGCAAGATTTGCAATAAATTTGAACAATTCAACTTATTGAAGCAATTTATTCATCGTAGAAATGCTTTGCAGTTCAAAACATGACATGGCAAATTATATCATGGGTAACACTTCTTGACAGCATTTGAATTAACTGGAGTGGAAAACTCACGACCATCCATTTCTGCTAAGATCAAGGCACCGCCAGAAAGTACCTTCTTTACCATATATGGGCCGTTGTAGTTTGGAGCAAACTTGCCTCCAGGATCTGGAAAGATCGGCAACAGCTTCCTTAGGACTAAGTCATTTACCTTGAAATGCCTCGGCCGCACCTTTTGGTTGAAAGATCTGGCTACTCTCTGTTGATATATTTCGCCATGGCAGAGAGCCTTCAGTCTTTTCTCATCAATCAAGTTCCACTGCTCGAATCTTTGTTGTGACCATTCCACCTCAGACAACTCCACTTGGGATAAAACTCTTAGAGAGGAATCTCCACTTCTACAGAACGCGCTCCATGCCGTACACCAAAGCAAACGGGGTTGCCCCAGTGGAAGTGTGGATCGAGGTCCGATATGCCATCAGTGCGAAGGGCAATCTATCATGCCAATCTCGATAATTCTTGGCTGTCTTAGCCAAGATCTTCTTGATGTTCTTATTGGCCGCTTCAACAGCCCCTTCATTTGAGGGCGATAAGGAGATGAATTCAGATGCTTGATCTTGAACTCGCTGAATAACCCATCAACAAGCTTATTGTTCAAATTTGTCCCGTTATCAGTGATGATTGCCTCAGGGACGCCATAGCGAGCAATTATGTCACGTTTAATGAACTTCACAACATTGCGAGCAGTGACATTTGCAAAGGATGTAGCTTCGATCCATTTGGAGAAATAGTCTATCGCCACCAAGATGAATCGATGTCCATTTGAAGCCTTGGGATTAATTGGGCCAATCACATCAATACCCCACATCGAGAAAGGCCATGGCTCAGAAAACTGTTGCAACTCAGTTGGAGGAACATTTATCTTATTCCCATGAATCTGGCGGCGGTGACAACTCCGAACATGCTGCATGCAGTCACTTTTTAGTGTGAGCCAATAGTAGCCTAGTCTCATAATCTTCTTAGCCATCATATGCCCATTCATATGAGGGCCACATATTCCTTCGTGCACTTCTTGCATGATTTGAGTGGCGTCAGTTGCATCCACACACCGCAACAAGACTGAATCATAAGATCTCTTGTACAAATTCTCGCCACTAACGAAGAATTTTGAGGCCATTTTCGTGATGTACTTCCTATCAGCGGGAGTGCTTCCTTTGGGAAATTCCTGCCTTTTAATGTAGTTCATGATATCGTAATACCATGGTTTTCCATCAAGTTCTTCAGTCACGATCATACAATAAGCCGGCTTCGGCAAAACCTCTATTTTCAAAGGCTCAACCTCTAACCCGTCAGTGACTTGTAACATAGATGACAAAGTCGCGAGTGCATCCGCAAATTGATTATGAGACCTCGGCAAGTATTCGAATGAAATTTCCTCGAACTCCTTTACCAGATCTTCTAAGTACTTGTGGTACGGGAGCAATTTGGCGTCTTTAGTCTTCCATTCACCTACGGTCTGAAGTATGATCAGTGCCGAATCTCCAAATACCATTAACTTGGCCACACCTATCTCGATTGCGGCTTGAAGTCCGAGGATGCAAGCCTCATACTCGGCCACATTGTTAGTGCATGGGAATATCAATTTTGCAGCTACCGGATAGTGTTGTCCATCTGGGGATATCAGAACTGCCCCAGTACTAGAACCAGACAAGTTTACAGCTCCATCAAAGAACATCTTCCATGAGTCTTCATTTACACTCAAGACACGGTCATCAAGGAAACTGTCATCGTCATTAGAGACTCCTGAATTTTCGGCCAATAGATCAGCGATCGCTCGACCCTTAACCAAATTTTGTGGCATGAATTGCACATCAAATTCGGAAATCAAGATTTGCCATTTGACCAACTTACCCACCAAAGCTGGCCGATCAAGTAAGTACTTGATAGGGTCGTTCTCAGTCATGAGGAACGTTTGGAAATGCAGTGTGTATTGTCGCAATCTATGCAATACCCAAACCAACGCGGCACAAGTCTTTTCAACATCAGAATACTTCAGCTCTGATACAGTGAACTTCCTACTCAGATAATAAATGGCTCGTTCTTTTTTATCGACAGGACTTTCTTGAGCCAACATCGCACCCAACGATTCACTATGGATGGTGAGGTAGAGAATTAAGGGATGTCCCGGTGATGGTGGGACAAGAACTCGGTGGATTCATCGAGTGCTTTGCTTTAGCTTGTCGAATGCTTCTCGACACTCATCATCCCGTTGACTCGTGCATTCTTCTTTAGGAGCTTGAAGAACGGCTTAGCGTTTTAGAGAGTTGGGAAATGAATCGAGCTATGTAATTCGGTCTCCCAAGAGGCTTCGGACTTCTTTCACCGTTGATGGAGGTTGCAACTCACATATAGCCTTAGCCTTGGAAGGGTCGATCTCAATCCCCTTACTGCTTACAATGAATCCGAGCAATTTATTGGATGTTGCTCCGAACACGCATTTAGCAGGATTTAAACAAAGCTTGAACTCACGGAGTCGATCGAACAACTTCTTCAAGGTTTCGATGTGACTTTTTCATGGTCGGGTTTTTGCAATCATATCATCAACGTAGACTTCAATCTCCTGGTGCATCATGTCATGAAATAATGCGACCATGACTCGCTGGTAGGTTGCTCCTGCGTTTTTGAGTCTGAAGGGCATGACCTTGTAATGAAAGGTCCCCCACGGGGTGATAAATGCAGTTTTCTCCTTATCTTTCTCCTTCATCTTTATTTGGTTGTACCCGGAAATACCATCCATAAATGAGAATAATTCAAATCCAGCAGTACTATCCACAAGGACATCTAGGTGTGGTAATGGGAAATCATCCTTTGGACTAGCTTTGTTCAGATCCCAATAGTCAACACAAACTCGAACACGACCATCCTTCTTCATCACCGGCACGATATTAGCCACCCATTCAGGGTACTGTGAGACTTCAATAAATCCCACATTCAAAAGCTTCATCACCTCTTCCTTTATCTTCTTCGAGAGCTCGGGCTTAGTCCTCCGCAGCCTTTGCTTCTTAGGTGGCACGTCTGGATTAATAGGTAGGCAATGCTCCACGATTGATGGGTCCAGCCCAAGCATGTCAGCGTAGGTCCATGCAAAAATGTCTTGATATTCCTTCAGTAACTGAATTAGGCGCTCAGCCTCGTCTTTGGGGAGATTCGCCCCAATTTTCACCTCCTTGGCTTCTTCAGTGTCACTTAAATTAATAGTAACGGTCTGCTCAGATGTGAGAGCCTTGGCTTTTTCATGTTGTTCCCAGCTTTGCTGCACCTCAATGGGATCTTCGATTAAATCCTCAAGATCATCATTATCAGCACTTGTTGCATTTGATTGGACTATTTCCACACCTTTGCATGACATAAGATTGTTCCTGAAACATGAAGTAGATAAATTAGAAAGACAAACAAAATAATCTACATTTTTGTTTTTGTTTTTTTTCTGTTTTTTTAATTTATTTTTTAAAAGAATTTTGGCAGAAAGATTTTTTTGAAATATTTTGACATGAGAAAGCATGATGAAGTCCAGGCCTCAGAATTCTCCTTGGATTTTCTTTTTTCTTTTATCGGCTAGATATCGTCACCGGGCTGGTTTGGTGTACCTCATCATGCCCTCAAAATAAAACTTGTAATTTTATTGATATTCATCAATCAATTACATTTATTGAATGGAAATGCAATTTTCAAACCCTAAAAAGAAAGCGAAAAAGAAGAAATCGAAAACAAGCCCTAGAAAGCGATAAAAATTCCCACGCGAGAGGAATGTGAGAAAGCGATAAATGAGTTACTCTTGTGGGCCGAGCCCATCTCCTCCGAAAGTCCTTCGTCAATGGTTCCTATGAAGACGTCATTGAAAAGACTAGTGATTCCTTCTAATGCATCTTCGGGGTTTTCGTCTCCGGGGGCGTCGGATCATCCATGCCACCCCCATTCATCTGGGACAATGCTGCGAGGATCAATGTAGAAACTGGAAGGAGCAGAATACTTCACCAGATAGTTGAATTTTCCACTTGGTTGCCTCAGGTTGTCCATTATTTCTGCTTCATCCTGCATCATTATTGGAGGACCGGGGAATGTCTCGTGAATGCTCGGGGGTGGTGGGTTTTGCCTCCCTCGCCCTCGGTCGGGTGGCGACCTCCGCCTTTCTTGTCTTCGTCCTTCAAAACTTCCCCCACCTCTTCCATGGTACCCTAAACCAGCAGAACGAGATCTCTAAGAGGTTTCAATGGGGCTTCGAATGCCCTGACTATTTCTCCCGAGACCATTGCCAGGGACAAAGCCATTCCCAACCATTACTCTTCCCACCATGAGGGCAGCATCTGATACTTCAGGGGTAGGCGGTGATGAACCCCGAGAGGCATGTATGGTGGACACCAACTCAAATGAGTGGTAACTTGATTCAAACTGGGAATCCGGCTCTACATAGGGGATAGCCGTCTCATGATAGATCCGGTGGTCTTCCTCACCATATACAGTGACCAACTTCCTTTCGATCACAAATTTCACGGCTTGATGTAGACTTGAAGGCACTGCTCCGAAGATGTATCCGGGGACGACCTAGCGGGAAATTGAATGCGTAGGGATGTCCAAGACTTGGAAGGGAATATTGAAAACGACTGGTCCTATTTGTACATCGAGGTGGATTTCCCCGATCACCTCATTTTTTGTTCCATCGAAAGCTCGCACCGAAGTCTTCGCGGCATGTATCCTCGACGGGTCTACCTTGAGGCGGTGAAGAGTGGCCAATGGACAAATGTTTAGAGCAGACCCATTATCGATGAGCACTCGGGACACATGGGAAGACTTGTACTTAACGGATATGTAGAGTGCTTTGTTATGTCCCCTGCCTTCGAGGGGGAATTCCTCATCAGAGAAGGCAATCAAATCCTTGAGAAGGACCGATCCCACGAATTCTTCCAGCTTGTTTGCTTCCACGGTCTCGGCACACGAATTTCACTCAGCACCTTCATTAGCGACTTTTGATGCACAGGGGATGTCATCAAGAGCTCGAGTAAGGAGATCTGAGCGGGCATCTTTCGTAGTTGGTCAACCATGTTATACTCGCTTGCTTTGATTACGGCCAGAAACTCCTTAGCCTCTTCATCAGTGACCGACTTTGCAGGTTGAGCACTTGCTTGACTATAGGTCCGACTAGACCTTGTTACAAGGTCCACATCCAGGTCATAGGACCAAGGCACTGCCTTGTCATTGACATACTCATACGGCTGAGGCACCTCTATCACTATCTCTTCGTCGGATGCGTCCTTTAGTGGGGGCATATCCAGGAGGGATGGATCAACTTCTTCCTCACCAGTATCGAGCGCAGCCTGCTCCTCTTCCCAATCGATAACGATGTGGGAAATAGTGGAAACTATGCAGTTATGGTCAGCATAGACGATGATGCCGTCATCCACCATCCTGGTGACTCTTTCCTTCATCGGTGATAGAGGAACATCCTCCTGATCTAGATAATATCCGGCTCTCACCAGCCCGTTGTAAGCATCTGCCACATGCACCTTTGAGTTCTTGATCCGACCGACTTCAGGCTCCAAGATAGCATTGATCGTACCTTCATGCTCCGGTAGTGGATTCTTTTGGACGTTCGGCCGAGCAGTTTGAAATGAAAAGGCCTTCGTGTCCAAGAGGTTTTGGATCTTATGCTTGAGAGTGAAAAATTCATCAGTTGAATGCCCCAGTTCGCCGCTATAGTAATCACACTTCTTCATCGGGTCGTAGCCTCGGATGCTTTCACGGTTAGGATGCTTTGGTTCACTAGTAAGCAAACCTTTCTTTCTTAGGATTGCCAACACTTGGGATGGAGATCCGAGGAGAGGGTGAACTGTCTTCTTGCTTGGGCAAATGGTTGGACGGCGGTTTGTTGTTGCCTTTGATTCGTCGGATAGCCGGGGCACGATTGGTACTTTCTTGGCCATAAGCCACATTCACATCTACAGCAGCTTCTTTCTCCTTCTTGGCAGAGAATTTTTTAGTCGATGGTTCAGTAAACCATCCTTCCCTTATCCCCATCTCGATCTGTTCTCCTACAGGAATAAGCTGATTGAAGCTCTTGACATACGTCGGCCATTCGGTTCGGAAACTCGATGGAAGGGTCTTCACAAATAACTTCATCAACTCCTTGTTGGTAGGCTCGGGAGTAATTTGAGCTGCCGCTGGTTTCTCCATCTCACGAGAATACTCTTTAAATGACTCACTCCTTTTCTTTTGCATCCGCTCCAGTCTTCTCGAGAAGGCGCGATGTCCATGTTAAACTTGTACTTGTTTGAAAAACGCGTCGCCACTTCGTTTCGAGGTTCCGAGGAGGTTTACATTCTTCATGACATACCGGTTCGGTGCGGGCCCGATCAAACTCGCATGGAATGATTGGATCATGAGGGGCTCGTTCTTGACATATTGGGCCATACGCACGTGGTACATCTCGCAAATGAGCTTTTGGGCGGGAAGTACCATCGTATTTCTCGAAATCCGGCATTTTAAACTTCTTTGGCATTTTGACCTTCTCATAGACGGACAGGTCGAACGGGAGTGAATTCTGCGACTCTTGCAGTTGTTTAAGCTTTTCTTCCAGTTTTGCGAAGCGTTTATCTTGCTTCGCTTTAGAGGCATTATCAAGCTTAGCCTTTTGCACATTGATCAGCGGTAGGTCATCTTCCAGGTCAGGGATGTCGTCATCATCCATTTGGGTCTCGTTTGCCTGCCTCGGGACGATTATCTCTAGAAGAGCAGGTGTGGGATTTGGATTCGCTCAGAGGGATTGGATCTGAGTTGTCAGTAGCTGCATAGAGGGGGTTAACTGTTGAAGTTGTTCTTCCATAGTAGAGATGTTATCACGCATTTCAGTTTGATCGGTCATTCTAGCTCTTAATCGAGTGATGATGGGAGAGTGTGGAGGATCCGTTATCACCTAATTTGAAGAAATGAATACACATAAGCACTTCATATAAAACAATGCCGGTCCATGACGAAAGTCTAACAACTTTTATTCATTAATGAAATTGCTTGACATTAACAATGTAAAGAAACTTGCAAGGCCCTAGACAAATAAACTAATCAAGTAAATGACTCAACTTCCTACACATTAAACTAAAGTAAAAAGACCAAATAGATTCAAGCCACTTTATTTGGCCCGATCTATAAACACACGGGAAGCCAACGCTCGACGTAGCTGCCTCTTCTCCTTAGCATCCTTCTTAGCTTGCTTCTCGAGTTCTTTAATCTTTCTCTTGTGACGATTAAGCTCCGCTTGCCGAGTGGGCTTCTCGGTCTCATCTCGGCACCTTTGGGAGATACTCGGTCGAATCTTGTGCGACGGATGTATCGAGCCGTGGCATAGTAGGTCTTTTCCTTCCCCTCAAGCTCATCTTCGGTAAGCTCAACTTTTGTTCCCGACATGCGATCCAAGCTTGTTCGATACAGCGAAGTTCCTTCTTGTGATCACCATCCTTAGCGGTGAATTGGACTTGGAACAAACCCAGCTTGAGAGGGGGCGGTAGATCTTGCACAATTCGATATTGACGAGCCACTCGGAGTGGGTAGTAAGAAGTGGCACCGGTGATCCCCAATAGTGCGATCGGCTCATCATCGCCATGAGAGAGACGTGCTTTGGAGACTTGGAACCATTTAGCATGCCATAGGAAAATATTGGTATTCGGATTTTTCAATAATTTGACCCATTTTGAGTAAGAAAGATTTGGAGTTCGATCCTGATGATTTTTAAATACTTCGATGGGATGATGGAAATTAGTGACATTGATAATATTCATGTGAATATTGACCTTACTTATGTGAGAAAAGAATCAGATTTGTAAAAGTTCAATTGGTACACGAAAAGTTTTATTTTCATCTTGCTTAAATCGGGTGAGTGACAAAAATGTTTCAGCTAGAATAGTATTGACAAAACTAATCCTAGCACACACTTGTTTGACCACCCATGCGATAGAAGGATTAATGGCACCTTTACGAAGAGGGAAAATAACAAACCCAAAGAAAGCTAGGAGGAAGATCCTACATTTTAAGAGAGTGTTAGCACTAGCAAAACTCTGATCTAGGAAGGAAAAAGGACATGCAAGACAATTATCTTTCAGCACTCTTTTTATCAAATTCTTATCCATCCTAAGAAAATCAGACAAAATCGATTCTGGTTCTAATACAATAGGTGGATTTATTAATTCCAATTCCAAGGGTTTTCCTATGGCAATGATGTATTCTTCCAGAGTTGGAGTCAGCTCATGCTTACCAAATATAAATGTTGATGTTCGGGGGCTCCGGAAATGAGCAAGTGCTTGCATAACGCCGCTCTGAACATCAACGTCAAGGAGGGGAACAAGGTGACCAAGTCTGCTCTCTACATAGCTTTGGCCCTCGTGGCCTAGACGATTCCACCATGATTTGAGTTCAACCTTTGGTGCAGGCACGAATCGAATGTCGGATCTTCCAATTGTTTATAAACCAGGATTCGACCAACCTAATGTCATGGACCGACCAAAGACGTAAATAAGTAAATTGCAAGAGTAAAGGATAGAGAGCTTACTTTACCATACGATTAAAGCAACCACATAGACAAGCGCATGAAGTGTGAGGCTCGATTTCTATCTAGACGGCTTAGCAAAATGGAGTTAAAAGGGTGGGATGACTTAGTTGCAGCCTCGCATGCCAAGTCAAGTCCTCCTAACTCCGGCTCAGTCAAGAATGATACCCCAATGCGACGCAGTCTCGCGGGCAGAGGTAAACATTCTTGACACCAAGAAAAACTTTCGGGATTGAGTTGGGCAACCTCTACTACGCGGCCTCGCGGTCGAAGTCGTATCCAACTCAACACCATCCTAAATATCCTAGTACAGCCGTGCGCGGCAGGTTGTGTGTGCAATAGTGTAGTGCTAAATGCAGGGCATACACAACAATTTAAATCAAACAACACTTCAATAGCTAAAACATTCCTCCCTAACTCCAACCTGCAAGACAAGGGTTAGCAAAGACTACTCCCCTTATATCTCCCCATCTGCAAAAATATTTAACACCTTAAATATTAGGGACGTACCTGGGATCCTCGCTGCCAAACAAAAATATTTTTCAAAAAATAAAATTGGCCTAAGTCCACTAAGAGTTTCAACTCAAATCCCCAGTGGAGTCGCCAAGCTGTCGCGACCAAATTTTTGGGGGAGTGAACCACCTAGGATTTTGCTAATGGATTGTTAAGCCTAGACTTAACTCGGGCTCTCCCAAGCCCATACCAATTCGCGACTTAATGTTCAAGTTTTTAACATGCAAATGATTTTCAATTAGGAGTCGCCACTAATCTATTCTTGGTGGGTCGATTAGAAACCCAAGTAAAATAATGGGAGAATTATTTTACTTCTACGAACCGAGACTTTGGGTACGGAGACTTGGTTACATTAGACTTCTCTAATGCCCTTTCGGTACCTTTTTTTTTTTTTTTTTTTTTTGAAAAAATGTTTTTGCAGGCAGCTTTGATTGATTTTAAATCTATTTCCCTAACATGTGAGGTGATCATGCGGGTGCGCAAACCATCAATTCAACACCCAGATAAACAATGAATAAACTGCAAAACTTACATCGAAGCAACGAAAGCATCTACAATGTTAAATTAGAATCCACATCAACAACCCTAGATATGATTTCTAATTAACACGCTATTTCTTTTTTTGTTTTTACTTGATTAATGAAAATCATGCAATATGTAATGCAAAATTAACTAAATGGCCTAATTCTAATGACATGCAATTTCTAATTAAATTGACCTAGCAAAAATAATAAATGGCATGCATTTCATGAATCTAATCCTAATGACATGCACATGACATTTTTTATTTTCTTTTTCCTTAAAAGAATGCAATCTATCCTAGAGATTCAAACTAATTTATTCTAAGACATTTTTTGTATTTTTTATGAAATTCGAAATTAGAAAAATGTGAAAATTATCTAATTAGACCAAGATCTTATTCAATTTGTATTAGGAATTTAGTTGAGCTAAATCCTAATTTAAACTAAAATATTATCTTAACCCAAACAATCCTAAAATGCAATCTATTTAAGAAAATACCTAAACTTATAACAAATTAAGAAAAGCATTATCTAAAATTAAACTAAGTGCAATTTTACCCTAATATGCCATGACATACAAAATATGACCCTAATTCTACATGACATATGCATGATGATTTTTTATGTGGCTTTTCCTTTTTTCCAAAATTAAAATTTAACATGCAATTCAAATTAAAAATCTAGCAACCTAAATTGATTGATTTGATTTTTGATTTTTTTTCTAAAATTCATGATGAATAGAATGCTTAGCCTAAATATGCAAATAACCCTAAAACATGCAATATTCTAACTCAGACATATTTCAAGATAAATAAAGCAATCAAGACCATTCAAAATCACCAAAAAAATATCACATATCGTTCAGATCAAGGGATAGTATTTCGCTAGTAAAATCGATAAATGATCTTAAGCCTTAAAGATCAAAATATCAATTTTATTCCCACTTGATTAATTATTTCATCTAAAGCCTTATAGATGAAATAAAAAACCATGGCGCTGTTGCGAATCATGTAATATATTGGGATTTCCAATTATGCATAGATAGGTATTTCAACAAAAGAAAAACAACATATAAAGAGATAATAATAAAAAAATGAATAAAAAAGAAAAAAAAAAACCTAAACTTGCCTAATAAAGTAAAGCAAAAATACCTACTAATTTTTTTCTCTTTTTCTTTTAAAAAAAAAAAAAAAAATCTTGGCCGCAGATTTTGGGGAAAGTCGCCGGCTAGGGTTCCGGCGAGGGTCTTCGGCGGAGGTTCGGCAAGGGGGAATCGCCGGCTAGGGTTCCGACGAGGGCACCGGGAGCGGCGCGTCGGCGGCGAGGTAGCAGGGAGCGTCGCTCGGGTGTGAGGTGTGCTGCTCGGACTGTTGCGGGCGACAGGGCTGTGCAGACCGCCGGATCCGATGGCGTCGGCTTCGGGTCACGAGCAGCGGCGGTCGCACCGATGGATCGGCGGAGCTGCGGGAGCGGGTGAGTCGCGGCGTCAGTCGTCGCGGCGAGGCCACCGGCGAGGGTTCGGCAGCCGCTGCGGCGGGCGAGCGACAATGGAGGGAAGCGCCCGGGTTTCGAGCTCTAGTGGCGTCGGTCGCGGCCGGCGGGGGACGTCGAGTTTGGGGTCGCGGTTAGATCTCGATCGGCGAGGGCTAAGGTGCGATCGGAGCGGCGAGACCGGCGGCACGGCGTGGCGAGGCGCGGTAGCGGCTGGCGAAGGAGGTGCCGGCGAGGTGGACGCAGGGCCGACGTGGCCAGGGGGTCCACGAAGAAGACAACACTGTTGCCCCCTTTTCTTTTTCTCTTTTTTTTCTCTGACCTGTCCTCTCTCTCACGTCACTTGTATTGCTCTCTGCCCCACCCTGGTTTCCTCGATCAAGGCAGACGCAAGTTGATCTTTTCTCTTCAAAAGAATTTTTTTGAATTTCTCCTCACCAAACCCCAAGAACTGCTTACGTATTTGCCCTAAAAATTTCGAAGTCCTCCTCCCTTTGTCGTACACGCATACCACCTTATATAGGGGAAGGAATTAAATTTTGGCGAAATATTTCACTTCCAATTTTGCTTATGCATAATCTCCCCAAATATATTGTTACACCTCGCACGATATTTTCTTTTGTATTTTTCAAATATTCCATCCGAAAATTTCCTTTTCTGCTAAAATGCGTCCATTAGTGTATATTAACTGAATATGTAAAAATCTGGCAGAATATGTGAAAAATCTTGCCCTCACCGGTGGTCTAAAAATAAAATAAAACAAAACATAAACATTCCTAAACTATATGCCATGTGATTTTTATTTTTTATCTTAGTAGAAATTAACCCAAAAATTGTGCAAAAATTTAGGTGTCAACAGCAATCATCGATCGATTTATCAATCTTCATTTCGTTCGATATCAAATGAAACTTATCAGAATTACATTCGATACTACCTATGTAGAGATTGGACGCTGAAGACGGTGGAGACCGTGGAGATAAAAGAATTGCCGACTACTTCCACCCAATTACTGAAACAAGCATTGGGGTTTAATTTTTGTGATGCTAACTTGCCTGAATGAAAGAAGCCGCCTTTATTTACCATGGAAGAAATTCTGGATTTTTATTTGTAACAAAGCCCTAACATTTTCCCACAACCTAGGTAATTAATGGAAATTATCGGATGTGATTATTTTCTCATGTCTTTGTGTTAATTTAGGTATACATATATTGATAGCTCAGGTGATGTAGTTAATTAACTGTATTTGAAATTAGTATAGTACAGTAATTATGTTGATTTTAGGAAGTTTATTATGGGATTGCCAGTAAATTTAGAAAGCTTTTACAATTGATATATCTTTTTAATCAACACAGACTATTGCGTGATTTAAGGGAAGTCATTAGGCATCTTCGAGGTCCGAATCATGATAAAAAGGAGGAATACATCTACACAATCTTATGAGAGAATTACTAGGGAAATAGAGATTGTGTGATACATTGACCAACGTTATAATTGTGACGTATTACATTGAGTCATTTAAAAGAGTCACATTCTCAAGTCATGAGGTATTTTTTTTTTTTTTTCATTCTCTCCAAATTATGACAGTCAGTTGTTTCTATTTAACTTGGATTGTCGAAACCTTGCCTGTAGTTGAAAAAATCAATGAGGCAAGATGCCCCCTTTCTGATATATGCATCTCAACTTTAGTAGTGTCGATTTATCTACCCTTCCGGATGAATTGATTGATCTTAAAGATAATTTCTAGTCCTCGGGCCCACACTTTAATCACAAAATTTAATCTTCTAGATGGTGGTGTCACTACGAATAATCTGGTGTGACTTTAATATCAAGTGATTTTCTTTCTTTAATAGGTTACTTTTGGCTGTTAAGTTTTATTTGTCGATATAAATATTGTGTTGTCACTTGAAGATAAAACACTTTTGGCTCTAGATTTATTCCTTGAGACTAAATATTGTCTCATTACTTGAAGATTTTGCCTGCAATAATGGAAAGCTCGCCGGACCTTGCCCAGCCGGTCACCGGCTGCCGCCATGGCCGAGCAGGTTCTTGTTTATATAGGTGCATCAGATTCTATTATCAACCCTGTGAAGGAAGTTACGATACAAACAAATTCAGCTCATGAACTAAGTGATAAGAGGTACTACTAGTATGGCTAAAGTGCTATCGCATTGCAAGTTTCTATCTTATCCGTCGGAATGGGGAGCAAATCTCAAGAAGGCTACATCGGATGGGAAAGAGCGAAATTTCTATCTTATCCGTCGGAATGGGGAGCAAATCTCAAGAAGGCTACATCGGATGGGAAAGAGCGAAATGGGGCTTATTAAAGTGACTCTATAGAGAAGAGAATTATTTGCTTTTGAATATCTCGCATGGACGAAACAATGTTATGATTGATGAGTTTCTTCCCATGTACATCAGTTCTTGGTGTCCACTATCGTTACCTTCCGATTCAAGATGACACTTTAGATGGTCATATATCTTCTTTGGACTTAGCCACCAAAAAGAATTTAGGGGATTTGGTGAGAGTTGGTGAAGAATTGCTGCAAAAACCAGTTTCTCCATAAATGAGCCTTTTAGTAACCTTTTTTTACCAATGGATTTATTAATCATTTCTATGTTTTTTCTTTGTTTATATTTTGACTTTGGCTTATCCATTAATTGCAATTACACTCATGAAACCAAACTGAATTGAGAAGATGTGAATCTGACCTGAACAAAATACAAACCAAACCGGGTTCAGTTCAATTTAGTTTTTATGTTTTTTTTTTTGGCTTTACTTATTGGAATCAAACTAAATTAAAGGTGAGGAAAAAGAGAGGTTTTAAGTTAGGCATTTATGTTTTGTTGAAAATTTTGGTTTGGTTTGATTTCGATTTCGGGTCGGTTTTTAGTTCGATTCTGACATCCTAGTTACAGGTTTGCTGAATTCCTTCACGAGGGAAAGAGAGATCGACCAGCATGAAATCTAAAAGTCAGTAAAGAGTTGTTGCCAAACCTGGTTTCTAGAGACATAGAAATCGAACCAAGTTTTAGAATTCAGAAATCGCTGAGTCTCTAATAGGGCATATTTGATCCTTTGTTTTTTCTTTATTTATAGTTTGATCTTTTGACTTATCCATTAATTACAGTTACACCATACAATTGCGGACTACTAAGTTGCTTTACAGGTAAAAGAAACGTGGATCAACACAAAATCCAAATTACATTTTATTTGTTCACGTACACAAACATTATTTTCCCATTCCAAATCGGAGAAAAGTACACTTTATTTGTTCACGTACACAAACATTATTTTCCCATTCCTCTCACGATGTTTGCTTGTAACATAATTCTTTTTTGCGATTCTTTTTGAATTCCTCTGTATTCATTAATTTGAGTGCATATTATCGACAATTCTAATCAAGGGAAAATTACCAAAATATCTTAAACCTATCGTAATTATGCTAATTCAATCCTAAATATCTTTTTGCAATTCAATCATAAATCTTTATCATTTGTGTCAATTCAATAGATCTAATCAATTTTGGTCGGCCGGTGTTGAGGTGGGCACTAGTTGGTGCCCAAGCAGACATGACAATTTTTTACATAATTTTTAATATATTTTTTTTTCAAATTTTTAATATTTTTTCCTTTTTATTTCTTTTCTTTCTCTCTCTTTTTTATTTTTTTATTTTTTATTATTTCCTTTCTTCCTTCTCCCTCTGGTTGATTGTTAGCTAAAGGTGAGGGTTGGCAAGGTGTAGAAGCTCTGATCGGTGCGAGGAACGAAGGGCGTAGGGGATAAAATCGAGTGGTTCTAGGAAGAGGGCGTCTGAGGATAGGGGGAGTTCAAGAGAGGGAAGTGGAGGTGACGCAGGAGATGGTGAGGAGGGAAGGAGGAAAGGAGAGGCGAGGGCGTGCATGGCGTTTGGAAATGGGAAGGGCGAGGGTTTCAGAGGGGGAGGGAGGGGCAAGGAGGAAGGAGGAAAGCGAAGGAGAGTGGAAGAAGACGCGAGGAGAGAGAAGGTGGCGAATAGGAGAGACAACGACTTCGTAAATTAATAACTTATGAATTTTTATTTAATATGCGATATGTCATCTTTAAACTTTTAATGTATTCAATATATCCTTAAATTCTAACAAATATGCGATATTATCCTTAAACTTTTAATTTATTTGGTTTGATCCTTGAACTATTAGTTCATGTTCAAATTTAGCCCTTTATGGACTAGATGGAACATACACAAAAAAATTAAGAGATTACATCGAGTAAATTACAAGTCCATTTTTTTTTCTCCCTTTTTTCATCTTAGGTCGAACGCTTACTCTGCCCCTGCTCAAGCACACATCCCTCGCCTCTCCCTGAGGAATCTTTTCTATCATCTCTCCCTCTCCATACGCTAGCTAGCAGTTCTAGAAGGCCGTGGATATGCTGCGGTCACTTGTTTGTCTCTTCTCGTTCATTCATAGATGTTCGCTTGCGGCTTTGCTCGGTTACAATCACGGACGCATCTCCCTCACATAGACGACATGCTCAATGGGGAAGGAGAAGAGCTGGAACTGGGCTTTTCTCTGTTTTCTTTTTGGACTCAAATTGTGGGCTTAAAGAATTAAAGAAAATTGGACCAAAAGGGGGTTCAGGAGTTAGAGGGCTGAAAGGGTGGGCCGAACATGCCGGTCAACTCAATTTCATCATTTCATTCATTTTTTATTTCATTTTTATATCATTTTTTTTTTTTAAATATATATCTTTTATATTTTTATAAAATGACCGACTATTTAAAATGTCAATAAAAATTCGGATGTCAATAATTTTTTCCTAAAAAAGTTTTGTCGCACAATTTATCCGGATTAACGAGCAAGCCCAAGGAAACCTACGTCATTGCACGATCTGAATCCCAATTGGACATTTGCATATATCAAGTGAATAATTAATAATCCGCTATAAATTGCATGAATATATATATATATATATATTAGAATTTTCCTTTATGAGGTATTTATATCGACCGACATATATGATAACAGGAGAGAGAAAGTGTGGAGAGAGAATCGAGCTGAGCTCAAGAATGGCAGTGGTGCAGTCTCTTCTTCCCCGGCTCCTTCACCTCCCCATCCTCGCCAAACCCACCACCACTCTCTTCTTCCTCAACCCCTTCAACTCCAAACCCGCCTTCAACCCTTCGTCGCGACCCTTCGCCACCCTCCTCAGGTCCACCCTCGCGGCGGCCCCTCCTCCATCTCTCGAAGACGCCGACGATGCCGACCTCCTCGCCGCCGTCCCCCAGATACCCGCCGACCGCCTCTTCGTCCCGCCGGAGACGGAGTTGCCCGCCGGCGATGGCGCCGCCGCCGCCGCCGCACTGAGCGCCCGGGTCCTGAAGGGCTCGAACATCGTGCTGAGCAAGTACGCGAGGGACGCGCAGGTGGCGCAGGCCGAGTTCGTCAAGAGCAGCGTCAGGACGGAGGACTGCCCGTCCGACGGGCTGCCCGAGTTCGCGCTCGTCGGGAGGTCCAATGTTGGGAAGTCGTCGCTGCTCAACTCGCTCGTCCGGAGGAAGCGGCTGGCGCTCATTTCGAAGAAGCCCGGTACGTGTTTGTGTTAATTCCCATGTGAGGGAGAAGAGAAATGTTGGTACTTTTTGCAAGAAACTCGCCCTTGTTTGTTGAATTGGTGTGGGAGTTTATCCATTCCTTGGATTTGATTGGAGGAATAGGACCTTTGCTTGCGAGAGTGAGAAAATTCGCATGCTTTATGGCTTCAAAATTATATGAAGATGTTTGAGTTGCTGCAGACGAGTGAGTAATTTGCAGTTCTGTGTAGTTTATGTTGTTTGAGGTTCATTCAGAGGATTTTGTGTTGATCTTTTGAGTGGGTTCTGTTTTTATGTTGGTGTAGGAAAGACTCAGTGCATTAACCATTTCCGGATCAATGATAGCTGGTATTTGGTGGATTTGCCTGGATATGGGTATGGCTTAGAAACTTCATTTACTTGTTCTCTTCATTATATCAATTTCATCAAGAGATCATTACTTATGATATAAAACTTGTCACAAGTTGAGCACCATTCGGATAATTTGCTGATACTCATTGCAATCTAAGGTTTTGGGACCTTGAATTCAGATCTTCTGGTTGTGATTAGGTCTAGGTTTCGTACTCAATGTCACATCCTTGTTTTCTCAAGTTCCAATGAGAGATGTCTGTCTGACTAACTTCTTTTTCAGGATGATCTATTGAAGTTTTTATTTACTGATTCTATTCCTAATTTCTAGTAAATCCAATCTGAGATGGAATGCTCTTGTAACCTCTTTGTTGAAGGAAAAATGGCATCTTTCTTTCTATTTTCTTCCTTAATATATTCTCCTGACTGAACTATCTAAGACATCAATGTGTTTGATTGAACTTGCTGGTAATGCTCTTGTAACCTCACATTGTTCTGTCCATCTTTCTTTCTATTTTCTTCTATTTAATGTCACATGGACCTTCAACTTGAAATGCATGTTTGCATCTCATAGAAATGTTTCTCTTGCCACATCTGGTGGCAAAGTGTAAAATAATGTAGTTGGAGACTTATATGCCCGACGATATTCTTTGGAAGCTGTCTGGGTAATCTGAATGTTTGCTTTAACTTTGGACACCCCTTTTAATTTGAAACTTAAGGGCTGAAGCTATAGTTCCAAATGTTGTTTCTTTAGTTAGTTTGTGAACCTTGTGATAATTAAGTAAGGTTGTTTTTTTAATGCTTTGTTTAGTCTGTTGCAAAACTTGTGCTACTCTGGTAATGCATGTATATATGAGTTGTTTGAGTTTTTCTCTAACCCATGGAATTTTAGGTTTTTATAGATTCTTGTGTGATTGTGTATTCTAAACAGTTATGCTGCTGCACCTCAAGAACTGAGGACAGATTGGACCAAATTTACCAAAGACTATTTCCTAAATCGCTCCACACTAGTTGGAGTTTTCCTTCTCATAGATGCCAGCATTCCTGCAAAGAAAATTGACCTTGAATATGCAAGCTGGTTGGGTCAAAATCAGGTACATGATTATTTCATAGATGGTGGGAGAAGGTGAATCTTGTCAAACATGTCATACAAATTTATTTTTGGATGCAGAGCATATATAAATCGTGATTTGCTTCTTCCTTAGGTACCTATGACGTTAGTCTTCACCAAATGCGATAAGAGGAAAAAGAAAAAGAATGGAGGGAAGAGGCCTGAAGAAAATGTTCAGGATTTCCAGGAGTTGATACGAGGTTTCTTTGAAACAGCTCCTCCGTGGATTATGACCAGCAGTGTAACAAATATGGGTCGAGATGAGGTATTGCTGCACATGGCACAGCTGCGGAACTATTGGCTAAAGCACTAGTCAAGTAAACGCAGTGCTTTCTCCCCCCATCTCACAATGGGTACGTTACTACCAATTCAAGTTAGGAATTCTCTGCATTGCAGCCTGGTGGAGAGGGAAATCGAGATCCTGAGATTTTTTAGACAGCTGAGAGTTCACTTTCCTTACAGAGGCCTTGTTGGATATGAATCTCTTTTAACTTTTATATTAATCTGTAAAATGGTCAGATTAATATGTATAACTCTTGTATATAGTTTAAACTATTGTTCTATTGTTCTGTGTAAAACTGCAACTTTAGGAAGCAAGGGAAAGGACTGATGGTTTTGTTAGTGTTATATGCTTATAATCTGCCTATACTGGACTTAGACATAAAACATGAAAAGCTTTGGATGATTGGAAATACTATAATTGTTAGGCAGGTGAATGACTGTCAAGTTCATGGATCGAACCAATGCGGTGGCCGTGTTTGACGATGCTCATAAGAAAGAGCAGGTTAGTAACTATTGTCATGTAACATCCTCTGATGTTGCTAGTTTCCAAACATATCTTTGGTTCTTTCAAATGGGTTTCTTTTTCGACTTTGGTAGCCACGATGTGCTCTTTATATTCATGTTATTTGCCTTTGAAAGATTGCAAAAGCACTTGAAAGATGAGGAGCGCATTCCAATCTGCAGGTCAATTGATAGGACCTTAAGTTGAAAGAGTTATTCTCTTCCAACAAGTTTGCCAGTCATTTCAGGCTTCTCTTGGCTTCTAAACGAAAAAGAACTTAACGAAATCTCCCCAAAATATGAAATTTTACCGCAAAATGAAAAGGAGAAAATAACGGGTCAATTGATAGACCTTAACTTGAAAAAGTTATTCTCTTCCAACGTTGAAAGAGTTGTTCTCTTCCAACATGTTTGCCAGTCATTTCAGGCTTCTCTTGGCTTCTAAACGAAAAAGAACTTAATGAGATCTCCCCAAAATATGAAATTTTACCGCTAAATGAGAAGGAGAAAATAACGGGTCAATTGATACACGTTAACTTGAAAAAGTTATTCTCTCCCAACGTCTTAGCCAAATTATTTCAGGCTTCTCTCGACTTCTAAACGAAAAAGAAATTAATGAAATCTCCCCAAAATTTTAATTTTTAAATTTTTTACCCAAAATGAAAAGGAGAAAATAAAAAGTGGTGGTTCAATTGAGGGCCAGCCCGCTGGGCCATATTGGGCCCGTACAGCTCCGGCCTGTTATCCTTCCACTGCCGGGAGCGGGAGGTTGTCGCTGCTCTGTGAAGCCAGCCTAGCGCAGTCCCCTCCACTCTAAGGCCTGCGAAGCCCGAACTTTCGTCCGAGCCTCGCTGGGCAACTCCTGGCTTGGAACGGGCAGGCCAGTGGACAGCCATATAAGGGCCCGGCCCAATCGACGCGCCCAACATCCCACCACCATAATGCCCCCACTTGGGTTACAAGCTCTCGTGAGCGAGCTCGGCGGTAGCTTGGATGATTTCCTTGTAATATAAACTGAATATTGTAGTAGAAAAGTAGCAATGTGGGACATTAGTGTGATGGGTGCTACTGTTGCGGTCGCCTTCGAGATAGTTCACATCTGGGTTTTCATGGCGAGGGTGCAAATGATGCTCTGGGGCATCGTGTTGATCTTCGGTGGGTTAATCCGAATCGCTCGAAGCCATTCCTCCAAGCATCTGCTTAGTGTAGGCATCTCATGGATTAGATCTTTGACTAAATTTCATGCCCATCAGTTTGCCTCTTATAACTTCTGCTAAAGTTGCTATACTTGGGAGATTATTGAAGAACGCTGCATTTGCCCAGCATTCCAACCATCATGTAAGGAAAACTGAGTTCATTGTATAAATCTCATGGGTTCATTGAAGTCCCAGACTTATAGTTTGCAAGTGTGAAAATACAGTAAATTTGAACTTCGAATGTAATAGAAGCCGCCTCCATGTAAATACAAAAATGCACAATGGCACCGTCACATGATCCTGTCTTCAACAGTTGTGCACTAAACCATTGTAGAACAATGCTCTTCCACAAAAACTATTGGAAGGTATACTCTCAGCAGATACTTGCCACAAAATTCCCACAACGGGATATTATACAACCAGCGAGCATCTACCATTTCCGCGCAAAAGGAGTGTCTAATTACACATTGCCAAATATCCAGGACAAATAGCAGCTCCTTTAGCGGACACGTACCACTTCGATGTCATAGACCAACCATGAATCGGGAGGAACTTTATGACTGGTTCCGCTATTCACACAGCTGCATCAAATCAGAAAGTCACATTGAGGCAATGAAAAAGGTAGACTGGAAACACATGCCGACTAGAAAATATATTAAGTACCACAGAGAGGGTGGAATAGTAAGCCTTCTTTTGCCGCCAATTCGCATGCCTGAGAAACAAAAATCATCCACGCATATGATATAAACTATTAAAGTATAACATTACCGATGAGAAATGAAGAGAAAGATTTATGACTAAGTAATACCATCAAGGCCATCATCCCAACCCTTCATAACTTCTCCAGAACCTGAGTGATGCAACAAACCCGTGAGACAAGATTGGAAATTAGAAAAGTTGCATTTATACTTTTAAGACCATCCTAAAAAATTAATTAAGGTGAATTAAATCGAGAAAATATTGCCATCCCATCAGCGACATACCTAGGCGGAATTTTAAGGGTTTCCCACTGATATTCGAATCAAATACCAGCTCATTCTCCATAAACTTGCCAACATAGCGAACACTAATCTGAAACCAAATAAAATTGATCTAAATAATCACTGTTTTAACCATTATTGTGCACAAAACGATTAAAGAAACAAAATTCCTATCAGATCAACTCCAGTAATTATTTCACAGCTTACTTTTTTACCAGGAGAAGCAACTTTACCATCAGGATTTCCAATTTCAAGCTCCTCAATTGTTAGTCCATTTGGCAGCTTCCTAACTTGGCAGGCATCATCAGTGTCCGTGTCTTTCATCTTGGTGTCCAACCTAACCTTTCCGTCTGCTGGTAAAACATTCTCCTGGTTCGTTATATCTGCCTCGCTATGCTGGGCTCTATCCTTCTTTTTCTTCTTCTTTATGTCTTTCTTCTCAGAATCTGCTCCGCCAGTTACTTGCGGAGCATCGAGAGCCAAATTCCTATACATCATGCACATAAACTATTGCTTTATGCTTATCAAAACAGTTATAAAGCATGACTTTTTTGCTGCTACAAAAGAACCGTCCATATACAAATATAAGATATCCTATTAGGGGAAAAAGGCTTAAACAGAAAACTGCATAGATCAAAATGCTTTGCAGATAGAAAGCTGAAAATTAATCGTTCTTTACAGATTCTTTCTTAAAGTTAGTAATTCATAATTATGTGCCACGATAGTTCTGATTCCATTGCATGTAGCATGACATTTCAGACAGACACCCAACAAAGATTATACTATTGCTGCATGTTCATGAATTCAGCAGGTTTGGATAATCAAAGGCCTAAAGAACCAAAAAGTACTCACTCTGGGACAACTGGATTCATATTGTTCTCAACAACGTCTTCTTCTGGTTCAGACTTCTCATTCGCACGTTTCTTCTTTTTCTTTTTCAAAGCATTTTGATTGGTGGCCTCATCAGATGTCGGGACGAAACCATTGACCAGACCAGCTTCTCTGCTCAAACAATAGATTACCAGGACCAGTTCAGCCCCCACCAAAAAAAAAAAAAAAAAAGAAGAAGCAACGAGCATCATGCAGGATTCAAAGTGAACATGGCAAATAAAGCATTCTTGGAGGCTTGAATAGTGTCTATTTAGATATTACACAAAGCATAAAAGAGACATACTTATCAGCACCCGCGATCCCCTGACCTTGCCAGGCTTGATTCTCCTTGACCTTATCATGAGGATTAGCTTTGTCAACTTCTATAGGGGACTCTATAAATTCTTCTTTTCTCTTCCTCTTCATCTTTGTGCCAACTTCAGGGATTCCACTGGAGAAGGTAACAAGGTGTCAAATGCACAGAAGATAACCATATTAATAGTATATAGTCATTTTGCATTCCAGAAGGGACTAAAGGAAAGACATATGTCTATTCAAGAGACGAGATAGAAAGTCATTATGATATACAAGGACTGCTGAATAATGAACAAAGAGTCTCTTTCAAACAAATTAGCATCCATTCAAAATGCTTGAAAACGTAGCATGAAACATCACTAATTCTCCACACTAGTCACCTTTGACGTTTCTCTTCTGGGTCATCTATCTTGGAGTCTTTCACCACATCCTTTTTCTTAAGCAAGGAAGATATAAAGAAGCCCTCTTCGTCTTCACTTTCTGATGCCTGTGCCTTGGCCTTGTCATCAACAATGTTATTCTGTTCAAAACTACCTTTTTCATCAGATTCACCGAGATGATATTTCTTTCTAAGTCTTCTTTTTCTGCCTTTCCTCTCCCTAGCTTTTTCATTATCCAATTCCCCATGTACTGCAATTAAAATATCATAAGACACCGCAGAATGAGCATACCATGAATGGAAGATGCTGCTACATCTTGCATATAGTACAAAAGATAAGGATGAGACAGCAATAAAAAGAAAAAAAAAAATAAGGATGTGGTAACCATTAAACTTCGCCACATTAAAAAGTAGATCCCCTTATCTTCAGTCAAAAGATTTTAAGTCCCTCAACCTGTCAGATCTAATGACTCAGTAAGTTTGATGTAATTTTGATAACAAAAGGATCAGAATTTCAGATTACAATGAAGAGCAAAGCAGGAGAAGAGTTTGTGTTTCATCTGCACTTTCTAAACATCGTTGCAAAACTCAGTCAACTAAGTTCTTGAGGGTAAACAATGACAAAGTTCCTAACTTCTTTTTGGAAATATTTAACATTATACTGACAAGAAGTGCCCTTCTTAATCAACCAAAACCAATAATTGGGAGGCGATTAATAAATAACAGTGTCCAAGAGTTTAAAAATCCCAGTTGAGTGGGTCTCTGTGTATCTAACCCTGCAAATAAGCTACAACTACGAACGTGACCAAGCCAAATAACATAAAGGAGAAGCAAACCATATTTTTCATTTTGTATGAAATGCTAAAAGCTACAAATATATAATCCTGCAAACGAGATGAAATGGGACAATCCCAGGACACTAATTGATCAGTTAAAAATTAGCTGGATACTATTTCACACAATACTTTTGCTCACATTATCTTGCATTGGTACTAAGATATAGGATCATCATGGAGACAACTACCAAACCGTCATTAGAAATACACAGAAATACATAATGTGTATCATTATGATTAAGAAACTATGAGTCCCTCAAAGTAGAGTGTAAATAAAAAAGAAAGAGGTAAATGGTGAAGTACCAGCATCATTTAGTGAAGAAGGAGAAGGTGAAAAAATTTCTGGATTATCATCATCATCAATGAAACTATCTTCATAGTCATCTTCATCATTGGATCTCTCTGTATCAGTCCCTGCGATATCTTCACCATACGATTCTCTAACAATCATTGTAAAGGAGGAAGACCTCAGGAGCAATGTATGGAGTGAAACAACATTTTAACTCCATTCTTCTGTGCGGTTAAAAGAGAACACGAAAACATATCCCCTTCATCAACTAAAACAACTCATCCGAACCAAATAAAATTTCTTCCGCGTTCATTCTAAAATAAGGTTTTCATTTTAGTCATGAACACATCTAATTGGAAGATTGATTGGAGAGGAATACATTAAAATATGGAACGAAACCTAAAAGGCTTAACAAAAGGATACGACTCATCATCTCCGGCGTAATGTCGACCACTTCCCAGGTAGAAACCGGAGAGGTGGACGCTCCGAGGGCCAACGACAGAAAAGGTGACTTCCTCAGCTTCCTCAAATTCCAAATTCAGTTGAGACGATTCAGCCCGGTCAGGGAACAAAGAGCACAGGAAAACGGGACTCTTGTTCCCCACATTACACTGAACTACGCTTTTGTTCGTGGCAGAACCGATCCCCAGCGTCGCCTGCCCAAAAATGACGCGACTTTATCAACTAAAACAACCAAAAAGACAAAACCAACCAAGGTTCTTCACTCAGCCATCAACACCGAGTGCACACAAACTTTTCGATAAACCCAATAAGAAACCGAAAAGAAGAAAAGAACAGAGCAAAGAGCAACGATTATCAGCCATTACCTGCGAGATATGGAGCCGCTGTCTGGCCCCACTGGAGGGATGAACGAAGGGTTTACCGGGTTTCACCTCGACACCTGAATACCAAAAGATGCCACACTCATGAGTAGCTTTCACTCGCGACTTCCATTTCAACTAATGATTCCAGTCTTTCAAGAGAGAAACCCAAAATGGGAAAAAGCAAAATCCGCGTTCTATCCTTCCCCGCGAGGAAGCAGATGGAATCTAGAGAAAGGCGACGAAAGGAGGAAGAAGGAAAAGGGAAGGAGGAAGCGGGCGGAGGGAGAGAGATACGGACCCCAGAAAGCCATTTGCCGGGCGAGACAGGGGAAGCGCCGGCGGACGCGGCGGCTGAACCCTAGAGAAGGAGGAGGAGAAGCTGGTCGGCGATGACGATTGCAGCGGTTGATCTCTGTCCTTCGAACCCTTTGCGAGCGACAGGGGAGAAAGGTGGGATTTTTCTATTTTTTCAATTAGGGCTTGAGGTTTGGCGGGACAAATAGAGGGGATGGGGGAGAGAGAGAGAGAGAGAGAGAGAGAGAGGCTATGACGTCATTTGATTAAGGCGCGCAAAGGCTGAATTTTTTATTTTTCCTTTTTTTTTTTTGGCTCCAAAGTTCCTTTTTTGTCTCTTTTTTTTTTTGAGAAAATAGCTATGATCTTTCTTTATAATGTTATCTCATTGGCTTTCAAAATTTTTGCTCATTAATGGTAAACAATTTCCAGTACATAGTAAGGAATCAAGATTGGTGACAAAAGTTCACTTATAAATTAATTAAGTAGGCCCTGTGACTAGTTCAAATGCAAAAAAATTTTGGGAAATTTCATGATAAACTGATTAATACATTTAAAAAACCATGCACTCACGCCAAAACTGTTGATGGGCAAAAATCACAGATTACAATAATCAAGAAGATTATTGTCGATTATTCCTTAAATTTCTCAGCTTTCAGTTTAATATTTTCACTAGTTCTTTTCAAACACGAAGCTTGTACTCTTTTTCTAGCCCGTAGAAATACTAAATCGTAGTATCACTTCTCATGCCTTTTCTTGTGGGATGCATGCAATGAAAGTGGTCAAAGACGGGTCAAGCATAGTTATGCGACAAAGTTTTTGCTCGATTTTTTTTTTTTTTTAAGAATTCTTGGTAAATAAATGTAGTTTGTGACAAAAGTCACCAAAAACCCCAAACTTTGTCCAAAGTAACAAATTTACCTCAAATTTTTTTTGACATGAAAAAACCCAAACTTTACAAACCGCGACACATTTACCCCATTAAAGACATTTTCCGTCTTATTCTTTCTGTTTTTTATTTTTATTTTTTTTTTAAATTTTTTTTTCTTCTTCTCTCTTCCCTCCACTGGCCATGGCGGAGGGAAGTTGGCGTCCAGCGAGGGCTACCCTCGCCGGCGTCGGGCGAGGGCCGCCCTCGCCTGGGCTGGCTAGGGCCGATGAGGGCCTAGCGAGGGTTGCCCACGCTTGCGGCGAGGGCCGCCCTCGTTGGACTCGGCGAGGGGTGCCCTCGTCGAACTCGAGCGAGGGGTGCCCTCACTAGGCCCTCGGCGGCCCTCGGCGGGGCCCCTCGCCGGACGCCGGCTTCCCTTCCCCATGGCCGGCGGAGGGAAGAAAGAAGAAGAAGAAGAAAAAAAAGAAAAAAAAAACGAAAAAAGTTTAAAAAATAAAAAGACCAAAATGCCCTTATGATTTAGGGTAAATGTGTCACACAAATGAAAGTTCAGATTTTTTGTGTCACAAATAAAAATTTGAGATAAATGTGTCACGGTTAGCAAACTTTAGGGTTTTTCATGTCACAAAAAAATGTTTAGGGTAAATTTGTCACTTTCGGCAAAGTTTGGGGTTTTTGGTGGCTTTTTCCCTTAAAAAAAGGATAAATTTCATTCATGGTTAAAAAGAAAAAAGAAAAACCAATTAGGGTAGCCGTTGTCCCTCCCTAGCAACATGTGATTTTTTCTGTAAAATAACTATCAAAAGCGTCCGCATGTGGTCTCGGACCAAAATATGGAATTTACAAAATGTATACATTCTTTGAATTTACTTATTTTAGTTATAACGGTCGAGAAATCTAGCTGGAAGAAATAGCTTTTACTTTTGATTTTTCTTCTTCTTTCTAATCCTTGGCCCATATCATGTCTTCATAATATTTTAAATTTGAATAATATTTTAAATTTAGGTGGGAAAAAAAAAAAAAAATAGTTGTTAATTGAACGAAGGAAGTGATTGAAATTAATCTCTGATGAATCATTGTAACTTCCTCTGAATCAAAGCAACGAAGAGCTGCGGACCATGTTGTGTGAAGCATGTTGAGACAACGGAGCAAGACGTTGCATTAGGAAACGATTCGCATCCATCTTCACGAGTCCAACGGCAAGAATCATGGGTGAAGCTTTCGGAGCAGGAGCCAGAGCCATGAAAATAGCACTCAGAGCGTGCTCTTATGGAGACATCCCGTGGTCGAATAGATAAAAACTTGATGGAGATAGTTACCCTGCGACGCTACGATTCATGGAAGAAAAAAGCATCGGATCTCGCAGTATTGTTTTTCCGTCCCTAATAAAACAAGTTCACAACAATAAATTGCTTGAAAATTGGAATCACGCTTTCAAGCTATCGTGTATCAAGAGGACCACTTAGGTATGATCAAGTATTGGCTACTGCCAGAGAACCCGCAATAGCAACTATTATCATGCATAACCCATGTTAAAAAGGTCAGAATAATGTTATAGATTTAGTGAATCTGGTATATACATGCTCATACACTTGAGGTTTTGGGGAACGGTTTCGCAGAAGGATGGTTGGCTTGTGGGAGATCATAAGCAAAATGGTAGAGGCAACAGCCCCGATGCTCACGATAAACTTCTGTTGATTGATTTGAGCTTAATCCCTAAGTGAGTTCAGTATGCAGCATCTGATGGACTAAGTATAACCCAGAGCAAGATGCATCTGAGCTAAAAAAGGCCGATGATCTCATGTGCTCTTCAACACGTACCATGAGTCAATCAACTCTCAGTTAGTGAAACCAACATCACTGGATCCATCGAGGAAAGGATTATTTTCCACTCAGAAAGGGTGGCATGATGGTCATACTTGCATCAAACCATATTCACTTACATTCCAGATGAAGCTTTGCTACATTGATCCCCAACTTGACTCCGTGTGAACTGTACCTAATGTCTTTTACAGGCTGGACAGAAAGATATGGAGCACGTAACGCATGAGACCTCATTTTTGAAACACTAGCACAAACTTTTCTGAACAAGTGAAGCAAGTCATTGAGATTTACCAACCTGCTGGCATGAACTAGGTAGAATTAATGTCGGGATTCAACATGTCTACATGATTCTGACACCTTCTAATGAGAGATCACTTTCAGATAGTAGCTTCAGTTTCTGTAACACCAAGAAATCATGAGAAGCAGTGTAGGATTTTCAGAATGATCAATAACTAAACACCTTTGCTCTTGATATTCATCCGAAACTTCACATCAGGATCTGCTAAAACTACCATCATGCACAAGCCACTGTCTTCAAAATAATAGTTGTCTCCATCATCCTTTAATCTTTCAGAGTTCTTATGGTGGATCGATCAAATTATAAGCACTACTTATCAGATGATAAATTAGAGGGAACTTATAATGAGCCTAGGAAGTTTTCATCTGATTCCACACGAGTCAGGAAGATTTAAAAATTTGCAGTGCATTTTCAGATTTTTCTGCAGATGTATTCTCTACAGGAAAGGCATGACTGAAATTGCCATGTCACAATAATTGCCTGAAATTCACTATTACTTCATCTGGAAATGGTTCGATAATAAAAAGAGAGGCAGATAATATTACCGTCAGATACTGCGGGGGATCATCAAGACTAGTAGAACCTAAGATGACTTCCCTCCTTAATTTTGTTGTTAGCTTATGACAAGCTCTTAGCTGAAAATTTGACCATCAAAAGCTCATAAGATAATAAACCACTTACTGGCAGACCATTCAGCAGCAGAGATTTGCATTGGAACCCCAAATGAAGATCATGTCGGAATGATAGCTTACCTCAGATCGAGTTGCCCCACCAATGACAAACACAAAAATGCGTTGCCCCATCTTCCTGAAATCTGAAAAAGCATGCCTTAAAACTGAATCACTGCAGAGAAGTAGAAGCGATGGTTACAATACCAATATAGATCAAATTCAAAATCCAAAAGAAATTCCTTTGTTGTGAAGGAGTTTAAATGAGCTGTGAGGTTTCATTTGTATTTCAGCATGTCTCGAACGATACCTAAAGACTGGAGTGAAGATATAGCTACAACTGGTTTAACATAATAATATACAGCTGTAGCTTATATACTTTATACTGTCTCGTGCTTGTCAAATGAGTGCTTGACTATTGATATGCAAATTAAGAGGTGAGACTACCTTGAATACCCATCATCAGAATGCTGAGATCGTGCCCATGTGGCAGTGCGTCTGGATCTCATTGACTGAGCAGGAGCCTTCTTTTCTGCCTGAGGAACAGGAGCTTGACTTTTTCGCACTGATTTAGTGTTAGTACTAGTGACCCCTGCTTGCGGATCATTCATACAAGCATACTCACTCTTTGGTAATTCACCTTTGCTTAGGTTCTCGACAAGCTCCTGAAACATAGATAATACCAAATGAAGCAATTGTTCTTAATCCTTTTCTGGACAAGATGGAGTAACTAAACGGCAATTTAACATAAAATAACAATGAAAGAAATGTATAATCTAAGGATTCGATATTGGAAAAAGATGCCCTTGCTATGGTATTTCTTCGCATAATGGTCACTCTTCACCCAGTTCATGTTTGGAAGGAAAAAATACAGGTCAAACAGGCATTAACAGAAACCAAATGATCTTCGGAACATCTCATTATACCACCCATCTCAAAGTTTTCTGCAATTTGGAAAAGAATGGTTTGTCTTATTATGGGTGCGCACAGACGCATGAACGTGTGCATGCATGAGAGAGAGAGAGAGAGAGAGAGAGAGAGAGAGAGAGATGCATCCCATGTTTTTTTTTTTTTTTTTTTTTAAACCTCGATGCCTGTTCCCTTTAAAAGTTTGGTCGATGCTGTCCTTCAGCGATCTTTGTTACTATCTCCCATGCCAAGAGATTTTATAGTAAAATTAGCTTGCTGTGTGAACACATACATATGTAAATTTCCTACAACAGTTTCTCAATTTTCTGATGTTGCAAATATTTGTCTCCCAATTTTATGCTGCCATCTGGCATTTGTCCTTGAGTACTCATGTTATATTGATAGAAACAGCAATCCCTGTCAACATTACCAAATGTATACGAGACATCTGCCCTACAAGTGCGGAATAAAATCTAATTTGGTCTCCATAGCCGTTAGGTTCATCTTGTGATTAAGATAATTTAAGACTGGGCACTTAATGTCTAAATTGAGATCAAGATTAAGCTTCGAGTCATGAAGAATCATGAAAAGGGTGTTTCTATCCTTTCATGAAAAGGTGCTGTGTAACATTCCAATAGTAGGCATCAAGCTGAATGAATTATACTAGAACCAATCTCAATCAGGAATACCATATCAACATATTAATGTGCCTTAGAGAGCTAGCTGAACTACTTAACCAAGATAAAGCATTCAAGGAACAACACTCGACCAGAGTTGGACAGGAAGCCTGGTGACATACTCTGATAATATTTATCACAATAGGTAATGTCAACAATAATCTCAAGCAGTAGAAGATACAGATGATCCTAACAACCTAAGATTTTTGAAATTCTGGCCTTACCTCTATCATGGGGTAAAATCGTGAAAGTTGCCATGTCTCCTCCTCACCTGTTCGGTCCTTTCTTGCTGCATTTTTGGTCTATTTATCAAAAGATGTTCATCAAAAATTGGAACTTGTTCAGTTGCTCTACTGTAATAAAGAGTTCTAGATAATTTTAATCAAAAGTGTCTAAACATTTTAAGTGATTACCTTTTGGCCATCGAACTTGAGAGAAAAACTGCTGCCCGAGCTTTTACTTTCAGAAGATCCAACAAGCAATTTCATGTTACTGATGACCTTCATGTCCACGGGTGATAATTTAGCCAACTGTTTTCATGAACAAAAGTAATTTTTGATTAGTCACTGCATAATAATTTGTTTGAGCCATATTGATTTTCTGCAGTTCTTAAAGATAAATAGAGGTGAAGACTACAAAAACACCACACCACTCATTAAATCAAATAATGGTAAAAATAAAGTTGAGGCAGAAGAATAACTAAGAGTATCATCTTAAGCAAGGTAAAACAGAAGATGATGACATGGGAGTCTCAGAAATTCGCTGTAAAATTAAAAAGTTTTTGAATACCTAAAATATTGCATAGAGCTTTCCTCATCATCTCACGTTTCTGATAAGAGAACTTCATGCATCAAGGATGATATTTTTCCCGATTAAAGTGAACTAACAAATCTGATGGAACCTTTCCCCCAACTAGCAACGGATAAGGCGCAGTGACTTATCACTGACATATCAACATCCTACCTTTAAAAGGGCGTTTATTCCTACGTCCTTCCCATTGATTTGCCTTTCAAGAAAATCTATTTAAATTAAATAAACTGCAGGATTGAAGATGAGTAAAAAAACATTAATCCAAAAAAATATTGCAAATTGTTTTCAAAATTACCAGAACCAATTGCCAGAAATGAATAAGGAGTCAATGACATTATTTTACAATATGTTGCTGTTTTAAAATTGTGTTGCTTTGCGCAACCTCAGAAAGTACTTCATAATGAGAAATATAAAAACGGAAATTCAATCTCAGCAGAAAATGAGCTCGGGGATGACCATATGAAGCCCATCCTTTTCTGTGGTAAACAAGGTAGATGAAGAATTAACTAGAAGGATCTGAAATCATACAACCAGTCATACGTATCTACATGGAAGTTAGCTGCTTGTGAGTAGCTTCTCTCTCCACAATCAGGACCCATTCAGAAAGACCACTCTTGCAAAATGGGATAATCAAACAACTCCATAAAGCAAAACAACTGTGTCTAGAAATCCTCCTATTGGTATTCCTGTAATCCAAATCTGCATAATAACTTCTCTCTTGTCTTTGTGAAGTTATCCAAGGTTGAGAAGACAAATCCAGAGGAGGCTATGCATTGATTATATATCTCTAGATTCTCTTTTATATGTCCCTTCTAAGGTAATGCCTTATCAGAAATGACGTTGCTATTTGTCTTTTTATCTTGTTTCTTGATAGCTTGCTTAAGCATTTTAGAAAAGCGATTGTCGAGCATGGTCTTAGATAGAAGGTCTCCCTTCTTTAGATTTCCGACAAATATTGAGCTAATAAAAGGTTAAATAGAACTTTAAGACTCCAATCACCTGCATTAGCTTTGACGCTTTATCACCCTCAAACCTCTCAGGATATACGAGTGCATATATCATCAGCAAACGCAATTTATTTTCTGGAGTTGCATCCTGCACATTTTTCAAAGCTTGTCAAAAAAAGAAAATACCTGAATGACATGTTACGCATAAGAACTAAGCCAAAGAAAATGCATCTAATTGAGGTTGGCATGAAATAACCTGCTTTGATCTCAGAATATTTATAACATCCTTAGCACCAGCATCTCCAAATACAAGATCCTGCTCCAATTGCCCCAGTTCCCTTAAACCTATTTCCCTGATAATTTTGTTGATTTTCCCAGCAATCTATATAATGAGAGTTACAAATATAATCAGCACAAAATCAAAACCAGAAATGATCTGTGTCAAGCCTGCCCCACCAGAAATGCAAGAGCATAGAAGCCGTATCAACAAAATCATGACATAAGGGAGTTCTATTCAGAAAAAAAGGGTAGAAGGCTGAGATCTAACAGCTGTACAATTGCAAAAACCAAAAGAAGATGTCAATGCACTCTCCCAAAAAACTACACCACTGCGCTTCCATTATTTCTCTAGAAGTGAATATAAACCAACCTCTACATGGAGGGAAAGCTTGTCAACTTGTTCACCATATTGAGGGAGTGCTTGAACAATTTTCTGCAGATCTCGTGTAGACAACTCGCTTCCATCTCTGCATAAAGATGAGTTTTATTATAAGAAGTCCATGCAGCTGGATTCCTCACAGACACCTCTTATACTTCTAAGTCTATCATAGTTTCTAGTGACAAAACAAGTAAAGCTTCACAAGTTATTTGGCCACATTGAAACTGAATAATGCCATGGTAATATTGGATTGTACTTTTTTCCCCTCATCAAAGAAGGTTATATAACTCAGCAGCAATATCACCATAAAAATTAAGAGCAGCATTATGATATGATATGTAAATAAAGAAATTGGCTGCAATCTTGTTACTTCTATGTTTCTAAGACCAAATGCTGTTGCTGTATCAGTGCCACACTGGTGATTATACAGTAATATATACCAGGTAAACAGGTAAAAATAGTTTTTGATGATAGAACAGCAATTGAAGACTTATCCACTAACATAGTTATCAGCATCTCTTGGAAAATGTTCCATGCAAGCAATAGGAGCAAATTATAATACTACGCTGGAAGAACCATAAGCAATGAATAAAAGAATAAAGGAAAAACATGATACCTACCTGAGAATGCAATTAAAGAAGGTACTTGAACATAAAAAAAGGATATGGAAACCAACCTTGAGCTCCTTTGGGCTTGTGCAGCTTTATTCTTGTTTACAAAGTTTGTCATCTTCTCATGTAATCTTTCACTAGCCTGATAAGACACATAGTTGGATTTGCATTGATTATTAGAAATGGATTTGATGAAGCAAAACATATGCCCAGCAAAGAAAAGTATAGCACACATCTGCTATGTGTGAATGGCGGAGCTCTAGCCAGATTGGATCTTGACTCTCAAGGAGGGCCTCCTTCTTTTCAGGTTGACCTCCACTTTGGCTAGGAACCTGAAGTATATGTCATGTTTTCCAAAAGTAAAATTAGTTGGAAGAGACATCAGATAAACCAATTTATCAAGATGAGCAATAAGTACCTCATACACATATTTGTTTCCATCCATATCTAGTAAATCGTGGCACATTGCATCATAAGTCCATTCATGTATGACAGGAGCAATCTGAAATTGGCTCATATCTAATTAAAGAAAAAAGAAGAAAGAAAAAAGTAGCCAACCATTGTAGAGAAAGTACCAGATCAACAGATCTATCCAGGATGAGTAAGTCACATGTTTCCTTCTGTGGATAATTGGGAATGGATTTGTATTTCATGAGAGAGGTTGAAATGGCAGTGGCAAGCTTTGAAGGAACTAAATCACGAGCTTGTGGTGAGTCTTTTGCTTTACCAGCATGATACCAAACATTTGGTAGCTCCTGAACAAACAAATGAAACAGAATTTATAAGAAAATGTGAATTTCTCTTCGAACAATTTGTTGCCACACTTCACAAATGAAAGTTCAAAACAGGACTAGCTATTCCTGCTCTTTTAGCACGGTGCCTGTTGTGTTTCTTAACAGCCATTCATGAATTATATGACTCCAAATTGACATCTCCATCTTTAAGCATCATAGTGGACTCCATTAACTGCGGTGTAAGTCTGTTTTAACTGACCACTGAGAAGGGAAGCACAACCTATATAAGGCCCAAAAATACCAAAGAAAATGCATTTTGATTAATAGGGAGTTTCTAGCAATATGCAAATTCTGTTTGACACAGACAAGCCCATGATTGATCACATGAGGATCAATTGGTTCTGGATAACCAGAAACGCCAGAACAAAGTTGCGACCTCTGTGAGAAAAATGTAGATTTAAAAGTTTACTCTTTGTTAAAGAACCATAGAGAATTTTTTTTTTTAATATCAAACTTCAGAAACCAAAAGCACAATGATAAGTTGGCAAAATCTTGAGGAGAACATTAGTTGCGAAAGTTTATCATTCAGAAGCTTTTGGAATTGCTTAATTTCCGTGACTGGTGGTAAAGATAAATGGAGGCCCTATCTTGATTCTTCTGCTTATTCACCTCGTTTTCTCTGTAATATTACTTTCTTACATACTGAAGAGCACAAACCTGAAATGAAAATAGAAGCCAATGCTGTGATCATGCCACAGTTGCTAGACAATAATTGTCAGGACATTACATAGCTTATATCTTACATTTAAAGAAGCAAAAACTGTAGATATTCGAGTGGCCATTGTGTTTAAACAAGCATCAAATGTCCGTGAATTCTTAACATTGTTCCCAAACAATTCTTCTAGTGCTCTGTCATGATCAGTGACAAAACCCTGCTCATTTCACATAGGAGGAGAAAAACAATGTCAGCATGATCTCCAGTAGCATGGACAAAGGGCTGCAATATATGTAGCAGCCTGGGGAATAGTGTGATGATGTCAATTTCCAAGGATGACAACGACATAGTGCAAGAGAAAGACTAGACAATTTATAGGGAATATCCATTGTGTTCAAGTATATCAAAAACAATAGAAGAGAGCATCAAAATCTTGCATAATGAAAGGAAAAAAACATGGAGAGGATAATGCAACCAGTACTTACTTTAAATGTACTTAAAACAAAATAAAAATTGACAGAAAATTTCTTAGCATCATCAATCAACAAAAAAGGACGAGAGAAATAATAAAAATCAAGCCAGATCTCTGATGAGAATGGAAGATGGACTGGCTGTTAAAAAGACTTATTGATACTCAAAGCAAATCCTTGACAATACTTTCTGGTAAAAAGCAAAAATGCATAGGATCAAAGAGAAAAAAGCATCCTACTTTTGAAAAGTGATCAATATACCTGAGACATCACCCATATAAAATATGGAAAATGACATAGAAACGCCCTCTAGCTAATGAAACAAGGACGCCCAGTAGAGTTATCACAAACCTTTCAGGACAATGGCTAGATACAAGTGCATCATTAATTATAACTATGTTGAAAGGGCAAGAAAATCTTTCATCTTAACACATGCAAGAATGTCTTGCTAATAGGACTGGATGCATCTCCACCAGATTCATTACCCTAGAAAAGAACCAAAAGATGTAAGACATTAAGTACCTGACTGTCTATGGGAAAGTACTCCAAGTTTACCTACAGATTCAGGACCAAACAAATAATCATACATAAGACGTTATTGGATGTATTATATATTGCAGGTGTTCTGTGTAGTGGTAACCTAAAATACCTCTCTCAATGCACCTATTCTTGGAAGCACACTAGTATCGCATTTTATGTGATTAATCAACTCCTTAGGGACAGGTGAACTGAAAAACAGATATGCCCTGAAAGAAAGGGAAGGACATTTAGGAATAATAACAATATGGCTAGGCTGAGTTTCCAGCTTTAGCATTAAAAAGAGGATATTCTATTATGGCAGTATTTAACATGGAAAGGAAATGGTCACATACTTCTTATATAGGGGCACCCTTCCAGACATGTCTGACAAGAACATAATTACACTGCAGCTAGCAAGAGATAAGGTCAGAAAAGGTCCTCAACCTGATCAGCAGAATAACAAATGGCCAGGAAAGGGAACCATAAGAAAAACAAAGGGCTCTACCAGATATAAGGAGTAAAGTCACAAATTACATGGATGAAGTCACCATAAATTGAATCACCACAAAAGCTTAAAATGTCTCAATGACAATGCCAAATTAGAAATTTTATGTTAGAAATTTGCTAAAATATCCTACATTGCTTCTTTACAGGGTTTGTTTGGACCGCATATACATGTAGTTCCCCTCTACAAATATTCAGGGCTTGTGCCACTTGTCTAGGCTGGAAATATACGTAGCCTCCCTCAAGCTTTTGGATTGGACTACATTGGATATAATGGCAAGTGACACTTGATTTCTGATGTGTTACAAATAAACTCTAGGAGCAAACGTAAAAGCTGACTGTAATGAACTTCAAAATTTTTATGACAGAATATGTTACGACGATATATAGAGAGCTATTTTTAGGTTCACCATACTGAAGGTACACATAAGATTTCAAGTTGCATAGGGTGGATAATCTTCTGGCCTTAATGAACATAACAAATGCTAAAGATTCTAGTGAATAGTGATCAAATGTGATTATTTCACTCACCAGTTAGTGAACATCAATGCACAAACCAGGATCCCATCGTGTCAAATGTATACAAAAAAGAAAGTTGACACTTGAGACAGTAATTGCTAGAGTTTCAGAATTTAACTAAGCCAGTTGTGACCAGCTTCAAGATTTCAGATTACAACAGACTAACAGCCAGATGAGAAGAGTAATGTTTTTAGCTGAAACAATTTGAACCACATGTCTCCAGTTCCTCTGAAGGGGCAGATAATTTCATGGATGTAAAGTGAAATGCTAAGCTGTTTAAAGAGTGGGGCATCAGTTCATCCTAATCCTTCACATACTTTTCATTAACTTCTTATCAAGTAGAGATCAACAGTGGAAATTCACTGAGGCACAATCCTAAGAGAAGATAATAAAAAATGATGTAGATGTTAAAGCACATTCATTCGCACTTCAAGCAACACATCTGCATGTTATGATGGATGGGCCAAATTTATGAGCCAAAAAATGAGGGAAAAAAAGGAGAAAATACTTCTCTTTTGATGGCTGGACAAAGTAAATAGCATCCATGGATGGCAACGGTTGTCTTCTGCGGAAGAGATCTTCCACCACTGGAGGAAGCCAGAATTTGCACACTTTAGTGAATTGTGATGGAGGTACTAATAATTTATGACAGGAGGAATACACGTGCTTTAAACAGCCATTGATTCGATCTTTAGCATTCTGGTCATAATTAATTACAGTTGTGAAGAAAAGTTGATATCTTGGACTCTCATTTATCTAATTTAGGCCAATGTGCACTATCCCAAAAAAAGTAAAGAGGTATAATTGGAGAGTAAGCACTGAGAAAGTAAAGCAAGCATATTTTGCTTTATGCTTACAGGAAACGCCTTGATCTGTGATATCTGCCATTTTACATGAAGATGACATCACTTTAAGTGTAACTTTGTCCATGATGAGTACCTGTAAAAGGTCGCTCAATGATGAGAAGAGTAATCCACAAATGGAAGAACTTCGGAACAACAAGCAGTTTTATAACAAAAAACTGAAAAAGTGTGAAGCACGTAGATCAAGGTTGAGAGAAGGAAGCAAATTTTCAGCAAGGTGAATTAGACATGAATGTATTCTTAGAGGAATCTATTTGGCAGCGAAATGACCAATCCAAGACAATAATTTCTCAGAATTTGGTCAGTAACAAACTTTGCTCCTGCGATCTAAATCTTAAAAAGCAATTGCTAAATCTCTAAATGCAAATATGCTGGCAGACTATGTTCTCACACCTGGTAAGATAATAACTTATAAAATGAGCATATGCCACTGGTAAAAGTAACTTTAACTTAAGTCATGGGATTTTTTCAAGCGCTGTCACTTTTAGATGGTCCAGGACCATAGAGGAAACCTCAGCACTCGATGGTAATTTAGGCATCGATTTGTTTTCTATCTTACTTTCCTAGTACTTTTACTTCTAACACATGCCTCTATTTTTAGTAAAAGTTAGTCTCCATATGCTGCATTGAGCTTCTTGCCCGAATGGGTCAACAATGAACCTGTATAATGTTTTCTGCCAAGCAACTCAAGTGAGTAGCAATATGAAGTGCCATGGCAAAGTCTGCACAAATCATCTAGAAGAAAAGCAACTTGGGGGAGCCTCAAGGCAAACGCTCCTGTATTATGAGGTTCTTCGTCATTTGTTCCTTTTCTGTGCAAATGGCAGCAGCTTCCTCCGGTCACATTTGCGAGAAAATCATCGGAACAATTGAAAAACGATCTCATTTCCCATATTTGCACCGCCGGCGACTATTTCTTCAGCAGATTCAACTCTCAAAAGGGAGACCATTTCCATTCTCTTTGGAGACACGGTGGAAAAAGACGCCCACTAAATTTACATTCTTGGTAAATTCAATACACGTAAATGTGGGTGGACCTTCTCAATCCGAATTGACGATTGCAAAAACTTAGCCGGATCGATACTGGGGGAACAGCATTTCCTACTCTTCATAAATCTCGGGTCTATAAAAGTCAGGTTGGGAAACTCTTTTTCCCCTCTCTAGCTTTCTCTCTCCCCTCGATTTTGCAGGATCTTGTTATGCCTATGCATCCCATGCATTTTCTTCCTACTCAAGCGCTAAGGACCATAGTCACCAACTCCATACCCAAAAAAAAAAAAAAAAAAAAAAAAACTCGATCAACCTGATTAACAGGCAAATGGTTCGCGTAGATCCTGCATCAACGTACCTTCCAAGTCGATTTCGAATCCCCGGTCTTCGCAGATCCGAGCATCTCGTGGAGCAGACCTGAACGCATGCAAAACCAGACGCAACAACGTGAGACTTCCAAAACGCAGACAAGTCAGCCACCGATTCGACAACATCGACCGGAATACAGCTTCAGCTCAAAAGGCGATCGGAAAAATCTTCACAGAGAGAGAGAGAGAGAGAGAGATTTATAGGCTTAGGATTCAGGCAGTTCTAGCTCAAGTCGACAACATCGACCGGAACACAGCTCCGACTCAAGAGGCGATCGGAAAATCTTCAGAGAGAGAGAGAGAGAGAGAGAGAGAGAGAGAGAGAGAGAGAGAGAGAGAGCTCACGGTCGCGGCTGATCTGGCCGAAGGTCTTGTACTCGCCTCCGTGGGAGGACGATTCCGAATCGGAGAAAGACATCGCCGACGACGCTCGCCGCGAGCCCGAGCGCCCGCACATGCAACGGCGACGGACGACGGATGGAGGTAGAGAGAGAGAGAGAGAGAGAGAGAGAGAATGGAAAGGAATGAGCAGAGAGGGCGTTGGCCGTTATGGCCGGGGCGCGAGTTTCGCTCGCCTTTTTGAACGAGGAGGAAGGAAAGCAAATGCCAAATGGATCGGCATTTCGGCCTTAAAATAAACACGTTCAAATAATAAAAAATAATAGAAAAAATAATAAAGGGATAATTCGAAGCGCAGTAAGGAATTTTACATCAAATTTTCGCCTAAAAATCTCGCAAGAATGCCCATGCTAGCTAATAATTAAATAAAAATGAATCGTGATTATATGTCGCTCGATAAAAGACGAAATAATAAGGCAAAATTTAATGTTGATTGTAATTTTCTAACTTTAAGTAATATTTCTTGTTGCACGATAGTTTAAAATCTATTTCCTAAGACAAATAAAATATTTTAGCAGTTTCTCACAAAAGTTGATTATAGAGGTGATGTGATCAGATTTTTGTTGAGTGATTCCTTAAATTTGTCTCGCCACTTTGAAATTAATTTCGTAAATCAATCTTTAAAACAAGATGAATGTTCTAGAAATTATGAAGAAAGCTTGGAGAAGTGAGATCTCAGGGACTCCAATGTTTGTGTTGTGTTTGAAGTTGGCCAGTGTCCAAAAGGCTTCCAAGAAGTTTATCATTGAGCTGTTTCATCAACGCCCTAGCAACTGCAGGTTTTTCCCCTTCTCGTTCTTCTTTCATCAAACTCCCTTCGGCCATAGTTCTTCGGTTCGGTAAGTGGCTAGCTGATGAGACGCAGTTCTGGCTTGTCGGCCGGTGAGGTATAAAGCGGGTCGCCGGGCTCGAGGCAGCCGCCGCTGATTGGAAAAGGATACGACAGAAATCCGGGTCCAATATTCGGGTATGGATTTGGACTCGGCATGAATCCGGGTCTATAACCCTCCTGACCCAGTACGAATTTGGGACTGTGACCCGAATTGGTCCGACCCGACTTGTCATCCGGGTCAGTCTCTCTCCGGTATAACTGGGCCCATCCATATTCTGGCCCGGTGGTCCATTGTCCTTGGACAGGATACCACGGATCGGGGCCCATTGTATTGGGCCAAAGGTTGGCGCTGCAGAAGGGGCAAAACTAGTTGAATTTTTAGCGCCGTCGGGATGTGAACAAGACGATTCTCCTTTTCTTTAATCAGATTAATTTGTTCTGACAAAGCTGGGGTTTGATCCTGTGATGTGGTCGGAAAGGTGGGGATCTCTATATTTTTGTCCTTTGCCATGGTATCAAGGAAGGGGAATTCCTAATCGATTTACTGATTTGTTTTGTAGAATATGAACTTGCAACAACAACTCAAGAAAGGAACCGGAGGCAATTCAATGAATGCGGAAGTTAGGCCAGGAAAGTTTCATTGATACCATGATAGAAAAGAGAAAGGAAGTGGGAGAATGTTTCTCTATATATATTGATTACTTTGTACATTTACATTGATCCTATTTGTAGTCTAAAGGATCAAAGAAAAAAAGGAAATAATGTACAGAAAATATATTGAGAATATGTAAAGAATTATATCCTTCCTATACATCAAGAAAATCATGGATTTATATCGTAATTAGAATTGGTGCCACGATCAGAATCTCCGATTATCTCTCCAACATGTTCTTCCTTCTTTTATTGATTTGAGATTCTGAAGCATTGTATCCGTCACTCCTTGTCGGACTCATTCCCAATGTGACGGTGTGCACATACCGATACATCATACATGGGCGGTGTTTTAAAACGCTGGGAAAAGGTTTCATAATCAATTTGCATCCTCACTTTGTTAACAATAATGATCTGCTTCCGAAGTTCTAGCACTAGACGCTAAAATCTCGAATTGCATCTGCCGTCCAATGCTATTTTTGTCTAGTCTATCTACCAAAGTGTCATGTTCTTTCCAGAATAGGAAAAAGTGCCAAAAAAGTCATAAACCTTTTGTCTTTGTGCCGATTTAGTCCTAAACATTTTTACGTTGTGCTAATTCAGTCCTTTCCGGCCAATTTTGACCGGATTTTGCTGACGGACGCCATTGGCTGGCCGACGTGGCTTAATCGGCGCTGACGTGGACAACTTTTAATAATATTTCAATATTTTTTTTCTTTTTTTTCTCGTTTTTTTATTTTTTATTTTATTTTATTTCTTCCCTCTTTTTCTTCCAGCCGGTCACCGGACCTTGGCGACCGGCTAGAGGCGACGGCCGGCGAGGTCGAGGGCGAGGCTCGACCTCGCCAGATCCGGCGAGGGCGAGCCTCGCCGACCAGGCCTCGAGGGCGGCCTCGCGCCGGGCGGGCAAGGCTCGCCCTCACCGGATCTGGCGAGGTCAAGCCTTGCTGGCCATGGGCGAGGCTCGAGCCTTGCCGCATCCGGCGCGAGCCTCGCCCCCGGCGCAAGGCTGCCCTCGCGGCCACTAGCGAGGTGGTCGGCGAGGTCAACCTCGACCTCATCGGTCGTTGCCTTTGGCCGGTCGTCGAGGTCCAGCGGACTGCTAGAGGAAGAATAGGGAAGAAAAAAAAAAGAAAAAAAAATTTAAATTAAAAAAAAGGATTAAAAAAATAATAAAAATAATAAAATATTATTAAAAGTTGTTAACGTCGCGCGATCAAGCTCACGTCACGTCGGCGGTATCCAACAAGCAAAATTCGATCAAAATTGGCCGGAAATGACTGAATTGGCAAACGTAAAAAGGTTTAGGACTAAATCGGCACAAAGACAAAAGGTTTAGGATTTTTTTGGCACTTTTCTCTTCCAGAATATAACGAAATACGGGGAAGCTTGGAGACACAAACAATCGAGCGGAAGATAAGCGCAGAAAACGAACTTGATAAGTATGATTTATGTGGTTTGACCTAGTATGCCTAATCCCATGGAGAGAGATGGACAAGATCCTCGACTATGATCAACAACAGCATATTACAATGACTCGAGACAAAAAAAATTTGTGACCCTCATTACACGCGTATGGTGATGGAGTTGTGGAGTTTGATGGAAGAAAATAATATTTTAGCGTAAAATTTTAATACTAATGGCATAAATGTAATTTTCATGTTAAAGCAGTGGATAGATCTTTTATTGCCGCTAATACATGCATGTAATTTTCATTATAACTATGTATGCCTTATAATCCTCCTATATATTGGGGCAATATCTTTTGAAGCTTGTAGCGCTGATACTAATACTAATAGTGAAAAAATTACCTAGTGCGATACCATGATTTTGCCCCCATTTGATTTTGTGAAACGATTTTCATGTAAAAAATTTTCTTGTTTTCTTCTCTATTTTTTCTCTTCAAATATTCACGGTCCAAACATATAATTTCTCAAATTCTAATAAAAGAGATATGAAGTGTTTACCTCGCGAACTCCCTAAGCTCTCTCTTGAGTTAGGCTTTTCATTCTAAGCAAAATAGATCAAAAACCAGACTTAGAACTCAATACTGCATGTGTTTTAGGGGTCAATAAAGCAGAATGATCGGGCAATTGGAGGGGGAACTGCTTGGACCAGACCAAACTGGCTAGTTGGATCTGATTCCCGAGAGTGTCGGTCCGGTTCTCGATTCCAAAGAGGAACTAGATTGACTGGACTAGATCGATTATATAAATTTTTTTTATTTCTTTATAAAATTAAGGAAAGAGAGTGGCGTGAATGAATTTGTTTCCCATTAATCCTCGCTTGTTGACCCACCTTTCCCATTATCTTCCAAAAAGAATAAACCTCTCTGTATGATTTTTCCCTCATGACCAGATTCCCTTGCCAACTTTGTTGCCAAAATAAAATAGTGACAATGACAATCTCCTTTGCTCCTCTCTTCAATCACCGCCACATTTTTTGCCCCTTTTTGCATAGTCTGGAGGAATTAATTCCTTTGATCATGTTCACCAAAATTTATAGGACAAAAACATGAAAGATTTCTTTGATTGCTAATCCAATCCTAAATTTATTGTCCGAATTTTAATTCAGTCATAAACTTTTTAATTAATTCAATATAGTCGATAAAAGTACCAAAGAAGTTATAAACATATTCCATGGGTACTAATTTAGTCTTGAACATTTCAATTGGATTAATTTAGTTCGAAACATTTTTATATTGATACCAATTCAATTCATCTTACTAATTTACATAAGAAATTGTTAACGTAAATGTTGAGCATTCTACTTGACATGATTGGCATTGATGTTGACATTTTTAAATATTTTTTTTTATTTTTTATATTTATTATTCTTTTATTTATTTATTTATTTATTTATTTTTATTTTTTTGTGGCTACCAAGGGTCTCTTGTGACCCTTGTCAGCTACTAGGCAAGGGCCAGCAAACCCTTGTTGGCCGCTGGCAATGGTCATGGCCCTTGCCCAAGTGATGCCTCCGTGCTGGTGAGGGTCGCGATGGTCCTGAGCATTTGCAGAGATCTGGCTATTGGAGTAGAAATGAATCGACCAAACAAAGCTAGAACCTACTGCAACTCCACTGAAATTGTCAACGATATTCGTGAAGAGCAAAAGGTGCACATACGGTTATGTATGATATAAGTGCATGTATTCTCGACTCCGCAATATCAAACACAGGAGGACAGAAACAAGCAGTACCAAGATTATTCACCCGGTTTGATATCTCATACAAAGCCCGCAGACAAACCAGTTTCCACGAGCCATGCTAGATACATGATACGCGTTTCCCCGACATGTTAATCTGTTTTCGTCTGCATTTTTCTTAGAGGACTACATGATATGAACCCAGGACAGATCAGAATAGAAATAGGTCATACTGTATGGCATGATGCCATTTTATTACTTTGAGCATTACTATGTTCGGCCTGAGGTACGGAATTCTATCATAAACATGGAACAGAGATTGATCTAGAGATAGCCCTTTTCTTTGCAGCACTGGATAGCTCCATCAAACATGTCCTCGATCCCGTACTTATACTCGAAACCAGCGTCCAACAGCTTCCTCGATGAAAGGCTGGCGAGCCTGGGGCCTTTCACTTCCTTCAAGGACCTTCAAAGATTTAAAAAACTCTGCTCTCAGTTCGAGAACAGCAATAGTAGATCTGTTAAATCATGAGATGGGATATAGCAGGACTTACTCCGGTGAGGGTATCTGAAACTCCGGGTATCTTTCCGAGAGAAACTTGGACATCTCTTGGATGGTAATCGTGGCTGAGGAACATATGTACCGGCCCTTGGCGTCAGGGTGCTTGAAGAGGAAGATGTGCGCTCTCACCACGTCGTCCACATGCACGAGAGATGCTCTGAGGAGAATAGAGTACCCATTCTCATTCCCTGTTAATTTCGAACGGGATTTTCCGCAGTCAAATTAAGACTTAAAGGAAGCGTGTACCATTGAAATAAACATGAAGATATGAGCGGCACGGCTTATGGTCGTCTTCCTTTGTCATACATTTGACATAGAACGGAGAAACGTTGTCAAATTATGGAAATTATGCATCTTTTTAGCGACCAAATCAATCAAAGTGGTCATGAATATGACTATGACATGCAAGGTATAAGAATGTTATTGCAAAATCTATATATCATATTGACCAATATTACTTGAACCCTGAATTATGTGAGTCTCACATGATCAACGATCTAGATATATTTCACATACCTAATACCAAAGCCAGCGAATTCTGGACAGATGAGGCGAACTTGGGACAAATGAATGGTCCATGAACGAATGAGGGAATGACTGTCACCACTTCCAGCCCGTGCCTCTCTCCAAACTCGAGAACCGCCTTCTCGGTCAATGTCTTTGAGATTGTGTATGAAGCTGCAAACCTCGTGATTCCTCTGATGGAGTCAACATCGCTCCACGAGTCCTCATCCAGTATATCAGCGTTGGAGTTGTTAAGTTGAACTGCATACGAGCTTGAGGTGTACACAACCCGCTTCACGGTCTTGGAGTTCAGGCAGGCCCTCAGGATGCCTAATGCGCCATCGATGCATCTTTTGGTGACGACTGGCTCTGGCTCTCTGTCCTCAAAGTCCACTGGGGTGGCGACGTGGAAGACTCCGACACAGCCATCAATGGCTGGGCCAAAACTGTTGGGGTCACCGAGCTCAGCAGGGAGGATTCGGAGCCTTTCCGATGCTCCTGGCAGATTTTTCAAGAAGCTGATGTCTCTGGTGCCATCTGATCAGTACAATCCGTCAATCGTATCCCAAATAAAAGTTCAAATATTTAATAGGATATGGATTTGTCGTGTTAATAAGAGAAACCGATCCAGAGAGATACAACATGGCTCATTCAGGAAATAATCTGAATACACCATAAAACTTAGCAATATGGACTGCAAGAAAAGCTGATTCAAGAGAGCGTGAGAAAGAGTTCATATGTAGAACAAGAGCAAGAGATTTCGTCTTAGTCACCTGGGCATATGGAACATGTTCATATCTGATCATATAAGAGAAATCTAATCATCATTAACCAAGTCTATCACCATTAATTTAACCCATATTTAGTCAATCTTATGCTTTCTCATGCATGAAAAGCGGCATATGATCTATGTCCGACTGTAATTCCAAACAAAATGGTTCCTCGACGCCTGTACCGGACAGAGTATAAATAATTTCTGCAATAGCTAACGCCCAAACCCTTTCTGCGTTTATTTCTCCACAAACACAGACCATTTGAAACGCATACGTATTGTGCGTGCACAAACAGATCAGAGAATGCATGGACAGCACAGAACATCAGTCAAAAGAACTCTACACTTGACCAGAACTCATGCCAATTTTCCATGTTCAGGCAGGAAAAAAAGAAGAAAGACTTACCCGGGTCGGGTCTGACGGTGGTCCGGACCAAGTAACCCTGTTCGAGGAGCCTCATGACGAGCCATGAAGCTATGAAGCCAGTACCACCCGTCACGCACACCGTGCCTCTGTTGCCCTCCATAGCTTGGAGAAGTGAAGAGCTTCAAGTTTCAGAAGGCACCAAACTTTTTCGAGTGACCTTGATGTTTTGGCCGGCAGAGTCTGCTTGCGTCTTTCTTACAACGGACGCCACGTTGAAAAAGTGGGTGCAACCAATTCCTTAAGCTTTCTCTCTAAGAGTTATATGGATAATGTCCGCATTGAATGATAACTGCTCGGTCTGCTTTTCTTAAATCCGTCACTGCAGCCTATCACCATGGCGTTGGATAAAAATAAATCTTTCTACGTGAGGTAAGAGGATGCTTGAGACACTAGCTGGCCCAAGATTCGGTCACACAACTCGAATTTATGACCTTGTTAAAGACAATGCAACCTCTTTACCACTAGGCTACCACACTTGGTGATATATAGCCATGCTTCATATGCGAATGTATATATTCTACATTCTAAGGTTGGTTTTTTTTTTTTTTTTTTTTTTTTTGGGAGGGGGGGGTTGTTGGTACTAATATGAGCAATGCTATATATATGAGTACTATTGCCAAAAATCCAAAATTAGTATAACGGTGATAAATTTATCCAAAACTAATTTTATTACCCTCAAAAACTCTAAATTGATATATTTGGAATATATATACAAAATTGGATTAATACTACAAAGACTACAAAACTGGTACAATTATGACAAATGGAGAGTAAAATCTCAAAGTGGTATACCGGTCAATTGTCATGTGTTATCCAACTAAGAAATTTAATAATAAAATTTAATGAAAACTAATAAAAGGTAAATTTGTTGCAAATGTACCAATTTGGGGTAATTTTGTCAAAGGTGAACTAATATGAGCAATGCTATATATATGAGTAATATTACATAAAATCCCAAATTAGTACATTAGTGATAAATTTATCAAAAACTAATTTCATTACCCTAAAAAAATCAACAAATATACCCTCTGTTAAACTAATTTCATTACCCTAAAAAACTCAGCAAATATACCCTCTATTAATCTGGATTAATACTATAAAAAACACAAAACCAGTGTAACTATGACAAATTGAGAGTAAAATCCCAAACTGGTATACTGATCAATTATCATGTGTTATCCAACTCAACAATTTAATAATAAAATTTAATGGAAACTATTAAATTTGTCACAAGTGTATCACTTCATGGCTTTTGGTAACCAAAAACTTAGTTTGTGATAGATTTGTCATAAGTGTACCAACTTTGAGGTTTTTTGTGTGCGTGTGTTTATATTATATATATATATATACACAACCTATTTCTTTATTTAAATCAAAGAAATAACTAGGTCCATGACATTAATTATGAACTTGGATAAGGTACTTATCTAAAAAGTCATAAACCTATTGTATGGTGTCAATTGGGTCCTAAATTTTTTAGTTTGGCCATTTTAATTCTAAACATTTTGATAATCTGCTTATTTTGACTAAATTTAATTGAAATTAACTGAAGTGGAGGCCGACCGCCTTACATTATACGGCCAACGTTGACACAAATGATTTTTACAATCTTTTAAAAAATTTAATTTTTACCTATTATTTTCCTTTTTTATATTCATTTTGATTCTATTAGTATTTGGGAATATTTAGAGCACAAGTTGTAGGCCCTACTTTATTTTAAATGAAGAACCTTCCGTTCTAAAAAAGTTTTGACTCTTTTTGATCAAATGCTAGATTTTGTTGTTTTTGGAGCTTCCTCAGCATCCTATTATGTTCTATTTCTTTTTTTCCTATTTTCGACCATCCAAGGCCTCAGATGGCCATCGGAGGTCGTCGGCCACAACGGGGGCTCGTGGACCACAATGAGGGCATTGTGGTTCCTTGCCCAAATATAGATGAGGCGAGGGTTGGTGTGCCAAATTGCAATTCTTTGTGGTCGACCTCCCCCCACTTGAATTGGCTCAAACCCTTCGTCAACGGCCTTCATTAGCCATCGTTGAGGCCCCGGACTAGTGGAGGGAAATAGGGAAAAAAAAAAAGAAAGAAAAGAAAAGAAAAGAAAAGAGTCAAAAAATTCAGAAAAAAATTACAAAAGAAAAAAAGATTATAAGAATCGTTTGTGCACGTGAGATGCCTAATGGCCAAGTCAACGATTTTGGACTAAATTTGATTGGAAGAATTGTATTAATAAATCATCAAAAAATTTAGGACTAAGTTGATCAAATAAAAAATTTAAAATTGAATTGGCTCTTGCATAATAATTTTAGGATATTTTAGATATTTTTTTCGAAATCGATGCATATGGCTTGGCATTCTAGAAGAGGACGACCATCATGCTTTTCAGTGGTAGGAGAGGAATTTTCTCTTCCATTGTCCTCGTCAAATTTTTAGGTGAGGTTGGTGCTCAGTATCAATCCAACGCAGGAGAGGGCCCCACACGGTGAAGACCCTACTACTCGTCAGCTTTCTTGAACTGTGTAATTTGGACTTTCGCGAGAGAAGTTGCACTTACTATTGTTTCACGTAAATTTCAGCATTTAAATGTATATTTCTTATTATAAAGAATAAGACAGAGAATCAAATACCTTGTTCATGGCACTTATAGTTAGGGATGGCTCTTCTTCACTTTCATTGCCCGACAATTCTAATTCGGTGATTAGAGTCATGTCATCACATTCCTCCACCTCTAATGACATATTATCTTGATATATCATCTTCTATAAAGATTAATATTTATAAAATAGCAAAACAAAATAAATTTTGCTATATTCTATCAATTATTTAGTGAATCACATTAATAAATTTAGATCTATTTACATTATATTATGTATATTGTTTGGTATAAACAACATATCAATATAAATGAACCTTAAAGTTGCATAAATGGAGATGGTAAAAATCTCTAGCCACACTTTTGTCTACTTCATTTTTATTTGCTTTTTATTTCTATTTTTTCCTCTCATTTTTAATTATTTTATTTTTTATTTTTTCCCCTTCCATCATTTTCTCATAAAATTTTATTAAATAATAAAATGTACTAATATGCCTAAAATACTAAAAATAGCCAAAATATGTAATAAATATAAATATAAATATATATATTAAGATAGAATTAGTTTAAATATTTAACTAAAAATAAGATTAAATTGAAAAACTAAATTTACATTGAAATATAATTTTAATTTTATTAATTTAAGAAGTTTATCAATTGAGAAAAATAACTTTTCTATCATAGATATTGGAAATCCATCTTTATCCCACATCCCCCATATAATAATTTAATAAAGGCTATATTCGTTTTATACTTGACTTTATCCTATCTTGAGTAGGCACTAAATGTAAGATATAATAAAATTTATCCTACCCTGAATTTTATTCTGATTGACAAACGTAACCCTTAGGTAGTAAACTAGTCCCTATAAAGAGTCATATAATAATAACATCTAGAGTCAAGCATCCAATTATCACCTAATGAACTCATGGTGATTGCTAACTCATCATTGGCATCACTGAAACTATTATTTGCTATGGTTACCATCGCCTATAGACTCCAACTTAATCCATTTGCCCTTGCACCTTAGGCAATTTGTCATTTGGTGTCCTCGCTCATTGCAGCATAACATCAACCGAACATAAGACCTCCAACGACTCTTCAATATGCTATTTTCAAATTCTCTACAATCGCCTCTACCTCAGATAAAAAAGCCTAATGCCATATATCTCCTGAAGTTATCTTCTTGTAATTTCTTTTGCCACTCTTTAGAGAGCAAGGTGATTTTTACCTTTTTCAAGGTAATCATAGTGCACCCTACAACAATGAATCGATCAAGTGCTCAAAAAAATCCGACAGAGATGCCAACAACATCATTTCTTATTTCTCATCCAGCAAGGCCTCACTAAGGTTCTCATCAAGTCTATCATGAGTTTGTTAAACTTATCTAAACAGATTCTTATAGATGTACCCTAGACCATTTGGAATGAAAACAACCTTTTCAGCACGTACAAATGATTGTTCAAACCTTCATTTGATAAAACGATTGAAGTTTTGCCCACAATGCTTCAGCATTCTTATCTTTGGCCACTTCGATCATTACCTTATCCAATAGATTCAGTATGATTATACTTTTGGCCTTCTTCATCAACTCTATTTTATTAGCCTCTATCATAGTTCCTGGCAATTTGTTTTTTACATCCAATGCGTTTGATGGTTGTTAACAGGGCACACATCTCAACTCTTTTGGAACCCAAAGTTGTTCCTTTTGTCGAAATTCTCAATTTCTACTTTCACTTCAGACATAATTGCAACAACATAATTTCCAGACAATGATTAGATAAGTAAAAACCCCAAATCAACATAATTGCATAACTGTGCTCTTTGACGGTTCTTGAGATCTCCTTTCGGAATTTGTTCTGATTGACATAAGTTGGGCACCTTTGGATATACCCATTTTCTTTGCAGCTCCTAATTGCTCCATCGAACCTGTCCTCGAGTCCGTGCTTGAATTCGAAACTGATGTCCAAGACTTCTTTGATGAAAAGCCAGGCATTTCGCGACTTCTAATTCGCTTTAGAGCTTTTTTATTTCTTGTAAAAAAGGCCCTCCTGATTAGTTCATAAGCACACCGTCGGCATAAAAGCTCAAAGTTTGAACACCGAGTGCTAACACTTCGGCCATTCCTGCACAACGCAAATACTGATCCCTAGATAAACAGATTCCCAACTCACGCATGATCAGATCATTACACGTAAAAGTGCATTATTACTTTGAGTTAAAACATCATTTGGCATCTATGTTTGGTACTCACTTGAATGAATATCAGCCTATTGTTCCACCTCCACTTGGTGATGGCTCTACTTTTATTTGCAGGAGATGCAGAGAAGAGGTGTTCATCAAATCTACGGATGAAGCATGGAAAGTGATTGAAAATGGACCCGAAGTCGCAAGACATAACAAGTTCGAGGGTCCTGCTAACAAGAGAATGGCCGATGCCAATGCTATAGAAGAGGTAAATGATTCTCTTAAGTGTGATGCTTTTCTACGACGATTCTGATTCTACGTTTAAAGAAGTGTATGTTGAGTGGAAAAAGCTTCCGAACGATGCATTGAATAAGGAAAATGGTTCTTTTAAAGGAACAAAATAGTGTTTTGAAGTAAGAAAGTGTATTTTACGCAATTTTCCCAATAGGATATGGGGAGACAATTGATATAACATGGATTAAAAAAGACGCAGGAGATTGTTATTACTTGTGGTATTCTCCAAAAATGTACCATTCCAGGTTAAATATTACTAACATTCAGTAATCTAGTCTTCGAGTTCATTTTAACATAAATGGTGCAGCATTAAGCTTCGGAAACTGAAATTGTCAACGAGATTCACGAAGAAAGAAACGTGCATATATGGAGATGTATGATGTGAGAGCATATATTCTCAGCACTGCAATATCAAATGCAAAATGACAGAAACAAGCAGTACCAAGATTATTCGCGTGGTTTGACATCTTGCACAAAGCCATCGGACAAATTGGTTCTCATGAGCCGTGCTAGATACATGATACGCTTTTCCCCGACATGTTTCTCTGTTTTCGTCTGCATCTTTCTTGGAGGACTATATGATATGAACCTAGGACAGATCAGAATTGAAATAGGTCATACTGTATGGCATGACGCCAGCTTATTACTTTGAACATTACAATGTTCGGCTTGAGGTACCGAGTTCTATCATATGCATAGAATAGAGATTGATCTAGAGATAGCCCTTTTCTTTGCAACACTGGATAGCTCCGTCGAACATGTCCTGAACTCCATACTTATACTCGAAACCAGCGTCCAACAGCTTCCCCGACGAAAGGCTGGCGAGTCTGGGGCCCTTCACTCCCTTCAAGGACCTGCAAGGATTTGAAAAACTCCGCTCTCAGTTCAAGAACAGCAATAGTAGATCTATTAGATCATGAAATGGGATACAAGAGGACTTACTTCGGTGAGGGTCTCTGAAACTCCGGGCATCTTTCCGAGAGAAACTTGGACATCTCTGTTGAAATTTACTGGAATAGACTCAGAGAAGAAAAACACACAAGAGAGTTGCACACACAAGAGAGTTGCTGCAGTAACTCTCGTCACAATATTCAACAGAACAAAGCCTATAAAATAGGCAGAACATACAAATCACTTTGCAGGAAAATAGCTACAAAACAACAACAACAACAAAGACCCACTAACATACCCCACTAACTAGAACATGTGCAGAAACTAACTCCTAAAAACAAGCCACTTCCTATTGACTAGGACTCCACTATTGACACATAAAAAACTGAAAGTTAACTACTTCAACACCCTCCCTTAAATTGATGTAGCAGACAACAGTTTAACGGAATAAAACAAACCCTCCCTTAATCTGGAACATCCAACGAACAAACACCAAGTAGCTTTCTCAGCTTCTGAAATGTAGACACTTTGAGAGGCTTGGTGAATAAATCAGGCAGTTGATCTTCACTTCTGCAGAAAACAAGATCTATCACTTTGTCTTTTGTGAGATCCCTCAAGAAATGATATTTCACATCTATATGTTTGCTCCTTCCATGTAGAACTGGATTCTTTGAAAGTTTAATGGCTGAGTTGTTGTCACAATATATTGTTGTCGCTTCTTGTTGTTTAAACTGAAGTTCTCCGAGAATCTTTCTTAACCAAATAGCATGACAAGCACTTGAGGTGGCAGCTACAAACTCAGCTTCAGTTGTTGATAAAGTAACAATTGGCTGCTTCTTTGAAGACCATGAGACAACCCCCGAACCAAACATAAACACATAGCCGAAGTGCTTTTCGATCATCCATATCTCCAAAGCAAAATCACTGTCGGTGAAGCCAAACAAATCTAATTTTTCTCCTTTTTTGTAAAATAGCCCAAAAGTTGCAGTCCCTTGCAAGTAGCGAAAAATTCTCTTTGCAGCTTGCAAGTGTGTTTCTGCTGGGCGTTCCATATACCTACTTATGAGGCTGACACCATGCATGATATCTGGCCTCATTGCTGTCACATACATTAAACTTCCAACAATTTGCTTGTAAAGTGTGCTATTCACCTTTTTCCCATCGAATCTTTCAATAGCTTCAATCCAACCTCGGTTGGTGTGGTCACAGAGTTGCAATTCTTCATTTGAAATTTGTCTAAAATCTCTTGAACATATTTCTTCTGGGAAAGAAAGATTCTAGCTGCAGATTGGATTACTTCTATGCCTAGAAAATAATGCATCAATCCAAGATCAGTCATCTCAAATTCATCCATCATAGACTTCTTAAATGTGTTGATCAAGACACTATTATTCCCTGTGAAGATGAGATCATCCACATACAAACATACCAGAAGCAATTTTCCACCATCACCAACTTTAATAAATAATGTATGCTCATATGGACATTTTCTAAATCCTTCCTTCAAAAAATAGGCATCAATGCGACTATACCAAGCTCGAGGAGCTTGTTTTAACCCATATAGTGCCTTTTTCAGTTTATAAACTTTATGTTCACTACCATGCTTCACATAACTAGAAGGTTGATCAATGATTACCTTTTCTTGGATGTCACCATGCAAGAACGCTGACTTCACATCCAATTGGAAGATAGGCCATGAATTCTGTGCTGCTAATGCAATCACCAACTTGATTGTGTCAAGTTTTGCCACGGGAGCAAACACCTCTTTGTAATCAACTCCGTATTATTGCTTGTAACCTTTTGCAACCAAGCGTGCCTTATACTTGTCAACTTCGCCATCTTTATTCAACTTCGTCTTGTACACCCACTTGACACCGATTGATTTGTGTCCTCTTGGAAGTTCTGTCAACTCCCAAGTATTATTTTTTTCAATGGCTGCAATTTCTGCATCCATAGCAATTCTCCAATTTTCTTTTTGCATAGCTTCATCATAGGTTGTAGGATCACAATCTGAAAACAAAGCAAAATAGGTAAGTGGATCTTCGATTGATCAACCCCGTTACTTCATAATCACTCATCCAAGCGGGTCTTTTTTCGAACTCGATGTGGCCGTTCTTCAATTTATGCAGAAGCGTTTTGACTTTGTGAACTTTCTGTGATGGTTCGACCGGGTTGTGGGCTCTTCATCATCTTCAAAATTCATTGGAATTTGTCCTTCAACACCTTTCTCACTCCATGGCTAGAATTGTTCTTCATCAAATATCACATCACGACGATGATGATTTTCTTGGTTACAGGATCATAAAGCTTGTAGGCTTTTGATTGATCACTAATGCCAAGAAAAACACATTTGACTCCCTTGTCATCTAGCTTTTTTCTCTTTTGATCTGGAATATGAGCATAGGCTATACACCCAAAAATTCTGAAGTGATCTACTGCTGGTTTTTGTCTGCTCCAAGCTTCTTCAGGTGTCATATTCAGAACAGCAAGAGTCGGGCTTCTGTTCAAAAGATGAATACTCCAATTAACAGCTTCGGGCCAGAAGCTCTTTGGAATTCCACTTGCTGTCAATAAACTTCGCACCATATTCAAAATAGTGCGGTTCTTCCGTTCACAAACTCCATTTTGCTGTGGTGAATAAGTTGTAGTGAGTTGTCTCTTAATGCCATGCTTCCCACGAACTCAGCAAATGCACACGAGTTGTATTCGCCACCGTGATCCGTGCGAAGGACTTTTATTGGATTCTCACTATCTTTCTCGGCAAGTGTTTTGAAGCTCTTGAATGCTTCAAAAAATTCAGATTTTTCATGCAAAAAATAAACCCAAATCTTCCGGCTATAATCATCAATGAAAGTAATGACATCTTGTTTACCTCCATTGGAAACTGGAGATATTGGCCCGCAAATATCTGAATGGACCAGCTCCAACGGTTTCTTTGCTCTCCATGCTTTTCTTTGCGGAAATTGAGCACGGTGTTGTTTGCTAACAACACATTCTTCACATATTTCGGATGGAGCAGTGATTGGGGGCAGTCCCTCCACCATCTTCTTTTGATGTAATGTCCGTAGTCCACCAAAGCTGAGATGACCGTATCTGAAATGCCATACCCAAGCTTCCTCTTTTAATCTTGCAGCGAAGCATGAGTGGGAAGTGCTATGAAGATGTAGTGGGAACATCCGATTGGCAGTCATTGTAACTCGAGCAATTATACCCAATTTCTCATCATGGATTCTACAAACACCTCCTTTGAGTGTAATTTCATAGCCCTTCTCTTGTAATTGGCCAACACTTCGGAGGTTGGTTTTTAATTCTGGAACATAAAACACTTCTTTGATGGTATGTACTTTAAGTCCCTTTAGGAACAATTGCAACCGTCCCTTTCCCCATAACTAGCGCGGTAGAGTCGTCTCCGAATTTTACTGTGGTGCGGAACGACTCGTCTAATGTAGAGAATGCTTTCTTTTCTCCACACATGTGGTTGCTGCAACTAGTATCAAGATACCACAAGTTTGAATAAGTTTTCTCCTTTTCCTGACACACCAATAGGAGAATTTCTGCTTCTTCCTTTTCTGCTACAAAGTTAGTCCTTTCCATACTTTGTGTATTTAAATTAGTTCGACATTCAGATTTGTAATGCCCATACCTGTGGCATCGAAAGCACTCCACTTTGGATTTGTCTACTGACTTTGGTATGAAATTTGTTGAGTGTCAACCTCCACGTCCTCGTCCTCTGCCTTGAGAATCACGAGAAAAATAGCCATCAGATTTTTGATTGAAATTGCGGCGATCATTGGTTCCCCTTCCTCTGCTTATGCCACTATTCATTCTTGTTGTTGATGAAAAATGATCTGCAGTTGAGGCCTTCAATGCCTTCTCTTCTGGTTCTAGCTGTAAGAAATTTTGTTCATGGACCAACAATGATCCTTGCAACTCATCAATTGAGAGTTCTTCAACATCTTTGGCTTCTTGAATAGAACAGACAACAAAGTTAAAGTTTGGTGTCAAAGATCGAAGAATCTTCTCGACTATTGTGACGTCTTCGGTCTTATCTCCATGGATTCGCATCTTATTGACAATCGCCATTGTCCGGGAAAAGAAATTTGTGATTGTTTCTCCCGATTTCATTCTTAGCAATTCAAACTCCCCACGAAGCATTTGGAGTTGCTGCCTTTTTGCCCTTGCCGAGCCTTGATATTTCTTTTTCATGGAATCCCATAAATGTTTGGAGGTGTCCTTGCAGAGAATTGTCTCCAAGATGGATCTGTCAATAGCCGAAATAGATAGTTTTTGGCTTTAAGATCCTTCAATTTTGCTGCTTCCGAGCTGTCCGTTGTCTTTGTCAACTGAGCTCCTTCCTCTGGTTCGACAATACCAGAAGTAACAACGTCCCAATACTCCTTAGACTTAAGTAAATTCTCCATCAACATACTCCAATGGTCATAATGACCATCAAAGCGAGGTATAGCAGGCTGTACGAAGTTCTTTGTGGCCATCACTGCTGCTGCAAAGAAGAACCACTACTGCTCTCGTGTTTGATCACTCAAGACTCCTTTCGAACACCTTTTTTTTTTTTTTCCCCTGTTGTGGCTCTGATACCACTGTTGAAATTTACTGGAATAGACTCAGAGAAGAAAAACACACAAGAAAGTTGCACACACAAGAGAGTTGCTGCAGTAACTCTCGTCACAATATTCAATAGAACAAAGCCTATAAAATAGGCAGAACATACAAACCACTTTGCAGGAAAATAGCTACAAAACAACAACAACAACAAAGACCCACTAACATACCCCACTAACTAGAACATGTGCAGAAACTAACTCCTAAAAACAAGCCACTTCCTATTGACTAGGACTCCACTATTGACACATAAAAAACTGAAAGTTAACTACTTCAACAATCTCTTCGATGGTCATCGTGGCCGAGGAGCATATGTACCGCCCCTTGGTGTTGGGGTGCTCGAACAGGAACATGTGTGCTCTGACCACATCGTCCACATGAACGAGAGATATTTTGAGGAGAAAAGAGTAGTCGTTCTCATTCCCTAATGATTTCGAACGGGAATTATTGTGGCCAAATTAAGATTTCAAGAAGGGTGTGTCATCGAAATGAACATGAATATATGCGTGGATAGATAATAGTCTTGTCTTCTTTTGGCTTATATTTGATATTGAATAGAGAAACATTGTCAAATTATGGAATTTCTGCATTCGTTTAGTGACCAAATCAATCAAATTCGTCATGAATTTGACTATAGTATGGTGTGAGGAAAATTATCCAACAAGTCTTAAACCTATTATATGAAAGCCAATTCGGTCATAAATATTTCAATTTTACCAATTTAGTCATAAACCTTTTGACAATGTGTCAATTTTGTACTAAACATTTTAATTGTGTCAATTCAATCCTAAAACCTTTTGACAATTTGCCAAAGTATTCGTTTCGGCCAAATATCCAAATAATATGCTTATGACTAAATTGACAAACCGGGAAAAGTATTAAAAAAGTCATAAATATATTGCGTTGGTAAGAATTCGGTCTCAAACTTTTCAATTTGATCAATTTAATTCTAAACTGTATTGATAATAATTGAGTTCATATGGCGCCAAAATTTGCTAATGGGATGTTGGCCATTATATGTGACATGGCTAGTGCCAACATGGATATTTTTTTAAAATTTTTTAAATATTTATTTTGATTTTTTATTTTATTTTTTTCTTATGTTTTCCTTCTTTTTTCTTTTCCATTGTTGCTGGCGAGGGTTGCCAAAGCAAGCCTGCCACCAACGAGGATTACAACCCTCGTTTGACCTTGCCTATATAGGGGAGATGGAGGAAAGGGATTCACTTCTTGCTATTCCTTATCTAGGTTGAGCAAGAGTAGGTATGGTGGAGAAGACTAATCCCGTGGAAGACACGAAGAGGAGGTGCAGCTACCTCATCAATGCGATCAAGCAATTGCCTTCCCCGATCACGGATTCTTGGAAGCGCACACTTCTCAAGCTGGCCGAGTTCAAGATCTCTTTCCTCCCTTGATGTGCTTCTTCTTCTTCTTGGGATTCGCTTCTTAGGTTAGTCTCCCTTGGCATGAGGCGTGCCTCATTGGGGCCTCGTCGGTCGCTGGTGAGACTACCTTTGCCAGCGGTCGGCTAGGCCATGGCGAGGCTGGCCTCACCCAATGGTTGAGACGTCCTACTCCACGACTACTTGTAGCTCGCCTCCATCTGGGTGAGGGCTGCAATCCTTATCGGCCACAATGGAAAGGAAAAAAAAAAAGGAAGGAAAAGGAAAATAAAAAATAAAAAAGTATGAAAATATATTTCGAAACAAAAAAAATGTTGACGTCAACGTCAACCGTGCCACATAAAACTGATTAAGTCTTTGTCAGAAATTTTTAGCCTAAATTTAACGAATGAACTCAATTAATACTAACATGAAAATGTCTAAGATTAAATTAGTCCACTTGAAAGGCTTATAACCGAATTGGTACAGTTGCAATAATCTTAGGATTCTTTTAGTGCTTTTCCTCTAGAAATTTTAATAGATTTAGAACAAAATTGACACAAAGAAAAATTTAGGACTAAATTAACAAATCTTTAAAATATTTAGGATTAAGTTGGCATAAATGTTTATGATTAAATTGGTTGTCATACAATAAATGTTGGATTTTTTGGACAATTATCTCAATATAGTGCATGTATTATGTTAAGTTATTGCAAAATTTATATATCATGTAAATTAAGATTATCTTAATCACTAGTTACGAGAGTTCGACTGTGGATCACACATTATCAACGGTCCATATAAACTTAGCTTAAAGGATCATGTGACATGTTTTGTTCAGCACATTACCTAATCCAAAGCCAGTGCAATCTCTACAGATCCGGCGAATTCAGGACAAATGAAGGGTCCGTGGGACCAGCGTGGGAACCACGGTGACCACTTCCAGTCCGTGCCTCTCTCCGAACTCGAGGATCGCCTTCTCTGTCATCGTCTTCGAGATTCCGTATGCTCCAAATTTCTTTGCAGTGCTCTGAGGGACTCGACATCGCTCCAGGAGTCCTCACCCAGAGTATCGTCGCCGCAGTTGTGGAATAGAACCGCCGATGCACTCGAAGTGTACACAACCCGCTTCATGGTCCTGGAGTTCAGGCAGGACCTCAGGATGCCTAAGGCTCCGTCGATGGATCTTTTGGTGACGACCGGGGTGGCGACGTGGAACAATCCCACGCAGCCTTCGATGGCCGGGCCAAAACTCTCAGGGTCGCTGAGATCAGCGGTGAGGATTCGGAGCCTTTCCGATGCTCCCGGTAGATTTTTCAAGAAGCTAATATCTCTGCTTCCATCTGATCAAAACAAATCCGTCAATCGCGTCGCGAATAAAAACTTCAAACACTTGATTGGACATCAACGCTTCAATGGCAGAAACTGGTCCAAGAAAAATCAACTAATGCAGCACTTGACTTGATCAGGAAATACTCTGAATCACGCCATAAAACCTAGCAAAACATGGACTGCAAGAAAATCTGATTCAAGAGATTCTATTCTAGCCGCACCGCATGTGGTGAATGTACATCTCAGTCATATGAGAGAAACCAAATCATCATGAACCGATTCCATTGCCATTAACTTGTGCTTCCTCATGCTTGAAAAAAGGCAGCAAAAAGGGGTTGCTAAACTTCCTAAGAGAAACAAAAGTACACAAGTTTTCTGCTTTGGTAGGCGACCCAACTTTTTCTGCACTTATTTCTCCACATTCGAAGCCAACCGATAGTCCCATGTTCAAACAGTAAAAAAATGAAGAGACTTACCCGGGTCGGGTCTGACTGCGGTCCGGACTGAGTAACCACGTTCAAGGAGCCTCATGATGTGCCACGAAGAGATGAAGCCAGTACCACCCGTCACGCACACTGTGCCTTTGTTGCCCTCCATAGCTCGGAAAAGTGTAAAGCTTGAAGTTTCAGAAAGCAGCGAACTTTCTCATGGGTGACCTTGATGTTTTGGCCAGCAGGAGTGTCTGTGCGCACGTCACAGTCTGATACCTGAGATCGAACCGTCCAGCCTTACTAGAGTCAGCTTAAACTGGACTTTCCCCTCGACCTATCCCTGATTCGCCCCATCCCAGATCCACAACTAGTTTGTTATTCATACTAGTAGAGAGAGGTTATTACATATGGTCAACGCCTACAGTACAATCTAACCCTCTCTTTTTTCGAGGACTCACTTGGTAGATGTGTACTTCACGGTTCTTCCTTCTTTTATTGATTTAAGCTTCTGGACTACCCCTTCTCTCTCCGCCGTAGGCCGTCCTTGCGCGCGTCACCGATGCTGCTCGTGAGTTGCAGAGGCGGAAGAAGAAGAAGAAGAAGAAGAAGAAGAAGAAGAAGAAAGAAGAGGGGGGCCGGGCTAAAGGAAATGGGCCTTGGGCCCGTGTGGAAAAGAAGAAGAAGGAGAAGGGGCTGGGTGTGGAAACCTAGCCCCTGTGCGACCCGCCCCTTTTTATTATTATTATTATTATTATTATTATTATTATTATTATTATTATTAATTTTAAAGTAAATTATCGGAAAAATAAGTAAAAAAAAGGAAAATAAAGATTAATGGATGTAAATAAAAACTAAGATCTAATTGATGCAATATATATATTTTGTTAGAGTCAAATTAATCCCTAATTTTCTATGCAAATTAATCCTAAGTATTTAGTCGAAATTTAGGTGTCAATAGTTATATATATTATGACAATATCTTTTGTAGTTGTAACATTGAAACTTGTAACACAGATACTGATACTAATTGTGATACTGTAGTTTTTCCCTTTTTGACTTTTGGAGTAAGTTTCCACGTAGAAAATTCTCTTATTTCCTTCTTTATTTTTTCTCTTCAAATATTTGCACTCTTAACATATAGTTGCTCAAATTCTAAAGAAAGAGATACGAAGTGTTTACTTCGCACACTTCGTAAGCTCTCTCTTGAGTTAGACTTTTCATTCTAAGCGAAATAGATCAATAACTGAACTTAGAACTCAATCCCACATGTGTTTTAGGGATAAGATGTGACATCTCAGATTTTCAACTCTGTTTCTACTGAATAAATCGGGCATTTCATTGGTGCGCCTATAGGGCTGTTCTCAGAGCTGATCATTCTTGAGATAACTAGGTTAACTGGGGAAACTAATAAGGATTTTAAGGCAAATAGACTTGAGAGTTCGAATAGGAATTGGCTTATCGACCGTGTCTATCTTTAGAGGTCATTACGGCACAGTATAAAATTGATTTGAAATCAGAAATAGGCTAGTTCGACAAAGATGTGTGGCTAATCGTGGGTGACACCACTAAATTGGAAAATTCTTGTCAACCGGCACTAGACTGATTTTCTTATTATTTTGGTACCCGGTGTCCGTATTTAGAATCCTCGAGATCTTCACGACAACCGAGAGTCGCCAATGAGTCGAGTGGGTTCATTGTGGCTCGAAGAAAATCGATCACGGGTCATTTGCACTAAAAATGCCTGAAAGTTACCCGATAGCCTAGGTCATGCTAAAAACGCGCCAAGTGAAATTAAATGTGAATTCAAGTCCGATTTCAGAAATTGAAGATTCTATCAGGTCACAATAAATTCTAGGTGTGACATCCAAATTTTCGGGTCTTGATTTCGACTAGATAAATTGGGCATTTCATCGACGCGACTATAGTGTTGTTCTCTGAGTTGGCCACTCACGAGATAACTAGACTAGCTGGGTGAGTTATTAAGGACTTTAAGGCAAATAGACTTGAGAATTCGACCATAAACCGATTTCTCGACCGTGCTCATCTTTAGAGATCATTGCGGCACAGTATAAGATCGATTTGAAATTAGAGATAGATCAGTTCGACTGAGATGAATGACCGATCGTGGGTGACTCTACTAAATTGGAAAATTCTCATCGACAGGCACTAATTTGATTTTCTTATTGTTTTGGTACCATGTATCCGTATTTGAATCCTCGAGATTTTCACGACAATCGAGAGTCGCCAATGGGTCGAGTGGGTTCATCGTGGCTAGAAGAAAATCGACCACGGGTCATTTGTCCTAAAAAGTTCTAAAAACTACCCGGTAGCCTAGGTCACACTAAAAACGCGTCTGAGTGAAATTAACCGCCAATCTAAGTCCGATTTCAGAAATTAAGGTTCTGTCATGTCACAATAAATTTTAGGAACGTCGGCTCAGTCTCAGAAGATTTTTTTGACAACCGAGACTTTTTGGGAAAAAGTTGAGTTAGGGCCGTTTTTAATCGGAATTTACAAAGGACCGTTTTTATTGAGAAATTGGGATGCAAGTGGGCCACATTGGTAAGGAAAAATACCAATTTGATTGATGAGGTGTTGAATGAATTAATGGGGGTCAATTTAATTTAATTCAAGGGAGATTAAGGTTCAATTGGAGGGATAAACCTAGTGAAATTCGTATGCCACCTTTACCCAACACCTTAACCTACCTAAATGCTTCTAGAAGGGGACATATTGGTCAAGAAAAAGTGGGTGGAGGACAGCAAGATGGTGGGCCAAGTTGGTGGGACCAAAGGGAGAGAGAGAGGAAGAGAAAACCGGTTTCCTCTCTCTCCCCCGTCGTGCATCTCCATCTCCTTCCCCATCTTCTTCATCATCTTCTTCTTCTTCTTCAGCAACCAGCAGCTCGCCGTTGCAACCAGCCACCACCGGAGCTAAGACCGTCGCCGTCGCACCGGAGCTGCCGCACGCCACCATCCCGCCGTTTGTGCGTCCACCGCCCCCTTTGCGCCCTTGCCGTTCAGCCGTGCGACCCAGCCCCTTTCTTTCTCCTGTTTGTGTTTTTCAAACCCAAAAACCACAGAGGAGAAGCCGATCGCCCCCTCACGCCGTCGCACTCCTCGCCGTCGCTCCGAACCACCGTTGGCCGCCTCCCCTCGCACGCGCTGCCCCCGCGCATCTCCGCCTCTAGCCACGTCGTCCCTGGCTTGGCTGACGTCTAGAGCTGCTGTCCGGCACCGTGAGCCACCGCCGGAGCTCCCTCCGACCACCTTCGGCCACCGTGAAGCCCCGCCTAGGTCCGTTTCAGCCTCCTCCGTCCATCTAGGCCCTTGGCCGCCTCAACCGACGCCGGATTCACCCCTAACCAGCAGCGCACAGAGAGTTGGAAAATGGGTATGGCAGCACCTTCGTGGCCCGTTTTGGCCGCCTTCCCGAGCCCGGATGCTCGGCCCGCCTTGAGGAAAGTCGATCCTCACGTCGACCTCGTCGTTTTGAGTGAGTTTTGCTCACTAATGCCTTCTTAGTTTGCTAATTACACTTAAAGGTTGATTATTACTAGTTAAGTGTAATTAGGTTATTAGATTAGAATGGATTAGCGATTATTAGTTAATTTCATTGCATATTAGTGAAATAGTTAGTGTACTTAGATAGAGAATTGCCTATAGTATTTATTGGATGCTTCTTGGATTTTTCCCGACCCTTATCGGGTGTTAATTAAGCAATTTGGGCCTAAGTGGAATTTTTAGGAATTAAATATTAATTTTCGAAATTAATTATTTAATTATTTATTTTCCGGAAATTCAACTGGGATGGCCAGTGACCGGAATTTTATGCTGAGGATCGTGGCGCAGTCCGTTTATTCAATTGAGCTTTATATTATGCTAAATTGAATTTATTGTATTTATTTATTTAATTTTTGGAATTAATTATTTAATTATTTATTTTTCTGGAAATTCAACCGGGATGGCCGGTGACCAGAATCTTGTGCTGATTATCGTGGCGCAGTCCGTTTATTTAATTGAGCTCTATGTTGCATGGAATTAAATAAATTGTGATATTTTAGGGATTTACCCTAAATTGATTGAAATCGAGTGGGATTGAATGATTGCTTGGTAGTTGGCCGAGTATGTTTAATTAGCATTTATAATGCTTTGTTGAGTTGTATGATGAGTAGAATGGTGAGAGTGAATCGAAAGTACTTTGGGCTTGGACCGATCAGGTACAATGTATAGGCCTACGTGGTTCGGTGATTAAGGATATCACTGGCGAAAACAACGCCTTAAAGAACGCACGCAATTGTCTATTGAGTACATTGTTATAGGCATGTGTGGTTCGGTGATTAAGGATATCACCGGCGAAAACGGCGCCTTAAAGAACGCACGCAATTGTCTATTGAGTACATTGTTATAGGCATGTGTGGTTCGGTGATTAAGGATATCACTGGCGAAAACGGCGCCTTAAAGAACGCACGCAATTGTCTATTGAGTACATTGTTATAGGCATGTGTGGTTCAGTGATTAAGGATATCACCGGCGAAAACGACGCCTTAAAGAACGCACGCAATTGTCTATTGAGTACATTGTTATAGGCATGTGTGGTTCGTGATTAAGGACATCACTGACGAAAACAGCGCCTTAAAGAACGCACGCAATTGTCTATTGAGTACATTGTTATAGGCATGTGTGGTTCGGTGATTAAGGACATCACTGGCGAAAACGGCGCCTTAAAGAACGCACGCAATTGTCTATTGAGAACATTGTTATAGGCATGTGTGGTTCGGTGATTAAGGACATCACTGGCGAAAACGGCGCCTTAAAGAACGCACGCAATTGTCTAGTGGATAAGTCACTTTGGCGAACTCGACGCTCGAGAGCATTGATGGAGCTCTGTGACTAAGTGTACTATTACTATTGGAGGTTATATGGGATGAATGAATATGACCAAGAGATGCTCCGATTGATCGACGATCTGATCTGAATGTGATCTAATGTGATTAATGATTACTTGGGTCTGATGTTGTGAATTGATTGTTTGAATGGAAATGACTGTGAGTGGTCTTGTTGACGTGTAATCGATTAGGTTGATTTGATCGATGCTTCAATCAGTGATGTGATTACTTGGGTGCCTATTTGATCTGTGCTAATATGCAGGTGGAATCCAAGGCTAAGGTAAGTCATCTGACTCATGTTGTGCATAGGCAACCCTAAGGTGTATTAGTTTACTAATCGGGTCTTAGGGGGTAGAACTTGCCGAGACATATTCTCATTGGTTATTGAATAACCATTTTAGGACCCTGATGAAGAAACCGAGGAGAAAGAACTCGAAGAGGAATATCTGGAGGAGAACCGTGAAGATGATCCAAAGTAGGATCCTGATGACCTTTGTTGTAGAATCAGTTAGTATGGCTTGTATATGTACATAAGGGTGTTGGTTTTCTAATTCAATCTCTAGTTGTATATCCCATTGCTTTATTGTCTGCGGGGATTTTTATAATCGCTTTCCGCATGTGCATATATTAAAAAGGAAAGGGTCGGCGATATGTGGTCCCGGGATATCGCATTTTAAAATCGACCAAAGGTAAGGGATGTGTGCGTGCCTGAGGATCGGGGCGTGACACTAGGAGCGTCGACTCAGTCTCAGAAGATTTTTCTGACACCCGACACTTTTTGGGAAAAAGTCGTCGCCGGGTCGTTTTTGTGCAGAAAAAACCGAGGATTGGTTTTGATGGCAAAATTGAGATGCAAGAGGGATTCTTGAGTGAGGAAAAATGCAGAGATGATCAATGAGTGGTCAATTGAATTTATTGAGGTCATTTGAGATTAATTCAAGAGAGAATTTAAGTCCAATTGAAGAGAGATGGTGCCAAATTCGTAACTCCCCCTACCCCTAGCATTTTTGGACCACTTGGAAGGTTGAATGGAGTGTCTTGGTGGCTCAATGGTGGCCATGGAACCTTGGTTGGAGGGCAAGCACTTGAGGGGACAAAAGGATGGAAAATAAGGCCACATGGGACCCTTGTCTCCCCTCATCTCTATCTCCTCTCCTTATCTCTATCCTCTCCATCTCTCTCACCTCTCCACCGTCCAAGACTCTCTCCTCTTCATTTTTGAAACCCTCAAGCCAGCAAGACCACCGGCAGAAGGAGCTGCAGCCGTCGCACACCTCCACCCGCGCCACCGCCGGTTTCTGCTCCAGCTGACCACTCGCCAAAGATCCGAGTAAAAAGTATACTTACCGGATGAACCAGCGAACGAGCCACCTATCTCCATGACGAGGACATCCAGACCGTTCCAACAAGCTCGACCTCGCCCCGAAAGGATCCGCCGTTCGTCCCGTACGTCCGCCGGAGTCCGCCGCTCGCCGGACCGTCTAGAAGCTGCCCGCCGGCACTGTTTCGCGTTTTCTTGCTGTTTCGCCCCATTTCAGCCCTTCCTTTGCCCATTCCCTCCACCCACAAGATCTCCAAGACCCCTGGGAGCCACCGGCCCGTCTTCGCCGTTAAAGCCGCTGGTTTCCTCTCTGCGGCCCGCAAGCCAAGCCCGCGGTTTAGCCCATTGGGATTTGGCCCAACCTCGGCCTAAGAATTCGGCCAAAGTTAGCCCAGTCTTGAGGCCCGCGAAGCAGCCCAAGCCCATCTTCAGCTCATGAGAAGGCAGCCCATTTTCAATTGATTTGAAGCCCAAGTTGGTTAGAAGTAGCCCAGTCCAAAGTGAGCCCACAACTTGAAGCCCAAGAAGTTTCAGCAGTTCAGCCCGCGAAGCAAGTCGGCCCAAGTTCGATCGAGCCCGATATTTCTGTGGGCTTGCAAGGTTTCTTGGCCTGGCCCGAGGGTGCATCGACGCCGCCGAAATTTTGGAATTCGGCCGCCGTCGCGGTGTTCCGATCTTCGCTTTGCCAAGTGAGTTTTTCTCACTAATGCCTTCTTAGTTTGCTAATTATACTTAAAGGTTGATTATATTTTATTAAGTGCACTTAGGTGGTTAGATTAGTTTAGGACAATTAAATTAGTGACTTAATGATGCATGTTAGGTGGTTAGACTTAGTCATTAGCAAGTAATGAGTTTCTAATATTTATTGAATGCATCTCGGGATTTTTCTCGACCCTTATCGAGTTTCAATTAGGCGTTACAAGCCTAAAGTGGATTTTTAGTATTTATTTATTTAATCTTTGAAATTAATTATTTAATTATTATTTATTTTTCCGGAAATTCAACCGGGATGGCCGGTGACCGGAATTTCATGTTGATTGTCGTGGTGCAGTCCGTTTATTTATTCGAGCCTTAATTTGTGAGAAATTGATTTATGAGTGATTTTAGGATTTATTCTTAAATTGAATAATTTTGGAAAATCAATTGAAGAATAACCGGGCATCGGTTGACATTGCCAAAAATATTTTGGTGGACTACAGAAAATGGTGAGAATTATGAAAAAAAGGAAATTATAGTATTTTGGTTACAGCCGACCGTGTACCCGTACACGGTTATTTTTATTGGGTATGATAAAAATAATAGAAATGTTGGATGATGAGATGGTATACTACGGGCGATATGTCAACTTTGGGTGAGTAGTATACCGGTATACTATATCGACTTACGGGCGATATGTCAGTTTTGGGTGAGCAGTATACCTTATTATCAGCTTTGGGCGAGCAATTTATTATCAGCTTTGGGTGAGTATATATAGTATACTAAATTGGCCTAGGGGCCCTACTCTATCAGCTTTGGGCAAGCATATACATAGTATACTATATTATTAGCTTTGGGCGAGCTATACTATCTATTTGTCAGCTTTGGGTGAGCAGTCCTGATTTGATAGGACTTTATAGATAGTATTGAATGTACCGACTAGGGAAAGTCGGGATGACATGTAATCGACTAGGTCGATTGATCATTGCTTTGATATGATGTTGTGAATTGATTGATTGAATGGAAGTGACTGGTGAATGGTTCGATTGAGATGTAATCGACTATATCGATTTGATCGATGCTTCGATCAGTGATGTGATTGCTTGGGTGCCTATTGAACTGTGCTAATATGCAGGTGGAATCTGAGGTCAAGATAAGTCCTCTGACTCGTGTTGTGCATAGGCAGCCCTAAGGTGTATTAGTTTACTAATCGGGTCTTAGGGGGTAGAACTTGCTGAGACGTTGTCTCATTGGTTATTGAATAACCATTTCAGGTCCCTATATGCAGTAGACTTGGATTTTGAAGATCTCGAAAGTTCGGTGCAGTCTGATGAAGGCTCTAGTTGGAGTATGGAGGATGATGAAGAGGATGACGGGACCTGTAGCTTGTAGAACCCCACTTCTGATTGTAGACCTTATTTTTAAACCGGTTTAATGTGAATTAAATTAATAGTTCACCGTGTATATAAGAGTGAATGTTTTTAAGAGTTTGAAATATAGCCCCTTTATACGTAGCCTGGAGGAATTAATTCCTTTGATCATGTTGGCCGAAATTTGCAAGAGAAAAGCATGGGAGATTTCTCTGATTGATTGGTTGGACCTCTTTCATTTTGCCGGAGAAAAGCCGAAATCTATTGCCCCCTTTCCTTTTTAATTTCATTTTCATGTAATAAGTGACCGATTTCATTGGACCGCACCGGTCTCTAGAATGTTTGGTAAATTGCTAATTTAGTCTTTAATTTATTTTCTGGATTCCAATTCAATCATAAACTTTTCAATTAATTCAATATAATAGGTAAAAAGTACCAAAAAAGTTATAAACATATTTCATTGGTACCAAATCAGTATTAAACTTTTCAACTGAATTAATTTGTCATAAATATTTTCACATTAGTACAAATTTAATCCATCTATCTAATTCAGGCTGAAAATTGCCTACGTAGATGCCAAGTGTTCTACTTGACATAATTGACGGTAATGTCGACATTTTTGAATTTTTTTGAATATTTTTATAATCTTTTGCTCTTTTGTTTTTTTTTTTGGGCACCAAAGGTCTCTGATGACCCTCATCAGCCACTAGGCGAGGGCCAACAAGCCCTTGCCAGCCACTGCTGAGGGTGGCGGCCCTCACCCGGGCAAGGCGCCCCTCGCGGTGCAATGGCCTTGAGTTCTTGCAGAGATCTGAGTTGATTGGAGTAGAAATGACTACCAAACAAAGCAACCTACTTCAACTCTACTGAAATTGTCAACGATATTCATGAACATAAAAAGGTGCATATATGGCGATGTATGATATAAATGCATATATTCTTAGCACTGCAATATCAAATTCCGAAGGACAGAAAAAAGCAGTACCGAGATTATTCATGGTTTGATATCTTGCAAAAAGCCCTCGGACAAAACAGTTTTCAAGAGCCGTGCTAGATACATGATACGCCTTTCCTCGACACGTTTCTCTGTTCTTGCCTGCATTTTTCTTAGAGGACTATTTGATATGAACCCAGGACAGATCAGAACAGAAATAGGTCACACTGTATGGCATGACGCCAGTTTATTACTTTGAACATCACTATGTTCGGCCTGAGGTACCGAATTCAATCATATGCATGGAACAGAGATTGATCTAGAGATAGCCCTTTTCTTTGCAGCACTGGATGGCTCCATCGAACATGTCCTTGACTCCGTACTTATACTCGAAACCGGCATTCAACAGCTTCCTCGACGAAAGGCTGGCGAGCCTGGGGCCTTTCACTTCCTTCAAGGACCTGCAAGGATTTGAAAAACTCTGCTCTCAGTTCAAGAACAGCAATAGTAGATCTGTCAGATCATGAAATGGGATACAACAGGACTTACTCCGGTGAGGGTATCTGAAACTCCGGGTATCTTTCCGAGAGAAACTTGGACATCTCTTCGATGGTCATCATGGCCGAGGAACATATGTACCGCCCCTTGGCGTCGGGGTGCTCGAAGAGGAAGATGTGTGCTCTCGCCACGTCGTCCACATGCACGAGAGATACTTTGAGAAGAACATTGTACTCATTCTCATTCCCTGTTAATTTCAAACCCCAGTCATTTTAAGATTTTAGATCGTTTGTATTATCGAAATGAAGACAAACATATGAATGGACAGATTACAGTCTTGTCTTCCTTTATCATCTACTTGGCATTGAACAGAGACACATTCTCAAATTATGGAGTTTATGTACCACTATCTACATGAGTCTCTCCGTGGATCTCACGTGATCAATGGTCTAGATAGACTTGGCTCACATGATTTATATAAATCATATGATATTTTTTGGTGTATCATATACCTAATACCAAAGCCAGCGTAGTCCGGACGGATGCGGCAAACTTGGGACAAATGAAGGGTCCATGGACTAATGAGAGAACCACTGTCACCACTTCCAATCCGTGCTTCTCTCCGAACTCGAGAACTGCTTTCTCAGTCAATGTCTTCGAGATTGCATACGAAGCTCCAAATGTCGTGATTTCTCTGATGGAGTCGACGTCGCTCCATGAGTCCTCATCCAGTATATCGGCATTGGAGTTGTTGAGTTGAACAGCGGATGAACTCGCAGTGTACACGACCCGCTTCAGAGTCTTGGAGTTCAGGCAGGCCCTCAGGATGGCTAATGCTCCGTCGATGGATCTTTTGGTGACGACTGGCTCTGGTTCTCTGTCCTCAAAGTCCACTGGGGTGGCGACATGGAAGACTCCGACACAGCCTTCAATGGCTGGGCCGAAACTTTGGGGTTCACCAAGGTCGGCGGTGAAGATTCGGAGCCTTTCTGATGCTCCCGGTAGATTTGTCAAGAAGTTGATGTGTCTGCTGCCTTCTGATCAGATCAAATCCATCAATTGCGTTGTGAATAAAAAAGCTCAAACAATTTTTTTGGTCGGAAAAGCTCAAACAATTAATTGGAGATCAATGGATCAGGTTAGTGGGAGAAGCCAGTCCAGGGAAAATCAACTAATACAGCATGTCTCTTTCATGGAGTACCCTGAATTACACCATATACCTTAGCAATATGGACTGCAAGAAAAGCTGTTGCGAGGGAGAGTCAGTCAATTATTATGTAGAACAAGAGCAAGAGATTCTATTTTGGCCACCTCAGCATATGGTAAATGTAAACATAAATCATATAACGAAAATCAGATCAATTGTTAACTGAGTCTATTGCCATTATTTAGTTCATCTTATGCTTTCTCACGCTTCAAAAGGCAGCAACAAGGGTTTCCTCTTAATGATAATTCCAATTGGAATCAATCCTTAGACACCCGAATCGGACGAAATATATAAAAATTTCTGCATTGGTTGACAACCCAAGTTTCTGCATTTATTTCTTCCACACATAGACCATGTGAAACACTTGCATAGTCAAATACACTTGATCCTCAAGAATGCCAACCCCACTATTGACTATGAAAGTGCTTGCACAAACAGATCAGAGGATGTTGGACTGTTTTCAACATGCTCAGCACAAAACATCAATCTAAGACTACACTTATCAGAACTCATGGCAAGAATGAATCTCCATGATCAGGCAGGAAAAAACAAGAAAGAAAAGAAAGACTAACCCAGGTCGGGTATGACAGTTGTCCGGACCGAGTAACCGTGTTCAAGGAGCCTCATGATTATCCATGAAGCTATGAAGCCATCACCACCGGTAACGCACACCGCGCCTTTATCACTCGCCATCGATCTCTCTCGTTCTCTCCCTCTCTGCACAACTGGTTGTTGATGCAAATGAGGCTTCCGTATACTATGAGAGAGAGGTGGCTGTGGAGCCTGTATGGATATAATAATTGTTGTTGATAGCCAGGGAAGCAAGAAAAGAATAGATAAATGTATTGTACACTGCTGGTCTGCTCTCATCGATTTAAACTTCTTTGTTTTACCCGTTACCAATACAATGGCGTCCACGTGCTGATACATCGTGCATCTCGTGTGCGATCTTAAAGTATTGGGAGATAATTTTTCTAATCCATCGCGCATCCGACTTTTTGCACCCACGTCAATTTGCATCTTCACTTTTTAATAACGATTCACGTCATAACTACACGCACTAGACTACGAATTTCATCTGCCGTCCCATTACTTAGCCGACTTATTTAGCAAACGGTCATTTTCCTTCTAAAAATGTCACGCATGACGGCGTAAGCTTGGACAGAACCAAATAAATCGAGTGAGCGGAATATGAACCTCACACCTAGGATTTGTGGTCCGATCAGGTTACTCTATGGGGGAGAGATGGACAAGATGTTCGACTACGAGCAAAGATTACAATTGCTTGAAATACACCACTCTCAAGTCTTCTTCAGACACTAATTATGTCAGGATAATCTGACAAATTATTATAGTAAAAATGCAAAGTGTTTACTGAGGTACGTATATCAGTCCTAGAAAAGCTGATCCAAGCAAGTTGGGCACCTTCAGATGTACCCATTTTCATTGCAGCATCGACTTGCTCCATCGAACGTGTCCTTGAGTTCATGCTTGAACGCGAAACTGATGTCCAAGAGCTCATTTGATGAAAAGCCAGGCATCTTGTGACATTATTTCTTAACAAAAGCCCTCTTGATTAGTTCAGAAGCAATAGGTTCAAAAACGAGTCTTTACTCGGTCCACCACCGATACGAGAATACAAATGTTGAAGACTGAGCGCTAATATGCCAGTCATTCCTGCACAGTTGAGATTCTAATCCCTAGATAAACAGATTTCTACTTCACGCAAGATCAGATCATGACACCGACTCAAGAAAATAGTTAATCTTTGTCATTTACATGAAAAGCGTGATATTGTTCAAGTTAAAGATCATTAGGGCACCATATTAGGTGGTTAATTAATTGTTCAACCTCCACTTTTTGATGGCTGTAAATCTATTTATAGGAGATGCGGAAGAGAGATGTTCATCAAATCTATGGATTATGAAGCATGGAAAGCGATTGAAGATGGACAAGACATTGCACCTAGAAAGGAAAATATTATATTGATGAGAAGAAACTACCTTAAACTACAAAGACAGTGCTCCAACAGCAACAGAAGTCGTCAATGGAATATAACGTGCGAAACGGGCGGCAAAGGAGAAGTGGTATAAATTGGTGGTAACCCATGTGGAAAGCAGCAAAATGAAGAAGAGCAAAATTATCTCTCTTACAACTAGTTGGGAGATGTTCCATTTGGATGAAAAGGATGCATACTCGTTTAATAATATTACTGTGCAAGAACTACCGCTGCTTGGCAAAATATTTGAAAATGCAGAATTAAGAAGTTGAAATAGGACAATTCAGGTGGAAACGCCAAGAAGAAGAAATCAATTGCTCTCGAAGCTAATGCTCATGACTCAAATGAGGATACCGACTCTTCAGGAAACGGTGACTGAGACTATCATACTTACTAGAAAAATTCGAGCGTTCTCTCCAGAACTTAGAGGCAAAAAAGTATCACAGAATAACAATGGAAGCGACGGACACAAAAAGGACGCAACTTGCTTTGATTGTAAGAAAGTCGGAAATATCGAGATCGACAATCCCACTAACAAGAGAAGGAGGACGAGATCAAAGAAATACAAGGCAAAGAAATCGAGTTGGAACGGTCTTAGTATCTCTAGAGAAGGGGAGAGAGAAAAGGCAACCTTGTGTGTGATGGTCGATTCCCATGCTACAGAACTCTTGATTGTGATGCTTTTCGATGATGATTTTGATTTTGCATTTAAAGAAATGTGTGTTGACTAGGGGAAATGGTTCTTTAAAGGAACAAAATACTGTTTTGAATAAAGTAATTGTGTTTTATATAATGTTCCCCATAAGATCAGGGCGACATACTTGATATAGAATGGATAAAAAGAGAAGGGAGATGTTATTGTCTGTGGCATTCTACCAAAGTGTAAAATGAGACGTTGAATATTACTAAATATTATAAAATTTGAATTGATCTGGCAAATTATTTCCGGATATTAATCGTTGTCGAGCATTGAAAATGACCCATTTGCAGTTTGATCTTAGACCACATGACAACATCGATAGCGCATTAAGCATCAGAAACAGAGATTGCTGACACTATTGACGAAGAACAAAAAATGCATATGCAGTGATCAATGCTATATAAGGGCAACATACTCTCAGCACTACAACATCAAATACGAAAGAACGGAAGCATACAATATCGAGATTATTTATGCGGTTTAATATCCTCAGAAATCAGTTTTCACGAGCCATGCTAGATACATGGTACACGTTTTCTCGACATGTTCCTTTATTTTTTCTCTGCAATTTTTCTCAGAGGACTACATGAAAATGAACCCAGGCATTCGGCCTGGCCTGCATATCGAATTCTGCTATATGCATGGAATGCCATTAATCTAGAGATAACCCTTTTCTTTGCAGCACTGGATGGCTCCATCGAACATGTCCTCGATCCCGTACTTATACTCGAAACCGGTGTCCAATAGCTTCCTCGACGCAAGGCTGGCGAACCTGGGGCCTTTCACTTCCTTCAAGGACCTACAAAGATTTGTAAAACTCTGCTCTCAGTTCAAGAACAGCAATGGTAGATCTGTTAGATTATAAAATGAGGTATGATAGGACTTACTCCGGCGAGGGTATCTGAAACTCCGGGTATCTTTCCGAGAGAAACTTGGACATCTCTTCGATGGTCATTGTGGCCGAGGAACATATGTACCGCCCCTTGGCGTCGGGGTGCTCGAAGAGGAAGATGTGTGCTCTCACCACATCATCCACATGAACGAGACACTTTTTGAGGAGAAAAGAGTAGTCGTTCTCGTTCCCTGATGATTTCGAACGGGATTTATTGCAGCCAAATTAAGATTTTAAGAAGGGTGTGTCATCGAAATGAACATGAACATATGCATGGATAGATAAAAGTCTTGTCTTCCTTTGGCTTGTATTTGATATTGAACATAGAAACATTGTCAAATTATCAAATTTCTGCATCTGTTTGGTGATCAAATCAGTCAAAGTCATCATGAATTTGACTATAATATGGTATGAGGAAAATTATTCAAAAAGTCTTAAACCAATACGGAGGCCAATTTAGTCCTAAATATTTTTATTTCCACATTACCTATGGAATTCGAACCTAAACTCTATTTACAATATGCAGATTTAGTCCTAAATCTTTTGACAATGTGTCAATTTAGTTCTACACATTTCAATTGTGTCAATTTAGTCTTAAAACCTTTTAATAATTTGCCAATGTGGTCATTCCAGTCAAATATCCAAATAATATGCTTATGAATAAATTGACAAATCGAGACGAGTGCTAAAAAAGTCATAAATATATTGCGTTGGTAAAAAGTCATTCTCAAACTTTTCGATTTGATCAATTTAATACTAAACCACATTGGTACCAATTGAATCTATATGGCCAATTTAAAATGGAAATTACTAACGTGGATGTTGATCATTTATATGACACGACTGGTATTCACGTGGATATTTTCTAAATTTTTTCATATTTTTTTGAATTTTTTTATTTTTTCTTTTCCCTTTCCTTTTTTTTTTTCTTCTCTTTCCCTTCTTTTTTCTTTTCCATTATGGCCAACGAAGGTGGCAAAAGCAAGCCAGCCAGCCACCGGCGAGGGTCCCAGCCCTTGTCTAGCCTCGCCTAGATAGGGGAGATGAAGGAAAGGGATTCACTTCTCGCCATTCCTTATCTAGGTTGAGCAAGAGTAGGTATGGCAGAGAAGACAAATCCCATGGAAGACGTGAAGAGGAGGTGCGGTTGCTTGCACATCGCCTTCATTTGGGCGAGGGCTACAATCCTCATCAACCACGGTTGAAAGGAAAAAAGAAGGAGGAAAAAGAGGAAATAAGAAAAGAAAAAGAAAAAGAAAATTAATAAAAATATGAAAAAAAATTAAAATTGGAAAAAATGTTGACGCCAACACTAGCTATACCATGTAAGATGATTAGAGTATTTGTTAGTAATTTTCAGCCTAAATTAATCGGATAGACTCAATTGGTACCAATATGAAAATGTTTATGACTAAATCGGTTCAATTGAAAGGCTTATATCTGAATTGGTACAAATGCAAATTGCTTAGGATTTTTTTAGTGCTTTTCCTTAGGAAATATTCAAAAGATTTAGAACAAAATTGACACAAAGAAAAATTTAGGACTAAATTAGCAAATCTTCAAATAATTTAGGACTAAGTTGATACATTAAAAAGTTTATGATTGAATCGGCTATCATACGATAAGTTTAGGAATTTTTGAACAATATCTCGTATGGTACGTGTATTATGATAAGTTATTGCAAAGTGTATATATCATGTAAATTAAGATTATCTGAATCATTAGTTATGAGAGTTCTACTGTGGATCACATATTATCAACAGTCCATATAAACTTAGCTTAAGGATCGTGTGATATGTTTTGTGCAGCACATACCTAATACCAAAGCCAGCGCAATCTGAACAGATGCGGCGAATTTGGGACAAATGAAGGGTCCATGGACCAACGTGGGAACCACCGTCACCACTTCCAGCCCGTGCCTGTCTCCGAACTCGAGAACCGCCTTCTCGGTCAACGTCTTTGAGATTGCGTACGAGGCTGCAAGCATCGGCACTTCTCTGAGGGACTTGACATCGCTCCAGGAGTTCTCATCCTGTATATCAGCGTTGGAGTTGTTAAATTGAACTGCAGCCGAGCTTGAAGTGTACACGACCCGCTTCACGGTCTTGGAATTCAAGCAGGCCCTCAGGATGCCTAACGCTCCATCAATGCATCTTTTGGTAACGACTGGCTCTGGCTCTCTGTCCTCAAAGTCCACCGGGGTGGCGACGTGGAAGACTCCGACACAACCATCAATGGCTGGGCCGAAACTCTCGGGATTGCCGAGGTCAGCGATGAGGATTCGGAGCCTTTCCGATGCTCCTGGTAGATTTTTCAAGAAGCCGGTATCTCTGCTGCCATCTGATCAGAAAGTATTTTTAATCGCGTCTTAATTGGACATCAACGCTTCAATTGGAGAAACTGGTCCAGGAAAAATCCACTAATGCAGCACTTGACTTATTCAGAAAGTACTCTGGATTACACCATAAAACTCAGCAAAACATGGACTGCAAGAAAAGCTGATTCAAGAGATCCTATTCTAGCCGCCACCGCATATGGTGCATGTACATCTTAGTCATATAAGAAAAACCAGATCATCACCAACCGATTCCATTGCCATTAACTTAACCCATATTTAGTTCATCTCACGCTTCCTCAGGCTTGAAAAGGCAACAAAAAGGGGTTGCCAAGGGCCTATTTAGTAACCATTTTGTTTTCGGAAACAATTCTTGATCAGAAATGATTATTTTTTATTCTATTTTCCAGAATAATTTTTAAATATTTGAAGGCATTTGGTAATTACGCGAAATTTCTATTTCAGGAATAGAATTGCGTTTGGCACCTCCCTCAAAATTTCTAATTCAAACCATTTTCGTTTAATTTTTTAATTATTTTTCTCTTTTTCTTTTTCTTTTCTTTCTCTTCTTCTTCAAGCTTTGGCCGATCGTTGGCCTCTTGACCGGTGACCGGCTAGAGTAGCGTTGATCATCCCGAGGGCCAACGACCTTACTAGAGTGTCACTAGCCCCAAGCAACCTTGCTGGAGCATTGCTGGTCCCTAACGACGCCGTGCCTCATCGGCCAAGCCTGATTGGCAGTTGGACAAGGCTTGATCGAGCCTCACCCAACCAGGAAAAGCTAGCCGATGGCTATGCGAGCCTCCAGCGAGCTCGCCGAACCTCGTCCAACCAATCGTCAGCGACTGGCAATGGTAGTGGAAACAAAAGAGAGAAGGATGAAGAAAAAGAAGAAAAGAAGAAGAAAAAAGAGAAAAAAGAAATTTGAGTTAGCTTGATTCTAGAATTGTTCTCAGAAACAAAGAAATAACTTTCTTTTACTCCTTGATTTTTTTCCTGAGAACAAAAAATTTACCAAATAGTTTTATGTTCTTCTTTTGTTCCCTTGAACCAAAAAATGAAATCAGGTACTGTTTGATCAATTGCCAAAGACACCCTAAACTTCCTAAGAGGACAAAAGGTACGCAAGTTTTTTACTTTGGTAGGCAACCCAACTTTTTCTGCACTTATTTCTCCATATGCACAAGACCACTCGAAGCACACTGATAGTCCCATGTTCGAGCTTCAGAGAGACTTACCCGAGTCGGGTCTGACTGTGGTCCGGACCGAGTAACCACGTTCAAGGAGCCTCATGATGAGCCATGAAGCAATGAAGCCAGTACCACCCGTCACGCACACTATCCCTTTGTTGCCCTCCATAGTTCGTAGAAGTGTAAAGCTTGAAGTTTCAGAAAGCAGCGAACTTTCTCAAGTGCAACCTTGATATTTGGCTAGCAAGAGTGTATGTGCGCACGTCACAGGCTTATATACTTTGAGATCGAATTGTCCACCTCTTACTAGAGTCAGTCTAAACTCGATCTTACCCTCGACCTGTCCCTGATTCGACCCACCATAGATCCACAACTAGTTTGCTTTTCATACTAGTAGAGAGAGGTTATACAGATGGTCAACCCCTAAAATACAATATAGCCCTCTCTTTTTTTAAGGACTCACTCGCTAGATTTGTGCTTCACGGTTCTTCCTTCTTTTATTGATTTAAGATTATGGAGCATTGTATCCGTCACTCCCTATTGGACAACTAGTTATCTTTTCATACTAGTAGAGAGAGGTTATACAGATGGTCAACCCCTAAAATACAATATAGCCCTCTCTTTTTTTAAGGACTCACTCGCTAGATTTGTGCTTCACGGTTCTTCATTCTTTTATTGAGGGAAAATTCCAAATAAAGACCCGGAGTGAATCTATTTTCTCAAATAAGGACCAAAAGTGAACTTTGTGTCAAATAAGGACCCGAAGTGGACCCATTGTTTCAAATAAGAACTCGAAGTAAATTTTATGTCAAATAAGGACCCGAAGTGATCAAGTTAATCTCTATTAAGGACCTTAGCTCGCCGGCAAACATTTTCCGGCAATTAAAATAGGGGTAATTTTGTCAGAAATTTGTGATTGGAGAAAAAGAGAAAATTATAAATTGATTAAGTTTAGGTTATTCATTTAGATGTTTGCATTTTCTTCTTTCTTCTGCCCCCACTGCTCCTCAACGAAATTGCCGCCCGGTCATCATCGCGACTCAATTCTTGTCGCTCCTCGCCTTGCTCGACCAGCAGAGAATTTGGGTCTCCGCAAACAAAGAAAGAAGCATATGGTTTTCTTCTTGTTTTTGAATTCATGCCTCAACCAGCGGAGAATTTGGGTCTTCGACTTTGCGGAGGATCGTTACAAGGAATGGGGAGAACTTTGGTCTTTGACTTTGCAGAGGATGGGTACAAGGAATAGGGAGACCGTAGAAAATCGAGGGTTTTTTTGTTTCGGTTTTAAGATTTTTTAAATTTTCCCTAGATTTTTTTTGGATAAAATTGCCCAAACTCCGGTCGTCAAAAATGTCACATGCTTGATACCAGTAAGCTCAGGTCCTTATTTAGAATTGATTCAACTACTTCAGGTCCTTATTTGAGACAATGGATTCACTTTAGGTTTTTATCGACACACGGTTCATTTCGGGTCCTTATTTGAGAAAATTAGTCCACTTTGGGTCCTTATTTGAAATTTTCCCTTTTATTGATTTAAGATTCTAGAGCATTGTATCCGTCACTCCCTATTGGACAACTAGTTTGCTTTTCATACTAGTAGAGAGAGGTTATACATATGGTCAACCCCTAAAATACAATATAGCTCTCTTTTTTTTCTAAGGACTCACTCGCTAGATTTGTGCTTCACAGTTCTTCCTTCTTTTATTGATTTAAGAGTCTGGAGCATTGTATCCGTCACTCCCTATTGGTCCCTACTGGACTCAGTCCCAATGTTATGGCATGCACATGCCGATACATTGTACATGGACAGTGTTTTAAAATGTTGGGAAAAGGTTTCATAATCAATTCGCATCCTCACTTTTTAACAATAATGATCTGCTTTCGAAGTTCAAGCACTGGACGCTAGAACTTCGAATTGCATCTGCCGTCCAATGCTATTTTTGTCCAATCTATCTACCAAAGCGTCATGTTCTTTCCAGAATATAGACGGGGACGTTTGGAGACACACAGACAATCTAGCGAGAGATAAGCGCAGAAAACGAAATTGATACATATGATTTATGTGATTCGACCTAGTATGCCTAATCCCCGGGAAAGAGATGGACAAGATGCTCAATTATGATCCACAACAGCGTATTACAATGACTCGAGACAAAGTTTTGTGACCCTCATTACACGGTATAGTGATGGTGTTGTGGAGTTTGATAGAAGAAAATAATATTTAAGTGCAGAACTTTTACTACTAATGGCATATATGTAATTTTTATGTTACACAAGGAATAGAGCTTTTATTATTGCTAATACAAGCAAGTAATTTTCATCATAACTATGTATGCACTATACTCTTGCTATCCATATTGTGGCACCATGGTTTTTCTCCATCTGATTTTTTGAAACAATTTTCATGGAAAAAAATTTCTGTTGACACCTAAATTTTGACTAGGTTTTTAATTAGGTCTTAATTTCTTCTATTTTAAATTTTTTTTTTTCCTTTTTTTCTGATAATAAATAATAAATAATAAAAACAACAAAAAAAAAAAAAAACGAAAAAAAAAAAAAAAAAGAAGAAAGAGAAGAAACAGCCAAGTGGGGGCTGGGCCCTCGAGCCCAGCCCCTCCTTTTTTTTCTCTCACGCAGGCCCCCCACGGCCCAACCCCTCTTCCCCTCATTTTCTTCCTTCTTCTTCCTTCTTCTTCTTCCTGGCTCTTCACTTCTCCGCCTCTGCAGGCCACGCGCAGTGACAACGACGCACTCGAGGACACCTACGATGAAGAGGGGAAAAGTAGTAGCGACGGACACCGGTTCGGCCGAGAGAGAGGCCGGTCGGCCGCGCCAAAACTGCCGACCAAGGCCTCCGTCGACCAGCCCCCGCGCCTATAGATAGGGCACCGGATGGAAGAGAAACGGACACAAACGAAGACAGATCGAAAGCTTGCGAGCGCGAAAGCTTTCCTCGAGAGAGACTTCGAGGGAGGCCTGAACGCCAGCAAGCCCAGATCTGACGGCGGAGGAAGACCGGCTGGAGAAGAGAGGGTCGGATCCGAGCTTCGGGGGCCGAACGAGGTCAGCCGGAGGAGAGAGAGCCGTCGTCTTGAGCCGTGTCGCCGCCGTTCGCTTCAACATCGTCGCCCGTCTCGTCCGTCTCATCGTCGTCCTCCGACGCCGCCCGATTCCGTCCGTCTCGGCGTTGTCCCCCGACGCCGCCTCCTTCGACGCCTCCGTCGTTCCCCCCGCGCCGTCTTCGCGAAACCCCGGCCACCGTCCGCCCACGTCACCGCTGCCGAGTCACCGCTAGGTGACGTCACGGCTAGCACCCCCTCTTGGCGCTGCGGATTGCCAAAACTCGAGGGTTACGAGCGGTCGGGTCGGTAAGATCAAAACGGGTCGGATCCGGGTAGGATTCCGCGAATGTGTCGCGGGTGCAACTCGGGTGGGCAACATAGGACCCGATCGGATTCGGGTCGGCATTTGGGTAGGGTTTTCCGCCTAGGTTGGGTTTGAACGCGTGGGCCGGTTTTTGTTGGGCGAAAATTTTTTACAGAAAATGGGCCAAAAAATGGGTTTGGGCTTTTACAAAAAATCCCGAGCCGGGCCCGTTCTTTGGTCGATGACCCAGGTCGGTCCCACCCGGGGATCTGATCCGGTTCGTCTTTATATTATTATAATATAAAATAATATTTTAATAAATAATAAAATAATAAAAAATATGTTATTTTTGCAAAAATAAAAAATAAAAAATATTCCATATTTTCCCAAAAAGCCAAAAAGGTAAAAAAAAAACAAAAAGATTATTTATATTTTTAGAAAAAGATCAAAAATCCAAAAAATGCTTTTTATGTTCAAAAAATGAGAAAAAGACAAAAAAATGTTTTTCCTTCGCAAATGCGTGAAAAGCCCCCTAAAAAATCCAAAAAGCTTTAGGGTTTAAACAAGATTAGATACGAAAGGGTATTAGTAATTAACTAGTGTAATCAAGTTCTCGATTCTAATTTTTCTAGCTGCGCGAAGTGAGTATTTCTCCCGATACTTTGCTTGGGTTTCTAATCGATCCACCCCAAATCGATTAGTGGCGACTCCGTTTAAAAATTAACTCACATGTTAAAAACTTGGACTATTAAGTTGTGAATTGGTGGACTTGGGAGAGTCCGGACTAAAATAGACCTAGTTGAGCCATTAGCCTTCGCAAGGCGCCCGCCCCGATCGGGCATCTGAAAAAAAAGAGGTCGCGACAATTTCTTGTTTTCTTATTTATTTTTTCTCTTCAAATATTCATAGTCAAAACATATAGTTTCTCAAATTCTAATAAAAAAAGATAGGAAGTGTTTACTTCGCAAACTCCCTAAGCTCTCTCTTGAGTTAGGCTTTTCATTCTAAGTGAAATAGATCGAAAACCAAACTTAGAACTCAACCTTGCGTGTGTTTTAAGGGTGAGTAAGACAGACCGATTGAGCAATTGGACGAGGAACCGCTCGGACTGGACTGAATTGGCCAGTTGGGTCCAAGTCCTGAAAGTGCCATCTCTCAATTCCAAGGGGGAATTGGACTAACATTAGTAGAGAAGAAAATTTACCCCATTGATCCAAATCTCGTAAATTGAGATGTGTTGGGCCTCAAATAATACAAAATCAATCTTAGTCTTTAAGTGTTTTTTCATCTTTTAAATTTAATATATTTAAATAATGACATTAACGATTTCTTTTTAGTACGTGATAATATTTTTTACTCGTAATTATTTATATTTTATTATAATTTATTTTTTCATCATATTCATGAAAATTGATTGTGTGGGTCCTCTTAAGATTTTATCTCTCAATTTAAGCTTGCAATAAAAAAAACATAAAAAAGGAAAAAAATTGGGTGAAATGAAACTGGTTGAAAAAGTCATCTTGTTTCATCGCAAAATGAGCTGTCATTAGTTGACCATCACTAGGTCACTTGACGGAGGATGGCCAACTAAGTGACGGAGTGACGGCCAACTAAGCATTTTTTTTTTTTTCGTTTTAATTCTTGCTTGTTGACCCTCCTTTCCCATTATCTTCCAAAGAAAATATTCCTCTCTGCCTTCTCGTGACTAGATTCTCTTGCCAACTTGTTGCCAAAATAAAATAGAGACAATGACAATCTCCTTTGCTTCTCTCTTCAATCACTGCCACATTTTTTGCCCCTTTTTACATAGTCTGGAAGAATTAATTCCTTCGATCATGCTGGCTAAAATTTACAAGAGAAAAGCCTGGAAGATTTCTCTAATTGATTGGTTGGACCTCTTTCTATTTGCCCAAAAAAAGCCGACACCTCTTCCCCTCTTTTTTTTTGGTTAATTTCTGTTAAATAAGTGATCGGTTCCATTGGACCGAACCAAACAAGAAACCAATTACCCTTAATGTGTTTTAAAGTTTCAATGTGTCTAGGATGTGTGGTAAATTGCTAATCTAGTCCTAAATTTATTATCCGGATCTCATTTAAGTCATAAACCTTTCAATCAATTCAATATAATTAATAAAAGTATCAAAAAAGTTATAAACATGTTCCATTGGTACCAATACAGTTCAAAACCTTTCAATTGGATCAATTTAGTCCGAAACACTTGCACATTAATACCAATTCAATTCATCCAACTAATTTAAGCTAGAAATTGCTTACGTAAATGCCAAGCGTTTTACTTGACATGATTGGCATTGATATTGACATTTTAAAATAATTTTTTGATTTTTCTTTTCTTTTCTTCTTTTTTCTTTTCTTTATTTCTTTCATTTTTCCTTTTTTTTTTTTTTCGGCTACCGAGGGTCTCTCATAACCCTTGTCAGCCACTAGGCGAGGGCTAGCAAACCCTTGTCAGCCACAGGTGATGGTCGCGGCCCTCGCTTAGGCGATGGTCGCGGTCCTTGCCTAGGCGATGCCTTCGCGCTAGCGACGTGATGGCCCTTGAGTATTTGCAGATATCTGAATTAAATGGAGTAGAAATGAATCGACCAAAAATAGCTAGAAGCTACTGCAACTCTGCTGAAACTGTCAACGAGATTCGCGAAGAGCAAAAGGTGCCCATACGGCGTGGTGTGATATAAGTGCATATATTCTCGGCACCGCAATATTAAACACAGAAGGACAGAAACAAGCAGTACCAAGATTATTCACGCGGTTTGATATCTCGCACAAAGCCCTCGGACAAATCATATGATATGAACCCAGGACAGATCAGAATAGAAATAGGTCATACCGTATGGCATGATGCCATTTTATCACTTTGAACATTACTATGCTCGGTCTGAGGCACCGAATTCTATCATAAACATGGAACAGAGATTGATCTAGAGATAGCCCTTTTCTTTGCAGCACTGGATAGCTCCATCAAACATGTCCTCGATCCTGTACTTATACTCGAAGCCAGTGTCCAACAGCTTCCTCAATGAAAGGCTGGCGAGCCTGGGGCCTTTCACTTCCTTCAGGGACCTACAAAGATTTAAAAAACTCTGCTCTCAGTTCAAGAACAGCAACAGTAGATTTGTTAAATCATGAAATGGGATGCAGCAGGACTTACTCCGGTGAGGGTATCTGAAACTCCGGGTATCTTTCCGAGAGAAACTTGGACATCTCTTGGATGGTCATCGTGACTGAGGAACATATGTACCGGCCCTTGGCGTCGGGGTGCTTGAAGAGAAGATGTGTGCTCTCACCACGTCGTCCACATGCATGAGAGATGCTCTTGAGGAGAATGGAGTACTCATTCTCGTTTCCTGTTAATTTCGAACGGGATTTTCCGCAGTCAAATTAAGACTTAAAGGAAGTGTGTACCATTGAAATAAACATGAAGATATAAGCGGCACGGCTTATAGTCTTGTCTTCCTTTCTCATACATTTGACACTGAACGGAGAAACGTTGTTGAATTATGGAAATTATGCATCTTTTTGGCGACCAAATCTATCAAAGTGGTCATGAATATGACTATAATATGTAAGGTGTAAGCATATTATTGCAAAATCTATATATCTTATTGACCAATATTACTTGAACCCTTAATTATGTGAGTCTCACATGATCAATGATCTAGATAAATTTCACATACATAATACCAAAGCCAGCGAATTCTGGACAGATGAGGCGAACTTGGGGCAAATGAACGGTCCATGAACGAGTGAGGGAACGACTGTCACCACCTCCAGCCCGTGCCTCTCTCCGAACTAGAGAACTGCCTTCTCGGTCAAACGTCTTTGAGATTGCGTATGAAGCTGCAAACCTCGTGATTCCTCTGACGGAGTCAATCGCTCCACGAGTCCTCATCCAGTATATCAGCGTTGGAGTTGTTAAGTTGAACTGCATACAAGCTTGAGGTGTTCACAACCCGCTTCACGGTCCTGGAGTTCAGCAGGCCCTTAGGATGCCTAACGCTCCATCGATGCATCTTTTGGTGACGACTGGCTCTGGCTCTCTGTCCTCGAAGTCCACCGGGGTGGCAACGTGGAAGACTCTGACACAGCCATCAATGGCTGGATCGAAACTCTCGAGGTCGCCAAGGTCGGCAGTGAGGGTTCGGAGCCTTTCCGATGCTCCTGGCAGATTTTTCAAGAAGTTGATGTCTCTGGTGCCATCTGATCAGTACAAATCGCTCATTTATTTCATAGGATGTGGATGTGTCGTGTTAATAGGAGAAATCGATCTAGAGAAAATCAACAGATACAACATGGTCTTTACCAAAAAAAAAAAAAAAACAGATACAACATGGCTCATTCAGGATATAATCTGAATACACCATAAAACTTAGCAATATGGACTGCAAGAAAAGCTTATTCAAGAGAGCGTGAGAGAGTTCATATGTAGAACAAGAGCAAGAGATTTTGTGTTAGTCACCTAGGCATATGGAAAATGTTTATATCTGATAATATAAGGAACTATTTGGTAACCATCTAAACAGTGCCTGATTCTGATTTTTTGTTCCCAGAATCAGTTTGAGATGAGAATCGCGTTTGGTAAAATTTTTGTTCGCGGGACCAAATTTGTTCCCGGGAACAGATTGGGAAGAGAGTCAAGAATAAAAAAAAAAAAAAGTTGATTCTTGTTCCGAGAACAAAATTGAGAATGAAAACTCTTCTTCTTCTCTTTTCTTCTTCTTCATCGATCGCCATCCTGTGACCGCCGCCTGCCGCCGCTAGCAACTGGTCCGGCGAGCACGCCGGAGGCTCACCTAGCCCCATCGGTGGCCAGGCGGGCCTTGCCCAACCCTGGTGAGGCTCCCCTAGCCACCGGCGAGGTTCGCCCAGCCCCGCCGGTGGCCGGGCAAGCCTCGCCCAGCCCTGGCGAGGTCGGCCTGGCCATCGGCGAGGCCGGGCGAGCCTCGCCTAGTTGCCGGCGAGGTTCGGTCGACGAGGGCTGGCCTCGCCGAGGGTCGGCGACGCTCCAGTGAGGTCGCCAGCCCTCGTTTAGCCGGTCGCCGAATCGGCGACCGGCCTGAAGAAGAAGAAGAATAGGAGAAAAAAAAAAAGAAAAAAGAAAAAAAAGGGAAAAAAGGAAAAAAGAAAAGAAAAAGGAAAAAATATAAATATTATTTAAAAATTAAAAGAAATTGATTTGGAACGGAATCAATTAACATGGTACCAAACGCAATTCTATTCCAGAATCAGAAATTTTGGATAGTTAACAAACGTATTCTTTTACTTAGAATCAGTTTCCAGGAACAGAATAAAAAATAATCATTTCTTGTTAGAATCTGTTCTCAGGAACAGAATTGTTACCAAACGCGCCCTAAGAGAAATCTAATCATCATTAACCAAGTCTATCGCCATTAACTTAACCCATATTTAGTCAATCTTATGCTTTTTTGTGCATGAAAAGCACCATATGATCTCTTTTTGACTGAATTCTGATCAAAATCATCCTTGACACTTGAAATGGACAGAGTATAAAAAATTTCTACAATGGCTAACGCCCAAACCTTTCTGCGTTTATTTCTCCACAAACACAGACCACTTGAAACACGTACGTATTGTGCATGCACAACCAGATCAGAGCATGTACGGTCAGCACAGAACATCAGTTAGAAGAACTTTACACTTGACCAGAACTCATGCCAATCTCCATGTCCAAGCAGGAAAGGACTTACCTAGGTCGGGTGTGACAGTGGCCTGGACCGAGTAACCATGTTCGAGGAACCTCATGATGAGCCATGAAGCTATGAAGCCAGTACCGCCCGTCACGCACACCGTGCCTCTGTTGCCTCCATAACTTGGAGAAGTGAAGAGCTTCAAGTTTCAGAAGGCACCAAAGTTTTCCGAGTGACCTTGATGTTTTGGCCAGCAGAGTCTGCTCGCGTCTTCCTTACAAGGATGCCACGTTGAAAAAGAGGGTGTGACCAATTCATTAAGCTCTCTCTAAGAGTTATATGGATATTGTCCGATTTGAATGATAATTACTCGATCTACTTTTCTTCGATCTGTTGCCGCCATAACCTAACACCAAAGTGTTGGATGAAAAGAAATCCTTCATTTCGATTCGATTAGTACTTAGAAATATTTATAACATAAGTTGTAGGCCCCAGCTCATTCTGTACAAAAAACTTCTCATTCCAAGAAACTTTTCGCTCCTTTTGAGTCAAATGTTTGATCTTGTTAATGAACTTCCCAATCATCCTTTTCTTTTCTTTATTTTCTTCTTTTTTCTCTAGTTTTCTCTTATAGTTTGAGGGATTTGCGGTGGCTGCGAAGGTCACTGGCCATAGTGAGGGTTTGTGGGACCTCACCGACCATAATGAGGGTGTCACAGTCCTCACCCAGGTATGGATGCGGGGAAAGTAGGTGTGACATCCTGAAATTCGACCCCGTCTTGATTATACGAAATTGTTGTTTCGTCGACGTGCTTATGGTTAACTTACTCGGAACTGATCACTCACGAGTTAACTAATCTATTAGGTGAGGTCGTTAAGGGATATAAACGTGACATACTAGAGAATTCGATCGGAAATCGACTACTCGACCATAATAATTGGCAATGGTCAATACGATATCGTTATAATCGATTAACGATCGGATATAAGTCTATTTGACGAAAACACGTAATTGAATTGCGGGTGATTCCGCACAATTGTCATATTCGCGTTGAATGGCAACAACCCGATTTTCTATCGATATTGTACTCAGGACACGTAATTGAAATCTCACGATTTTTATGACAACCAAACATCGTCTACGAGTCGGAGATGCACAAACGTGGATCGAAAATTATCGACCATGGGTCAAACGCGCTAAAATCCCTAAAAGCTACCCGATAGGTTAGGTCGCACTAAAATCACGTTCGGTCGATTTTAATCACAAAATTGAATTCGGTTTCGGGGATCGGACATTCGAGTGTATCACGATTCATTTATAGGACGTCGTCTCATCTTTCGGCAAATTTTCATTGAGTCCGGAATTTTTGCAGAAAATCGATTTTCGGACAAACAAGAAAAATAAAGGAAATTTGGATCAAGAGGAAAAATTGTATTTTGCTGCCCAAAAGTGGATTATTTGTGAGAATTGAGGACTAAATTGTGATTGGGTGATCCCATGACTTTTGTGGCAAGAGGAATTTTGAGGCATGTGATGATGGTTAGATATTTGCTTAAGGGTTTTGGTTGGTTGATGTTTTGACTTCAAGGTTTCCTCTCTCTCCACCTCTTTCCTTTCCCCTCCCATGCGTGCCTTCCCCCTTGCTGCCGACCTCCCCCTTCTGCTTCTTCCCCCTCACTTCTTCTTCTTCACCACTCCACCAGCCCACCCCACGTTCCCTCACTCTCACGCCCCACTCCACCCACAGCAACTCCATCATCATCCCACCAACCCACACGTCCACAGCCACCATCCACTCTCCACCGCCCAACCAGCTCCACACATCCCCTCACGCCAGTGTCACCTTCCATCTCCTCATCCATCTCATGCCGCAACACAGCTCCACGCCAATAGCCCCTCCACTTCCAGCGTCCGGGAGCTCTACGCAACCAGTCACCACCGCCCAGCCTTCCACCGCAACACCAACTTCACACCTCACGCCGCAAGCTTCGCCCATCCGTTCCACCGGCCACCAGCTTCGCCCAACTCGTCTCAGCACCACCCTAGCTCCACAGCTAGTAGCTCCATCTTCACCATCCCTCATCACCTTCACACCAGCACCCACCAGCTTAGTCCTTGTTGCCGTTCCAACCCACCACACCTCAGCTGCCCGCCAGTCCAACGCCTCAGCCCAGCTCCAGTCAGCAGCCACCAACCCACAAGCAATCGCCTCACCACGCCAGCTAAGACCAGCTCAGCCCTCAGTCCTCAAAACCGAACTAGCCTTAGCTGAGACTTGTAGGGTTGGTTTTAGTCGCCGTTATGCCTCCGTTGGAGACACTGTTGTCTCGGGTTTTCACCGCCGTCGCGCCGCTATCGCTGTGAACCCACTACCGTCCTAATCCGGTGAATTTACTCCATAATCCTTGATTAGGTTGTTAATTGCGCTTAAGGGATTAGTTTAGCCTTAAGATGGATTAGTGTTAATTTAGTTTGGTTATTAGCCTTAAGATGAATTAGTGTTAATATATTTTGGTTAGATTATCCTTAAGATGGATTAGTGTTAATCTAGCTGGTTAGATTAGTACTAATGATGGTGATTTAGCTTGATCTAGTGGATTTCTCTCTGGATTGGTTTATTGGATACTCGTCGTTTGCCATTTTTTTGGGTTAAAATATGCTCAGATTTTGAGGTTGCTTCCCCCTTGAAAAATGTTCTAAACATCTTCAATTATAACATATATTTTACTCAAGATTTTATGAATTTACCAGAACAAAATTTTAGATTCGTTACATGCAAAACAGAATCTCAATTTGTGTTGGAATCAGTGATCTTTTGGTGTTTAAAGGATTTTTATTAACTCTTAGTGTTCGATTTTCGAAAGAGTTTCTTCACAAAAGTTTTTCATCACATCTTGTAGTTTAATACAGTCAAGTTTCAAATCAAACGGACAAGTTTTCGATATCGAACCAAACTGATTTTGGAAAACAAAATTTCTGGACACGGACACAATTTTGGTTACAGTTTGGGCGATTTACTGCTCTCATTATAGAAAGATATGGGTCAAGATGTTTCATGAAAAGTGTTCATTTAAGTGTCCTTTATAATATATTCAAATTTGAGAATTTTCTGAACTCGTTTGATTATGTTTCTGAAATTAATCTTGGAGACCCGCGAGTAGACTCGGTTTTCGCCGGTTAGGGATAGTTGCGGTTTTGTAGTTGTTCTTGGTATCTTGCTTGCTGGGAAATGAATATGTTGTGATTTGGTTGATATGTTGAGAACTCATACGTGGTACTATGAGAATGGTTGTTCTATGATGATTGTTTGTTATTATTGTAAGAGATGACCTTTGGGCAGTTAAATAGAAGGAAAATTTAGGTGTTGGGTTTGGACACCAAATCTCATTTGCTCAATAAAACGACGAGATTTTAAACTAGGTGCGTGCAAAGTTTGACGGATTAATTTTGGATACACAAGCACCTACGAATTTATTTTGGAAAGTTTTGAACAAAAGAAAATGGTGCAAGGTTTATTGTTTAAAAATGGATTTTAGTGTTATGGGCTAATTGACGAAAGAAAATAAATGGGTTGATTCACGATGTGCTTGCATGGTCACTAAGTGGAACCCATCTTGATACGTATGATTACGCGGGACGATGTTCCTGTGTGGAATGCCGTCTAGGCGGAGGATGCTAGACGTTGCCGTTCACGGATGGATTTCGGAACGAAGCTCTTGTGTGGAATGTCGTCTAGGCGAAGGATGCTAGACGTTGCTATTCGCGGATGGTTTCGGAATGAAGCTCCTGTGCGGAATGCCATCTAGACGGAGGATGCTAGACGTTGTCGTGCTCGATGGAGCGGGATGACGCCCGGTTATGCCAGATGACCGCCGACTGTTGAGTTGGCTGTGACCAATGGGTCGTAATAACTAGAACGCGTCTGAATGGTTGTGATAGCTGCGCTTGATTATGGGACAAAATTGTGTTACACGGTATGGGACGTGTCATAATGGTTTGGTCTTATAATCGAGACCCATGTGATTGAAATAATGTGTTCCGGTTGTTAAATTATGCTTGCTGCACTGATAATAGCATATGTGATGAGCTAACGTGCAGGTATGCATCGAGGCCAGTGAGTTCTGTATGGTGCATGTTTAGGACCGCCTTCAAGGCGAATTTGCGTCCTAATTGGGTTTTAGGGTTTTGACTTACTGAGATTTATCTCACCCCGTTGTGGTTAACCCTTTTTTAGGTCCTTAGTATGGAGGTGCGTCCGGTATGGTTTTGAGTTCCGTGGGATATGGACGTAGTTAATACCTTCTACCTTATCCCCAGGCCAACCGGTATCGTGAGTTGATTGTGACTACAGTGTGGGTCGACGAGGGTTTGGGCTACGACATGCCTCACTGTTTCCAGGCTTGGTATTTGACGAATTCAAACGAAGATCGGGAGGGTCCCATGCATGGTTTTGATGGGCCGCGTGTAGGAAGTGGGGTTGTGCAGGACAACGACCCCATGGACATAGACATTCCGGAAGGTGTCATGGTAGATCCAAATACCGAGCTAGTAGGGCTAGGGGAGCCATGTTCGCCTGGTGACTTACCCGACATCCTATGTAGTACCGATACGGACACGCGACACGACACGACGCGACATGCTGACATGTCATTTCTCAAAAACTAAAGAATTCCGACACGTTTCGACACGTTATATATTAAATAAATATTTTTATATATACATGATTAATTATTATATTTAAATTAATTTATTCAAATTCATAAATAAATAAATAATAAAAAAGAGCCTATAATAAATCTATACTAATAACATTAATAAATTTATTCATAAAAATTTGGAAAGACATTTTTTGACTTTAACAAAAGTTATCGATGAAATAAATAACTAACGAGAGATTATAGTCAAAATTTATATTTTTCTACGATGATAAAAATTTATCATTATTTAACATCTAGTACTTTTATTTTTTGAAATTACTTTTTAGCCCGTCTATTTATTTATTTTTTAGACTTACCATGTATTAATAAAGTTATTTAACGTTCAATATTTTTTAAGGGCTAAATGGGTCCCACCCATTTATTTCAGCCTCTGTTTTCTTCCCCCACCCCACCCACCGCCTGCGCTTGTCACTTCCCAAAGTCATGCTGCACGAGGCTTTCTTTCTTCCCCAGAAGCCGTCGTCTCTCTCCTTGCTCTTCTTCCTAAAATTGAAAAAGCAATCAATAAAGTAACAGCCCAAAGGGCAAAAACCCTAGCAATCGCCTTCTTTCTCCTCTCCCTTGCTCGGTCTCCACCTCTCTCACCGTTGCCTCGCCTAGGGGTGTGCAAAAGAACCAGGATCCGCCCGACCGCGTGGAACCGGTCCGATTCCGGTTCCAATTTATGGGAACCGGTGGGTACCGGTCCGGTTCCTGATTCCATAGGTGGATCCACCCGCTCGCCCACCCGGACCGGACCGATTAATTTTTAATATTAAAAAAAATTACTAAAACAAACCCTAGCGAAACCGGACCATTTTCCCTATTTTCCCCTCTTTTCTTCTTTTCCCTCACACGGGCTAGGCCCAATCCATTTTCCATCTTTTCCGCGGTCCGACCCTCTCCTCTTCTTCTTCCTCCTTCCTTCCTCGTGCTGGACGGTGGACACCACACTCGGTGAAGACTAAAGGCACGTAGGACGACCTAGGGCAGAGAGAGAGGAGGGTAGACCAACGACGAAGGGGATGCCTCGCAGGAGCCACCAATGCTGCCGAACGGAGCAGCGCGAGATCCGGCGAGAAACCCGGATGGAGGGGACGTCTTGGAGGACGACTTCGATGCCGAGCAGGCCTACGCGGAGAAGACGGGCTGAGACGTCGATTCGGCCAAGAGGGAGGCCTGTCAGCGCGCCCAGGACCGGCAGCGGAAATGCCCCTGTCGACCAGACCCTACAGCCAATAAATAAGGCCTCCTGGAGCTCAATGAAGGGGGGTCGAGTAGAGATGATGTGAGAGAGAGAGAGAGAGAGAGAGAGAGAGAGAGAGAGATCTGTGAGACGTTGAAAAGAGAGGGGGAGATCGAGTGAGATCTAAGAGCTGCGAGTAAGGGTAGAGTGTGAGGGAGAGAGCCGCTGTCGACCACCACGCTTGAACTGTAGCCGACGACCCACCCCGCCTTCTCTTTCGCGTCAAAATCATGGTAGATTTCGTCCCCCTTTGTTCTCGACTTTTCCGATATGGGGTCGGTTTCCCAAGGATCTCGGCTCGAGTTGTGCGAGGAGGACGGACGTAGCTCGATCTGTTGAGCTCGTCCGCCGCCCGACATCAAAACCCTAGTGACCCGCGATGCCACAGCTTGCCTTCGCGTCGACCACCACGCCAGCAGCCGCGAGCGCCCTTCGCCCGCTCGCCCATCACCGCGACGCCACAGCTCGCCTTCGCGTCAAGATCGGTTCCCGGTCCGGTTCCCGGTGGATCCATGCAATAAACCGGTGGATCCCGGTTTCAATTTTTTTAACCGGTCCTTAGCGGGCGGTTCCGGTTCTAGGTCGGGAACCGCCCGCTCGGACCATGCACACCCCAAGCCTCACCTCCGTTCCCCCTTTGCCATCGTAGCCTCGCGTCCTAGCCCTCCATCGCGGCGTTGCGTTTTATATCTCGGCGTTGCGGTCGGCGATCGCAGCCCTCCCTCGCCGTCACTCGTAGCATCGCCTCAGCTCCCTCACCCTTGCCTCCACCCTCCATCACCTTCTTCCCCTCACACTTGCAGATCCGCCCACAAACCTTCGGACACGCTCCGACGCGCATGTCGAAAAGAGTTGATCACGTGTCGGAAACTCCAACACGTGTTGACCATATGTCCGAGCGTGTCTAACACATGTCGAGGTGTTCGACACGACACGGAGGGCCTCTGAATGTGTCCGTGCTTCCTTGCCAACATCTTGCTTGACCTCGGATTTGGATATTAGAGTAGAGGTTGTAGGAGTTGGTAAAAATTGTACAGTTGGATGTCAACCTGACCTCGACTTCTTTTGTTAGCAGGTTGTACAAGAGTTCACTTTTAGTAGTCTTGTAAATATGAACTCGTAGGGTTGACTTAGTTATTGTATAAATCATAGAAAAAGAAATAAAATGGTATGTTTTTACTATGCATGTGTCTGTTTGTTGGCCGGGTGTTTATTTAATTTGCTTCTGCATGTGCTTAATTGAAAGATAAAAAGAATGAGTCAGCAACACATCCTAGGAAGTCGCATTTCTAATCGATTGCCGAGAGATGTGCGGGTGCTCGGGATTCAGAGCGTGACAGTAGGTGTTGTCACGCCCCGAACCCTGAGACACGCGAACAACCCGCCATGGTCATGCAAGTGCGACATTCCCAGGTAGTGTCGCCGACCCCATTCATTTATTATTGCGCAAGCGGGCCAATCCTGAAACAATTGGGCCCAAAGCGAAACCACGTCCTATATCTATGAGGTACCCTGACAAGCACGGCCTCTTGGATCCAGACCATGGTCCTAATTAGCTCATAGATCCAATTACTATCAGGATCGGGAAAACTATACACCTGCTCCATAATCTGCACTGGGATACCATAACACTCCGGGGGTTCTGCCATCTACAGTCCTTAAATTTTGGCCTACAACGGGATGAGACATTGTCTTAGCAAGTTCACCCCCTAAACCCCTATTAGAAAGAAAATACGTCTAAGGGTGGCCTAGCCATACAACACAGAAGACTTACCTCGTCTTATTTCCTTCCTGCAGGTTAGTACAATTCATATCACTCAATCACATGTAGTAATAAGAACTTCATCAACTGGAACACAATCACTTTCACATAATCAACAATCACACTTAGCACGCATTCCAATTTTCATTCATTCACTACCACACATGAACATAGCTTACTTGTAGTTCGGCTATCTACTGACATTTAGCCAGGCATCATCTTCCCACCTTGGAGCACGGCTTCGTCATTACGTCGACGTCGATCCCGAAAGAGCATGGGCCCAGAATCTACCGCGACTCGCATCCGTTGTAAGGGACATCCCATATAGGGGCAAATCCGGCTCAACAGCCCAGGACAATTTCCACTTAATTATTACACGACCAATCCATACTCAGCCCAGGACACTTTGCATTTCATTCAATGCTTCAATTTAAAAATAGTGATCCCGGCATCTTTTTTTCATATTAAAAATATTCCACAAATTATTCACGTATGTGGGGGCACGTTAATTTCAAACCAGAAAATCAATATCTCACTTTTTCAAATCCCACTATTTAATATAATTCTTAAATCCAATTTTGGTATCAAAACCCGACACTTGAGATTTTATGAATAAAATCTCTATTTTTCACAATCAACATTCAATTTGCATTATCCACTCATCAAATTCAAAATCTGAGTATACAACAGCGATCAACGCGAAATTTTGAGAATTTAAGGTCTCGAAATAAGTTTCAAAATTTATTAAATAATTAAATTTATTCCGAAAATTAATTAAAAATAATATTTTAATAATTTCGAATAATAATATATTATTACATTATTAAATAATTTCGAAATATTTATTTATTCCAAAAATAATCAATTAAAGCCAAATCATTATTACACTAACCTAAATTTCAATTTAGCTTTAATTAAACATACCCTAAACTAATCACACCCCTTAATCTAATCCACACTTAAATAAACTAAACTAACCACCTAAGCTTACTTAACTTAGACTAAGCACACTTAAGGCATCATTAACCCTCTAATCGAGGTTTAGGAGGCTAAATTCACTGGAATCGCTTTGGATGAGTTCCCGGCGAAGACAATGGCGAGGTGGTCGGAAAACCTCTTCGGGCGGCACCAAAAGAGGACTGGAAGGCACCCGAAATGGGCCTTGAAGGTCCGGAACTTGGGCTAGTTCACGGCTGCCGACCTTGGCCGGATGGAGGGTGCTCGGCGGCTGGTTGGGCAGGAACGGCCGAGATGGGCGGCGGTAGCTCGAGCGAGGTGGAAGCGGCGGCTCCGCGGCCAAGCAGGACCTCCGGCGATGGCTGGTGACGAGGAGCAGCAGCTGGACGGAGGAGACGACGGCCGGGCTTAGGCGGAGACGGCGCAACAGGCTGGCCGGCAAGCGTGCGCGCGGGGCTTCGCGTGCGGACGGCGGCGACCGCGACGGCTGCGACAAGCGGGCGAGCGGCGAAGGGGGCCTCAGGCTGCTGGTTTCCGGTCGCAACTTCTCCCTCTCTCTCCTCCAAAATAAAAAAAGAAATCCTAAGGAAGAAGAATGAGTTGATTGGTGGAAGTGAAAGCCCCACTTTTTGAGGGCAAATTGGCTCTTGCCACTTGTCAACACCCCCATTCACTTTGGCCCCAACCATGATATCACATGATGTTTCCACTATCTCAAATCTTTCACAACCTTTCTCCAATGGGTCCAATTTTATCCTCCGCCGTGGCATACGAATTTGAATTTTTGTACGTCATGTTCTTTCAATTTCATTCAATTCTCTTCTAATTGAACCAAATTGAAGTCCATAAAATTAATCCAATGTCACCACACTTTAATTCACCTTTTTACTTGACCATAGAACCATCTTGAGTCCCAAAAGTACGACCAAAAGCAGGCCGACCAATTTTCCCGAACCAAATTAACCATACTCTGATTTTTCGCTGAAAACTCGGCTTGCATGAAAAATCTTCCGAAGATGAGTCAATGTTCCCAAAATGACTTGTGACACACCAGAACTTCCAATTTATAAATTAGCTTTCAATTTTACAGTTAATTTCACTTTGGCACGATACTAGCGTATCTTGATATACCGGGTAGCTTTTAGAAATTTTCGTGCATTTGACATGTGGTTGATCATTTTCAAGCCACAATGTATATTTTTGACATATTGGCGACTCTCGGTTGTCGAGGTAATCTCGAGATTTCAAATACGAACACAGGGTACCCAAACGACAGAAAAGCCGGTCTAGTGCCGATCGACAAGAATTGTGCGATCTGGTGGAATCACCCACACTTGATCACATGCCTCTGTCGAGTCGACTTATCTCCGGTCTCTAATCGATTTTTAACTGTGCCATAATGACCCTTGTAGATTAGCTCGGTCGAAAGGTCGTTTCCTAGTCAAATTCTCGAGTATGATGCATTAGAATCTCTTAACGGCTTCACCTGATAGACTAGTTTTCATATGAGTGGCCGACTCAAGGAAAAGAACTATATATGCGAAGATGAAATGCCCGTCTCATTTTATTAAAAACAGAATTGGAAAATCAGGATGTCACAGGTGTGCCATATTATAATTCCTTGTGGTCAACCTCTCCCCCTCTTGGATTGGCTCGAACCCTTACTCGGCAACCTACTTTGGCCATGGTTGAGACCCTAGACTAGGGAAAGGAAATAGGAAAAGTAAAATAAAGGGAAACAAAGATAAAATTCAGAAAAATTTTCAAGAAAAATTCTAAAAATCGTCCATTCACATAAAATGTTTGGTGTTTAAGTTTGTGATTTATAGTTACAATTGACCGGAACAACTATATTAATAAATTGCCAAAAGATTTAGAACAAAATGGATCATATTAGAAAGCTTAAAATTGAATTGATTGTCGTATAATAATTTTAAGACAATTTAGATATATAGCTTGGCATTGTAGAAAAGGACGACTATCATGCTTTTCAATGGCTAGGGGAGGAAATGTCTCTTCCATTGTCCTGCTCAAATCATTAGTAAAGGTTGGTACTCAGTGTCAATTGAGCATAGGAGGGTGCCCACATAGTGAAGGAGAAAATATTGACAGCAAGGACAACTTAGCAAAAAATGAGTCCCTTTATTTTGCGGCACGTGTCCCAAAACGGCCTCCCAAAGTCAGTCTCTGTCTCCCTCCCTTACCTTCTCTTCCTCTTACCGTCCTCCTCTTTCTCTCTTTCCACCGGACCCCTTTTCTCTTCTTTTTTCTTTTATTTTATTTTCTTCTTCCTTTCACTCCAATGGGGATGACCACAGATGTAACCACCACCTCCTCATTGCCATCTCGATCCTCCGTCATCGAGCTCCAGCTCAACCGGCAAACTTGAGCCTCCGATTTTGGATCTAAGGTTAAGCGATCCCTAGAATTGTGATCTAGAGCTCAGCTCGACCTCAAATCTAGCTTGGTTCAAGGTCGACCAGGGTCGGCTTAGGCAACGGTGTCAACACGCGCAAAACTTCGACATCCTGGTCAACGCAGGTGCAAATGCAAAAGATGTGGGAGGAGTTGGATAGGAGGCGGCATCGCTGGAGGTCGAAGAAGAAACAGGCATAGATGGAGGCAATGTGCCGGAAGCAGTGGCGGTGTGTCTGAGGTGGGGCTCGAGGTCAAATTAGAGAAGGGAAAAGGGGCTAGGCGGAGGAGAGAGAAAAAGATGAAGATGTGAAGAGAGAGAAGAGATGGTGAGGGAGGGAGAAGTGGAGACGGAGACTGATTTCGGGGGCCATGTAGGACATACATCACAAAATAAATGAACTCGTTTTTGCCGAGTCGTTGTCAGAATTACAGCCAATATTTTCTACATAGTGAAGACCCTATTGCTTGTCAACTTTCTTGAGCTGTCTAATTTGGACTTTTGCTAGATAAGTTGCACTTACCATTATCGTTTGACACATGACAGTCATTCACATGGTCTTTTCCTCTCGTGATAAAACTGTGGAAAACTACACCGCCCCGATAGGCAGCCTCCAATAATTGACACATTAGTTCGCGTCAGGAAAATGATTACATGACAATTTTTTTTTCAAGCTCGCTATAAATTACTATTTTCATAATAGTCCAAAGATAATTATGCCAGCAAAGCAAATTCATACATGGGGCTCTGTTGACTATTATTGGTCTTGGCGTAGCGTTCGTGAAAAGCCATTGAAGCATTGGTGTCGCGCTCCTCCGACCACCCACCCGAACACGAGGATCGTGATTTGCGGATCCGACTCTGGCTGCTATCAATGAAGCAGAGTGGCCAGGCCGAATCCGGATCTGTCCTCGATGCACTCAGTGCCAAGCACCTAATCTGACTTTATTGTGCTCGATATAAAATAAGAAATCGACAAACGCCATAAGTTCATTATACGTAAGTGCCATGCATAAGTACATACATAAGTATCCTCGGATGAGACAAAAACGGCGATTTGAGTGAGCTAGGTGCAGCTTCAAATGTAACCATTTTCTCTGCAGCTCCGAACAGCTCCATCGAACATGTCCTAGAGACCATGCTTCAACTCGAAGCCGATGTCCAAGAGCTTTTTCGATGAAAGGCACGGCATCAAATAACCTTTAATTTCCTTTAGAGCGCTGAAAAATTAAGAAGCCCTTTTGGTTAGTGCCAAAGCAATGGTATCGTACAACCTCTTAAGTACTTAGAATTTTCGAAATATATGAACATCGTCAATTCGTAGATCTGCATAAAAATTTCGACTCCGCGCACAATCAGATCAATTCGAAATAAAGAAAATGTATATTCGACAATTCTCGAAGAGGAACATGAGAATCGAAAAAGCTTTTCCTCTGTGACGACACTGAAAGTTCCGGGAACCTCTGGGAGAGAAGCTCGGTCATCTCTTCGAGGGTGATCACGTCGGAAGAGCAGATGAACCTGCCTTTGGCCGAAGGGTGTTCGAAGAGGTAGATATGCGCCCTCGCCACGTCGTCCGGATGCACCACCAATGTCTTGGATGAACACACATTCTTATATGGGTTTGCGTCTCCTGCAATATATTAAGGTACATCAAAACCTTAATTTCTCGTCTTAACTCGTATGAATAATCGAAATTGGGTCGTGCTCGACACCAGGCCAAGGCTCCTTCACCGTCCGACTAATTTGCTTTGGTTGTAAGAAATTAGGACATGTCAAGTTCAAGTATCCTGCTTGCAAGAGAAGGAGGGAGGAAATCAAAGAAATACAAGGCAATGGAATCAGCTTGGAGAGATTACAGTATCTCTAGTGAAGAGGAGAGAAAGCAAAGGCGAACTTCTGTTTAACGGCCAGTGCCAATGCTATGGAATAGGTAAAATAGCTTTCTTGATTGGTGATTTTCGATGATGATTTTGATTTTGCATCGGAAGAAATGTCTGTCAAGTGGAAAAGGGTTTCAACAAAGAACGTTGTGCTGAATAAGGAAAATGGGACTCTATAGGAAGAAAATACAGAAACAGAAACAAGAAAGGTTTGAAGAACGAAAGTGCGTTTTATGCAGTATTCCCAATAAGAAAGTGCGTTTTATGCAGTATTCCCAATAAGAAAGGCAGAGTTGCTTGATATAGCATGGATTGAAAAAGACAGTGGAGATGTTATGGATTTCTTACAGTACATGGCAACATATATGGCGCATTAAGCTTCACAAACAGATATTTTCAACAAAATCCATTATCATGTCATAAGTGCTTCTGCTCGCAGTACTGCAATATCAAATACCCAAGAGCAGAAATATACAGTACCAAGATATTGTATGCGGTTTGATATCTCGTACATGGCCCTTAGAGAAATCAGTTTTCACAAGCTGTGCTAGTTACACGGTACGCATTTTCTCGACATGTTTCTCTATTCTTTCTGCATTTTGTTTAGAGGACTATATTCAGCTCGGGTCAGAAAAGAAATAGGTCACACCATTATACGGAGTCATGCCAGCTTTTTAGTACTCCAAACATCACTACGCTTGGCCTGATTTACCTTATTCTGTTATATGCATGGAATGGCTTTGGCAGATCTAGAGATACCCCTTTTCTTTGCAGCATTGGATGGCTCCGTCAAACATGTCCTCAATCCCATACTTATACTCGAAACCTGCGTCCAGCAGCTTCCTTGACGATAGGCGGGTGAACCTTGGGCCTTTCACTTCCTTCAAGGATCTACAAAGATTTGAAAAGCTTTGCTCTCAGTTCAAGAACAGCAATATTAGATCTGTTAGATCTTGAAATGGCATATAACCGGACTTACTCTGGTGAGGGTATCTGAAATTCCGGGTATCTTTCGGAGAGAAACTTGGATATCTCCTCGATGGTCATTGTGGCCGAGGAACATATGTACCCCACCTTGGCATCGGGGTGCTCGAAGAGGAAGGTGTGTGCTCTCGCCAGGTCGTCTACATAGGGTATTCATTCTCGTTCCCTGTTCATTTCGAACCCCAATCTAAGATCTGAGATTCTTTGTATCATCGAAATGAAGATAAACATATGAATGGACACTTCCTTTGTCATATACTTGACATTAAACAGAAACATTGTAAAATTTTGGAATTTATGTATCATTTTGACGACCAAAACAATCAAATTGGTCATGAATTTGACTATAATACATAATATGTAATCATGAAAAGTTATTGTAAAACCTATAGTCATGTAGATCAATATTATTTGAACCACAGCTTATATGAGATTTCTGGGGATATCACGTGATCAATGGTACAGGTAGACTTGACTTACATGATTTATGTTGATCACGTGATATCTTTTCGTGTATCACATTACCTAATACCAAAGCCAGCAAAGTTCGGACGGATCCGGCAAACTTGGGGCAAATGAAGGGCCCGTGGACAAATGTGGGAACCACGGTCACCACTTCCAGTCCATGCTGCTCGCCAAACTCGAGAACCGCCTTCTCAGTCAACGTCTTTGAGATCGCATACGAAGCTCCAAACCTCGTCATTTCTCGGAGGGACTCGCCATCGCTCCAGGGGTCCTCATCCAGTATATCGGCCCTGGAGTTGTTGAGTTGAGCTGCAGCCGCACTCGAAGTGTACACGACCCGCTTCACTGTCTTGGAGTTCAGGCAGGCCCTCAGGATGCCTAACGCTCCATCGATGGATCTTTTGGTGACAACTGGCTCTGGCTCTCTGTCCTCGAAGTCCACTGGGGTGGTCACGTGGAAGACTCCGACACAGCCCTCAATGGCTGGGCTGAATCTCTCAGGGTCGCTAAGATCGGCAGTGAGGATTTGAAGCCTTTCTGATGCTCCTGGGAGATTTTTCAAGAAGCTGATGTCTCTTCTGCCATCGGATTGGAACGAATAGGTTATTCGCGTCGCAAATAAAAGCTCAAACATTTAATGGGAAATTGATGTGCTAGGTTAACCGGAGAAAGCAGTCCAGAATAAATTAACTAACATGACTCATTCAGAAAACACTCTGAATTACAGCATTAAACTTAGCAACAAGAACTGGAAGAAAAGCTAATTCAAGAGAGAACAAGAGCAAGAGATTTTATATTAGCCACCTCGGCATATGGCAAATGTGCATCTCAATCATATAAGAGAAACCAGATCATCATTAACCAATTCAGCTACCGCTAATCCAACCCATCTTTAGTTCATCTTATGCCTCCTTATGCTTGAAAAGGCAGCAATAAGTGGTGGCTTTCTTATAATTCTATGTCTAATGACAATTCCGATCAGAATGGATCCTCAAACGCCCGAATCGGACAAAATACATAGAAATTTCTCCATCTGTTGATACCCCAACTTTCTGCATAAACATTTCACATACACTTAATCTAACAATCAATCTTTGATCAAGAAAGCTAACCTTAGTATTGCCAATAAATTTGCAGGCATAGACAGATCAGATCACGTTGGACCGTCATGTCAACATGTATACTACAAAACATCAATCTCAGACTATAAACTTGATCAGAACTCATGGCAAGAATGAATTTCCATGTTCAAGTAGGAAGAAAGAAGAAGAGAGACTTACCCGGGTCAGGTCTGATGGTGGTCCGGATGGAGTAACCATGTTCAAGGAGCCTCATGATGAGCCATGAAGCAATGAAGCCAGTACCGCCTGTCATGCACACCGTGCCTTTGTTGCCCTCCATAGCTTGGAGAAGTGTGAAGCTTCAAGTTTCAGGAAGCATCTAACTTTTTTGAGTGACCCTGATGTTTTAGCTTCTCCACTTAAAGTGGATGCAACTAGGGTTGAGCACCTGGAATATGGAACCCGAGAACCGGATTGGTTAGAATTTATAGGTTCCAAGTTTCAAAGTATATAAGGTAGGTTCTAGGTTCCAAAAGATGATAAATCTGTCTCGATGGGTAGATTATAGGTTCTTAGTTGGAGGAACCAGGAACCAAGAACCTGAAACCTATAATCTAAAACTTGAAATGAGTTTTATTGTTTTTCTTGGTTCATGTATTCGTACGATCTTGCGATATTCAATGCCATTCAATAATGAATGTATAACTTGAAAGCACTAGTTTGAGCTTTCATTTTATGAGCAAGATTTTTACTTTATAAATGTTCATATTTTCCATATGTTTTTATGGTCAGTGAATTGTTACAATTAATTAATTAATAATAATGTGAAATATGGGTAGATTTTGAAACTGATCATGGAACTTATGACAAAGAGATTGGTATGATTCTATCATTATCCCATCCCCAAAAGAGGACGACCCTTGCCTTTCTATGGGAGTGGAGGTTTCCACAATTCTCTGTCATGGTCCTGCTCGAATGCTGGTGGTGGGGTTGGCGCTCGGTCTCAATCCACCGAAAGGGACCATCCATGGCGAAAAACCCTGCTTTTCGATTCCTTCGAACTTTCTATCCGGAGTAGCGCCTGACCGGTGTCGATCGTTTACACGATCTTTATCCTCACCCAGCTGTGGTTGGAAGAAACGGAAACGGTATTTGCCTCGGTGGGGAGCACGCCTAGCTAGGTCAGGTTAATCAGTGCATGTTGACTTTCTTGCCGGTGATGAAGCAAAGCTACTTTCCCTTTTGTGTCTCGTGCGCCCGTCCTTTCGTTTCCCCCACTATTGCCAACTATTGCCATCTGATCCGCACGCTGGTCCGATTTCTTTGAAGATGCGGGTGATTTTACACTGACCCAGCAGCTGCATTAAGTCCGTGTACGGTACTTATTATGTTGACAAAAATTCTTTTAGATCACTTTAATATCATATTTTCAAAAAATAATCATTAAATGACAATTCCAATTTAAATTCCCAGAAATTTGACTTGGCCTTATTTATTAATATTTCCTACCAATGTGTCTTGCCGGAATGCTTTATTGGCATAACATTCTTTAAACGACATCTCTTTCAACTTTTGCCCCAAATTTGAAACCCTAAATTTAATTTTTTTCCCCCAAAATCACTCTTCCTATCCACAAGCCGCTGCACATCGAGGTCAAACTTTTTTCTTTGCTTATGGTGGAATGCTCGTGAGATTGTGTTAGTGAATGAAGAAGGCCGAATTTCATTGGTTAACCGATGATTACTTGATTGTGAGATGGTAATTTGTAGAGAGCGGCTAAGCTACCTAAAATGGTGGGCACGCGAACAAGAGGATGGGGCACAATAGAGCAACAATATTGAGGGGAATAAATCTCCATGCCTGACTTCAACTTTCCCTTAATAGATAGCCCTAATGTCAGATCGGATGCAACCAAGAAAGAATGCCAGAATTTTTGGGTATCCTTGGATCGATTGAAAGTGAAAACAGAAATAAAATCTGGACTGTAGAGCGGGCAAGAATCGTCGGTGTTCAAGGAGATACAGTTGAACTAGTGAAGGAAATGTTGAAAGGACGAAGACCCCTTAAGAGTAAGATGGAGACAAAAGCTCAACAACTATACTCCTTTGCTCTCGGGATAAAATGTCTCGGCTCTGTACCCTATTGGAAGAGGGATCTTGATGTTTGAGAACAAGGATGGAAATTATAGTCTAATCCATGCTTGGAGAATTCAAAATGGGCCATGGAAGACCTAGCAGCAGCAATGGTGTTGACACCTAATTTTTTAGAAAATAACAAAATAAAATAAAAATTCGGTTTTGAAAATCTTTCTTGTTGAAAATATATTCTAATTTTAAAATTCAAAATTCAGTTTTCATTTGATTTCAGAGCCACTTTTTTGTTGAGAAAGTTGAGAGAATATTGCGAAAATCTTCACTTGTTTGTTGAGTTCTTCCTCTATAAATAGAGAGTACGAAGCTTTGAACCGGGGGGACTTCTCTTCAACTTTTGTCGAAGGAAAAAATAGAAAACTGAAGAGAAAGAGAGAAAAGCTTTCGGTTGTCCTTTTTGCTGAAAAGAAAAAGTGTGCAGAGAGAGACAGAGGGGGGAGACTTGAAAGCAACGTGAGAGAGAGAGAGAGGTGAGAGTGACCGGTCAACAAAGCAAAAAAGGGGGGCATCGTCTTCCTCCCCTGCACTTGCCGCCTGCACCGGTTCTCTGCAACTCGCACCAGCCCTCCTCGCCGATCAAGCCGCTGGACTCCACACCGCCACGAAGACCCGAGTGACGCCGCTGCAGCGCCCAGACCTCCGGCGCTACTCTGCCTCCGACGTGCCCTTCGCCAGCGACGCCTTCGGCCCGACGCCGATCCCGGCGATTCCCCCCTTTGAGCGCTGCAGCCAAGCAACACCGCTTGACCGACTGCAGCAACACCAGAATTCGACGCCTCTACTCGAGCACCGGTGTCCCTGTCTCCACTCAACCGACGCTCGCACCCAGATTCCTCTGCCCGCGACTCCCATCGTCGGTGGTCCGAGCTACTGCGCGCCCGACACCCTCAGCGCACCTCACTGCTCCACTCGCCGTCCGCCGACGCTCGCCGCGCCACCGCCTGCCTTCACCGGAGTCCCGACGCAAGCCTGGAGTCTGACGAAGCCACCGCTCTCCTCCCGTGACGCTACTGCTGCCCTTGTGATCACTGACGCCTCCTCTTCCGTGGGACGATTCCACAACAGCTGCCGAAACCAGTCACCGGAGATCCCTCCACTCGCCCGACGATCTCCGTCCGCGATCACCCGGTGTCCGACACCTGCTGCCGCCTCTCACCGGAACGCCGGCAACCAACTCCTTGGTGACCCATAATCCCCGGTGAACCACCACAAGCTGCCGAGCTTTTCTTTTGGAAACAAAGAAAAAAAAAAAGCAAAAGGAAAAGAGAAAAGCAAATTAGGTAGTTTATTTTTATTTATTTATTCGTTTTAAAATTGTGTTATTATTGTTTAAGTTAGAGTATGGTTTGTCAATGTTAATTTGTGCATTTTTGTAGGCATTATCCGTAAGAATTTTGTCCGAAATTATTTTAATTATTAATTTGATCCGAGAGACATTGGATCATTTTTTTAATTATATTAATTTTTGGGCTTTTTGGTAGAATTTTAATTGTTAAATCATGGTAATCATTAATTTGATCCGTGAGACCATAGATCAGATTTTTAATAATCTTGAATTCTATGTCGTGATGTGTAGTGTTAGGATAATTGTTAAATTAACTCGTGAGACAACAGTTATTTTTTCGATTACTTTAACCCTCTATTTGTTGAATATCTTGATTGTTTAGATTTAATTGGTAATTACTTATCTTGAAAAAACACTAAAAAATTATAAAAAAATATAAAAAAATAAAAATTGCATGTAGGTTTAGTAAATTAGAGCATATAGGTTTAGTAAACTAGAATTTTTTTAGAATTATATTTTAGGATTGCATTTTTTAAAATTTTTGGAATAGATTAGGGTTAGACCTAAATAATATTTTTCTCGAAAATAAGATCATAGATATAGTTTGCATATTTTAATAATTTTTAAAATAAAAAAAAATAGTTTTTTTTTCTAAGATAGGATATAGGTTAAATCAAATTAATTCTCGTAGATTAGAAAATTATTCATTTTAGACGTTTTAATTAGTTTTTTTTTATTAATCTCGAGTAAAAAAAATCATAAAAAGAACATGCATATAGAATTATTATGTCATTCATCCCACATCATGAAACTCATGCATATTTAGGATTATATAAATTAGATTGCATACATATAGTGATAGTTCAAGTTATGCCATATGAATTGCATCTCACATATCATTAAAGTAAAATTCATGCATATCAAATTTAAATTAAGATTACATTTAATTAGATATCATGTCATTTAGAAAATCATGTTTAGGGCATGCATTTTTACTAGTATTTTTGTAAATCATCTTTTTTAGAAAATAGACCTTAATAAAGTTGTGGTTTATAATTTCATATGAATCTAGCATATCGATTAATTGAATGGTATTTCATTGATTGAGCACCCGCATGACCACCATTTGCATGTTAGTAGCTTAGGTTAAAATTAATCAATACTGCCTGCAAAATACTTTTGAAATTAAAATAAAATGGTATCGAAAAGGGCATTAGAAAATTCTAGTGTAACCAAGTCCCCGTACTCTTAGTCTCTGGTGCGTAGGAGTAAAATAATTCTCTCATTATTTTACTTGGGTGTCTAATCGACCTATCGAAAACTGATTAGTGGCGACTCCTAGAAAATAATCCTTTGCATATTTGAACCTTAAGTCGCGAATTGGTATGGGCTTGGGAGAGCCCGAGTTAAGTTTAAAAACTTGACAGTCCATTAACCTAGTTTTAGGTGGTGTACCGAAAAATTAGGTCGCGACGCTTGGCGACTCCGTGGGGACTTGTGTTGAAGCACTTAGTGGACTTAGGCCAATTTTTCTTCCTCTTTTAAAAATATTTTGTTTGGCAGCAAGGACACTAGGTATGTACCTAACCCTTCTAAGGTGTTAAATGTTCTTGCGATGGGAGGTATAAGGGGAGTAGTCTTTGCTAACCCTTGGCTTGCGAGTTAGAGTTAAAGATGAATGTTTGAATTTAAATTATAGAAGTGTTGTTTGCATTTTAACTGTTGTGCATGTTTTATTGTTTTAGCACTACACTATTGCACACACAACCTGTAGCCGGACCTGGGCTGCGATAGGATTCCTAGGATGGTGTTAAGAAGGATACTTCCTCAAAAGCGAGACTGCTATGTAGAGGTTGACCTTCTCTTCCCCGAAAGTTTTTCATGGTGTCGAGTGTGTTTGTCCATATCCGCGAGACTGCGTGACCATTGGACATTCCATTCGACGAGCCGGAGTTAGGGGACTGGCACGTTAATGCGAGACTCGCAACGGTCGGATCATCCTCTTAGCTCCACTTTGTTAAGCCATCTAGATAGAAATCGAGCCTCACATTTCATGTGTGTGTCTATGTGATTGTCATCCCTTTCCGGTAAAGTAAGTTATCTAAATTCTTCGCAATTTACTTACCTTATTTTGTCGGTCCATGACAATAGGTTTCGTCGTCAATCTTATTTTATATGCAATGGGGAAAATAGACGTACAATTCATTTCCACTCCAAAAAAAGAGCTCAAAATGTGGCTGGACCAGTTAGATCAAGACGGCTTTGAGATATGTGAAAGACAGATCGCCCGACTTCTCCCATTGTTAGATATCGCATCCACTCCGGTGTTATTCAGCGCTGCCCCATTTACGTGTCCACAAACCTCAACCTTCATGTTTGGCGATTATGAGCTTACCCCAACACTAGAGGAATATAGTGTTGCCATTGGAATGCCCCTGGAGAAAGAACTTATTAGGCCACCTATCGGTATTGATTCCATTTCTGAATTATCACAATTTTTAAAAATCGAAGCCGAAGCGGTAAGGAAGGTTGTTAAGGCCAATTGCTATGCGTGCCCATTTTCATTTTTGAAAGAGTGTTTTGCAAACCAACCAATGATTTCGAAGGCCAGGATTTTCATGCTAGCATTTTTTGGACTGATCATTTTTCCTTATCGAAAAAATGCCATTAATCCTTCAATTTCATGGGTGGTTAATCGTGTTTGCAATGGATTAAATTATGTCAATATGGTTTTAGCTGAAACATTTTTGTCATTAACCCGTTTCAAACAAAATGAGGAAAAGACCATGCGTGCCCTCCCGAACTTTTGCAAATATGGTTTTTCTCACACATGAGAGGTTTTGGGCATCTTATGAAACAATTTAGGATTGATGATTTAAGGCACCCCATACAAAAATTTGCGGTCCTGGAACGTTTTTCCCCAAATAAACAGTATGCCCGTTGGATTAATTTTTTGAAAAAACTTGATCCTAAGGCATTCCTATGGCATACTAAATGGCTCCATGTTGAGGAGGCTCGTTTCTCTCACAAGCATGATGAGCCAATCCCGTTGCTAGGCTTTTCTGGTGTTACTTCCTATTACCCATATAGGGTAGCCCGTCGACGGGCTCTTCAAGAAGTTCCTCCGCCCCTCAAGACGGAATTGTTCCAAGTTCGTTTCATTCGCAAAGATTATGACTACTTCAACGAGATCCCGATGGTCATTGCTGCGTGAAGTGAATGTCGCCCGAGAAAGATTTTGGTGCCCAAGAGACGAAAGGCGAAGAGGAGATTCACCATGCATCGATGTTCTACATCCAGCAACACCGGATTCCTGTCGCCTTGCGTCCAGTGGTCCCTGATGTGACTGAGAAGCCTACTCAAAGAGCATAAATTGAGCATCTTAAGCGGAAAGTGGAAATGATCGAAGCTGAAAATAAGAAGCTTCGCAAGGCGTTGGGTTCCCGAAAGCATATAAAATGAGACGTTTTGGTTTCTTAGTTCAATGTTTAGGGACCTTGTTTTCAATTCAGTGTTTTCAATTTTTAGTTCAATGTTTAGGGATTTGAGTTTCAATTCTTAGTTCATCGTCAGGGGGTTTGGTTCAAATTTCAAATAAAATGAAACGATTAGACCTTTGTCATGGACCATTTTCCTATCTTGTCATCGTTTCTTACATTATCTCTTTTACTCTCCCTTAGGTAACAACACGGCTCACCTAAGATCGCCAATCCGTACTCGTTCTAGAGCAACGATGGCCGACGACACCGAACAAGTGCGTGTTGCTGAACAAGCTCGCGTCACCGCCCTCGAAACGGAAATGAAGCAAGTCCTGAATGTTCTTGAGCAGTTCTCTAAATAAATCGATTCTCTCCAAGCAAACACCGACCCACCAGCACCGCAAGTTGAAGTGGTGTTACCACAACATGCTCCCTTAGCTGATTCGAGAGATAAAAGAAAGAATGTCTCTGTAAGTGGGCCATCAACCTCTGATGATCCCTCCAGTGTCAAAATTACTGACTCGCCTCAAATCGTTGTTGATGATGAGGTGCATGTGATACATCCGGCTGTATTGAAAACCGAGCGGAAAAACGCTTGGCGAAAATCGAAGAGAAACTTAAGCGGCTACGGGGGTGCGTTTAGCCAAGACCCAACCGATCCGTCCCATTATGCAAAGATCAAGATACCAAAGAAGTTCAAAATGCTAGACTTTGAAAAGTATGATGGCACCTCTTGCCCGAAGATCCATTTGCAGACTTATGTGGTTAGGATGACCCCATATGTTGATAACATCCCCTGGATGATTCAACAATTTCAAGCAAGCCTGACAGGACCGACACTTCAATGGTACATCATGAAGAGAATTAATCTCTTAGAGACTTGGGAGGATTTGACTGATGCTTTCTTCAAGCAATATAAGTATAATATCGATGTTACTCCATCCCGGGAGGATTTGATTCGTACAGAAAAGAAGAAGACGGAATCTTTCAAGGCATATGTCACGAGATGGACGACCGTAGCCGCCGAGTTACTCCGGAGCCGACGAAAAGGAGCTGATGAATTTGTTCATGAAGACACTCCCGCCGAATATCGAAATCGGATGTTAGGATCGATCGCCGAGTCGTTCAATCGGCCTAATCCCCGTTGGCGAGCGAATTGAAGTAGCATTGCGTGATGGATGGGCGTCGATCAAACCAGCTCATATAGGAGAATCTCAACTAAGAAGGACAAGGAGCACATGTAGCGGAAGTTAATGCAGCTTATGTTCAACCACCCCGCCCAACTCCGAACACTCGACAGGGAGGAGCACGACCATTCTTTGGCCAACAGAGGAACTCTTCCAGGCGTCAATTTACGCCACTTCCTAAGCCCTTGTCTAAGATCTTGCCAACCCTTCAGAAGAAAGGATTACTCGCTAAGGAGCCTAAGCGATCTAATCCCGAGCGTTTCCCCAACTATGATCCGTCCAAGACATGTGCTTATCATATGGGGGAGGTAGGGCATTCTGTTGATGATTGTTATACGCTGCGAAACAAAATCCAAAATCTTTTGGATGCCAAGGTGGTCTCATTCCGCGATGCACAGCCGAACATCCAGAATAACCCACTTCCTGACCACCCAGAAGCTGTGAATGCCATTTTCAGTTTTGATGCCGGTAGAAAGAAGAGCTTGAAAGTGCGTGTAGACGATGTTTACAATGGCTTAGTTCGAGCTGGATACTATTCAAACGTAGAAGAGCCTACCATGTCTCAGAAGGTGCAAAGAGTTAAGGCAATGTCCAAGAAGGGGATGATTGTTTACGCAAACCATGCCGACACAGTTTCGACTATCACTCCAATCATTATTGATCTGGAGGAGGAGTTTTTTGATTTGGAGGATGAGTTTACTGGCTTGAACATTGGAGCTAACGATCCCCTATCTTTTGACATGCCACCGTTGGAAGATGCGTCGGATGAAGATGGATTAATCATCCACGATGTGCCACCATCGATGATGAGGAATTAATTCTCGATGTTACGCAACCCTATGCATATACGAATGATAAGGCGGTACCATGGTGTTATGATACGTAGATAGATGTGGTCACTCGGTCGGGACGCACTTACACTCGGGCCAACTCACGACTGTCAAGCCGCCACGATGATGAGGCTAAAGAATTCTTGGCTGTGATTAAGGCAAATGAGTATAGCGTGGTGGACCAACTTCGTAAAATGCCGGCACAAGTCTCCATATTAGAGTTGCTTTTGACATCGTGAGAAACATCAAAAGGCCTTGATGAAAGTCCTTAACGAAGTACATGTCCCGCAGTCCATTGAACCCGAGAAGTTGGGGGAATTCGTGGGGACCATTTTGTTAAATGACCAGTGCTTTCTCGATGATGAAATCCCGATGAAGGAAGAGGACATGGCAAAGCCCTTTATATTTCAGCCAAGTGTCGAAATACCTTGGTGTCTCGTGTACTCATTGATAATGGATCGGCCTTAAACATATGCCCTCTAGCAATTTTAAAGCGTCTCGGGTATGATTTGGAAAAAATTCGCGACAAATGGGTACACCCACAACAACAAAGGCGAAACCCAGTCCCCGATAGAGAGTCGCTAGGGCAAGACGACCCATAGCAATGTGTTTGTCTTGTGAGAGGTAAAAAGCCAAACCCCTCAACTCTCGAGCTACTTGAAGAGCAGGATGGCAAAAAACAAACTTGGACAACTAGTAAAGCAGGAACTACATGCTCTTCATCTTCGACATCACCCGTCCGGCGAGCATAGGTGGTTTGAAAATGGGTATAAGAAAGATCAGCATCTTGCGAAAAAAAAAAAAAAAAAAGGCAAGCCACAAGATCAACGGCGCTAGTGTCATCGCCATATGGACTCAAGACAGTGATAGCATACACATCCAGGAGGATACCAACATAGGGCTAGATCTAAGAAAGTGTTAAAATATGTCTCGAGTTTGAGTTCAATATGAAATTCCGAATATTCCGAATTGAATATGTTGCGAACGTTCGAAATTGAGCAAAGAAGATCTGAAGATCAACTTCCCAAAGATTGAATCTGCATTGGAGAATTTGGCCGCTGAAATAGGAAAGTTCAACTTTGACTTGGATTTGGATTTTGTTTAAAATATACAGAGATATATTTTGGATAAAATCGTTTTAGATAGGAAACAGAATCCTATGAGAAGTTGGCAAAAGAATTGAAGTTTCAGTTATATATAGACTTGTGGCCGTGGGAGGTAGAGGTGGATCACAAATTGTCTTGAAACGCCGTGTGAGTGCTTGGTGTTCCGCCGTTGATCGTGAAGAATTGGTCTTGAAGCGCAGTCTTGTAGTCGAGTGCTTATGAGGGAATTTCTTTGTCGTTCTCATCCGTGAATTACATCTAAGGAAAATTAGTGTTTGTAGCCAATTTAAATCTTGTGGTAAGATTTGCGTATAATTCCTTCGTGAAAGTGAGAGATTATTTCTTGAAGAATTTTGGGGCTAAACATTGCGTGCGTTGTTGGGTGTAACTGGGGCTTGGGAAACACCGAGAGAGTGTTTGAGTGACTTGAGTGTAATCTCCTTATATTACTTGATCTATAATGAAATTCACTGATACTCTCCCCGTGGACGTAGGTCTTTACGATTGAACCACGTAAATCCGATATCCGACATATTTTCTTCTTCTATCTATATTATTGTTCGATTGCTCGCCTTTTTCGCAACAAGTGGTATCGGAGCCACGCTTGGCAAAGTTGAAGCGAATCGATGGTGACAAAAGAAGTAAAAGTGAGAATTGACAGATTTGATGGGAAGGATTTTAGTTTCTGGAAAATACATATTGAATATTATCTTTACCGAGATGAAACTCAGTTGCCCTTATCTAGGGAGAAACCAGAGACGATGAAGCAAGCTGATTGGGATTTGCTGGATAGACGAGCTATGGGTGTTATTTGGCTGACATTGGCTCGTAACTTCGCGTTTAACATCCTGAAGGAGAAGACCACTGCTGATTTGATGCAAGCCCTGTTGGATATGTACGAGAAGCCCTCTGTGATCAACAAGGTCTATTTGATACGACGTCTGTTTAATTTGAAGATGAGCAAAGGTGCGTCAATTGCAGATCATATCAATGAATTCAATGTTATTGTTAGTCAATTGAGTTTAGTTGAAATTGACTTTGAAGATAAGGTACGTGCTTTGATTCTGTTATCCACATTGCCTGATAGTTGGAATACTACTGTTACTGCTGTTAGTAATTCCTCTTGGTCAACAAGTTTGACGTTTGATGGGGTTCGAGATTTGATTCTGAGCGAGGATATTCGTAGAAGAGAATGTGGCGAACCTATATCTATTGCTTTAGTAGGTGAAAATAGAGGAAGATTTAGAACACGTGTGGGTAAGAGTAGTATTGATATGAACAGGCATAGTCAGTCCAAGACTGGTGATGTTGTCTGTTGGAGCTGTGGCAAGAGGGGGTATCTTAGAAGGAATTGTCTTAAGCTGAAGAATGAGAAGGGTAAGGGAATTATAGTTGATTCTGCAGATAATGTTGCAGCTGTAGCAAATAATGCCGATTATGTCTTATCTGTCACTGATTATTCATCGTTTGATGGATGGATTATGGATTCTGGTTGTTCTTTTCATGTCACACCAAATAAAAACTGGTTTATCACTTATCAGTGCACGGGTAGTGGTAAAGTCCAGTTAGGGAACAACGCTGAGTGCGATGTTGTGGGTGTTGGTGATGTTATAATCAGAATGCATGATGGTATTGTGAGGACATTGACTGGAGTAAGACACGTTCCAGAATTGAAAAAGAACTTAATTTCCTCGGGTGCCCTAGATTCAGCTGGTTGCAGGTATTCTTCAGAAGATGGAGTTCTAAAGGTTGTTCGAGGTGCCCTAGTGATAATGAAAGGAATCAAGGACGGAGGCCTGTATAAACTTCAAGGTGAGACAGTGACATGTTTAGACCCGGAGACGTTGGATGCATCTGTTTGAGAGTCTATTGACTGCTCGAGGAAGACCTGAGTGTTTGTGCCAATGCACAAGTTTGATGCTGGTGTCAGGATCACGCGATTGAGAGTTTTGATCGAGACGGAGACTGGTAAGTCGATCAAGCATGTGCGGACTTACAATAGCATGGAGTTCTGCTCGGAGCTGGCAAATAAATTCTGCATGAAAAAGGGCATAGTGAAACACCGCACTAGTGCAAGTAAATCACAACAATTTGCAGAATTGATGAGCTGAACATTACTAGAGACGACCCGTAAAATGATCTCTGGTGCTGGTATTGCTAGGAGAATCCTAGCTGATGTGCTTAGTACGATGAGCTGCCTGGTGAATAGATCCCCATCAACTGCTGTTGAATGGCGGACTCCTGAAGAAGTGTGGTCAGGTAACGTTGCTGGTTATTCTATTATTAGAATGTTTGGTTGCCCGTGTTATTTTCGAATGAGTGATGGTAAGCTCGATTGGAGGCAAGGTGCATATTCCATGGCTATGCACAAGGTGAGTGGGGCGATCAGTTGTGGTGCCCGGAGTTAAATTCATCTATTATCAGCAGAGAAGTTACGTTTGACGAGTCTTTTGTACTTCTCGCTATGAGTGATTATAGCAGTGTTCAAATGGATCTAAACGATGTTCAGCTTGAAGTGGAGTTGCAACCAGAAACTCCTGAGGTAGCGTATACGAGTACTAGCAAAGTAATTGACACAGATGGTGCTTGTAGCGAGGTGGAGCCTATAGAGCCAATGGTTGTTGTAACTGCTGATATTGACAAGGTAGGTATTCGATCTCCTGATAGATATGGATGCAATAATGGTCTTGCTTTATTTGCGGTCAAGAAGGTTGTGTCGGAAAATCCTTGCGGAGTAGTTAAAGGTGCATGTGGAGTTGGTATTCTGATGAGGTCCTCGGTTATGGCGAAGTTCAAGTGAACCTTGGACTTGGATAATATATGTGGCAGTTGAGCCCATCGGGGGCTATGGGAAAGTAGCGACAGAGTTTGAATTTTTGTGAAGCGATTGCGACTTGGCTCAAACGTCGAGCCAAGGTGGAGATTGTTAAAATATGTCTCGAGTTTGAGTTCAATGTGAAATTCCGAATATTCCGAATTGGATATGTTGCAGACGTTCGAAATTGAGCAAAGAAGATCCGAAGATCAACTTCCCAAAGATTGAATCTGCGTTGGAGAATTTGGCCACTGAAATAGGAAAGTTCAACTTTGACTTGACTTTGGATTTTGTTTAAAATATACAGAGATATATTTTGGATAAAATCATTTTAGATAGGAAACAGAATCCTATGAGAAGTTGGCAAAAGAATAAGGGTTTCGGTTATATATAGACTTGTGGCTGTGGGAGGTAGAGGTGGATCACAAATTGTCTTGAAGCGTCGCGTGAGTGCTTGGTGTTCCGCCGTTGATCATGAAGAATTGGTCTTGAAGCGCCGTCTTGTAGTCGAGTGCTTGGGAGGAATTTCTTTGTTGTTCTCATCAGTGAATTACATCCAAGAAAGATTAGTGTTTGTAGCCGATTTAAATCTTGTGGTAAGATTTGCGTGTAATTCCTTCGTGAAAGTGAGAGATTATTTCTTGAGGAATTTCGGGGCTAAACACTGCGTGCGTTGTTGGGTTTAATTGGGGCTTGGGAAACACCGAGAGAGTGTTTGAGTGACTTGAGTGTGTAATCTCCTTGTATTGCTTGATCTATAGTGAAATTTGCTGCTGCTCTCCCCGTGGACGTAGGTCTTTACGACTGAATCACATAAATCCGGTGTCCGATATATTTTCTTCTTCTGTCTATATTATTGTTCGATCACTCGCTTTTTTCGCAACAGAAAGAAACAGTTAACTGATGGCGACTAGAAACTTGCTAGGCTCCCAAAAAGTTTATGGTTAAGCTTCCAGTCAAATGTACAAATCTCTAAGGCTTTATCGATTCGAGCTTTACACCATAGCTTGTGGTTAGCATTTTTCAATCTAAAATACCATTCAAAGAAGACACAATCGAAAGGATAAAAAGTCCAAAACTTTTGAGAAGAGGGACTCAAAGCATGCTCCAAAAGGTGATCCCTTTGGAACAGAAGGGGGTCTTCTACGTGCTAAGGGAGACATTCTCAAAGAAAAGGAGGAGTTACTGGTGTTTGTAGACATGACCGAAGAACTATCTCATCAGCTACTTCTTTTGGAGCGTTTTAAGGGGACAAATAGACGTTGTCCGCACACTCCAGTGACTTGAGTTGCTCAAGATGAGTGAAGAAAGTGTCAGGATCGTATGATTGAGACATAGTAGGACCAAGAGGAGACCAATAAAGGATGAAGACGACAAAGGAGAAGAGTAAAAATCAAATCTTGAAAGCAAGCTTCGATGGCGTTGAAAGCGACAAAGCTAAAAGTTTGGAGCCGCGCGTTTGTAAAGGAAAACATGTAGTGAGCGATTCGAAAAGGATGTGGGTTTGGAACCCTAAAGGTACTAGATTGCGTATGCCAAAACATCATTTCGTAAAAATTAAGATGATAAGGTCAGCTAGTACATTCATTAAGACGATTTAAAAGAATCTTTTAATTCTTTTAAAGGGGACATTTAGTGGCGCCAAAATTGGCTTGCTGGGCTTCGGAGATGGGCAAGAGTAATTAGGCTCAACGTGTAAGAGCTTGTAGGCAATGGGCCGAAAAGATAACAATTAGCAATAAAGACGTTGAAGGACGCGACATCAAGAAACCGGTCGGGAAGAACGAGATAAGAATAAAAACAATTGTGGGGAATTGTCACAAGCAAGAATGCAGACAAGGCGAAGCAGTTATCGCTACGGAGTCAAAGCCTTCGGAATAATTCGAAATCGAAGCAATAACTGCCGAAAAGTAGTTACTCATAGAATTTTGCTATAAATAGTCAAAGAGGCATTCATGTAAGAGACTTTTTACCAAAATCAACAATCGAAGACACATTCGACTAGTTATCTTTTATTTTATTGCACTTTTACATTCAAGTACAATGTGCTTTTCTCCGGTTTTTATTTGCCCATAGTTTAGAGATGGGTTGCTTTCTTTTTGGAACGACGCAGGACCCATTTCAAATAATAAAGCCGAAATTTTGCTTCTTCGATGAAAGATATTTGTCGAGGGAACCATTCCTTAGCGAACACCCATGAAACTTCCACGAGCGATTCTCGCATCGACGCGAGGGAAGAGCACACTTGACCAACCCCACCTCTGGTCCTTCACCGCCGCGACGTCACCTCCTTCACTACTGGAATGCTTCCACCACCGAATATCTTGAGAACACAGTCAACTCTCTCTCTCTCTCCCCCAAGTACGAGCCTCCCTTTCTCGTTCACTCCTCTCTCGCGTTTAAGCACCGGTACCAATGGCCTCCTGCCATGCCAACTGTTGCTGCCAGGCTGCCCCCGACCACCAACTCCGGTGTGAGGCATGCGCCTGTCCCCTCTACCTCTATCCTTGGTCCTCTTATTCGTGTACGTTGTTCTCTATCCTGCAGAACGCGTGAGGGAGGGGTGAGCGATTTTCCTTTGAATACAGGTTCCTCATTTTTTATTAACTTAAAACCTATTCGTCAAAATTTGAAACGTAGAACCTACTTATCACAGGTTCCAGGATCGATTCCAAATTCTAACAAGTTCTTTTTTTTTTTTTTTAGTTTCATATTTGGCTAAACAAAATGAAAATGAACGCAACAATGCTGAACAAGTTTGTCATTCACCAAAGAGAATAGAAAACAAACAAAATTATTAATAGAGGAAACTAATTTGGCTACTATTTGACAAGAAATTCAGCTAGATAAAAAAGAGGAAACGAAACAAAAGTCTACATTGAAATGGATGTTGCTGCCGTGTAAGAGGACATCACCAACTCGTCTTAACCCTACTTCTATCAATTTAAACGTTTTAAATGAAGACATTCACCTACCAAAAGAGCTAAGTTTCAATCACTAGACTTCACTGTTGTTCCCCAAGGAGCAAAGGCATGGTGCCCATTGGAGTTGCTATTTTCCTAGCATTACATGTTCAAATAAATACAATTGATATAAGAAATCATGGCGTGAATCGATACGCAACAAAATTCATGAGGGACTAGCATGTCAATCAAGACAATATTAAGGACCACAAAGAAAACGGAAGCAATAAAAAGGAAAGAAAGATGAGGTTTTGGTTCTCAAACATTAATGAAAATTTGTTCCAAAGTTTGATCACCTAAAATCAAAAGAAATAATGATTATAGTTAATAACTTAATAATAGCTTTAAATTTAAAATTGAACTGTTGCAATGCTAGGCTCGCTGATTTTACTGTATGTGATGGTTTTCTTTTCAAAAGAAACCGTTTATGTGTGCCGGACTATTCTCTTCGGCAAAGGGTGATCAATGAAGTTCACCGTGAATGACATTTTGGGCGCGACAAAACTGTACAACTCGTCTCAGCCAAATACTTTTGGCCTCATTTGAAACGTGATGTACATCGACATGTGATGAGGTGTCGACGTTGCCAAATTGGAAAAGGACAAGCTACTAATGCTGGCCTTTATTTGCCCTTGCCGATTCCACATGCCCCATGGGAGGATATCTCTATGGACTTTGTCCTTGGACTACCATGCACAAACAAAGGTATGGATTCGATCTTTGTTGTTGTCGATCAATTTTCAAAAATGGCACATTTTATTCCATGTCAAAAAACTATGGATGCTTCGCATATTGCCAACTAATTTTTCAAGGAAGTCTATAAGTTGCATGGCATTCCGAAGACCACTACTTCGGATCGGGATACAAAATCTCTTAGTCATTTTTGGCGACAACTGTGGAAGAATGTCGGCACTAAACTGCAATATAGTACTGTGTTTCATCCCCAAACAGATGGACAAACTAAGGTCATCAATCGAACATTGGGAAATCTATTAAGGACTTTGATCGATAATAATCCCCATTCTTGGGAGACGCGGTTGTCACTTGGAGAATTTGCAGATAATTGTGCTAAGAACTGTAGAACTGGATATAGTCCATTTATGATCGTATATGGTCGACAACCGAACACTGCTCTTGATCTTGCACCAATTCCTTTTGCTGAGAAGTCGAGCAGCAAAGTCGACAATATTGTTTCTCAAATGAGGACAATTCATGAAGATGTGCGCCAAAGACTAGAGAGCAAAACTGAATCCTATAAAACAGACATCGACAAGCAGCGACATGAAGTTATCTTTGAACCTGGAGATTTTGTTTGGGCTTATTTGCCACCGAAACGGCGTCCTGTCGAAAGTTAGAACAAGCTTAGTCATCGAAAGCTTGGACCTCTTGAAGTTCTAGAGCGCATCAATCCTAATGCGCATCAATTAAATCTTCCTTCTCATATGAAGATTCACGACGTCTTCAATGTTCGAAATTTAACACCTTATGTGGTAGATTCTTCTCATGATGATGGCAAGAATTCAAGGACGAATTCTTTTAAAGATGGGGAGGATGATGCAGCCCGCATTGAAGACTAGCTCTCTCGACCAAGAAGATCGGCCCGCATTCAAGCTCGACGAAAGCTCTTATCGATGAAGTTGTCGATTGTCAATGAAGTTCGATGAAGTTGTCGATTCAACCGAGAAGCCATATCGATATCTTGAGTCCATCCCGAAGCTTGAAAGAAGACGCCTTGGGAGCCATGAAGATGTTATGCTTTTACTAGTTTCTAGTTTCTATGCTCTTTACTATTTTTCTAGTTTTAAAGTTCTTTAATGCTCAAGTTTCAATGCTCTATCTTTATTTCTTTAACGATATAAGCCATCTAATTCCTTGTATGAGATAGACGATTTTTGATGAATGAAAACTTTGCTTTCAAGCAAGTATTGTGAACATTGCAGAGTTCATACCCTTGAAAACCTAGAAGAGTTTTCACTCCGTCCTTGAAGAGTCGGAGCTTTTGAAATCTGCATCCTTGAAGAGTTGCAGTCATCGATCTAGAAGAATCGGTGCCCTCTCAACTTCCTTGGAGGCCTAGAAGAGCAACCAACGAAGTTTCTATCTTTTTCTGTTCTGTTCGTTATTTTCACCCACTTACAACCCAAATTCGACCATCCTACATTGCTTATTTCAGAAAATCCAAAACAGAGAAATTGTAGATCCAGAAGTCTTTGTTCATTTGGCTTTGGAATCAGATCGATCTGATCTGTATTGAGAAAGATACAACTGTTCTCTTGAGCTTGCGCAGTGCTGAAATTTCTGTTCATCCTGTTTCCCGTGTGTGAGTCACTCTCCCGATCCTACTGTTTGAAAAAGCTTAACCTTAGCTTGCATCAGTCAGCTTAAACTCGATGTTCCCCTCGACCTATCCCTGATTCGACCCACCCCAGATCCACAACCAGTCTGCTTTTCATGCTAGTAGAGAGAGGTTATTACAGCTAGTCAACCTCTACAACCCATTTTAACCCCCTCTCTTTTCAAGGACCCACTTGGTAGATGCGTACATCATGGGTCTTCCTTCTTTTATTTATTTAAGCTTCTGGAGCATTGCATCCGTCACTCCTTGTCGGACTCATTGACAATGTGATGGCGTGCACATGCCGATAAATCGTACATGGGCGGTGTTTTAAAACGTTGGGAAAAGGTTTCATAATCAATTTGCATCCTCTCTTTTCAACAATGACTTCAAATTGCATCTGTCATCCAATGCTATTTTTGTCCAATCTGTCTACCAAATTATCATTTCCTTTCCGGAATATAACAAAAGACGGGGAAGCTTGGACACATGTGAAAAATTGAGCAGGAGATAAGCCCACAAAATGAACCTGATACATATGATTAATGTGATTCGGCCGGGTATGCCTACTCCACGAGAAAAGATGGACAAGATGTTCATCTATGATCAACAATAGTAGATTAATTTTGTGGTCCTGATTACATGAGTATAAAAAACTGCGAGGCAGATCAATTTTCACGGGTCGTGCTAGATACATGGTACGCGTTTCCTCAACATGTTTCTCTGTTTTTGTCTGCATTTTTCTTAGAGGATTATATGATACGAACCCAGGACAGATCAGTAACAGAAATAGGTCACACTGTATGGCATGATGCCAGTTTATTACTTTGAACATTACTATGTTCGGCCTGAGGTACCGAATTCTATCATATGCATGGAACAGAGATTGATCTAGAGATAGCCCTTTTCCTTGCAGCACTGGATCGCTCCATCAAACATGTCCTCGATCCCGTACTCATACTCAAAACCGGCATTCAAAAGCTTCCTTGACGAAAGGCTGGCAAGCCTAGGGCCTTTCACTTCCTTCAAGGCCCTGAAAGGATTTGAAAAACTCTGCTCTCAGTTCAAGAAGAGCAATAGTAGATCTGTTAACATCGTGAAATGGGATACAACAGGACTTACTCCGGTGAGGGTATCTGAAACTCCAGGTATCTTTCTGACAGAAATTTGGACATCTCTTCGATGGTCATCGTGGCCGAGGAACAAATGTACCGGCCCTTGGCGTCGGGGTGCTCAAAGAGGAAGATGTGCGCTCTCACAACATCGTCCACATGCACGAGAGAGATTCTGAGGAAAATACTGTACTCGTTTTTGTTCCCTGATAATTTCAGATGGGATTTTCCGCAGTCAAACTACGACTTAAAGGAAGTGTGTATCATTGAAATAAACATGAAGATATGGGTGGCACGGCTTATAGTCTTGTCTTCCTTTGTCATACATTTGACGTTGAACAGAGAAACGTGGTCAAATTGTGGAAATTATGCATCTCTTTGGCGACCATATCAATCAAACTGGTCATGAATTTTACTATAGTATGTAAGGTGTATACCGGCAAGTTATTGCAAAATCTATCAATCATATTGACCAATATTACTTACACCCCCAATTATGTGAGTCTCACATGGTCAAAGGTCTAGATATATTTCACGTACCTAATACCAAAGCCAGCGAATTCCGGACAGATGAAGCGAACTTGGGACAAATGAACGGTCCGTGGACGAATGAGGGCACAACCGTCACCACTTCCAGCCCGTGCCTCTCTCCGAACTCGAGAACCGCCTTCTCGGTCAATGTTTTTGAGATTGCATACGAAGATGCAAACCTCGTGATGCTTCTGATGGAGTCAACATTGCTCCAAGAGTCCTCGTCCATTATATCGGCGCCGGAGTTGTTAAGTTGAACAGCTGACGCGCTCGAGGTGTACACAACACGCTTCACGGTCTTGGAGTTCAGGCAGGCCCTCAGGATGCCTAACGCTCCGTCGATGCATCTTTTGGTGACGACTGGCTGTGGCTCTCTGTCCTCAAAGTCCACTGGGGTGGCGACGTGGAAGACTCCGACACAGCCATCAATGGCTGGGCCGAAACTGTCAGGGTTGCCGAGGTCGGCAGTGAGGATTCGGAGCCTTTCCGATGCTCCTGGCAGATTTTTCAAGAAGCTGATGTCTCTAGTGCCATCTGATCAGTACAAATCCGTCAATCGTGTCCCAAATAAAAGCTCAAATATTTAATAGGATATGGATATGTCCTGTTAATAAGAGAAACCGATCTAGAGAAAATCAGCTGATACAACATGGCTCATTCAGGAAATAATCTGAATTCACCATAAAACTTGTCAATATGGACTGCAAGAAGAGCTGATTCAAAAGAGCGTGAGAGAGTTCATATGTAGAACAAGAGCAAGCGATTTTGTCTTAGCCACCTAGGCATATGGAACATGTTCATATCTGATCATATAAGAGAAATCTAATCATTATTAACCAAGTATATCGCCATTTATTTAACTCGTATTTAGTCAATCTTATGCTTTCTCATGCATGAAAAGCAGCATATGATCTATGTCCGACTGTAATTCCCATCAAAAATTTTCCTCGACTCCGGAACTGGACAGAGTATAAAAAATTTCCGCAATAGCTAACGCCCAAACCCTTTCCGCATTTATTTCTCCACAAACACAGAACATTTGAAACGCATACGTATTGTGCATGCACAAACAGATCAGAACACGTATGGACAGCACAGAACATCAGTCAAAAGAACTTTAACACTGGACCAGAACTCATGCCAATTTCCATGTTCAGGCAGGAAAAAAGAAGAAAGACTTACCTGGGTCGGGTCTGACGGTGGTCCGGACTGAGTAACCGTGTTCAAGGAGCCTCATGACGAGCCATGAAGCTATGAAGCCAGTACCGCCCGTCACGCACACCGTGCCTCTGTTCCCCTCCATAGCTTGGACAAGTGAAGAGCTTCAAGTTTTAAAAGGCACCAAACTTTTTCGAGTGACCTTGATGTTTTGGCCGGCAGAGTCTGCTCGCGTCTTCCTTACAACGGACGGCACGTTGAAAAAGAGGGTGTAACCAATTCATTAAGCTTTCTCTCTAAGAGTTACATAGATAATAATGTCCGATTTGAATGATAACTGCTCGGTCTACTGTTTTACGATTTGTCGCCCCCGAAGCCTAACACCAAAGCGTCGGATGAAAAGAAATCTTTCTACATGAGGTAAAAGAATGCCTAAGACACTAGCTATTCAGAGATTCGCTCACGTAACTTGAACTTATGACCTTGTTAAAGACAAGGCGGCTTCTCTACCACTGGGCTACCAGACTTGGTGGTACAACACCATGCTTCATATGCGAATTTATATATTCTACATTTTTTGGGTGGTCAAACTAATATAAGCCGCACTATATATATCTTTTATAACCTAATTTTTCATTTAGATGAAATAAATAACCAAGTCCATTACATTGATTATGAATTTATCTAAATCTATTGTATAATGTCAATTCGGTCCTAAATTTTTCAATTTGGCTAAGTTAGTTCTAAATCTTTTGACGATTTGCCAATATAATTCTTTTAGCTAAATTTGGTTGGAATAACTTATGTGGAGGCTAGTTGTCCTGCGTTGCACAGTATGGACTGTCTTATATTGCACGGCTGACACCAAAGTGGACGATTTTTGCAATCTTTAAAAAAAAAAATCTTTTATTGTATTCATTTTAATTCTATTAGTACCCGGAAATATTTATAAATAAGTTGTAGGCCCTAGCTCATTCTGAAGGAAGAACTTCTCATTCAAAAAAACTTTTAGCTCCTTTTGGGTCAAATATTTAATCTTCTTATTTTTTTAACTTCCCAATCATCCTTTTCTTTTCTTTCTTTTCTTCCTTTTTCTTATTTTTCTCCTACAACTTGAGGCCTTTGCGATGGCCACGAAGGTCACTGAGGGCTCGTGGGACCTTGCCAACCACAGTGAGGGTGTCACAGTCCTCGCCCAAGTCTAGAAGAGATGAGGGTAGGTGTGCCATACTATAGTTCCTTGCGGTCGACCTCTCCCCCACTTGGATTGGCTTGAACCCTTACCTAGCGACCTATGCCGGTCATTGTTGAGACCCTAGACCGATGAATGAAAATAGGAAAAAGAGAATAAATGGAAAAAAAAAAAGATAAAAATTCACACAAATTTACAAGAAAAATTATAAAAATCATTCATTACATAGAAAGTCTGGTAATCAAAATAAGTGATTTCGAGTTAAAATTGAATAGAAGAAATATATTAGTAAATTGTCACAAGATCTAGGATAAAATTGATCATATTAAAAAGTTTAAAAGTAAATTCATCGTCGTATAATAATTATAAGACAATTTTGACAATCTTTTTGAAATCGATATATATATACTTGGTCATTCTAGAAAAAGACGACCAGCTTGCTTTTCAATGGGTAGGGAAGGAAATATGTCTTCCATTGTCCTGCTCGAATTATTAGTGGAGGTTGGCGCTCAGTGTCAATCCAACGCAAGAGGGGCCCCACATATTGAAGACCCTATTACTTGTCAACTTTCTATCTAATTTGGACTTTGTTAAAGAAGTTGCACTTATCATTATTGCCTGACATATGTCAGTCATTCACACGGTCTTTTCCTCTTATGATAAAACTATTGAAAACTGTCTAGTTCCGACGGCAGCCCCAATAATTCACACGTCAATTCGTGTGGAGAAATAATTAGGTGACAATTTTCTTTTCAAAAATTTTATAATAAACTGTTATTTTTATAATAATCCAAAAATTATTATCTCAACAAAGTACATTCATGCATACGCCACTGTTTGAAGCATTGGTGTCACGCTCCTCCGTCCACCTACCCACGCACGAGGATCATGATTGGCGGATCCGACTCCAGCCAACTATCAATAAAGCACAGTGGCCAGGTCAGATCCGGATCTATCCTCGACGGGCTCAGTGCCGGGGCCTGGTTAAAGCCGCTTAGCACACGGGTCCGAGAGAGGAGGAACTCTGCGAAGTACATAATCGACTTCATCGTGCTCGACTCATGTAAGATATCGATGATAGACCATGTAAGTTCATTATACAACGTGCATACCGTGCATAAGTACATACATAAGTATCCTTAGATCAGAAAAAAGCCGAGATCTGAACGAATTGGGTGCATCTTCAAACGTAACCGTTTTCTCTGCAGCTCCGAATAGCTCCATCGAGCATGTCCTCGACGCGATGCTTGAACTCGAAGCCAATGTCCAAGAGCTTCCTTGATGAAAGGCGCGGCATCGAATAACCTCTAATTTCCTTGAGAGCGCTGAAGATTGAAAATGCCCTCTTCGTTAGTGCCAAAGCAATTGTATTGCACAACCTTTTTAAGTACTTAGAATTTTCGAAATAAACATTGTCAATTCATAGATTTGTATACAATTTCGACTCCATGCACAATCAGATCACTTCGAAATAAAGGAAACGCATATTCGAGAATTCTTGAAGAGGAACGTGAGAACTGAAAAACCTTACCTCGGCGATGGCACCGGAAGTTCTGGGAACCTCTGGGAGAGAAGCTCGGCCGTCTCTTCGAGGGTGATCACGTCGGAAGAGCAGATGAACCTGCCTTTGGCCGGAAGGTGTTCGAAGAGGTAGATATGCGCCCTCGCCACGTCGTCTGGATGTACCACCGATGTCTTGGATAAACACACATTCTTATATGCGTTTGCGTCTCCTGCAATATATTAAGGTGCATTAAAACCTTAATATCGCATTTCTTGAATGAATAATCAAAATTCATGCTCGACACTAAGCTGAGGCTCTTTCACCATCCGACTAATTCCTATCATCGCGACGATTCCTCATCATCCGCACCGAGAAATGATCTAGGAGTGGCCCGAAGAGAATGCGCAAGTGTAATGCAATTCGATTGTCAGATCCATACCCAAGACCATGGCCAGTGCTATGCCAATTGAGGCCGGAAGCTTGGGGCAAAGGAATGGGCCAATCATGAAGGAAGGAACCACCACCACCACATCCAGCCCCATCCTCGCCCCGGAATCGAGAACCGCCTTCTCCGCCAGCGTCTTGGAGACCATGTATGGCCCTTCAGCCGTCTTCAGTCTCCTGACCATTTCGACGTCAGTCCAGAAGCCCTCGTCCATGGTCTCTGCGCTGGTGGCATTCCCGTGCACGGCGGCGGAGCTCGATGTGTACACCACCCGCCTCACCATCCCAGTGCTCGAGCATGCCTTCAGGATGCCGACTGCCCCACGGACGGCTCTCTCCGTGAGGACGGCCTCTGGCTCCCGGCCATGGAAGTCGATGGTGGCGGCCATGTGGAAGACGCCGACGCAGCCCTCGATGGCGGGGGCACGGAGATCGGCGTGGAAGATCTGGAGGCTCTGTGGCCCTTTCGCGAGGTTTGTCAGGAAGCTGATGTCCCTCTTGCAATCTGCATGCCAGGGAAACACAGAATTCACTGAAAGAAGCAAGCAAACACTCTCGAACACATCCACGTACCCAAGCCGGATCGAGTCACGATCCGCCGTGCTTACCCGGGTCAGGACGGACGGTGGCCCGGACCGAGTAACCCTGCTCGAGGAGCCTCATGATCGTCCATGTAGCCAAGTATCCAGTCCCGCCCGTTACACACACGATGCCTTTATCGCTCTCCAAGCTAGCTTCTGATGGAAATGGTGCTTTTTGATGCTACTGGAGAGAGATATCGGAGGTGGCCGACAGTAGCCAGGAAAGAATGTTAGATATTTCGTCGCATATGTAACAGGGTTTGTAGACATTCATTATGAGATCCTGAATTAACTCGCTTAAGAGTGTTCGCTTTGGCCAATTCCATATGGACCTTCGTGGTTGTGTCCTTTTAACGAACGGGAAGCAATTTCTCAGGAGATTACCTATCCTGGAAGTGCCTTAATTTGGGCTCACTTAACTTTGAAGTTCCAAAGCAAAGCTTAAAATTATATCAAAAAACGCCTCTGTTAATTAATTTAAGTTTTTACACATATGTCTCAAAATAGCTTTCTCCTCTATTCAGTACATAATTCGGTTCATTCATATACCCTTCACCATCCTAGAAGCCTATCACAATTGTCTAGGCCTTCTAGCCCCAGCAACTACTCCCCTCTCTCATCAGACCGAGTTGTTATGTTTATGATGTAGGATCCATTATCGTTATTATTAGAAGATTTAAATTTACAAATAGAGAAGATTGGCATTTGCTCTGACGGATGATGACCACTCCCCTTCCCCTTCCCCTTCCCCTTCCCCTTCCGGATACGCAACCATATGGAAAGCAAAGGACCCCGTCGAATAGTTTGCAGGCGATAGCCTCGAAAAATTGGAGCCTTTACTCAGTCTAGAATTGCCGTGAAGACCGGAAATTTGAAGACCGAGCAGTAGTACACCAGTCGTTCCGGCACAGTTGAAATACTAATTCAAGATGAACGGATTTCAACTTCATGCACGGTCGGATCATAGCATTGACAGAGGGAACGATTAGTTTTTCTTGCCCTTTTAGAAAAAAAGTCTGCAGCGTGGGCAACTATGCTTGGTAGTACCCACTTGAATGAAGGTCAACCAATTGTTCAACCTCTGCCTCTTTCGCGGCTCTGATTTTGTTTATAGGAGATGCAAACATGGAGATGTTCATCAAATCTATAGATCAGGAAGCATGGAAAGTCATTGAAAATGGACCATGCGCTGCATCAAACAAAGGAAGAGAAGATGTTCATGAGACGGAACTAGCGCAAGCTACAAATCTGTGCATAGGCTCGATTGCACTCCAACGCAGGCTGAATATAATTAGACATCAATGTGGAAAACAGCGATGGAGATTCGGGATGGATCGGGGGTAACCACTGAGGAAACCAAAAGTGAAGAAGAGTTAAATTATCTCAGCTGATGCGCTTAACTCGAAGGAGCATACCAACTCTCCAAGTAATTTATATACTGACTAGAAAAATTTGAGCGTTTTCTTTAGGACTTTAGAGGCAAAAGAAATTGTCACGGGACAACAACAAACGCGACGGGGACAAAACGGAGGGAATTTGCTTTGCTTGTAAGAAATTAGGACATGTCAAGTTCGAGCATCCTGCTTGCAAGAGAAGAAGGGAGGAAATCAAAGAAAAACAAGGCAATGGAATCAACTTGGAGTGATCTCGGTATCTCTAGTGAAAAGGAGAGAGAAAAGGCGAACTTGTGTTTAATGGCTAGTAGCCTAGTACCGATGCTATGGAATAGGTAAACGATTTTCTAGATTGGTGATGCTTTTTGATGATGATTTTGATTTTGCCTTGGAAGAAATGTATGCGGAGTGGAAAAGGGTTTGGACAATGAACATTGTATTGAATAAGGAAAATGGTTCTATGCAATACTTTCTTGAAGAATGAAAGGGTGTTTTCAATAGTATTCCCAATAGGAGAGGCAGAGTTGCTTGATATAGCATGGATTAAAAAATACAGCGGAGATGTTATTGATTTCTTACAAGTACATGACTGTTGACATCTAAATTTTTGCCCAAAAATCAAATCCAAAAAAATGGGAACTTGTTTTTCCACAAAAATATTTCATGTCAAATTCTTGAATATAAATTATCGAGGTGTTTAGTATAGTTTTTTTAAATGGAAGATGTTTTCTTTAAAAAAATTAAAAATATATATAAAAAAAGATTAAAAAAAAAGAAGAAGAAGAAGAAGAAGAAAGTTGGAGCTGATGATCTGAATGTGACTAGCCAAACCCAGGAGGTCAGATTGTAATTAAAATGGCAAGTTGGGGCCAAAATGCAATTTCTAAAAGTTGAGGGACCAATTCGCAAATTTTGCAAAATTTCGCCTGAACCCTTAAATCATCATCTTGGTCACCAATTAAGTTGAAATTGAACTTGGGCCAAGTCGAATCAATCAAATCGGGCCAAAAGGACCAAATTTGCATTGAATTGGATATTTTCGGATAAGAAAATGGCCAACTTTGATGGACTTTCTTGCAAAATTGGGTGGGCACAATTGCGAAAGCTGGTCGAGATCTTAAACTATTATACATGAGCTTGCTAATTGATCAAAAACCGCAACCAAATTGATGGATTAAAACACCCAAACCAGCTACCAAATCTCAATCCATAAGTTGGCCTCAATTCGGAGCTGCTGAGTAAGCAACTTGGTGGCCCCACCATATCCTCCTCAGCTGCCCAACTAGCCTAATCTCTACACGTGATGGAAGACCATGATTAATAGTGCAAGTGGACAAAAATTGGCTAGGGATAAGCTACTGAAAGCATGGGAAAATAGCAGCAAAATCCACACACTCAACAGCTGCAAAAGTTGAAAAAATTGGCCAGGGATAAGTTGCTGAAAGCATGGGAAAATCACAGCAAAATCCGCACACTCAACAACTGCAAAAGTTGAAAAAATTGGCTAAGTTAGAAAGTTGGTGAACTAGCTTAGTTGACAGGCTTGGTAGGTAGACAAAAGACTAACCAAAAATCCCTTAATTCAGGGGATAAGATCTATGAAGAAATATCTTTCAAGGAATGAAAGAGAGGAGACAAGGAGGAGAAGAGGGAGCTCACGGTCATGCCCCAAAAACACCCTCAGAAGCAACTTCAGAAAAGAAAAACCCACAAATTCCAAACCAACCTTGGTAGAAAAAAGTAAAATTTTCACAAACTTGCGGCCAAAATTATCCAAAACCTTCAACTAGAGAATGAAACTTCACTCAAAGATCTTTCCAACCATAGGTCGTACGTCTCAAATGGAGATCGGGAAAATCTCATAAAGCGCCCCGAAACAGTACCCTCCAGGCGGGCCAAGAAAGTCCGAAATTTTTTCGAAGTGTTGAGCCCGGTTGGTCATGGGTGAGGGAATGCGAGTGTTTTTGAGAAAATTAAGAGACAAATGAGGACAAGCTTGACTTTCACCCCAAACTAGAATACATATAGTTTGGTTTGGTGTTAAGTTTTCCAACAAAAAATGTCCTGAAGTCTAATTTTAGAGGTTAACGAAAACCTCCGTTGTCAATTCTTGTTTCTGCAGATCTCATTTTCAGTTTGAATGAGCTAACCTCCACGTGCCCCCCGAGGATAATTTCTCGATTTCCTCGGCCAAAAACCACTTGCAAAAGAAACTAGGAAGCAAGGTAAGCATCCTAGATTTATTTTCGTTCGAGTTTGAACATGTTTTCATAGTGAAAAATTAAGAGAAAAACCAGCCCAAAAACAAATTTTGAGGTTGGAATTTTTCTGAAGTGTTGAAATCTATTCAAAAGTTTTGCATGTGTGCTTGTTAGAGAGGTCGTTTTTTATGTGTTCGATTGGTCATTCTCTATGATATTCATTACATTTGAAAGCTCATGTTTCCTACTTTGACTCGGATCAAATAATGTTTCCTTTGGATCTCGTATGTGATGAGTGTCGGGGCTTGAATATGGGCATGCAACCTATTTGCTTGACTTGGGTTCAAACCCAAATTTGCAAAATCAGCTCAAGCCCGCATCTTTGAGACCTATTTCAACTTAGTTCCTTTGTATTTTAAGCTATGATTTTATCTAATCTTGCTCCTTGCATGTGGTAGTATAATCTTGATACTGTAGTTCCACGTGAGATTACTTATGGGTCGATATTGAAAGCCACGAACATGGCTCAGGAAGCTGTTTTGAGATGATTTGATGCAAGCCAACTATTCGATAAAATGTCGGAACCAAGCTTCAATTTTGAAAGGGTTGATTTAAGTTTGATTATTGTGATATTCATATGCTGTGTTTTTCCATGTTAGCATAGATCGGTTTAAAGAATTATTATTAATATTTTTTTAAAAAATAATATAAAAAAAAAAAAGAAAAATCTGAAAATTTCAAAAAATATAAAAAAAAAAATGTTAGATAGTATCAAATTAGGGCATAAATGACATTTATGAGATTTTCCTAATTTTATAAAGTCGTTGTCCTAACTTGATGCTATTTTGATATTCTATAATCAATTTTGTAAATAATCTATTTTGCTTAGATTAAAATTATTTAGAGTAATTTCATGCATCTAGAGTAATTTCATGTATATTTAAATTCTCATTTCGCTCATGGGAGTCCTGTCCCGGGGCGTGATGACAAGCCATGTAATATTATTTGTCCGACTTGTATCGGGTCTTTTTTTTTTCGCATTACTTTCAAGTCCTTTCAATTTCTTGAATGTTTATTTACCGCATCACTTTTCAATAATTTGAGTGTAAATTTCTTTTCTAAGTTATGTTAAGATTAGTCTAGACATTAAGGAAAACAAACCTACAAAAACATTTGCATGGACGCTTAGCGATTTTATAAGGATTATAATTGGTAATCAAGATTGTGTGGCCATTTAGATAAACAACCTTCCAAGTTAATGGTACCATAAGGGCGCTAATAGAAACATTGGTGTAAACAAGTCCCGGTCCTAGAAATCTCTGGTTGCGTAGGAATCGAGACAACACTCATGCGTCTTGATTGGTTTCTAGCCGACCCCAATAGGTTAGCGGCGACTCCTATAAATACATTAGTTGTTAAGAATTAAAATTCAAAATCCAATGTCGCGCGAGGTATGGGCTTGGGAGAGCCTGCGCCTAATTTAGGGCCGTTGGTCCGCCTCTTTAGGCAAATTCCCCTAAACCTTCTTCCTTTTCCCCCGGACGGGAAAAGAGAGAGGTCGCGACAATGGCAACATAAATGGTGCATTAAGCTTCGGAAACAGAAATTCTCAACAATATTCACGAAGAACAAAACGCACATATATCATGATCTATGCTATAAGTGCTTCTGTTCTCAGTACTGCAATATCAAATGCACAAGAACAGAAACATACAGTACCAAGATTATTTATGCGGTTTGCTATCTCCTATATGGCGCTCGGATAAATTAGTTTTCACAAGCTGTGCTAGATACATGGTACGCATTTCCTCAACATGTTTCTCTATTCTTTCTGCATTTTGTTTAGAGGACTATTTTCAGCCAAGGTCAGAAAAGATGTAGGTCATACCATTATACGGCATCATGTCCACTTTCTGGTACTCTGAACATTCCTACGTTCGGCCTGATGTACTGAAATCCGTAGGCTTCGGTTGATCTAGAGATACCCCTTTTCTTTGCAGCATTGGATGGCTCCGTCGAACATGTCCTCGATCCTGTACTTATACTCAAAACCGGCGTCCAACAGTTTCCTTGACGATAGGCGGGGGAACCTGGGGCCTTTCAATTCCTTCAAGGACCTACAAAGATTTGAAAAGCTTTGCTTTCAGTCCAAGAACAGCAATAGTCTGTTACATCATGAAATGGGATATATCAGGACTTACTCTGGAGAGGGTATCTGAAACTCCGGGTATCTTTCCGAGAGAAACTCGGACATCTCCTCGATGGTCATCATGGCCGAGGTACAAATGTACCGCCCCTTGGCGTTGGGGTGCTCGAAGAGGAAGATGTGTGCTCTCGCCAAGTCATCTACATGCACGAAAGCTACTTCGAGAAGAAGAGAGTATGCATTCTCGTTCCCTGTTAATTTTGAACGCAATCAATTTAAGATTTGAGATTCTTTGTATCATCAAAATGAAGATAAACATATGGATGGACAGATTATAGTCTTGTCTTCCTTTGTCATATACTTGACATTGAGCAGAGAAACGTTGTCAAATCATGGAATTCTGGTATCGTTCTGGTGACCAAAACAATCAAATTGATCATGAATTTGACTGCAGTACCAAAAATGTATCACGAAAAGTTATTGTAAAATCAGTAGATCATGGAGATAATATTATATGAACCATAGTTTCTCTGTAGATTTCACATGATCAACAGTTCAGATAGACTTGACTGACCCTATTTATATTGATATTTTCTCGTGTATCACATTACCTAATACCAAAGCCAGCGAAGTTCGGACGGATCCAGCGAACTTGGGGCAAATGAAGGGCCCGTGGACAAACGTGGGAGCCACCGTCACCACTTCCAGTCCGTGCTGCTCTCCGAACTCAAGAACCGCCTTCTCAGTCAATGTCTTTGAGATTGCGTAGGAAGCTCCAAACCTTGTCATTTCTCGGATGGACTCGACATCGCTCCAGGAGTCCTCATCCAATATATCGGCCCCAGAGTTGTTAAATGGAATTGCAGCCGCACTCGAAGTGTACACGACCCGCTTCACCGTCTTGGAGTTCAGGCAGGCCCTCAGGATGCCCAACGCCCCATCGATGGATCTTTTGGTGACGACTGGCTCTGGCTCTCTGTCCTCGAAATCCAGCGGGGTGGCAACGTGGAAGACTCCGACACAGCCCTTGATGGCTGGGCTGAAACTCTCGGGGTCACTGAGGTCAGCGGTTAGGATTTGGAGCCTTTCTGATGCTCCTGGTAGATTTTTCAAGAAGCTCGTGTCCCTTTTGCCATCTGAGCGGAACAAATCGGTCAATCGCTTTGCGAATACAAGCTCAAACATCTAATGGGAAACTGATGTGTGAGGTTTAACTGGAGATAGCAGTCCAAAATAAATTAACCAACATGACTCATTAAGGAAGCACTCCGAATTAAAGCATTAAATTTAGCAACGAGAACTGCAACAAAAGCTGATTCAAGAGAGAATGAGTGAATTCATAAGTAGAACAAGAGCAAGAGATCATCATTAACCGATTCAGCTGCCACTAATTCAAGGCATCTTTAGTTCATCTTATGCCTTCTCATGCTTGAAGGGCGGCAAAAAAGGGTTGCTTTTCTTATGGTTCCAAGCCCAATGACAATTCTGATCAGAATCGAACCTCAAACGCCCGAATCCGACAAAATGCATAGAAATTTCAACATCTGTCGACACCCCAACTTTCTGCATAAACATTTCACATGCACAGACCGTTCGAAACACATGAGCAGTCCCATACACTTAATCTATACGATCAATCTTCGATCCAGAAAGCTAACCTTAGTATTGCCAATAAATTTGCAGGCACAGACAGATCAGATCACGTTGGACCGTCGTGTTTGACATATATAGTACAAAACATCAAGCAGGAAGAAAGAAGAAGAGAGACTTACCCGGGTCGGGCCTGACGGTTGTCCGGACGGAGTAACCATGTTCAAGGAGCCTCATGATGAGCCATGAAGCTATGAAGCCAGTACCGCCTGTCACGCACACCGTGCCTCTGTTGCCCTCCATGGCTTAGAGAAGTGAGACGCTTCAATTTTCAGGAAGCGTCCAACTTTTTTGAGTGACCTCGATGCTTTGGCCAGCAGAGCGGGTGCGCTTCTCCACTTAAACGCGGATGCAACGCCGCTTTCGTCACTTTGATTTTCATTTTCAAAAGGGGCCAAAAAAATAAATGAGTGGTAACGGATGCATCTTCCCTGCTCGAAGTCATCTTTCGATTTGACTCATAAACACTCAATCTACTTTTCAATCATCCATCGTGGACGCAGTCCTACACGAATGTGTCGATAGACAAGTGTCTCTCGACATTAAATGCCTATGACACAAGTTGGCTTGAGATTCATAAAACTCTAATTTATGACTTTATTAAAGACAAGATACCAATTTGCTACTAGACCACCACATTCGGTGGTGCAACGACTTGACATATGTTGGATAATATTTTACATATCTCTTATTTTAACATCTTAAATTCTTCGGGAAAAAAATACATGTTTAACATGATATTAGAGCACACGTGACGAGGTCGAGTGGTTGGACTCCCTCCCATGTTTTGTATGTTCATTCGTCGTCAATTATTCGTTTGATGTTATTATGCACCTATCTCGTATTTCAAATGTAAGTCTTGATTCACACACAAGAGAGGGCATTAAATAATATGGTGTATCTATAATGTTGGCAATCATCTAAACAGCTTAAAACTTTTTCGGAAGAAAAAATGATTTGTGTCATTATCTATAGATCTTTTTTCTTTTTTTGGTAAAACACTATCTATAGATCTTTTGATTTCATAAAATTCAATGAATTCGTCATTTCATTCAAGTTTTTCGCTCTATCACCAATTAATAGTTGGACAGAAGCGTTACAACATGGCTAGCGATTATTTCTTTTTTCTACAGTGGCGGGATCATAACAAATACACAAAAAGATCTTCATAATTATTTGTGAAAATCAATTTATCAATCGGCGATAGACAAAACAATTACCCGACACATTAAAGTGCTTTAATGATATAGAGTTGTGGGCATCAAGATGTTGTGGCACTATACTATACCAGTAATGCCATTCATTTTGTGGAATATGTTCACCTTGTGAAGCGATATAACTGTTCGCCTCAAATGAGAGAATATCCTAATGAACTTGTTACCAAGACAATATGAACTTCTCTCTATACATAATTTTATAATCCTCGGAAATTCTCATTTGAATCAAAAAACCATGAACACACTGGCAAAATCATTCATGGTTTGACGAAGAGATTTGTATGATTCCATCATTATCGCGTCCCAAAAGAGGACGACCCTCGTCATGCCTTTCGATGTTAGTGGAGGTTTCCACAATTCTCTATCATGGTCCTGCTCAAATGCTGGCCGTGGGGTTGGCGCTCGGTCTCAATCCAACGAAGGGGACCATCCATGGCGAGAAACCCTACTTTTCAGCTCCTTTGAACTTGCTATCCGGACCAATGCATGACCGTGTCGATCGTTTACACGATCTTTATCCTCACCCAACTATGCTTGGAGGGAGCACGCCTAGTTAGGTTAATCAGTGCATGTTGATTAGGGGTGATTGGGTCAGTGGGTAGGTAGAGTGCCTGACGCGGATCTTATACACAACCCCGTTATAATCTGCCTCTTTTTTGACTATATACGACCCCGTTTATATTGGGACTGTCACCCAAACCACACCCGTTTTTCCGATCCGGTTCCTGCATTCAACCAACCCCCGTTTCCACTTGAACTTGTTTTGCAAATCCCAATATCCTATACAATTTCGAATTTTATATTAATACACGAGAAAATAACGTAATCCTCATAATTTGTATCGAAACATTAAGCACTTATAATAAATAAATACATGAATTTTTTGACTAAACGAAATAATTAAGAATCCACATGGCTAATTATAATAAACAAAATCAAAGAATAAACAAACATGGCAAATTAGTCTTATTCCCATTACATGAAACTAACAAATAATTCATGGGTCCATTCCACGTGGTCCACAAAAATTTGGCGGCAATGAACACCATCCATCCGTCAGACGGTGCGAGAGAGAGCCGATGAGGGAGGGAAGCAAGTGAGGAAGATGGACAACAAATGAGGAGTGCCGTGCGTGTTTGAGAGAGCCAAGAGGAAAAATAATGTGTGATTGCGGGAGTAAAAATAGAAAAAATGGGAAAAAAAAAAGGTTTTGGACATATACTTACAAAACCTGTTCCAAAACCGATTCCCAAACCCGTTCGGGAACCGGTTCCTAGGTGGGTAATCAAGTGAACCCGATTCTCGAACCAGTTTAAACTGGTTCTGAATTTTGGGAATCGGTTCCCGAACCGGTTTCAATGGGAACCGGTTCCCGACCCTGTTTTCCGGGTGAGCCGGTCCGGTTCCCGGGTATTACCCGGTCCGGTTGCACACCCCTAAATTGTTGACTCTCTTTCCTGTGATGAGACAAAGTTACTTTTCCTTTTGTCTCTCTCGTGCTCTTGTCCTTTCCTTTCCCCACTATGGCCGTTCAATCTGCACGCTGGTTCGCTTTCTCTGAAGATGTGGGTGATTCTACAATGACCCAGCTGCTGCATTAGGCCCCTGCGGTAGCGCCATCAGCAGTTGGACGTCCCTATTAGAAAAAGACTCACATAGCATCTGTTTCCACTTCGAGTAATTGCTCTCCCTTATCTGCACTAGGTTCCTTGATCATCACACAATACGCTTCCAGCTCCTGGGTGCACCTATTGATCCTATGACGGCACCATCAGTATTAAGCTTGTGCCAGCCTTCGTGGTGGTCACTTCCAATGATGAACAGCTCTATTCCTATGCTCCTTTCGCCCACCACCCCCCCCCCCCCTCCCAACCCAACCAATCTGTGTCCGACATTAGCGCCGATCCAGTCCCTCAGACTAAGATCATAACTATGGTGAAGGGGATAAGGAGCACCAATGTTAGCCCAACATTCATTAAGGACAGATAGTGCTGACATTCAAATCTCTTCTCGCCAGAGTGGATCTCGTGGCAATGCTGTGAGTGACATTAACCAAATGAAAAATCGAATGTGAGGAACAGCATCCGCTTTCCACGCGCAGCTCCTAGTCTTCTTCCGGCTTTCTCCAAGCATCCAAACCTTCAAATGATAAACATCGTTCAAAGTAAAGCGCCAGTTCCTAGAGAAACTCCAACCGAACTCAGGGTGTCCCTTGCCCCTCTTCCGATCTGGACTGCCTGTATCATAATCAGAATCTCGTTAGGAAGGGATAAGAGAGTCTGGAAAAGTCCCAAACTCCCGTAGAAATTGAACAAGTCGTTCACTTTCAACTCCAAATCACAAACAGGTCGAGGCCCAATTACTAGATCCCTTAATGGACCAGACCCTGGTCAGTTGTCAAGTACGCTTTCCAACTAGTGAGCTTAGTCCAAGCCTTCTCATTGATGAACCAGCGGACGGCTCTCTCTGTGAGGATGGCCTCTGGCTCCCGGCCGTGAAAGTCGGTGGTGGCCATGTGGAAGACGCCGACGCAGCCCTTGATGGCAGGGGCGAAGCTCTCAGGGTCGCTGAGATCGGCGTGGATGATCTGGAGGCTTTGCAGCCCTTTCATGAGGTTTGTCAGGAAGCTGATGTCCCTCTTGCGATCTGCATGCTAGGGAAACACAGAATTCACTGAAAGAAGCAAGAAAACAATCTCGAACACATCCATGTACCCAAGCCGGACCGAGTTGCGATCTGCCATGCTTACCTGGGTAGGGACGGACGGTGGCCCGGACCGAGTAACCCTTCTCGAGGAGCCTCATGATCGTCCATGTAGCCAAGTATCCAGTCCCGCCCGTTACACACACTATGCCTTTATCGCTCTCCATCAACGACTCTCTCTCTCTCTCTTTTTCTTAAGCTAGCTTGCGATGGAAATGGTGCTTTTTGATGCTACTGGAGAGAGGTGGCCGACAGTAGCCAGAAAAGATGTTAGATATTTGGTCGCATATGTAACCGGGTTTGTGGACATTCATCATCCTGAATTAACTTGCTTAAGAGTGTTGGCTTTGGCCAATTCCATGTCAAGCTTCCTGGTTATGTCCTTTAACGAACGGGGAAGTAATTTCTAAGGAGGTTACCTATCCTGGAAGTGCCTTAATTTGGGCTTGCTTAACTTTGAAGTTCCAAAGTAAATCTTAACATTATATCAAAAAACACCTCTGTAAATTAATTTAAGTTTTTACACATATGTCTCAAAATAACTTTCTCCTATATTCAGTACATAATTCGGTTCATTCATACATCCTTCACCATCCTAGAAGCTTGTCATGAGCCACTCATTGTCTAGGCCTTCTAGCCCCGGTAACTTCTCCCCGCTCTTATCAGACCGAGTTGTTATGTTTATAATGTAGGATCCATTATCATTATTATTAGAAGATTTAAATTTACAAATAGAGAAGATTGGCATTCGCTCTGACGGATGATGACCACTCCCGTTCCCCTTCCCCTTCCGCATACGCAACCATATGGAAAGCAAAGGACCCCGTCGAATACTTTGCAAGCGATAGCATCGAAAATTGGAGCCTTTACTCAGTCTAGAATCGCCGTGAAGACCGGAAATTTGAAGACCGAGCAGTAGTACACCAGTCATTCCGGCACGGTTGAAATACTAATTCCTAGATGAATGGATTTCAACTTCATGCACGGTCGGATCATAGCATTGACAGAGGGAACGATTAGTTTTTTTTTTTTTTTTTTTTTTTTTTTTTTTTTTTGATGACCCGGGAACCCCCGTACTGCCGGCAGCCGGCGAGGTAAACCCGGGGCGGACTGAGCCACCACCACAGACATAGCATTGACAGAGGGAACGATTAGTTTTTCTTGCCCTTTTCGAAAAAAAGTCTGCAGCGTGGGCAACTATACTTGATAGGACCCACTTGAATGAAGGTCAACCTGTTGTTCAACCTCTGCGTCATTCGCGGTTGTGATTTTTTTTATAGGAGATGCAGAAATGGAGATGTTCATCAAATCTATATATCAGGAAGCATGGAAAGTCATTGAAAATGGACCATGCGCTGCATCAAACAAAGGAAGAGATGATATTCATGAGAAGGAAACAGCGCAAGCTACAAAGCTGTGCATAGGCTCGATTGCACTCCAACGCGGGCTGAATATAATTAGATATCAATGTGGAAACCAGCGATGGAGATTCAGGACAGTGAGGACACCAAAAGTGAAGAAGAGCTAAATCATCTCAGCTGATGCGCTTAACTCGAAGGAGCATACCAACTCTCCAAGTAATGTTTATACTGACTAGAAAATTTTGAGCGTTTTCATTAGGACTTTCGAGGCAAAAGAAATTGTTACGGGACAACAACGAAAGCGACGGGGACAAAACGGAGGGAATTTGCTTTGCTTGTAAGAAATTAGGACATGTCAAGTTCGAGCATCCTGCTTGCAAGAGAAGAAGGGAGGAAATCAAAGAAATGCAAGGCAATGAAATCAACTTAGAGTGATCTCGGTATCTCTAGTGAAAAGGAGGACAAAAGGCGAACTTGTGTTTAATGGCTAGTAGCCTAGTACCCATGCTATGGAATAGGTAACCGATTTTCTAGATTGGCGATGCTTTTTTATGACGATTTTGATTTTGCCTTGGAAGAAATGTATGTTGAGTGGAAAGGGGTTTCGACAATGAACGTTGTATTGAATAAGGAAAATGGTTCTATGCAATACTTTCTTGAAGAATGAAAGGGTGTTTTCAGCAGTATTCCCAATAGGAAAGGCAGAGTTGCTTGATATAGCATGGATTAAAAAAGACAGTGGAGATGTTAACGATTTCTTACAGTACATGGCAACATAGATGGTGCATTAAGCTTCGGAAACAGAAATTCTCAACAATATTCACGAAGAACAAAACACACATATATCATGATCTATGCTATAAGTGCTTCTGTTCTCAGTACTGCATATCAAATGCACAAGAACAGAAACATACAGTACCAAGATTATTTATGCGGTTTGCTATCTCCTATATGGCGCTCGGATAAATTAGTTTTAACAAGCTGTGCTAGATACAGGGTACGCATTTTCTCAACATGTTTCTCTATTCTTTTTGCATTTTGTTTAGAGGACTATTTTCAGCTCAGGTCAGAAAAGAAATAGGTCATACCATTATACGGCATCATGTCCACTTTCTGGTACTCTGAACATTCCCACATTCGGCCTGATGTACTGAATTCTGTAGCCTTCGGTTGATCTAGAGATACCCCTTTTCTTTGCAGCATTGGATGGCTCCGTCAAACATGTCCTCGATCCTGTACTTATACTCAAAACCGGCATCCAACAGTTTCCTTGACGATAGGCGGGGGAACCTGGGGCCTTTCAATTCCTTCAAGGATCTACAAAGATTTGAAAAGCTTTGCTTTCAGTCCAAGAACAGCAATAATCTGTTACATCATGAAATGGGATATATCAGGACTTACTCTGGAGAGGGTATCCGAAACTCCAGGTATCTTTCCGAGAGAAACTTGGACATCTCCTCGATGGTCATCGTGGCCGAGGTACAAATGTACCGCCCCTTGGTGTCGGGGTGCTCAAAGAGGAAGATGTGTGCTCTCGCCAAGTCGTCTACATGCACGAAAGATATTTCGAGAAGAAGAGAGTACTCATTCTTGTTCCCTGTTAATTTCGAACACAGTCAATCTAAGATTTGAGATTCTTTGTATCATCGAAATGAAGATAAACATATGGATGGCCAGATTGTAGTCTTGTCTTCCTTAGTCATAAACTTGACATTGAGCAGAGAAACGTTGTCAAATTATGGAATTCGGGTATCGTTCTGGTGACCAAAACAATCAAAATGATCATGAATTTCACTGCAGTACCAAAAATGTATCACGAAAAGTTATTGTAAAATCAATAGATCACGGATATAATATTATATGAACCATAGTTTCTCTGTAGATTTCACATGATCAACAGTTCAGATAGACTTGACTGACCCTATTTATATTTATCATATGATATTTTCTCGTGTATCACATTACCTAATACCAAAGCCAGCGAAGTTCGGACGGATCCAGCGAACTTGGGGCAAATGAAGGGCCCGTGGACAAACGTGGGAGCCACCGTCACCACTTCCAGTCCGTGCTGCTCTCCAAACTCAAGAACCGCCTTCTCAGTCAATGTCTTTGAGATTGCGTAGGAAGCTCCAATCCTCGTCATTTCTCGGATGGACTCAACATCGCTCCAGGAGTCCTCATCCAATATATAGGCCCCAGAGTTGTTATATTCAATTGCAGCCGCACTCGAAGTGTACACAACCCGCTTCACCGTCTTCGAGTTCAGGCAGGCCCTCAGGATGCCCAACGCTCCATCGATGGATCTTTTGGTGACGACTGGCTCTGGCTCTCTGTCCTCGAAGTCCACCGGGGTGGCAACGTGGAAGACTCCGACACAGCCCTCGATGGCTGGGCTGAAACTCTCGGGGTCACTGAGGTCAGCGGTGAGGATTTGGAGCCTTTCTGATGCTCCTGGTAGATTTTTTAAGAAGCTCGTGTCCCTTTTGCCATCTGAGCGGAACAAATCGGTCAATCGCTTTGCGACTAAAAGCTCAAACATCTAATGGGAAACTGATGTGTGAGGTTAACTGGAGATATCAGTCCAAAACAAATTAACAACATGACTCATTCAAGAAACACTCCGAATTACAGCATTAAACTTAGCAACGAGAACTGCAAGAAAAGCTGATTCAAGAGAGAATGAGTGAATTCATATGTAGAACAAGAGCAAGAGATCATCATTAAACAATTCAGCTGCCCCTAATTCAAGACATCCTTAGTTCATCTTATGCCTTCTCATGCTTGAAAAGGTGGCAAAAAAGGGTTGCTTTTCTTATGGTTCCATGCCTAATGACAATTCCGATCAGAATTGAACCTCAAACGCCCGAATCGGAAAAAATACATAGAAATTTCTCCATCTGTCGACACCCCAACTTTCTGCATAAACATTTCACATGCACAGACCGTTCGAAACACATGAGCAGTCCCATACACTTAATCTATAAGATCAATCTTCGATCAAGAAAGCTAACCTTAGTATTGCCAATAAATTTGCAGGCACAGACAGATCAGATCACGTTGGACCATCGTGTTGACATATACAGTACAAAACATCAATCTCAGAATATACACTTGATCAGAACTCATGGCAAGAACGAATCTCCATGTTCAAGCAGGAAGAAAGAAAAAGGGAGACTTACCCGGGTCGGGTCTGACGGTGGTCCGGACGGAGTAACCATGCTCAAGGAGCCTCATGATGAGCCATGAAGCTATGAAGCCAGTACCGCCTGTCACGCACACCGTGCCTCTGTTGCCCTCCATGGCTTGGAGAAGTGAGATGCTTCAATTTTCAGGAAGCATCCAACTTTTTTGAGTGACCTCGATGTTTTGGCCAGCACAACGGGTGCGCTTCTCCACTTAAAAGCGGATGCAACGCCGCTTACGTCACTTCGATTTTTTTTTTCTTTTTTGGTGAAAGGTTTTCAACTTTCAAAAGGGGCCACAAAAAAAAAGACATACTGAGTGGAAGGGTGCCGAAAGAAGAAAAACAAAAGCCTACAAGGCAAAAGAGCAAGAAGGCTCGGTCACACAACTACGTCACTTTGATTTCAATTTTCAAAAGGGGCCAAAAAAAAAAAAAAATGAGTGGCAACTTATGCATCTTCCCCACTGAAAGTCATCTTTCGATTTGAATCATAAGCACTCAATCTACTTTTCAATCATCCATCGTGGACGCAGTCCTACACCAATGTGTCGTTAGACAAGTGTCTCTTGACATAAGGTTATAAATGCCTATGACACAAGATGGCTTGAGATTTGTACACAATAAAACTCTAATTTATGACTTTGTTAAAGACAAGATACCCAATTGCTACTAGACTACCACATTTGGTAGTGCAACGACTTGACATATGTTGCGGGAAAAAAATACTTGTTTAACATGGAATTAGAGCACAAGTGACAAGGTCAAATGCCTGGACTCCCTCCCACGTTTTGTATGTTTACCCGTGGTTGATCATTCGTTTGATGTGATTATGCACCTATCTCGTATTTCAAATGTAAGGCTTGATTCACACACAAAAGAGGGTGTTAAATAATATGGTGTATCTATAATGTTGGCAATCATCTAAACAGCTTAAAACTTTTTCGGAAGAAAAAATGATTTGTGTCACTATCTATAGATCTTTTGATTTCATTAAATTCAATGAATTTTGTCATTTCATTCAAGTTTTTAACTCTATCACCAATCAATAGTTGGACGGAAGTGTTACAACATGGCCAGCGATTATTTTATTTTTTCTACAGAATGTCGGGATCATAACAAATACACAAAAAGATATTAATAATTGTTTGTGAAAATCAATTTGCCGATCGACGATAGATAGAACAATTACGTGACATATTAAAATGCTTTAATGATATAGAGTTGTGGGCATCAAGATGTCGTGGCACTATACTATACCAGTAATGCCATTCATTTTGTGGAATATGTTCACCCAATTAAGCAATATAACTGTTTGCCTCAAATAAGAGAATATCCTAATGAACTTGTTACCAAGACAATATGAAATTCTCTCTATACATATTTTTATAACCCTCAGAAATTCTCATTTGAATCAAAGAAACCATGAACATACGCTGGCAAAATCATTCATGGTTTAACGAAGAGATTTGTACGATTCCATCATTATCGCGTCCCAAAAGAGGACGACCCTCGTCGTGCCTTTCGATGTTAGTGGAGGTTTCCACAATTCTCTGTCATGGTCCTGCTCGAATGCTGGCGGTGGGGTTGGCGCTCGGTCTCAATCCAACGAAGGGGACCATCCATGGCGAGAAACCCTACTTTTCAGCTCCTTTGAACTTGCTATCCGGACCAGTGCATGACCGGGTGTCGATCTTTTACACGATCTTTATCCTCACCCAGCTGTGCTTGGAGGGAGCACGCCTAGTTAGGTTAATCAGTGCATGTTGACTCTCTTTCCTGGGATGAGACAAAGTTACTTTTCCTTTTGTCTCTCTCGTGCTCTCGTCCTTTCCTTTCCCCCACTATGGCCGTTCGATCTGCACGCTGGTTCGCTTTCTCTGAAGATGTGGGTGATTCTACACTGACCCAGCAGCTGCATTAGGCCCCTGCAGTAGCGCCATTAGCAGTTGTACGTCCCTACTAGAAATAGACTCAGAGAGCATCTGTTTCCACTACAAGTAATTGCACTCCCTTATCTGCACTAGGTTCCTTGATCATTACACAATACACTTCCAGCTCCCGGGGGCACCTATTGATCCTACGATGGCACCATCAGTATTGAGCTTGTGCCAGCCTTCGTGGAGGTCACTTCCAATGATGAACAGCTCTTCAGTCGGATATTCCTAAAATCTCCTTCCCCCCCCTCACCTGGTCTACCAAAAAGCTCCGGAGGATCCACCATCTAGGGACCAAATTGTTATCCCACAACGGGGTGAGACAATGTCTCAGCGAGTCCTACCCTCTAAAACTCGATTAGGAAGAAAACCCTCTAAAACTCGATTAGGAAGAAAATAAGCCCCGGGTGCTCTAGCCACACAAAGAGGATTGAGGACTTACCTCGCCTCGGTCCATTCCCTCGCACGTCGGTACAATTCAATAATCAATCAAATCATTCACTAAAAACCACGGTCGAAAGGACACGACCTATCTTTAGGTAGCAAATTACGGCCCAATGGGCGCGACCTTTAATAGGTGGCGGATTACGGCCTTATCAGGCAGCGACCCCTATCGGGTGGCAATTTACGGCCCAACGGACGCAACCTTTAATAGGTGGCAGATTACGGCCTCATCAGACGCGACCTTTATCAGGTGGCAAATCACGGCCTAACAGGGGCACGATCGAACTTCGACGATTTTCTAGATCCATTCACAACCTTTCACAATCAAATTCCAATCGAATATCGATACTAAACATCTTTGGGATAAATCCCCACATAAACAACCATTCAATCAATCGATACAAACCTGGTCTTGCCAACCAATTACGGTGCTATAAGCCAACACCTAGTACTTTCAAGTTAAATACCAAAACTTCTCCAATTTCATTCAATTCCACACTTTGAAATAATTAACCATATTCATCATTCCACTCAATTTCTCCATTAAATATACAATTGACACAACACATCACCAATGTGTGTCCGATAATTTTCAAAATAATAAATAATTAAATTTAATTCCGAAAATTAAATAATTAAATATTATTTTATAATAATATAATTTAATAAAATAATATTTATAAATTCGAAATAATTATTTAATTAAAAATAATTAATTAGGGCTTAAACTAGATTACACTAATTTAAACATATAATTAGCCCTAATTAAACATCCATTAAACTAATCATACAACTAATCTAATTTACATTAAAATAATCTAATCTAACACCTAAGCCTAATTAGACTAATCTAAACACCCCTTAAGCATGATTAACTTACTAAGCGAGGTTTAGAGGATAAACTCACCGGTTTTGCGCGCCGGTGAGTTCACGCAGCACCACGACGCCAAGGCGGTCGATAAACCCCAAGCGGCGACACCAACAGAGGCCGGGAAGGGCTTGAAAATGGGCCACTAAGTCTCCAAAACCTTGCTGTCTTCTCGCTTCGATCCGGGCTGAACTGCAGAGAAGAAAACCAAAGAACTTCAACGCAAAGATAGGGCGATCGGAGCTCCGACGAGCGGGTGGTTAGCAACCGGTGGCTCCGGGGTCAAGGAAATCTTATTGGAGGTTGGGATGGGCAAAGAAAGGGTCGGAAAGGGGCGAAACAGCAAGAAAACGCGAAACAAAGGAGCGGGGCGGAACCGGGGCGGTCCGGCGAGCGGCGGCTTCTCACCGGATTTCGGACGACCGGAGAATCGTTCCGGCGAACGGCGAAGTGCTCCGGTACGGGTTTGGGGTGATCGTCGCGGTGGTGGGTGAAGCGTTGGCTGATTCTCACGGAAAGATAACTTTTAACTCGAATCTTTGGCGAAAGGTCGGCTGGAGCGAACCGGAACGAGGGGAAAAACGGAGGAGGAAATAGGGTCCGATGGGCATGCGACCGTGGAGGGCTGATGCTGCTCGGTTCCTCTGGTTTTTGCTGAGCTTCTCTCCTTCAACAACAATGGAGAAAGCCTTGGATTAAGGGAGAAGAAGCTGCTGAAGAGTGGGGGGTCTCCTTGGGCTCTCTAGAGCTCAACACTTGCCATCTTCTCATTGGCTTTGCCCCCACCATGACATCACATGACCTCAGCCACTCTCTCTCCTCCAATCTTCCTCTACAAGCTTGGCAATAGGTGCAAAATGTGGTGTGCCATGGGAGCTACGAATTTTGGACATTCCCCATTCAATCCATTCAATTCTCTCTTAATTCCAATGAATTGAAGTTCAATTGAAGCTCAAATAAATCGGTCCATGTGTCCTAGACCTTCTTATGACTTTTCCCCGTCAAATGATCCAACTTGCATCCTAAAGATTCGATCAAACACGGCCCTCGACAATCTCGAACAAAAACAGCCTTACTTTGCTTTTCCGCCAAAAATCTCGCTTTGCAGAAAAATCTTCGAAGATGAGTCGACGTTCCTAAAATGAATTGTGACATGGCAGAACTTTCAATTTCGAATTCAGGTTTAAAATCACAGTTAATTTCAATCTGGCGCGATTTGAGCGAGTCCTAATCTACCGGGTAGCTTTTAGAAATTTTCAATACAATTGACCCGTGGTTGATTATTTTCAAGCCACGACATAATCTTCGACACATTGGCGATTCTCGATTGTCGTGAAAATCTCGAGGTTTCAAATACGGACACGGGTACCCAAAACGACAAAATAATCGATTCGTCGGTCGACGAGAATATTGCAATCGGTGGAATCACCCACACTCTAATCACATATCTCGATCGAATCGACCTATTACGATCTCTCGTTCGATTCGACAAAGGTGTCGTAATGATCCTTGCATTAATACGGTCGAGCGGCCAATTCATGGTCGATTCTCAAGCCTATTGCATTTAAATTCCTTAACGGCTTCACCGATGACTAGTTATCTCGTGAGTGATCAGCTCGGAGAATTGAATCATAAGCGCGTCGATGAAAAGTCCGTCTCATTTAATTGAAAACAGAATCAGAAATTTGGGATGTCACAGATCCAGTCCCTCAGACTAAGATCATAACTATGGTGAAGGGGAGAAGGAGCACCAATGTCAGCCCAACATTTATTAAGGACAGATAGTGCTAACATTCAAATCTCTTCTCGCCAGAGTCGATCTCGTGGCAATGCTGTGAGTGACATTAACCAAATGATGAGGAACAGCATCCGCTTTCCACGCACAGCTCCTAGTCTTCTTCCGGCTTTCTCCAAGCATCCAAACCTTCAGCCAAATGATAAGCATCGTTCAAAGTAAAACGCCAGTCCTAGAGAAACTCCAACCGAATTCAGAGTGCCCCTTGCCCCTCTCCCGATCTGGACTGCCTGTATCATATTCAGAATCTCGTTAGGAAGGGATAAGAGAGTCTGGAAAAGTCCCAAACTCCCGTAGAAATCGAACAAGTCCTTCACTTTCAACTCCAAATCACTGACACGTCGAGGCTTAATTACTAGATCCCCTAATGGACCAGACCCTGGTCAGATGTCAAGTACGCTTTCCAACTAGTGAGCCTAGTCCGAGCCTTCTCAATGATGAACCCGAAACGACAAACACTAACACGATCTGTATGCAAAGTAAATCCCGACTAGCAACACCAGGACAACCCAAGCCATCTGCGGAGATCGTCATAAGCAGCAATAGCAATAATACCAGAGAGTTAAATCACAATCATCATTTCATATCTCCGGAAAAGAAGACCTCGGATTTACTGAAAATTTAACCTTTTTCCCAGAATCCTCACAGAAAGACTTGACGGTGTCTACTACCAATTGACAACCAGCCTCAGTAGCCTCACCAAACAGAAAACATTCCGCCGGTAAAGAAAAAATGCGAGAAAGCCAAGGCCCCTCTCAAGGCCTTCATCGGCTTCCAATTGCCATTGCGACATTCCTCTGCAAATAAATAGCCAGGTATTTCCATACAACGGATAAACAGGTAAAGGGTGATATAATACAACGGATAACCAGGTAAAGGGTGAATGAGATCGCCTTGCTTTGATCCCTACACGGTGAGAAGGGATATAGCATCCCACCGTTCATAAATGATAGTGGTAGAAGCAGTAGTGATGCAAATCCACCTGTAATTCGAGATCGATTTTACAGCAAAGGAACCGGTTCTTCGCTTCGGTGTGTTGCATCATAGAACATCATCGTGCATTCACCTCCCGCCGGGGATGAGAGTAGCCTAGCAAGGACTAATGAGATCATCAAGAAAAAGGCCTCAAATGCCTGATAAATAAGCAAAGCGTTCCTAATTTTCCAGTTCTTCCCTTTTATGCGGCAAAACATAAATTTTATGTTTTGGATCCTCTTTTCTTTTTCTTTTTTGTGTAGCATGGCCCAAAGGGTAGCATGTAACAAATGAAATGAACGAAGTTTTCGTGGATTAAAGTTCATTGAGATCAAACAAAATAATTTTGGGAGTCATATTAGCTACTTAACTCTCTTCTAGCGTGACATAAGATTACAAACATCTTTTTTAAAATTTGTGCAATTTGTGTAGTCTGAAATAAACAAGGAGAAAATTCTTCTCGCCCCTTTTTTTTTGTCTATCCTCTACCCGAATGTGGCAGCTTACCATTGCCCCATGCTTCCTCCACGACCCCCCGAGACCATCTCGACAGCTACCGTTTCCGATAGCTACCTCCGCCTCGATAAAATATTCGATGGTTCCATAGCGTTTACATCAACTGCTGGTCCCGTTGCGAGTATTTTTTACTCTCGTCCGCTTATAAATTGACACGTGTTTGTGGATGTGGATGGGAAAAGACAATTAAAATATGTTTCTACTTCCACCGACCACGAAACTCTGACGAGCCGCCTCGCGTTTGTTTTTTCTTTTCGCCTTTTGAGGTCATGGATGAGCAATGCATGTGGCCATGATTGGCAGCGTCACCGGCCAGCCATGATTGGCAGCAACACCAATATGGACGAGCAAGGCTAGAGAGTAATGCTCATGCTCGACCATTTCGTTTGGCCAGATCCGGTCGGCTCTGTCTTCCCGGACCTTGGACAAGTCGCCGTCGCCAAGGTCGCAGACCCGGACCATCAACGAGTTCCTTTCTTCTACCTTAGTTGGGAAGAGGGAACCGAGGGGCGAGTTCCTCCTCCTTCTCCATGGCGATGGAGCTCTTAATGGGCCTTCGAGATCACTAGCCCTTCGAGTTGGATGGCACCATCCCGTCGCACCATCTCCGCCCCTTGACGGGCGTCGCTCGTGATCAGCCTGAGCCACTCGCCCTGCCGTGTTGCTTGTCCAGATATGGCTTCGTCCATGGTCGCAAACCTTGCTCAGCAACACCAATATGGACGAGCAAGGCTAGAGAGTAATGCTCATGCTCGACCATTTCGTTTGGCCAGATCCGGTCGGCTCTGTCTTCCCGGACCTTGGACAAGTCGCCGTCGCCAAGGTCGCAGACCCGGACCATCAACGAGTTCCTTTCTTCTACCTTAGTTGGGAAGAGGGAACCGAGGGGCGAGTTCCTCCTCCTTCTCCATGGCGATGGAGCTCTTAATGGGCCTTCGAGATCACTAGCCCTTCGAGTTGGATGGCACCATCCCGTCGCACCATCTCCGCCCCTTGACGGGCGTCGCTCGTGATCAGCCTGAGCCACTCGCCCTGCCGTGTTGCTTGTCCAGATATGGCTTCGTCCATGGCCGCAAACCTTGCTCAGCATAGCTCGCGAGGCGGCTCATCCACAGACTGCAGCTCGTCCATGGCTACGAACCCTTGATGGCGAACTCGGAATCCCGGCGGCCGTGATCGGTAAACAAGCGCAAGCCTGGATGGCCGGACAGCGCTCTGTGGATGGAGGAGGAAGAGAGGAGTCAACGTCCACATGTCAATCTAAAATCGGACCTGTCAGCAGCTAATGTGGCGCTACGAAATCACTTCATAGTTTGTCCACCTTTGTCCAATATGCGATAATTCTCTCTCTCTCTCTCTCTTCATGCAAGCGCGGGCGAGAGTGCACGGAGGCTCGATTACCATCGACAGTCCTTGTCCATGATCAGGACTCCTCCAAATCTCTGCGCCAGGCAGGCTTGGAGGGCGACCCAAAATTTACATAGACGCCTCCAAGGCAAGGGGGTTATCACGGGGTGATCGGTTCTTATCAAGTCTGATTTCTTGAAATCGGACCGAATCGAGGATAGGATCAGGAACCGGCCCGCACCATCAGTCCGATCCGATCCAATAGAATCAGTTGCTTATTTTTTTCCACTACTTGGAACCGAACCGAGATAATATTTAGTTTATATTTTACTAATTTTTTTAAGAAATAATAAAATAAAAAAGTATATTTAGTCGGTCATGTCTGATTTATTCCGGTTCCCCCTTAGAATCGGGAATTAGATGGACACTTCTGAGAATCGAACCAAATCAATTAATTTGGTCATGTTCGGTCTAGACGATTCCCAATTAGAACGGTCTGATTTACAGACCTCTGTCTCACACCGTCGAGATTTAGATAAAGAGCATTGTCCACATGTCTTGGTGGCAAAATCTAATGCCGCCATCCCTTTGACGAGTGACAATGCGCGCAGAGAGAGAGAGAGAGAGACTGTTGCGCGGAGAGGGAGAGAAGGGCATCGACAGTCAGTTGCTCAAAGAAGAGAAGGAGAGAGAGAGAGGCAAAGTCAGCTAAAGTTCGGCGAAACCAGCGGCAGAATAATACTATCAATCCATCAACTTTGACCAAATTATCGCTTTTAATTTGTTTATTATAATCCTTCAATTATTTTTCATGTTTAATATAATTTCTTAAACTTTCGAATTAATCATTTAGTACAATTCACGATTCACGAGTTTTCATAATTGAATTTGTTTATATATTTTCATTTCAATACTTTTTCTCTAAAAAAAAAAATATTATATTACTTTGTGCCATTTGGGTTTTTATAAATATCACGATAACTCAATCAAAATCGTTCTAATTGTAAAGTGTAGCTAATATTCTCTAAAATAGTAAAATTAGAATCCCCTTTGGAGTTGTGTTACATTTGTATTCCTATTACGTTATTTCTAAATGCTTCCATATTGACATCTATAAATGATATTGATTTATCTGCAGATATATGTATTTGTATTAATTTAAATCGTGTTCTTTATTAAACAAATAAGGAACAAGATATAATACACTGAAAATTTTATTAATCATGAGGAACCTTGTTCTTGAAAGTAACGATACTATCTAGAAGGCTTCATGTTGTATGGCTTCATGTCTTATGAACACTTTGACACGTGTCTAATACTTGATCAACATATATCAAAATCAATTCTCTTAATACTCTTTGACAAGCGAGCTCAAAATTCTAACATCTAAGTTCGGAATTACAATACACAATCTTGACAAGCACGTGATCAATTTTTAAATTTTTCAATAAATGAAGGGTCAAAATGTAAATATGTAAAAAACTAAAAATAAAAAAAATAAAGAGGGAAAAAAGGAAAGCATAGTTTTCTCTTTTCTTCTGAGTCCCACTTTGTGTGACACATAATTCACCCCCAATGTTTATTTTTTCTTTTCTTTTTCGACACGCTCTGACACACAAGTCCCGAATGTGAATTGCTAATTTTTTTCCCTCCAAGTTTTATGCATTATTGGAATATAGTTAAATTTGTCAAATTGAAATAATGAATGATACTAACAAATTATGGATTAATATTTTTAGTGTAAATTCATTATACTCTGTTTATTTATTTATTTATTTATAAATTTGATTAAAATAATCATAAAAATGATAATTTATCATGTATATATAAAAATATATATTTAATATACACCATATTCCAACGTATCGAATTCTTTATTTTTTTTTAGAATCAATGTGTTAGCATGTCGCATCGCATGACGTGTCGCATATTGGTATCGATACTATTTAGCGGGCTAGAGGAAAAAAATGGAAAATCTATCATCATCGTCAAATTACGGACGCAACTAAAAATATACTATCTTCCCTAGAGAAACACCAAACATATTCTAAAAGAACCGTGACTTCAGCTTATGGGTTTCTAGAAGTTTGGGACCACGACATAAAAAAATTTAGTACTATGGTTTATCCTATGTCCTATGTTCCAATCATGTGATCTTGTAGGAGGGAGGGGTGAGCTGGTGAGCGGAATGAAATCACCTTCTAGATCGAAGACCGACGGAAACGAGTGAGCCTTCCCCCAAAGAAAAGTCCACCATTGACAAAGCGCCAATCGAAGCTGCTACTGCTCCGGACCTTCCTGGCACAGAAATCTCAAAAAACCCATTTTACTTGAATCTTCACTAATCTATCTTTAATCTCAATGTGCAACGGTTGATCTGATTCTGTAGCAAGCAGTAAAGAAAAAACGACATTCCCCTGGCCTTTTTTCAAACTTGAGAAAGGAAGTGCAAATCGCATTCCTCTCTTCTGCAGCTGGTGGCGTCTCTCTCTCTCTCTCTCCTCTCTCTCTCTCTCTGTGCAAAATCCCCACCTAAAGCCCACCCAAACTGAAGCACAGGAGAACCCATCTGTTCTTTTCTTCTTTCCCTTTTCGCCATTGTCGCTGCTTGTCCCTTCTTAGCTGTGTGGGTAGCTCGTTAGAGCTCGGAAGCTGAGGAAAGAAGGGATTTTTTCTTCTGGGTTTCCCTCAAATCTTGATTTTTTTTGTTATTTTCCAATCTCGTGTGGGAGAGCGGTAGTATGTACAGATCCGGGGCTGTGATGGCTTGGAACGTGTTCAAATTCTGCACGGCGCTTCGGGGTCTCGGCTCGATCATGATCTTGCTCGTCCTGGGGGTCGTCGGCGTCACCTACTACGCCGTCGTCTTGACCAATTACGGTCCGAACTTGTACGAGGGCGGGGTCGACTCCTTCGTCGCTCTAGGTGTCTTGATCTTGTTTCACTGTCTGGTCAGTTAGCTTGCTCCTCACTATGTTCGCTCAACTAGACTTCATCTGAAATTAGCAAAAATTTGGAGTCTGTTTCTGTCATTCCGGTACTTTTCATTTTTGTTGGTATCTTTTGGTTGATGGGTCGGCAGAAATTTTTGGGATTTTTCGGGTTTTGGTTGATGCGTCGATGATTATGATGCTTGTGAGAAAAGTTAAATTAGTGGGGTGTCGTCATGTTGTGGCTTCTCGTGTTTCTAAACTTAGCAGACTGTACTTGTGGAGTCAATTTCTGATACCTCTCTTCAATCCTGTGGAAAATAACGTGTCAGGAGAGCGTGTTTGCTTATTTTGTTTAAGGCCATTCATTAAATGATAGGGATATGGTTAATGCCTGTTAGGAATTCTAGTTTATACTCTGAGAAAACCATTTGGCTTTGCTTTGGATATTGGATATTTTAGGCGTGCTTAGCTTGGAAAGCATGGTTTCCTCCAATAGTGAGATACATTTTCATTCTAGCCATCACTTGTTTCACTGAATAGTAGGCGCTGTTGGATCTTAAGAATCTTTTGAGCTGTGTGTTTGAGTTTCATGGCGAGTTACTTTGATGGGTAAAGGACCTAAAGAAATAGATGCTCAGAATGGAAACGCTTTGTTTTGTACAGTTGGTTATGCTGCTCTGGAGTTACTTTTCAGTCGTGTTGACGGACCCCGGGAGCGTGCCACCCAATTGGAGGCTTTCCGTTGATGAGGAGAGAGGAGAGAGTGACCCATTGAATGGTTTGGACTTCAGCATTTTGCAGTCTGATCCATCTCACAGGAGAATACGCTTCTGTCGGAAGTGCAACCAGCCAAAACCACCACGATGCCATCATTGTTCTGTTTGTCAGTGTTTCTACATCATCCAATACTCTTGTCTGTTTCAAGCAAGCTTTCCCTGTGGAAAACTTAAGCTGTGGTTTTTTGTAGGTGGAAGGTGTGTACTCAAGATGGATCATCACTGTGTGTGGGTGGTTAACTGTGTTGGCGCTTTAAATTATAAATATTTTCTGCTTTTCTTGGTAAGTTACTGCCTCTTTGATAGCAGCTGTCTGATAATTATTTGAGAAACGAAGTTGCCTTTATTATCATATCACAACATTCATATTCTTCTACATTCTGTCTTTCCTGTATCTTTGTTTGCATTCTTCTGGAATGCAGACCAAGATACTGAGTATGTTGCTATGAAAGTATATGTCTGGCCTTAAATTACTTTAGCTGAATCCGTTGAATTGGGGGTTAGAAGACACTTAATCACTTAATTATATGTTCTGGCTAAATCGGCTGTTAACCTAGTTGTCTTCGCACTTGTTACTAAACATATTTGTTTGCTTTATACTAAGCTCTGGAGACCATTTCACTGTAATTTTCTTCTGATCCTTCGCACTAAGAGATTTCTCTTTTCTGTTTTTGGCTTTAAAACAAACATCTAGGTCTTTCTGGTTGGTTATGTTACACAGCATCTGCATTTATCCTCATAAATATGAGTCATTGTAGATGAATCAAATGCAATCACCCCTCGTACATCAGATTACTTTTTCCATCCCAATCATGAACTTGTTCACTCTGCTTTAATGTAATTTATTTTCCCAGATCACGCAAAATATCAGCTATATTCTAATTTTCGTTGTTAAAGTTCTTGCCATTGTCCATGTCACTGATGTTTTAATTTTAGATATCCATGCTACTTCATAGTCTAGGTTGATAATGCTTATAGGTGAGGACAATATACTTTATTTATCTTTTAATGTTTGTCAAAGCAAAAGCGTATAATTAGTTATGTACATCAGCCAATTGAATGCATGGATGTTCTGTTTACTCAAAAATTGTGGGAATCATATGAGATGATGAAATGTACTGTTTTGTTCATTTAAAAATCTTGATGAACTTACCTATCCTTGTGCTGGCCAAGTGTGGTCATGATGGCTCTTAGCATTTATCCCTAGGATATTTACTATAGCATGTAGGATGATATTGTTTCTCAATATAGTTCTCTATTTTCGCTAATTTCTAATTTACGTATGAAAATGGAAAACATCTTTTAACGCAGTTCTATACATTTCTGGAGACAAGTGTAGTTACTCTATCATTACTTCCACACTTCATTGCATTCTTTAGTGATGGAGAGATACCTGGAACACCTGGAACACTCGCGACAACTTTTCTTGCCTTTGGTAAGGTTTAAATAATCTATCCGAGTTCTGATGTTTTATCTTCAGCATCTCATAAACAAGTTAGTTATTTAATTTGGTGCAATTTGCATGCTTTTTTATAGTCCTCAATTTGGCTTTCGCATTGAGCGTCCTGGGGTTCCTCGTCATGCACATTTCCTTGGTTTCTGCCAACACAACGACAATAGAGGTATGCCCTTTTCCTTAAGCCTGTCTTCTGGTCAAAAAGTTTCTGCCACTGCATTAGATGGTTTCATTGGTTACTTTTCGGAGAACCTGATTTTATGCAATTTTAGAATTGTCACGCCAATTATCCCTTTTCTGGTAATTCTATTGGGTATCGACTATTAGTTGGAGTACACACAGCTTAAAATGGTTCAAAACTATAAGTTGGAAATCTGAAGGTCCTTAGTTTGTCGTTACGAACATTGTCTCCATTCCTTACTTGCAAGACTTTGATCAACTGTCCCATTTTGCATTAGAACAGAAAATATCATTGGCAATTGTACTTCCCTGTTTGCATGGCTTTTTTTCTTGAGTGAGATACTGTTTGTGGTAAATGAGGATCTTTCTTCTGCTTGTTAATTATCCTGATGGTATATTTGCCTGTGGTCAGGCGTATGAAAAGAAGACCACACCAAAATGGCGTTACGACCTTGGACGGAGAAAGAATTTTGAACAGGTAGTGCACTTTAGTTAGTGGCATCATATTACTTGTTTTTCTTCAACTTGTTGCTCGAGACTGGTAGTAGAGTGTGATCTTTTGGGCAGGAAATTACTAGGATTCTTAGTTCCATAGTATTGCTAGAATGCCTCTCTTTGTTTTCTGTGTTTATGATATGAGTGAGAGCTAAAAGTTGCCTATCAAGGGAAGAGAAATCGCAAGTTACGTGTGAAAACTCTGTGGCCATTAGCCAGAAAACCGTTAGGGGCTTAGTCGCTGACAAATGAGAAACTCATCTGTGGCTTTTATTTGTGGCCTCTACATGTTAGTTGTCACTCCTCATGGTGTCCGGATTCTTCCCAGCCTTAAGTGTTTTGCTAATAGTTTTGGGCATGTCTGCTCAACCTTTTACTGCATTCATAAGTCGTGCATTTATTGGATCTGGTGATGTTGCTTTATGTTCATTTGTAGGAGCCTGACTGGTAAATTGATCCTTCTGTTTTGAGCAGTCTCAGATGGTCAATAAAGGGCATTTTGTTGCCTGGTTTCTTTTGGGCATTGACATAATGGACTGCTACTGCTTTCCTCCAGTGAATGATCTAAATTAGCAAAGATTTATCTATCCATCCCAAAACCTGATGATGGCAGGATTTGGGTCCTAGTTCTTGATATCTCTGTTGAAGGACTTTTTAAGTTAGCTGGCGCCTTCAAGCTCAAGAACTATATAAAGTGTCTCTTTTTTTTCAAATCTTCGACCCCAATAAAAGACGACTGTTTCTTTGGTAACAAAAGATAATAGGCTATTAGTGGATCTTGCCACATGGTTTATTAAAAGGATTTGTGCCCCTATTGAACTTCTTTTTTCATTTTCAAGGCTTTCCTTTAACTGAACTTACTTGTGCTTTGGGGCTTTAGGTATTCGGGACAGATAAACTCTACTGGTTCATTCCGGCTTATTCAGAAGAAGATATCAGGCGGATGCCAGCACTTCAGGGTCTTGAATATCCCTCAAGACCCGGTTTCGACAGTGAAGAGTTCTGAGGGGAACTCACCGTGCGCCCTCGGAGAGGTTGACCTATTGACCCGATGTACATGGAGGCCCCTCCACTAACCGTTTGTTATTCACTGATGCGCCTTACTCTGGGCTTCCTTTATGCTGGTACCGTGGCTCTCCTCCTCGTAGAAATCGTTCTGTGAGAGAGAGAGATGTGACGAGGTGATCGCCAATCTCCGAGTTCTGTTTCCATGGTCTCGGGCTGAGATGTAACATATGCTTCGTTTAACTTACGCAACCATAGTGTCAGATATTGTGAACCTTTGCCCTCGATCAATTTGACCCATTCATCTTTGAAGTTGAATGTACCTGTATGTTGATGTAGATAAGAGTTTACATGTCCAATATGTAGAAATCCCTTTTTCCCCTTCTACTACTTTGTTATTCTTCAGCTTCTTGTTCTTCCTTTCTTCCTATTTGGCAAGAATAATGGCAAGAAATTAGCCAGTCGAGAGACGATCCCAGGTTTTTGCATGGATTTAAAGTTTGTGGAGGCGAGCGATATCTGTAACAATCCCATCACACCTGTTGCGCCATTCCCTCGTATAGCAGCATTGCGACATTGAAATTTCCTGCCCTGAAATATGATTTTCTGTTTTTCCGATAGCAAAGTTCTTCGCTTTGCTCGGTTCACCTTTGGAGCACTATGCAACATTATCTGGATGGAAAGGAATAACATCTTTTTCCGTGATCACAAGCACTTTTTGCCGGGTTGAAGAAATGCCTTGACAAAGTTGTTAGAGACAAGGCACTGGCCTTCCATCAGGTCCTGGATACTCTACAACAGAGCTGGAGCCTTAGCACATCTATCTTTTCAGCTTGAGCTTTGGCTTGCTTTGTTTTTCCTTTTCTTTTGTGTGAGGGACAACGCTATTACCTAAAGCCAGGTCGCGGATACACCAACGAATAGAAGAACTCAGCGAAGTTGGGGGTTACACCCAACTTTTTTCTCTTCTCTTTGATGTGAATACGAAGGATGCATTGAAGTCGAGGACTTGTTCCCTCTGTATCTTCTTCCGAGGTGGTAACAGGAGATTTCAACGCAGCTGGGGGATTCCTTTTTCCCTCCCGTGGTGTCGGTGATTTCCCTGTTTCTTCTGTCTTGTTGGTTGCCGTGGCTGGCTGCCCTGTTTGTATTTGTGTTCTTCTCCAAGACGTGCAGCCTTTGGGGTGTCAGGTCTTTCTTGCTTTCGTTTTGAGGGTCGCCGCTGTTTGGCTCCTCCCTCTTTTTCTTTTATTTTCTCGGCACCCTTTCACTCGATTAGACTTGTTTGTCTTCTTGAGTACAAATTTTGTTGGTGTCAAGTCTCTCTTTTTCATTATAGTTTTGTTGGTTAAAAGTCAATATACCTTTTACCTTTACAAAAAAAAAAAAAAAAAAAAAAAAAGTTCTTCGCTTTACATTACAGGGAATCCGATCAAGATTAAGTTCCATTACTTTCTTGATTCATCTCCGCAGCCTACATTGCGGTGGAGGCTGCAACAATCAAATTCTTGAATTTCTGCGCCGTCCAACTAGCATGGGTCGGATCGATCTTTACAGATCAAGAGAGTAACGGCATTGAAATTCAACAACCCCTTTTGGTAAAAGATTCAAAATTTTGTGACAAGGCATGAATTTTTTATAATTCTTAAGAAAATAATAAATTGCAATTATAAAAAATGAAATCTTTAAACAGTATTGAAATTCGTAAAACAAGGTAAAGGATCCAAGATTTTGTGACAAAACATGAATTTTCTACAATTTGAAAATAATAAATTACAATCATTGAAAAATGAGATCTTTAATCGACATTGAAATTTGAAAACCCTTTTGACAAAGGATACAAGATTTTGTGACAAGGCATGGATTTTTCACCATTTGCAGGAAAATTGTAAATTACAAGATTTATAAAATGAGATCCTTAAACAACATTGAAATTTGAAAATCCTTCTTGACAAAAGATCCAAGATTTTGTGACCACGCATGAATTTTCCACGATATGCAGGAAAAGAGTAAATTATAACCAAGGAAAAATTGAAATCTTTATTAACAGTTCACGAGAGGTTTCTAATCATTTGTATGATTATTATTATTATATTTATACATACATAAAAAAAAAAAAAAAATTGAGGAAACCAGAAGGTTCTCTAGCTTTCATAAGAGAAACGTACGTATATAAAGACACCCCCTTCCCCCCCTAGAATTCCTCCCACCACCAGAGCATTCAAGAATTCTCTCTCTCTCTCTCTCTCTGCAATTCCAGATAAACCACGAAGAAGGTAATGATCGATCCTCGCTTCTTCACCTTCTGTCTCTTGTGCTCGAAGTTCGTCAACTTTGTAGTACGATCGTCTGTGGGTTTTTTTTTTTTTTTTGAGATTTCTGTAAACTTTCCCGTGCTGATGCCGCAGAACGCACGAGGAACTTTTGGGTGGGCGTAAAGTTTGGATTGCGCGGGCGGTCGTGCGTTGGTGGGTTGTTGTTCGTTTCTTTCTTGGCATGAATGGCGTGTGCGGAGTGTGTCTGGAGATGAACGTGTCTTGTGGATAGATTAAAAGAGGAATTGGGTGGCTGCGCTCTGTTATTTTGTGTGGTAATATGGTGTTCGGCAAAGAGTATTTTGTCGAGTTTGTATTGACGGATCGCCCTCTTGGCAAAGTTTATGGAGTTTTTGCTTCTTGTTTCCTCAGTATGTGGACGCTAGGGAGGGTTCCTTTTCGCTCAAACCCTTTAAAGTACAATTTTATGATCGTGCACGAGTCATAGAGTACGCGTGTTCATGGTTAATTCGTGTCGCTGTCGTCGGCTGTCTTTTCTCTGGAGGAGGCTTTAGCTCTGTAAATTGTGTAGAGCCAATTATCAATAAGATATATTTCTTTGTTCTATCTTGGCCCAAAAGAAGTTCTAGCGGGACTTGGCTTTTTTTGGTTGACTGTATTCATCTCTAGAGTGCTGCAAGAGTATGAAGGGACTAGAGAATAACAAAAACACGCATTCTCTTGTTGTAGTGTGGAAGGCCTGAGTAGGGAGGAGTGCGTTTGAGTGTTGGAGCTTGTTCAATTTCGTGAACTGCCTAATGGCAAAAAATATGTCCATTAGAAACTGCCCGAGGGTGAGACTTCATGTTAGAAGAATTTCGTGCAGTTCCTATTAAGATGATTTGTCTTCCTCTCTTACTTTTGCTATTATTCTGCTGTTCTTCTCTGTTCCATTTACATACCGTTAGTTTTTCTTTGTGATGTAACATGTTATTTTTAAGTCGACTCATACTTCATGATTTTTAATGTTTGTGTTCGTTGGACAAAATAATTGAACAATCAGTACTTCTTGTTGAAGTTACATTCAAGAGCCAATTTCTTCTTGTTTCTACTCTTATTTTAGCTCCATGCTTCTAGGTCTGTGCCAAAGATCTCTAATATTCACCAAAATGAAATTTGTTTGTTTCTTATAGGAGATTCTGCATCTTGATAATGCAGAGGGGAAGACAGGGGAGGGAAGATTTCTTCAACATGGGTGACCCTTTTAGCAGTTTCCGGGCATTTGGCAGTTTTCCTACCCTTTCTGGTGGAAGAGATCCATTTGACGATCCATTTTTCACACGTCCTTTTGGTAGCATGTTCGGTACTGGGGTGTTTGGACCTGGCTATCCAATTGACGATACTCCGTCCTCCAATAATTCTAAGGGACTTGTCATTGAAGAACTAAACTCCGATGATGAAGGAGGTATTGGAAATGAAGAAGATACAAATCCCGAGACAAATAGAAGTGAAGGGTATCGAAGGCATGATGCATCAATCAGAGCGCCGTCTGTGGAGCACCCAGATGATGATGTTCATGGTACATGAATAATATATCTGCTCGATATACACAGTTTTATTCTGGGTTTCAGTTAACATGTTTATTTGAGTTGATCATTGTTCACCCCTAATGTGGTTTGGGTAGCAGAGAACAGGAGCAATGTTATTTACAGGAGTGACAGGAGCAGGGTTGGAGAGAAGCAAAATCAGGGTCGGAGTTTCAGTGCTCAGAGTTGCAAAGTCACCTATGGTGGTGTGGATGGAGCATACTACACATCCACAAGAACTCGAAGAGCTGACAGTGAGGGGGTAATGAATAAATGCATTGGTGCCTTTGCTCTCCTAGTTCTATAGTTGAAATGTTTCATCATTCTGGTACTGTGTGTTCATGCATCAGGTTGTGCTTGAGGAAAGCAAAGAAGCGGATGCAACGACTGGTCAAGCAACACACAGGATTTCGCATGGTATTCATGATAAGGTCTGTGCTCTATCATCTTTTCACTACTTTGTTGAGAAAATTATGAAAGACATCGTTTTGCTCTTTGTAATTTCAAATTTTTTATGCTTGCCTAATTTATCATTTTAGCTTATCATCAAATATACTCTGGTTTGAAGAGGCAAATAGGAACACACCTAGAATAGCTACAAATTAGGCAGTGTGCTTCAAAAAAGATTTTGTAGTGGATCGTTCTTATGTGTTTCTCCTGTAAGGACTCATATATACTTCCAAGGCTCCTGTTTATAGCCTCGTCTGGGTACTTGTTATTCCTTTGGTAACAGAAGCTCCAGAGGTAGACGGAGGCAGCATCATATAGCGAAACATTATTACTATCTGTGATTATAGCAGTGCCAACCTCACACTTAGTGGGATAAGGCATAGATGGTGGTGGTTGTTCTGGTGGTAATAGCAGTCTATTTGAAAAGCATTTGATTATATAGTTTGTGACATGATTGTCATTCTCTGTAGTGATTTCTGAGCTGTTTAGAGCGGAGTAAGGAAATTGTTCCTTAGGAGGCTAACAGTGAATTTTCTCTCATTCTTGGCCATTATTGACTATCTTATAGGGTCATTCGGTGACAAGGAAGCTTGGCTCAGATGGCAAGGTGGACACAGTGCAAACCTTGCACAATCTGGAGAAAGGTTAGTGTGATCATCTTTTGGTACTTTGCTTGGATCTGATTTATCCTTTTGTGTGGATATTCATGTGATGGATGCAAGTACGACTAATGGGAGGAATGTGTCAGATGAACTTGCTGGTTTTGAAGAAGCATGGAAAAGTAGTGGTGATGGGCCTTCACCTGGATGGAGCTTTGATTATGATTTGCAGCAGAAAGCAGGTAAGCTTTAATTGGCTGGAAACCATGGATTATCTCAAGAATCTCTAGATGCTGCACATTTTCTGCAGGCTCTAGGTCAATCACACAAAATGTTGTACTTTATACTATCTTAACCTGTGTCAATGATGGTCCATATCTGATCCCTGACAATGGGTGGGTAAGCATGCATGAATTAAAGAACTTCCTAGCAACTTTGTGGTGACAGTACAAAGTGAAGAACTTTGTTTGGCAATTTCCAGTGTCCAGTGATAAGTTTTCTTGGGGTCACATATGGTGGTTGCATTCAGTTATATATTTTCTCGTGAGTGGTTTAATGTATAATCTCGAGTTACCTGGAGGTGTCACCTGTCAGCTCTTAGTTGAGTTTCTGACATGGCTTCTGGATTAGAGGACATTGATGACATAAATTTTTGGTACGGAGAATCTCTCCTTACCCATATGACACGACCCTGAGTTTGTCATTAGGCTGATAATGGAAGGAGTAGCTATTACATGAAGCACAAGATACTAGTTGGTTTCTAGATATACAATGGGGGAACTGGCAAATACGTTAATTTTGGTGGCATTATAGGAGTGGTCCAATTTTCTACCATTTCTTCATGTTCTGTGTCTGTACACAGTTGTCTTTTATTATTGGATTTATCATCTTACAATGTGCTTGCGGCAATTTTTTCATGGCTAGTGGATTCTACATTTGGGAGATGATGACGTATAGTTTGACACCCAGGCATACTTGTATCCTTTGATGCAAGATGGTGATGTCAATCGACCTTTTATCTGATTCCTTTTAGTTAGAATCATGAAATTAATTTCAAATATATTGGATGGGGGAAGTATAGGTGGCACCCTTTTTCTTCTTTGCAGTTGTCTAAGTTATTAGTTGATTGGATCAAACTGTTGCAGCAACTGTATAGGGAGCCATATGCATGTGCGTTTGTAATGATCTTTCTATATTCATGGACTCATTCCGTATTTACGCATGTGGGTTTCTGATGTAGGCCGCAGCAGTGATGCACAGAAAGGCAGCTCGAGCTCAGGAGGTTGGGCGCTTCCATCTGTGGACCAGATAATGAGGCATGGTGGGATGGGGCCCCAATACGCAGCAAGATCTGCACCTTCTAATGAAAGAACTAAGAAGGTGGTTAGGATCAATATAGACTAAATTATGAGATCAATTTTTGCTTACAGTGAGATTTGTTGAACCCGATCGATTGTGTGTTGAAGTGTAGAACAGATAGCGTCTTGTCATTGTAGTTCTGGTATGCTAATTAGCATTGTTCTGTGTCAAGACAAATTTAAAGCCTTTGCATGTGTTTGATGATCTCCTTCAATTGTCGGGGAAGATTTGCTTCTTCATTGCCAGGCACTTCTGGTTCTGGAGGAAATGGCAGGTCGCGTTTCACTTTGTGGCTAAATCTCTGGGATCGTGAATGTGAGAAAATACTAAGTAGTGATGTTAAATATAGGGGGACGGCCTTTGAGGAGTCCAATGGAAACTTGGAAACCTACTTGCCTGATAGCCGGATGTTTAACTTACTAGAAAATCCTGATCACGCGACGTCAGCTTGTGCGTGATCTGTTATGTCGAAGTATGGCAAGAGTTGGTATTTCAAAGATCAGCGATAAGATTTCTAGCTGTCGCTTAGCTAACGGTCGTCAGCGAGAGCCTCGATAGGAAATAATTTAGTCATGATCTTGGGTAGGTGCTTATGGTCATGAGAGTTCCATTTTGTTTTTGTCTCTTGGTAGTTGGTATCTTCCGTCAATCGTCTATTCGCCGATCCTGGCTCCTTTGACCTTCTCTTGGTGGACCTGTTCTTTGTTGTCGAAGTGGTCGACAACATGGATATCACTCAATCGCTATCATCGGCTTATTATACCACGTTAAGTATGCAATCTGTTTCTTAAAAAAAAAAAAAAAAAGGAAGTATGCTCGAGAAGAGTAGTAGCGTGGAAAGTTCTACTCCGAATCTTTGAGTACGAAAATAATCACCCCGGAACGTGAGTGCATTTGAAAAATCCAGACGAAAGAAAAATGATCAACTAAAGCAGCAGTTTTTGAGATTGAAGTCGGTCATGAACTTAACAAACGGCGGTTTAAGATCAACATCCAAGAGGCGTCTGACCCAGATGGTCTTATGTCGAGAATTGTTCGGCCGGATTTCTAAATAGAATCTTGCTTTCATAAAACTGTACTATAGATGTGGGATTAAGGAAGTCTTTGGAGCAAAAGCTGTTGAATCTTTTGTTGTAGGTTGAAGGCAAGCTTGAAGTTCCTTGATTTTGCTTCAATCTTTGAAGATGCTACTTTCTGACCTTTTTCTTCTTTTCTACTGGTAATCTTAAACTAAAATTTCTCTCTCTCTGTTTTGGCAAGTCAGAAAGATAGATCATTGTTTGAACCGATTGTCCTTAGTTCTCTTGATTTTGGAACTCAACTGTCGGAACCCGCAGCTCATATCTAGTGTGTGTTCTGACCATTCTCATGATCGACTTAGCTACTCTCCTTACTGCTTTAATTTCAAGAATTCATAAGAGTTCATTAATTAATGGAGCCTGTTTCCTCTTGTCGAGATGTAGCTAGCCGCTTGTTCGAAGAAACCTCTCTCGGATCAGATGGTGCATAGCTGCAACATTTACAATATTTGAAAAAACAGAAAGTCGCAATTCCCATGGTATATGGAAAGAGATCCGAAAAGAGAATAACAGTAACAGCTATTACAAAGAATAAGAGGCGGTCAATATAGTGGGCAGCTTCTCCTCAAAAATCAGAATCAAGACCAGGGCCACTTTGCATCCCTCCAAACAAAACATCGATCAACCCGACTTTTGCCAGATGAAGAATCCGAATCAGTTCCAATAGGCAGTGAATCTTTCATTCCATCTGGATGAAATGCTTTGCAACATCTAAGTCCTTGATCGCGTTCTGCTGCTTCCTCTCTATATGTGGGGTTTGAATAGCGTGGGTGCTGGATGAAAGACACATTTTTCCACCAGAGCTTAAAAGCCTGAAAAAGGAGAGGGAAAGACAGTGAACAGATGAAAGGTGTCGAATAGCTCTCAAACTCGAGAACATTAGTGGTCAACTTACTGGTGTCGACTAAAAGCAAGAGAGAAAACTAGCTAAAGATTACATCCCTGAAATTCAGGTCATTTCGCAATTTCAACTGTTCATCGACATTAGGCAGTCTGAGCTTCATTGACCATCTCAGCAGACTCAGCATCTCAAAGCGGTGACAAGACCCAGAGTCAATTGTATCCCCAAAATAACATGTACACATTCAAGATTCCAAACAGCAATCTTAAAAAGTCGCAATTGTGCCCGTGCTCCCACTAGTCTTGTGGAACTAATCTCGGGACAGAGAGAATAATTACCCAACCCAAGCCACCAACAAACGAACCATAAGTGTTAAGTCATTGACAGGCCTTCAGCTACAAACAATCATTGCATTACACACAAAAAGCACTGTATGCCAGAGTTGTCTCCTCATAGACTGAACCAGATGTGAGTGGAACTATTGCATATGGGACTTAAAACCATGATCGTGAATTAAAACGCAACGGAATGGAACTCAAACTAGTAAAATGACTTATCTAGGGACAAATTCTTTCAGATTTGGCACAATGGTAAGTTGGTCGGAACAAAGTCAAAGAAGCAAGCCTATGAGACTACAAGATAGAAGCAAACAATGAGATTTTCATCTTTATAATGTAGCTAAGATATTCACTTGGAGGTGTTGCATGTAATTAAATCCTTGTGAAACTCAATCGGAGTTCTGAAAGCACATTTGGAAGTATTCCCAACCTCCACAAACTCCTGAGGAACAACCTTTCTCACGAATTTGACCCCTGACCACTTTGCTGGGTACTACATCTATATGAGATATGGTCTTCCCTAACAAAAATTTATCGTACCTAAATGTCAGGCATCTCTCCTCTTAATAATTTCACCTGGAAGAATTTGATCTTCCATAGGTTTACCCAAATCAAAGCTGACAACTAGAAAATAAAGGCCTAATTCAATTCTGGCATGACTTCAGGAAAGTAAAGTTAAAAAAGAAATACCCAAACAAGAGGAAAATAAAGGGTTTGACCGTCTAAGCTGATAAAAAAACATACAGACAGACTGTAAAGACAGTTTCACTCACATGCCAGTATATCCATAATGCCACCTTATGGGGCATCAACCAGAAGAATGTTGCATGATTCGACACAGTTGATGAGGAAACTCTTTTGGCTTTCAGGGTAGCTGTGAAGTAGTTACCAAGCTTGGGATGCTGAACTGAAATAGCCACAAATAGATTGTCCCCGGGAGCATTTGCTTTTATACTCCAATTCCCAAGCATGTCCTGCAATTACTTTAAGCGGGATAAAGTGTAATAAGTTATTCTTCCTAAAAGACTCGAAAGATAAGAAAAGATACTGAATGAGAAAGTACATGCTATTTTTCAAGGAAAAGGTTTGTGCACTGCGCAGATTTCTGATACCTCTTGATAAACTCCTGTTATGTCATGATAGAGAAACAAACTACTACAATAATAATAATGAGCAAAGTATTGCAGACACTTCTTCAAGATTTAAATTGACTTGACTATTTTCAAGATTAAGTGAGTGTGAACAATCATATAATGGGAGACAGTATCCATCATCAGAAGTTGGAAATCCTTAGATAAATTTTGGCATGGATAGGTCTTCCATAAAGTTTTAAAATATTTCCAGCCAACAAAGGGTGAGGTCATATCTGGCAAGTCAGTTATTCAATATGTGTGAAGCTGGAGTGCAAAACGTCCATAAGTGGAAAACTTTTCTCATCTGCTATATTTTATTTGACATGGTAGTGGGGAGGCACATGACAGGCTTTGGAGACCACAATTATGAGAAGGGACATCATTTTCACTCTCCATTAAGCACTAGAGCTTCTCTCTTAGGTCATCCATCACTTGTTCTACATATTCTAATGTAATCAATTTCAAGTTCTATGCCATGTGCATACCATTTGAACTTTGACACTGTTCTCCAAGATGTTTAAGGCTTTCACTATATTGTATTGGAAGCATCAAAACAATAATTGCTGAATGTATAAAATTCGCATCTACATGGTTAAGCCAACTTGTAAGAGATTAACTGAGAGTGCAATATTCATGCACTGAATAATGATGTCAAAGTAATCAGGCATGCATAATAATATCAGAGGTATGGAACAGCAAAGGACAAAAAGTGCAAAGGCAAAGTAAGAACTTTTAAGTCCTAGTGGGATGGATGCTCTGGTTTCTTATTTTTGCAAAGTGTCTAGTCGATGGTATTATTTAAGCATATATGGATAACCCACTCCATTGATAGAATGAAGAAGGGACCTTCATAAATTGCCCAAGCCTTCTAAAATAATCCATTGGTGCACAAAGAACTAAAAGCAGAGAAAAGAGAACTACATGAGCCAACAGAATTGTACATACCATGAATGGACTGACATGCAGGGGCTTCGCGACCAAATCTGAATTTGGATTGAAAACAAACAAAACCCTCTCACCCCATGGTGTATTAGTTACCTATACCAACAAAAGTCCATCAACTAACTGCAAATGCTGACATAAAAGTAAGCATCTTCACAAAAACACAAGATGTCAATCATAATATAATTGCCAGTTGACATAGTGAAAGGTTTTAACATTTAATGGTTGCAGTCGGTGGCTGTAACAATAATCGCACAAAAAGCAAGCAAGAAAGATACGTCAGATGCATTTACTTGAAAATACAGGGAGAATATATGGGATAAGATGGTCGGCAATATATTCCAGTGACTTTACTGTATTACATATAAGAAAGAGTGGTGGCTCTAAATTCGACATATCAATACGAGACCCTTACACCCCTGCATTATGCAGATTTCATACTGACAATCCTACGTTTTCAATTCTATAGTTTCACCTACCAATGCTTTAAATACATGCACCGCTGATGCGTTGATCACCATTGAATCAATCCCCATGAGCCAAAAGATTAGATGTAGTCATAATTAGCAGATTATCCAATATCCACAATTATATAATCCATATGATATATGTTGGGCTGGCTGGTATCCATTTCTGAAACAAGCGAGTCTCTAGTTTGTCTCTAGTTCGATGTCCAATGCAGGCAGTAGCATAATACCTAATAAAATAAAGCAAAGCAACACCCCCTCTACATAAACCAAATTCCCTCGATGCTCATTGCACTAAGTGCAGTCAGTGCATAGGTCTTAATTTTTGTGCATTCACATAGGAGGGTATCAATGGGTTCGAATCATACTTCAGTGTTGTTGCTCCTACAAGTCAGTCAAAAGGGGTTCTCTTGATTTCAAGAAAAACCAGGTTTGTCAGCAATTTGAACAAGCCAAAATAAGTGTCCCAACAATTCAAGTCGGAAGACTTGGCATACCTCAGCAATGCACTTGTGCAAATGTTGAGCAGCGCCTTCTAGATCATAGCAATAGTACAGGCTCAAGGGGTTCTGTTCATATCCCACGCTAGGAGGTATTGTCAAGAGAAATCTGCAAAAGAAAAACGAAATCTTAGCTTCCAGAACACCGCACCTCAGTAACTAGATCTGCGTACAAGACAATTTGAACCAAACGAAAAGGGGAAATGAAAGAAGAATTCACGCATTCGAAACATGTGCAATTCAAGGGTTTGATCACAATTGCGGTCGCAGCAGAAGCGGGGATTGCGATCACACTCTCGAAATTACTTCATAAACAAAATCGAACTAAAACGAAGTAAGAGAACTTTTGCAGAAATCATTACATGGGTCCGTTTGTATCAGCGAACCGTCGAGCCTCGTCGGCGGAGAGGTGGCCGGGCGGCGCGCGGGGCGCGCGGTCGAGGTCGATGAGCGCGTACCTCACGGCGTACCGGAACGAGTGGCGGACGGGGCGGCGGCGCTCGTGCCAGACGGTGCCCTCGTAGAGAGCGGCCGAGTCGCCGCCGCCGCCGACAGGGGAGGAACCGCCGGGGGAGACGGAGGCGGCGGCGCGGTGGCGAGCAGCCGCCGGAGGAGGGCGTCGAGGGGGAGGAGGAGGGAGAGCGCGAGGGACGTGACGCACGTAGAGACGATGGAGCCCAGCAGATAGAGAGCTTCCATCGCTAATCTTGTTGTGGCGGGGAAATGCCATGTCGGAGCTTATTTTCTTAGCTTTTTGTCGCGATCGTCAGCCGTTGGATCATCGATGGTCCAATCAGGTCCGTCCATTTTTTCACTTCACAAAGTTGACCGGTTCGGCCCCCTCACCGCTAGGAAAGGGCGTAATTTCAGGATAACACTTCAAAGCGAATAACCGAACCGATGAGGACCATTTCAATAAGTAGACCTCAGATTCTAAGTAGTAGCACCCAAAACAAGATTTTGTATCTTTTTTTCTTTTTCTTTTTTTTTTATCTATGTCTTTGCACGATTCTTTGATATTTGACGACGCCCAATAATAAGTATTATTTGAAATCACTAATTTGAATTTTTATTTTATAATTCGAACTTTTATTTTATTAATATTTCATATTCTTTATATGTTTAAATATAAGCAAGTTGTGGTTATTAAAAGGGATCATTCTTTGCAATTGTTCAATTAATAATACAAAATAATGTAATGTGTCGGGTAGGTTCCAAATTTCAAAAAATAAAAAACTTATTCCAGTGGATAAGTTTCAAGTTTTAGATAGAATATGTGCGGAACTTAGAACCGCTCATAATTAATCACCACTAGTATAATCCAGACCATTCAATTTCAACAGCAAAGCCATCGGCGCAATGATAAAATAGACTGAGATTGAGGAGAGAAGAAGAAACACCTCTTAGGCTATGCACAAGCTCTACGTTTTAATGTGCAAAATTACGATTGCATTTTGCCTATTAACGGCTTAGTTTTTACTTATAATTAGAAACACAAATTCTTCCATCATATACTTTATAGATTGATTCTAGTACAACCGAACACCTGTCCAAATTCATGATATGTATCTTTGGCACTTTTCAATTGATGTTTGTTAATATATGATCTTGATTGGTTGAGACCAGCGAAATGGGAATAAAGACCTTTTGGTGTCCCCTTCCCCTGATTCAAGAGATATCCAGTCACCACTACTAGACTATCAATGACTAGTTTTCATATATGCTCTAAGCACGTACATTAGGGATGTGTAAAATGGACTACCCAAAAAAGAAATGCCCAAATCAGACCAAACCAACCGGTTGGGTCCGAAACATGATTCCTAAAAGTGGAATTGGTGTCTTGGCGGTCCATTCTCGATTCCAATGGAGAACCAGATCGAATTGAGTACATATATTTTTTTATTATTTCTTAAAAAAATTAAAATAACCAACCTTTTTTTTTTATTTCTTCATAACATATAACATCAAGAAGTGAAGGAAAAAAATGACCGATTTTATTGGATCAGACCCTATCAATCATATAGAGGAAGAAAATGAGCGGTTATGCTGTGAGGCCGATCAAGTTGGAAATTATTGAAGATATTTCTTTCTTTTTTTGGGCTGGAAATTGGAGAGTTGCTATGTATATCTTTTTCTTTCTTTCTGTTATATTTTTTTAAAGAAAAAGTAAGATAAATGGTATTTTCTTTAAATATACTGATGGATAATGCATTGGTATCCTCAAAGTTAATTTTAGGGTGGAATTTTTTCACCTCATTTTTTTAAGGAGACAATGTTTCCTTTAATCATCTAATTGAAATTTAAAGATGTGGATATTATCATCCCTTTTCTTTTGTAGATTTTCTACCTCTATGCAAGATTTAGTTGCCCTAACAAAAAATTGTTATATTTATGTGTGTTAATGGATCAAGAAAGTAAGCAAAAAATAAGATACATAGTTTCCGTTCATGTATCTCATTAATTTGAGTTCATATATCTCTTGAATTCATGTGTCTACTTAATTTATAGTTCATGTATATCATGGATTCTTGTATCCATTTAATTCATGCATCTTCTAGATTTTTGTATCTATTTAATTCAAGGTTCATGTACTGCTTCTATACATGAATTCTAAAACTCTATAAATAGAGTTCAAAATCTTTATTCCTTTAAGAAGTGAAACACTCACATCTTTCCTCTTCCACTTTTCTCTAAGTGTGCTGATTTTAAGAAGTGTTCAACAGAGTTCTATTCGTATAGTGTTGATATCAACTGGTTTGAGGTGCTGTATCTTGAGAGGTGAAGTTCGCGAAGCTGCTTAGTACCTTTGGCAGAAACTAATTGTCTTAAGAAGATTCGACTAACCATACCTCACCTCCAATTATTATTTCTTATTATTATCACTTTCTAAAATTTATTATTTTTTTATTACAACAAACAGTGTTATGTATTCATCCCTCAATACGTTTCTTCTTCTCCTCCTCCTCTTTATATATTTTCCAACAATCTTAAGACAATTATCGTTATCATTGTTTGTTTTGTTTACCAAAAATCAAGATGGTTGATAATAATGATGTCTAGAATGTTCCCGGAGACATTCCATATAGTCATTTCAATTGGTGAGGTTCAAACCTCATACCCTAATGTTATGGCATTATGGCAAATGCTGCAAGCCTTAAAACCATCCATGGGGGTATGGCTACAAGTTGCCTAACAGATATATCCGAGACCGTTTTTCAAAATAGTACAAGTCAAATGGTGTATGGTCCAATTTCCGGAGGGATGACTCAACAAGCTTTGCCTAGTTTGATGGAAACACCTCCAATAATATCGAATGAGAAACCAAAGAAATTCACTAGTGTGGGCTTTAAGTAGTGATAGAAGAAAATGTTCTTCTATTTGACCACGTTGAATCTAGCAAAATACTTATTAAAGGTGTGACAATAATAAGTCCAGATGAGCAACATGTCACGTTCCTCGAGGCATTAGAAGCTTGGAGGCATGGGAACTTCCTATGCCGAAACTATATCCTTAACTATTTGGTGCATTCCCTATAGAATGTTCATTGTAATATTAAAATAGTTATGGGAATCCGTGGAAAAGAAATACAAAATAAAGGACACGGGCACCAAGAAATTTGTGATTGCCAAATTCCTTAAATTCAAGCTGGTAAATTTTAAATCTATTATGAATAAGGTTCAAGAATTACAAATAATTCTAAATGACAACTTTGCTGAAAGAATGATACTTGGTGAATCATTCCAAGTGGCAACTATTATGGAGAAGCTGCCTCCGATTGATCAAACTTCAAAAACTATTTGAACCATAAACGAATAGAGATGACCTTTGAAGATCTCATTATGCACCTCAGAATCGAGGAGGACAATAGGAAGAATGCAAACCCTCCCATGTAATCGGAGGTCAACACCGTGGAGCTTTCTAATTCCAAACAAGATAGGAAGATGAAGAAATCCTTTCAAGAAAAAGACAAGCAGATGGAACAATCCCATAAATTCTAGGGACAATATTTTGTTTGCAATAAGCATGGCTATCAGGCTAAGGATTGTGAGAAGCACCCAAATAAAGGCAAGAGCAGTAGTGCAGCCATGTAGCTAAATTCGACAAAGCAAGAAGATGCTAAGAGACTTATTTCTATGGTGATGTTTGAAGTATCCTTGGTGTCAAATAATACCAATTGGACGTGGTTGGACACGGGTGCCACAAATCACATTTGTGTAGATAAACACATATTCTCGTATTATGAGAAGGCTAAGAAAGAAGAGAAATTTATGTGGCTAATTTTACAACAACAAATATTGTCATAATCTTGAAGTTTACCTCTGGCAAGGAAATCACATTGCTAAATGTACTGCATGTATTGAAGATCCAAAGAAATCTCATTTCTAGGCCCATACTTGCTAAGAAATGTTTCAAAATTGTATATGACTTAGAAAAGTTTGTACTTTCCAAATGGGGAATGTATGTGGGGAAAGGGTACTTGTACAATGAGTTATCCAAAGCCAATGTGGCTATCATTAATGTAATCTCAAAATTCTTGTATCCAAAGGCTAGTAATAAAGAAAAGTCTTCAATCTACACTATTGTGTCCCCTTATATATGGCGTGGTAGATTAAGATATGAAACTATAGTACAACAAAGAGGATAGCAAACTTGTGGCTAATTTCAAAGTTTGAGTTGGATATCAATTACAAGTGTGAGACTTATATTGAGGCTAAGTTTACTAAGAAATCTTTCAAATCTATTAAAAGAACAAGTGAACCTCTACAATTAATCCGTTGTAATCTATGTGATTTAAAATTTGTAGAAAGTAGAGGTGGAAAGAAGTACTTCATCACTTTTGTAGATGATTATACTCGATTTTGCTATATTTATCTGTTAACTAGTAAAAATGAGACTATGAGCATGTTTATCAAGTATAAAAATAAGGTCGATAACCAACTTAATAAATGAATTAAAGTGCTTAGATATGACAAAGAGAAGAATATAATTATTCCAACTTAAAAGAGTTATGTGCTAGTTTTGGAATAATTCTTCAAATAACCGCACCTTCCACTTTGCAGCAAAATGGAGTTGTTCCAACTTAAAAGAGTTGTGTGCTGGTTTGGGAATAATTCTTCAAATAATTGCACCTTACACTCCAAACAAAGCTCTAAAGAAGATGGCTGACACTATAATGTTTACCTCAAAATTTGTGGGAGGAAGCAATTTTAATTGAGAACTTTATTCTTGATAAAGTAACCTATAAGAAGACAAGTAAAACTCACATGAATTATGGAATAGAAGGTTCCCTAACCAAAGTGGCAATTCCTCCCCCAAAGCAAACAAACGGATTGAAACATAAAATGGTGGATTGCATATTCATTGTTTATGGTCAAAATAGTAGCGCATATAGATTTTTAGTTCACAAATTTGAAAATATGAAAATCCAAGCCAATACTATCCTAGAATCAAGGGATGCTAAATTCTTTGAGGATATATATCCTGTGAAAAGAATTCAAGGTTAACATTCTTAGTAGAGATCCAAAGAATCTAGATCTAAGAATGATGAAGTTTTGGCTAAAGATGAAACTTCGAAGAAGCAAGAGGTCATGGATTGAAAAGTCTTTTGGACTTGATTTTCTAATGTACATATTAGAAAGTGAGCCTCAAACATTTCAAGAGACAATGTCAACTCCAAATGCTCCTTACTGAAAGAAACTATTGATAATGAGATGGATTCTATCCTAAGTAATTATATTAGGAATTTGTTTATCTTCCATCAGAAAATAAACCAACTAGATGTAAATGGATCTTCAAAAGGAAGTGTAAAGCTGATGATTCCATAAATATGCATAAAGCACATCTTGTTGCCAAAGAGTTTAGAAAAAGATAAGGTTTAGATTACTTTGATACTTATTCACTTGTAGCAAGGATAACATCAGTTAGGATGCTGATTGCTATAACACAATATGCAAGTAGATTAGATGGATGTGAAAACTATATTCTTGAATGGTGATCTTGATGAGGAGATATGTATGGAACAACAAAAAGGATTCTAGGTCAAAGGACAAGAATACAAAGTGTGTAAGCTTGTCAAATTATTGTATAGACTTAAGCAAGCTCCCAAATAATGGCATCATGTGATGATCCAAAATAAGTATAGAATCAATGAGTGTGACATATATGTGTACGCTAAATCCATATCAGTTAGATAAGTACTTATTTGTCTATATATCGATGACTTGCTGATTTTTAGAAATAACGTTGAAGTTATCAAAATTGCTAAAAGTATTCTCAATAAGAACTTTGAGATGAAAGACTTAGGTATTGCGAATGTTATACTCGGTATCAAAATTCTAAGGAATTCTGATGATCTAGGTTTAACACAATCTCATTACATTGAAAAGGTAATTGAGAGATTTAAAGGGTTCAGTATTAAAGATGCAAGTAATCAATTTCTTCCTTATCTAAATTTAAGAAAGAATACTAAAAACAATATCAAGCAACTGAAGTACTCTTAAGTGATTAGTAGTATCATGTATATCATGAACAACACAAGACTAGATATTGCGCACTTAGTATGGAAACCGAGCCACTATACAAGTACTTCGGGTCATGAACATTGGAATGCACTTTTGAGAGTGTTTAGTTATTTGCAAAGAACTAAAGATTATGTTCTACAATATGGCAAATATCTAGTTGATTTGGAAGCCTATTGTGATACAAACTGGATTTCGAATTTCGATTAATCAAAATCAATTAGCGAATATGTCTTTATGCTAGGAGATGCCGCGATATCGTGGAAATCCTCAAAAAAAAAACTATGATAGCATGCTCCACAATGGAAGCAAAGTTCGTTGATTTGAATAAAGCTACTGAAGAAGCAGAGCGGCTTAGGTAATTTTTAGAGGATGTTCCGTTTTGATCAAAACCTATGCCTTCAATATGCATTCACTGTGAAAATCAAACAATGATAGTGGGGGCACAAAACATGATATATAACGGTTAGTCTAGACACATTCATCGTACACATAATACCATAAGGTAGTTGTTCTCAAGTAGAATAACTTTTTTGGACTTTGTGAAGTCAAAGGAAAATATTGCGGATCCGCTGACAAAAGGTTTGTCAAGAGAGCAAGTAAACTGCACATCGAGGGGAATGGGATTAAAAGCCTTAATTCAATAAAGAGATTCTAGGGTGGAAACCTAACCTAGTGATTGGAGATCCCTTGGACTAGGTTCGATAGGACAACGCAAATTTTGGAAAATCTAGTGAGTGCACTGTCACCCATTCTTATGATGTAACAATGCTTCCTACAGCGTTTCAAGGATGTCATGTGTATTTAATGATTCCTATAGGAATACAATATCCTAGTGAAATATGGTAGAATATCTTTAACAGGAATGCACCTATATGTGTGGAGCTAGCCAACTCTATGAAAATCTTGAAAGACTAGATTTTCTAGAACACGCATGAACTCGAAAGGTTCGGGACCGAAAGAATGAATGTAAGCAAGAGCCAATCTTGGTTTGAAGATACTCTGTGTGAGGTCTAATATCTGGGCTTACACCAACAACTGCCAGTTCAAGACTTAGGCCACCAACTGGTTAAATATGTTTGATAGGCTTTTACTAAAGAAGGTTCAAAGTGAAAGTTACCTATCTTGATGCAATGTATTTCCATAGGCACATTTAGAATTCCTTAAGTCAAAATGTTTTGTTGATCCATTAATATGGGTTGTTGTATTTATGTGTGTTAATAAATCAATGAAAGTGAGCAAAAAACAAGATACGTAGTTTCCATTTATGTATCTCATTAATTCGAGTTCATGTATCTCTTGAATTTGTATATCTACTTAATTTATAGTTCATGTATCTCATGGATTATTGTATCCATTTAATTTATGTGTCTTCTAGATTTTTGTTTCTTTTTAATTCATGATTCATATATTGCTTCTATATATCAATTCTAAAAATATATTAACAAAGTTCAAAATCTTCTTTCCTTCAAGAAGTGAAATGCTCAGATGTCCCATATTGAAGTTTTCTTTAAGTGTGCCTGCTTCAAGAAGTGTTCGACAGAATCCTGTTTATATAGTACTGATATCAACAGGTTTGAGGTGTTATATATTGAGAGGCAAAGTTTGTGAAGTTGCTTAGTACCATTGACAGAAACTAATCATCTTAAAGAGATTTGGCTAGTTGTAACTCACCTCCAGTTACTATTTCTTATTGTTATCACTTTCTCAAATTTATTTATTTTCTGGTTACAACAAATAGTGTTATGTATTCATCCCTTGATACGTCTCTTCTCCTCCTCCTCCTCCTCTTTATATATTTTCCAACAAAAATTTACAAGCTCCTTTAAACTTTAAGTGGTTATTTGTTATAAAGCATTTAAAGCACTATGTTTTATTTTTTCATTTTGATTTTTCCTTATTTAATTATTAGCTTTGCTAAAAAGAAATTTCAGGAAAGCTACTTTTTTTCCAATTGTGATTATGTTACTTTAATGTTGTACAATGTCATGAATAATTTCTAATTTAATCATACTTCTTATTATATTATAATTCCAGTTTTACACACATTGGCGTATTCTATAGATAAATATTTGCTGACTTGTGATATGATTGGGAAATCATATACAATTGTGATTAATAACATAGCCGAGTGTCCTAATGACATAAATATGGGCAAACCTTATTCTATTTCTCGTTTCTCATCTGCGCTTCTGTTCTAAAATCAGTTCTTCTACTTTGTATGTTAAATTATTACGATACATCATACTTGAAAAGTTTCACATCAAAAAGTGAATACGGTGTGAGTAATTAATATATCCTAATTGGGTCATAACTTATTAACTTAAAGTTTTTTAGTGAATGTAAGCTCAACTTGGACTCCCAACAAAAACAATCAAAAAAAGTTGGGAAAGATATGGTTGGAAAATGCCGAAAGTTCCTTGAAAATTGTCTTTTTATAATTTGCCACCCCCGTGGAAATTGTTTGGAATTATTAAAATTAATGGTCCTTTTTAGCCAATTTAAAATTAATGGTCGGCTCTTACTATCAATGCAAGCAACATGATCGCACTTAGATTCATGTGCTTCTCAATTATACATGTTTAGATTTGAAGGTTGACCGCGCCAACCCATAATAACTATATAATCACTCGATTTATTTTTTTTCTGGGAAATAAATTGTTTGTACAGATGTTATATTTCTGGTGCAAACTCCAGTGTTTTTTTCGATTTTAAGAGAGAGAGAGAGAGAGAGGCCTATATGAGGAGAATAATAATTATAATTATAATTAAGTCTATCTCTACCAATTTTTGTCACTAAAGTCCATTTGTTTCATGAAATTATACATTTTGAAAAATATTTTTATAAAAATAATTGTTTATATTGCTTAGAATAATTAACTAATAAAAAAAGATATTTTCATTATCGAAAATAATTTATACTTAAACATTTTCGTTGACAAATAGAAATATTTTTCATTCATTAACTTTTGTAAGTAAAAGAAGTGTTCATTTTTAGGAAAGTGTTTTTCAAATTATTCATTTTTATCAAAACAAACAAATTTTATAATATATTTTTTTCAGTAATATTTCTTTTTGAGAACTTAATTAATCAGTTTAAATTCGTTATATCTAGAAGGGACAATGTCTCAACAACAACAAGGGCAACCCATACTTCACGAGCAAACTGCGTACCTTGTCCTCCATGTCTCCCTTGCAAATTTTCCTATTTAAAATGAATTAAATACTATATTATGTTACATGTAAAGGAACATAATAGCTAGCCGTGAAATATGTTGGGGAGTGTGCAAGAGATGATGAGTAGAATATTAATAAACCATTTTTTACCAAGATTCAGAAATCGATCTGAAAATCTGAAAAATGACAACTGGGGAATTTAGTTATAGAGAATTTTCGCAATTTTTTCAGCCTTTGTGATCTAGCCAACAGGTGGGGGACTAGCAGTCGACATGTTGGAGGTGTACATGTCCTTCATTGCACTTAAAAAAAAAAAATAGAGGGACAATTTAATAATTTGCAGTCGTGACCTAGAAAATATATTATTTAGGGCAAGCAATAATGTAGGAGAAAGTGTATCCTCGGAATGAGTACGTGTGTTATTTAGCCAATGCATTGCATGTGCATGGCAAAAACAATGAAGCAAAATGACACCGGCCATGGACTTGCTAAGATTTAATATGCTAGATTGGTCTAATAAAGTACTTAGGCTAATAATCATGAGAAATTCCAACTCCTTCGAACCAACACAGGTGATTGAAACTACTGAGCTAGAGTGCGTTAAAAGCAAAAGGAATTTTCGGTCTATAGATAAGCTTGTAAAATCGTGGGTGTGCCGGGTGACTAGGGAATTTGTGGGTTAACAAGCTTGTTTGTAGAAGATTAAGCAAAAGTAAAAGTACATTTTTACTTTCCTGTCAAAATTTAAAGTATCATTAAAATTTCAAAAAATTGTAATGAAATATATATGGACCGATGGGTCAGTATTTGGATGCTGTGAGAGCTTTGAACATTGCAGATTTTAAGAAAATAAAAGTGTATGCATCGTAAAATTTGAAAATCCTTTTGGCATTTCAAAGGGAGACATTTAAAATAATCGATGTTAAACAGTTCAAGTATATGCCTTTATGTATGGAGCGGCATGGTACAAATTTCTCAATTCATATAGCTAGGGACACGATGTATCTTCTTCCACTTTTCTACAATTTCATGGAAAATCAATAATTTAAAAAAAAAATCAAAAAAATGAACTAATCAAGAAAAAAAATATTTTCATTATCAAACCCAATTTATGCCTATAATATTTTTGTTTATGATCAAATGTGTTTTGTTAATTTAGTTATATAAGTGATACATGCAATCAGTTTTAGAAATAATATTTTTTGAATCGTTGATTTTTTTTCAAATAAACATAACCTAGGTATGTCAACAATCGAAAGAAATAAAAAATATTGTAGATCTCAAAAGACATGTATTATATATAGCTATTGAGTGACCGATGATACTGCGAAAAAGTTCTTTCAAAGAGAGTGGATCTAATAAAAATTCTTCAAATGGTTCCATTATGAAGACATAGCTCCAAATAAACCAATGTAGCTCAAGCAATAGAGATAATCTAGGTACCAAATAAACCAATGTCATAGTTGCAAATGCACCATATATATAGCCCTACACATGGTACAAAAAAACATGGCTTAGGCCTCTAAATTCCACTTTCATGACCCTTAACTTTAATTTTCCCAAGTCTAAAATCTGAGTTAATAATACAGTTTTGGAGTGAAACCGTGCGTCCTCCAGCACTCGTTTGATTTTCTTTTCTCAGTCATTTCACATCATATCTACTCTCTCACCAAAATTACAAAATCACACCAAAGAAAATATAATTAAAATAACAAATTAAAAAATAAATACCAATGCCTCCTCCAATTAATTGTCTGACCACCGGTCTCCTCAACCGACAACCTTCCCTCACATATTCCATACGGGCGTACAGATTACAATAAAATAAAATAAAATAAAATCAATTCCTCCAAAAAATATATAAAAAATAATTTCTCTAATTCCACAACCTATGTCTATGTATAGATGGCAAGGCATTGCACTTTCCAACCTCACTCCAGGAAGCAACCTAAGTTCCTGAAATCTCCTCCAAAAGAAGTTCTGTTCCCAGCGAAACTGCAAAATGGCTTGTTGGTCATCCGAAAACGCCACGAAAGCTTACCTCTGAGCCGTGAAAATGGTAAGCAGAAGCGTTCTTTTCGTTAATGTAAAGCTCGGTTTGAATCAAGATCTGATCAGGGTTGGCGTTGAATGCTGCATGCGGTACCAAACGAGGTCTGACGCGAAGCCACGATCGTTTTGTGTGCAGGGGAAGAGAGGGAAAGAGCCCGATTCGGCGGAGTTCATATCTGCGCTCGCGGCGGGAAACAACGCGCAGCTCATGGTGATGGTCTCGTCAACCTGCGCCACCGTCGAGGACGCCTCCATGACGGTCGCGCTCATCGCGGCAGCGCACCAGACGGGTGGGCGGGTCGTCCACGTCTCGCCTGGGCCGGATGAGTCGAGAGCCTCTAGGGATGCGCTGGGGGCTCACGCCCGACGAGTCGAGTTTGTGGTGGGAAAGGCGAGGACCCTTTTGCTGAACGAGCTCAGAGGCGCGGATTTCATCCTCCTTGATTGCAGAGGCGATGACCCGCGCGAGGCGTTCGAGGCGGTGCGGGAAGGCGGCGGAGGGATCGTCGTGGGGTACAATGCCCTGCAGGAGGGTGCGTTGTGGACTGGATTGAGAGCTCACTTTTTGCCAATAGGGGAGGGTCTTATGGTGACTAGGATTGCGAAAGGTGCTAAAGTCGGCAGCAGGATCGGCAGCGGCAGCGGTGGGTGCTGCAGGAAGAAGAGCAGATGGGTAGTGACGGTGGACGAGTGTACTGGCGAAGAGCATGTTTTCAGAATCGTCTCGCCGCAGCAGAAGAGGATTGAAGCTTGAGGAACAGATTTATTTGGTTTTGGGATCTGTCAGGGAAACAGAGAGGACCAAGACTTTCTGCTGGATCTGGATCTGGTCATCCTCACTAACTCTTAAAATTTTGTAAATATAAATAGCGAGTGATTGAATTATGTAATAACAATCTACAACTTTTTGCCTTTTCTTTTCTATATGCAAGTTGTGTTTTCTGCAGAGTTTGCTCTTTTAGGCCCTCAAAGCTTGAGAAGGGAAAGAAACTACTGAGAACACGACATTTCTGCAAAATCAAGATCAGGACTTAAAACATTCGATTTCGCTAAAGCAAATGGCAGTTTGCCAAACGTATCATCAAAAGAAGTTCTGGGTTCATGGTATTAAGACAGAAACAATCTATTCACTTGTCGCCAAACAGCAGAATCATTTACAACATAGTCTTCTTAAATTAAACGAAAGAAGAAAAGGGATTCTAATCAAAACGGCCATCAGACTTTTTTCGAGCTTTCTTATGAGTGTAATGCATAGGGCGCACACCAACTATCGAGAGTCCTGCACTCAATGCATACCAGTTACATGCTTTGATGCACTACAAGCTTACTCATTTGCCCTCCCCTAATAACTATTACTATGGCTGATGCTTAAGAGAGAAATTCGTCAACTGCTATAGAGGATGCGGCTACTGATACATCTGGAAATCTGTGATTAACCTAGTAGTTAATTAAAATTGTCATAGTCTCGTCTCTTGGTGACTGAAAATCACGGTGACAAGCAATACTGCAACTGTCAAGAAATGCCGATCAGCACATCAAGCTCTTGCACCACAGTTCTCATCGATGGCCTGTCGATAGGAGAGTCTCGGGTGCAAAGAACCGCGATCCGAGCGAGCTGGGTCGCCTCAGTCTCCAAGAATTTCCCCTCAAGGTTCTCGTCGATGAATTCCTCAAAGCAACATGCTTCCACTCCGTGCCGGATCGACGGAATGATCACACGCTTCCCCGATAGGATCTGGAGCACCAGAACACCGAATGCGTACACATCGCTCTTCTCGGTTAAGTAGCCGGTGCTTGCGTACTCCGGGGCGAGGTAGCCCATGGCAGCGCTGGCCTTGAGCATAGCAAAGACTACATCGTCTGCGAGGAGGTGGTGCAGACCTGGGTCTGAAAGCAGCGGGTTGTTCCAGTAATCGATGAGAACTTTCTCGGCTGATATCGACTGGTGGACTAGGCTGGGTTTGTCTCCTTTATCTTCATGTATGTAGCCGATACCTGTGAAAAAGAAGTGCAAATGAAAACTGAGAACCTTCTCCAGTGTCCCTAAATGATGAGTTAAAGCAGTGGAATAACATTGACCTTGAGCAATGCCGATTATGATCGCAACTCGGGTATGCCATTCGAGAACCTTCCCGCTTCCAGGCTTCGCGTCGAGATACTGCAGCAAATTCCCGTTCGGCACGAACTCGTAGATCAGGAAGCACTCGCCTCGCCCTCTCGAGCAGCAAAATCCCCTGAGCCTGACCAGGTTTTCGTGCTTCAGTTTGGTCAGGAGTTTCAAGCCCTTGAGGAATTCGGCCTCATCGGACTTGCAGCTCATCTTGGCATAGCGCTTCACCGTGACGGCTGACCCGTCCCTGAGGATTCCCCTGTGTACAGAAGAGAAGCTGCTCTTCTCCAGCAAATTGCTCTCCAGGAAAGACTGGGTCGCGCGCTCCACATCCTCCAAGTTGAACATGAAGTTCTCAAAAACCTCCTGGGAGAAGGCGCTCCCGCCACCGCCTTTGGCCAGCGGATCCCACCCGTTCGAGTACTCGAGACTGATGAGAGCAGAGGCCCTCTTTGAGCGATTCTCAACGGCTCGACTGGCACGGACCCGCTTATCCAAAACGTCTAGAGAGCTTGAATTCCTCTGCTTTCGATGCTGGTGCCATGAGAAGGTGAGAAATCCAGCAACCGCAAACCCGATAACAGCTACAACTGCAACCACCCCTAAAACAACACCGGCTCTTCGGCCACTTAATCTGTTCGGACAGTGCGCTTTCCCGCAGGTCGAATTCAAATCAGCCGACTCGGGAATGTTCTTCTTCGAAATAGTATCGGGTCGGAGCGGCTCGGGCCGGTCCAGGTAAACGGTCGGACAGGGTCGGACGTTGGGGAACCCGACTCCACATAGGTCAGGGTTGTTTTCATATTGGAAACCATCATCGAGCCTCTTCAAGCCTAAGTAAATCGAAAACAAGCTGAACTCCATCAAACACGTCCTTCTAGATCGAACACGAAAAAACAAAGAACCGACGACATCGAAAATCCGAGCAGACTAAAGATTTACCGGTAGGGACATAGCCCGACAGGGTATTGTTGCGCACGTCCAGGACTTCGAGACTAGAAGCATTGGTCAATGTCGCCGGGATCGAGCCGAAGAAATTGTTATAGCTCAAGTCCAACCTCTTGAGGCTCGCCGAGTCCCCCAAGCTGGCGGGGATGGCGCCGGTCAGGCGATTGTACTGCAAGGCGAGGACGGTCAGCTTCGGCAGGGACCCTAGCTGTCTAGGGATGCCGCCGGAGAACCGGTTGTAGCCTAGCTGCAAAACTGCAGAGCCCACAAGAAAGAACCACGCTCAAGCTCTCAATAAGACAGAACATTATCAACCGAGGTCGTACAAATGAAAGAAAACTAACAAAACAGAAAACTAACCAACCTTGAAGATTAGTCAAGTTGGCGATGTCGGGAGGAATCTCCCCGGAGAATCCATTGACGTCCAGGTACAAGTCGGTCAGCATCCTCAGCCCCCGATCTCCCCGGGCACCTCCCCGCCCAGGGCGTTGAAGTGCAGGTACAGCCCGGTCAGGCTCGCCAGCCCGCCGATCTCCGGCGGGATCCGCCCCCTCAGGCCCTTCCCCTGCAGCGAGACGTTCACCACGCGGCCGCGCTCGTCGCACGCCACCCCCTCGAACGACGAACCGCCGCCGCCGCCGCCGCCGCCGCAGGGGTCGGCGCCGCGGGACCACGAGGTGAGGACCCGGCCGGAGGGGTCGAGGGCGACCTTGAGTGCCATGAGGGCGTGGAGCTCCGAGAGGGGCGAGGAAAGAGCGCGAGGAGGGTGACGGCAGCAGTGGAGGAAGGCGAGGGAGAAGAGGAGAGAGAGGAGGAGGGGGGAGAGCGTCATGCTTGCGGATGAACGGTGGTGGGTCTTTGCTCGAAACGGGAGCTTTGTCTTTTCAAGAAAATGGCGCACTCGAAGCTTTTCTCAGCTAATGGCAAATGCGAGAGACAGAGCGGGACAGAGTTTTGACGTTGCAGGCGGACGGCAGCAGAGGACGACGACGACGACCGGAGGAAATCGGGCATGAACAGCGTCGTCGCTTTGGAGTTTTCTTCTTCTCGTGCTGGTGCTGCTGCTGCTGTTGCAGGAGGAGGACCCAAGTGAAGTGAGAGGAGCGTCAGGCCCAGCGTCCTGGCACATGGCGGGTTATATACATCGAGGCCGAAGGTGGGGGCCCGCTTGGACCCACGCGTCGGGCAATGATTGGGGGCCTTTCTGCGGGAGAGACTACGAACCACCGACACTCTCCAAAAAAGCCTTTGTATCGTGTCGGATCTTCGACACGTGTCCAACACTTTCAAACACTCTTCGACACTCGATCGACGATCTCGATTAATTTTCTCGACACTCGAGTTGGAATTATGACATACGATTTTTCGACACGTGATTTTAATATCGAGGTGAATTTTAAAAATTCAATAAATGAGATATATATATATGTGAAAAATAAAATATAATAATAAAAATAATAATTAAAGAAAAAAGAAAAAATAATCTTCTCTTCTCTTTTGATTCCCTCTTCTCGTAATATACAATTCATTCCTTAATATTTTTTTTCCCATCTTCCAACATATCTAACATGCGAGTCCATAATAGTTTCTCAAAATTTTATGAATTATTGAAATAGAGTTGAATTTGTCAAATTGAAATAATGAATGATATTAATAAATGGCGAATTAACGTTTTTAGTGTATATTCATTTTATTTTTTTATTATTTATTTATTCATGAATTTGATTCAAATTAAATGATAATTTATTATATATATATTTAATATATAACATTTCTCAATGTGTCGGAATATTTTGTTTTTGAGAAACGACGTGTGGCGTGTCGTGTCGAATCGTGTCGCATGTCACGTGCCAGTGTCGGGGCAACTTAGGAGAGAGAAAAGCTAGTGAGGGGGTCCCGCGGGGAAGATGGCTCGATGAGTCGGTGGCCGTCCGATGGGTTCATTCACGAGACGGGATCGGTGATGGACGTGAGGTGTGACGCGACGCGTAAAAAGGAAATTCTGCTATCTTGCTGGCTCTCAGGCCCCTGACTCATGTACGGCGGGAGAAAATTGCGCAACGCGTGCTATATCCATTTTACTTTTAGTAATTTAATTTTCGTCAATCAAGTTATTAGCCTTTTTATATTTTATCAAATAAATCTATTCAAATAAGAAAATCGACATTCACGTTACCTAAAATTAATCGGACAGATTCAATTGATATGATGTAAAAAAAGTTATGATTCAATTGACAAAATCCAAAAATTTAAATCTAAGAAAGTAAAAGTGTAATAGGTTCAAGACATTTTAGATAATTTTTCTAATGTATATAATCATCGATTAATCATCTCATTCATCGAAAAATAGTTTTCTGGTAAATAGAAAAATTATGCACTGTGGTTCATATTAATGCGCATTGCGATATGTGACCTTTTTGTTCAACATCATCCAAGAATATTATTTTTAGTTAATCATATTGATTTCGCATTTTTAAAAGTACTTCCTAACATTCTTTCACAAAGTGCTATAACGACATCATCCCATCTTTCTTGTAAAAAGTCCCGTCATGAACTTATGTTGGTGTTCTCTAATTCAGTATTTTCAGTAGTTCCATTGAGTTAGTAAATTCGATCCATTTAAATGATATCCGATGATTATGATCATGATGCATTACTTGATATGAAAGCTAAAACGAATTAAATATTGAATTTTTGCCTTTAATTTTTGTTTTTTGTTTTTGGTCTAGTCACCATTAAATTGCTGGCATGCTAAATGACCAAACACCACATGCTGATGTGATTTAAAGAGAGAGGATTTGATTTTTTGGAGTTGACTTCGCGTCATTAATGATCTCTCGATTGAATTTGCCCTAAGCCAGGAGTCACTTCGTTCGATCACATGCACGACAAGGTAAAAAAAGACAACATTCACCTTCCTTTTCTCTGAGGTTTTTTTCAAAACTTGGCACTTAGTTAGCTGTAATCATTCGATGTGCTGGGATTAAGGAAATTCTCGAAGTGAGATTTCTGCCTATCGCCAAATTGGTAGCTGAAAATAATCGCTCACATTCATTTTCTTGGAAGGGAACGAACATTGGAGAAAGGGATTAAAAAGAGCTAGAAAACTACAAAAATATCTTCAAGATTTGAAACTTGGGAGCCCGTTTGATTTGAGGGGCACGCATGGATACTAGCAAAGAATAACGGGATTTCTTGCATGAGACAAATGAGATGCTGATAATAAGGATTTTATTTTTCGAAAAATATGGTTGCATGGGGACACGACTGAGCAATTTCTTGCATAGATCTGTGGGTGGTATGTGGAATTTTTTGATTTTTGTGAAAGTTCCAAAAGGATAAAGGAAATGGTGAAATTCGGATCGTGCTTGCACCCAGGAAAGCGAGGTTTCAAGAGCTGTGCAAAAGGAAAAAAACAAGGACGAAAATGATATCTATCTATATATGTATGTGTGTATATATTGCAAAAATATGCAAAAGAAGAAAAGAAGAAGAAGAAGCTGAGAATGGTGAAAAAAAGCCTAGCTGTCCATTATCCTTAGATTATGCGGGTCTTTCTACGTAGTATCTATTGATAATCCGATGATAAGTCCATAAGAACGCTGTCTACACTTACGTGTACAAAGAACCCTAATCCTAGGATGACTTGCCCGAACTCCCTCTTGGGCTGGCCATTGTCCTTGTTCAAATGTTCAAAAACTGAAAGCAAAATCTGGCTCTAATACCATATTAGAATGTCCAACAGCCTATAGGTGAAAGAATATCACACACATATGACAAGCATGTAAATCCCGTTGTTATACCGACGTGAGATGCTTTAATAGTACCTAACTCCAGCTACCACTTTTGCATTGCCTCGAGAGGCGTGGTGATGACAAGTTCACGACCGTATGAGACAGATTCATGACAATCATTTGATCTCCCTTGATGGGTAGGGTCTGAAAGGATGTCTTCTAATCTCAGTCAATCGCTCTAATCGTTTTGACAAGACTTCCTCTTCAAAACAGTAGATTGAAGGAGATATCAATTGACCTCCTAAGGTAACAAGGATCCCAATCCTAAGAGGAACTACTAACTCCTGAGGAACAATTCTGCACATCATCATCCCCATCGATGAGCCACATAAACAACACAAATCTTCTGTCTTGAAGATTCCACCATGTGATCAAGGAAATCCCACCTCAAAGATGAGAGAGCTGGACCACTTGCTCTGATGACCACAGAGGATATTGATAATCTGTGGTGAGCAGGGTACTTTCAAGGAACAAGATGGAGATAAGCTCCTTTACGATAGACAGTTTTGCAATCAAAACTTTTAAAGAATATAATAAAAAATAACAGATTTGTGAACACATAAAGTATTAAAACTTGGCACGAAAGACACTTTGGTGCCAAAAGTTTCAAAATGTATATTTAGGTGCTAAAATCAAAGAAAAACGAAACACTTGAATACCAATGACGATGAATTCCAAATAAATTACTGATGTGACATTTTTCAATTGTGATAAGTGCAAAAAGACATTTTTGGCGCAAACATGGCTAGATAGGTGCAAAATGATATTGTTTTTGGCACTAACATGGCTAAATAAGTGCAAAATGATATCATTTTGATACTAACATGGCCCCAAAATTGAATTTTAATATAAATATTAATTCGAATAAATTAAAAAAAAAAAAGAACTTAAAGAAGAAGCAGAAGAAGAAGGGGGATAAGTTCGGCCAGAGCAAGGGTTGGCGACCCTCTCCTGGGGAGAGCCGCGACCCTCTCCCAGATGCAGCCGAGGGCTTGCAAGCCCTCGCCGGCGATCGATAAGGGTCGCCAACCACTACCTAAGGGCTAGCGACCCCAGTGACCCCCCCCCCCCCTCCACCATCGCTAGCCCTTCTCGGCAACAATGGGGCAGCGACGACGGAGAGGCAATCAAGCCCTCGTCAAAGCTTCTCTCTCTCTCTCTCTCTCTCTCTCTCTCTCTCTCTCTCTCTCTCTCTTATATAATTTAATTTTTTTAATTAATATTTATACTAGAATTGTTTTTGCCAAATATCGTTGCTAAGTTGGCTTCTAGTGAGCCACATAGACCATATATTATTAAAAAAAAAATGCTACATTAGATTTCTAATTATTCTCGTCGAACTTGGCACTAAAGTATCCCACTTTTCAAATAAAAAAATGTGACATTTATGTGTACCTTTTGGAACTTTGGCATTAAAGTGTTCATTTGTGCCAAGTTTTGGCAATCCTATTGTACTTTACCCGAAAATAACATGTCAATATGGTCTATCCACCTGCTAAGGGAAGATCAGCTCATGATAAATTATACATGGATACTAGAAATAACATGCATGTGTAGAAACCAGGATAAATCTAGTTAAAAAGCAAGGTACAATGTGACAGCCCAGCTAACGTATGTAGGCTCCATTTAGTTCGGATTTGGGAAAATAACTCTAAGAATATGCAAATACCTTTGGGCTAAACGGGTTTTCCGAAATGCTATTGTGTTTGGTAAATTATAACTCTAAAGTGTATTGAAAAATAACTTTGACTTAAATACCGTTTTAAATACCATTTGGTAAAACTTACATTTGCAAAGGATTTTTATTTTTTTTTTTAAATCAAAATTAATTCGATGGAGCTCAATCGTCGGCCAATCGCCAACGGCCAGACTTGGCCACCAGGAAGCTACACTTGAGGTTGCACGACCTCAGGTGATGCCATGGGTCGCACAACCTAGGTGGTGGTCCCCAACCCTTCAAGCGGCGGTTGTTGGGGACAAGTGACCCCTCAACGACTATCGTCGGCCTCTGGCAGCTCTTCGATGCAATTTGGGGAAAATGAACAATAATAGTGAAGAGGTTAACAATATCCATGGGACTTGCAATACTAAAATGCCGAAAGTCTAAAGCATCGCAAGACTTGCTTTGGGCATTCGGCCTTCCTAATACTAGCATTTTGCCATTGGGATCGCAAAAACACTTACTAAACATTTTATATATTCCCCAAAGGGCTTTGGGGGCTCAAAATCCCTTTGGAAAAGCTAAACCAAACAGGGAAGTAGTCCAAACTTCTCCACTTATAGCACTAATATACAGGTTTGAGGAGGGGTTCTCGCCATGTAGTGCTTAATCCTATAGAGGTGCAAGAGGTGGCTCCTATAGCATGACCCTCAGTTCTCGCACCCCCGATTGGTGCACTGCTCTAATACCATTTGCAATGATCCAATTTGATTCACATGGGCGCAGCCCTCAAAGAAGAACTCAAAGTGGTGCTCGATTGAGTACAAGTTGCAATAATGAATCAAGTCACGAGGTAGTGTGGAATTGGGTGGGCTACACATCACAACTTTTATCCATTCTTACTTTTATTTTTCTCTAATGTTACAATACTTATCAATTTTGTTTTCTCGACTAATCCCACCGGATGTACATAATTCGTCGCGTCAAGGTGCATCAAGTTAATGCTCCATTTAATTAACGTGCGGCAAGCACAGCTCTCAAAATTGATCCAAGTGTGAGATTTTGTGACTTATTTTGAATTGGAATCCATCACATCTACAGAAAGCATTTTTAATTAAAGCTCATATGACTCGACGACACATGATTTAACCATCAACAACTTGAGTTGTATTGCAATAATACATGCAACAAGATCACTCAAATTTCTTAGACTAAAAGCTCTTGTGGAGCGTGGGCTCTCACCCCACGAGCCAGAATCTTCAGTTTGGGAAAGCGCACCATGTGACGATGTACCCCTCTCCTAAAAAAAAAGGCCTTGGAATCACAGAATTCCCAGCGAAAGCGACCTCAAATGCTGAGACCGACGTCTCTCAGGATCACAACAAAGTTGCCTTGCTGATGATTCCAGAAATGTGTGGATGCCATACACTCTCTTGTCCCTCACTGAAAGGACCCCGCCCGTCTTTCGATCTCACGTGAACTTTGCATGTCCTCTTTCATCGTCCATCTTTTAACCTGCCCATTAGAGGCCCGCAGCAGGAAGAGGACCTACCAGTTCTTGACAGGTCCCGATCTTTGGCTATGCTTTTACTGATCTCGAGCATGGGCGGAGCAGCATGCTACTTGTGGATGTTTTAGTACGTGTGGGGAAACGAGGGGGAAAAATTCTTTACTTTGGTCCGACTAGGAATGGCAAGCATGGGGGATGGAGTTGGCTTTAAGTCGAGTTTGGTAATTTACCTCGCTGGTACCTTGAATTTGTCTCCGTTTCCGCGGTAACGTAACTCGATGGTACTTATGAAAAGCAAAAACAGTCGCCAGTGCATGAATCACTTTATGGTTTCTCCTTGAAAGGAGTTCCAAATATTGAATCACTCAGTAACTAACAAAGGTTTTTTGAGAAGATTGTAGATTGGGGAGTAGAATTTGTGACCCTCGACTTTGCAAACCAAACACCGAAACACTCAGTGAACTGTGCCCTCCCTTTCCCCAGGGGGCCCTCGAGTTGGTCTCAATTGAGTAATCTAACCATGCCTTCAAGTGTTGAAGATGTTAATGTATACAAATAGAAGTATAACTTCTATTTTATTTTTCAATAGTCCAACCCTAACTACTCAAAAACCTACGGAACACTCTGCAAGTCTTATGAACCAATTAAGTTCAGCCTTTTTGTCTATACAAATAGACATGATTCAGAGCAGTTCACATCTAAATAGTGGAATACGTAATGGAAAAAGTAATAAATCTCAGCTTCAAGATATGAAATTTAGTATACCAAAACACAGGAGCTGTGAATTATAAATTATAATCATACACTGCCCAAAATGCCTAGTGTATCTTTTCCTAGTCCAAACCATCAAAATCTGAAATTTCACATGCAAAGCAAAGTTAGCTTTGGGCTGTGGGCGCCTGGTCCAAGGATTTAATAATTTAGGCCACGTAGAGGGTCAATGTAGGTCGAATAATTGACTAGGACCGACCCACCTACTCGTACCGATTAAGGAATCAAGTGATTTGAGAATCTCAATTCCGACAAAAGAACAGGGTACAGAAATTTTAGGATAGTGCGCCAGTCCATTTTGCATGTCCAATAGTGCACCAGAAATCTAGGTAGGTTGAGACTAATAATGCTGGAAATGATCACACCGTCCGTTCTTTTTTTCCTTGTTTCCTAATTAAACATTGCTTAGGTTAGGTGGTGGAGACTAATTATGTACATGCATAAATAGTGCGGGTTCGTGACTGAACAGAAGCCCCCTTTTTGTGTTGGATGTTTTCAAAATAGTTCTATTGCTCGACAATCGACATAACAAAAGATGAAAAAAAGTGGCACCTGTCCACAGTATAATTGGCGCGATTCTCTGTTCTTTCCTTCATACAGTGAAACCAGTTGAAAAGGCCAAAAAGAAAGAAGAAACCCTACTTGTCAAGCACATGAGCAATGCAAAAGAATACAACAGCCCGTGTACCCAACAGTACCATCGTTCCAATGGGTGGAGGAATCGATACAAGAAACAATCGAACAAAATCGTGATGGAATCTAATATGAACATCGGTCGGCTAGTGGCTCCTTGTCATGCGAATAATTGTGCTTAGTCAAAAAAATGATCTCATATGCGGCGGCCTGAATGATACGGAGGGTGAATGAACTCAGTTCCTTTGAAGTGTGCTCTTACTCTTTGCCATATTTGCTGACATGAAGTAGGCATATCAGAAGTCATATTTTGTCCTACCACTACTCAAGATGAGGCATAGCATATCAGCTATGTTGGGAGAGGAGCTGAAAAAATTCCAGGACTCAAGCATTAGGCGTTTCCTTGATCCTTTGAAATGAACCACCTGTGACCAGCAAACTTTGGGCATCAGAATCAAGTGTTGTTCTAACAATTAATGGCATCACACTTCTTTATGATTTCCCTCAGAAAAGACACTAATCGAGCCCCTACCAAGTCACCTTGACATCAAAATAAATTACTTATGCTGAATATACCTTAACGTCCAAGGGCATGCCGTGGAATTGACCAGCACCCTCGGGTGGTGTCCAGTTGTACATAGCACATGGCAGAAATAGCACAGAGGCACCCTTGATCTCTTTTAAAAAAGGTTGCGCTTTGGCAAATCTTTTGGCGTCAAAAGATGCGTCAGATAATACAACCCAAGCAAGAGCCAGTTGGTCACCTAGCATTCTTGAAGCACCGCTATACTTGGAAATGTATACTTCAAGTACTTGCTGTAGAAAGACCTTTGCCCTGCAATATCATGTTCGTCAAAGTTAGATGCCGTTCTAGTTTACAGTGCAATAGTTAAAAGGAAATGAATAATTTAATAGCTGCACTCAGAAAGCAAAGATAAAGAGACACGGGTTCACATTATTATCATCATTCTCACAGAAATGCTGCAGATGTACAGAAAGAGCTTCCAAAGTGCGGTATGGAAGTCAATCCTGCCAATTGCTATTAAGGGCCAGGATGTAATAAAATAACAAATCGGTTCACATCCATCACTTCTCTCTTTTACGAAGAGAAGTGACATTGCCCTGCAATATCATGTTCATCAAAGTTACATGCCATTCTAGTTTACACTGCAATACTTAAAAGGAAATGGATCTCTCAACAACTGCACTTCAGAGAACAAAGACAAAATTAGACACAGGTTCCCATTATCATCACCATTCTTGCAGGAATGCTGCAGATGTACGGATAGAACTTCATAAGTGTGGTATGGAAGTCAATCCTAACTCTAGCTATTAACGGCCAGTATGTAAGAAAATAATGAATCAGTTCACATCCATCACTTCTCTCTTTCATGGAGAGAAGAAAGAGAGAAGTGATATTGCCCTCCAATATCATGTTCATCAAAGTTACATGCCATTCTATTTTACACTGCAACAATTAAAAGGAAATGAATCTCCCAACAGCTGGACTTCAGAGAGCAAAGACAGAGAGACGCAGGTTCTCATTATCATCATCATTCTCGCAGAAATGTTGCAGATGTACAGATAGAGCTTCATATATGTGGTATGGAAGTCAATCCTACCTCTAGCTACTAAGGGCCAGGTTTTAAGAAAATAACAAATCAGTTCACATCCATCACTTCTCTCTTTTTCGGAGATGCCAGCATGTATCCACAGACTTCTTAGCAAAGCCTATGATCTGATGCAAGTTTTTCAAACGTCATGCTGAAAGATTAGGCCAATGATGTACTCAAATATGTTTCTTACAAGGCAAAAATCATCAGCAGGCTCTAGGTGATGTACTTTCTAATGAAACAAGAATGGGAGCAAGTCCCTTAATGATGGGTCAGAATGACAATTGACATGGAAGTTGTAAATGCACATGACACAATAAACGCGTAGCACAGACAGAACTACACATGCTTGTTGCCTACCTACTCATTCCGTCATAGGTACCCCTCACTGCTATAAATCCTGAATTCAGAGGTTGTTGTTTGTTGTTCCGAAAAGTAAGGGCCAGGTGAAAATCTGGGTAATCATGAAATACTTGGCCAAGATCATTAACAACTGCTATGTCTGAATCAACAAATATGTAATTATGCATATGATCCCGTGAATGGTCCTCAAGCTTTCTTTCTAGGAAGGCCTGACAAAAGAAACAAGAGAAAACGTCACTTTTAAAACATTATTTGCCATCTGATCAAATCACAAAGTTGTGCAGAACTCTTTGATCAAGGATGTCCAGAAAATGGCAAAAGGTTGGATATAAATCAAAGTGCCTACCTCCTAATAGATGATTCAACAGGTCAGCATACAAGAGAGGTGCTCCACTTTAACATTAGATAAAAACAGTTTTACTAATCCCTATTGGAGTATTTATCTACATCAATAGAGAGGAAAAATAATACTACTGCATGCTATCTGATTCAAAATGCTCTTACAATGTAAGACCTGATTCTTTGAAGCATCAACTTGTCTCGGGAATATTCACCTTGAATAGGATAGACAGAAACCTTGTCTCTGTTTATTGAGAGGTCAGATGCAGGATCTGTAAGAATGATAACATTACTCTTGGGCATAGCCACCTGGAACAAAAGGGAAATAAGCAAAGCTCAGATTTCATTAATGGATGCAACAGGGCTCTTTTCCAGAATTATTCAAGTTCCATTGTTATCCTCATGCATTACATCGCTAAATGAGTAGTTATCTTCTATCAGCCAAATGACTTTTCAATCAAAGATAGATAATACAGTAACAGTTTACATGTAGTACAAGGAAAAGAAATGAAGCTTCATTCTATTAAAAAGAAGACTAAATGAGACTGATGAGTAACTCAAACAATTACTGCTTTCTATCTTGCTGCGGTTCTGCAATCCCACCAACTCAAAATTATTTTTGGTTCTCAGAACTCTACATCATGGAGGTACATGCTTGTTGGATCTCAAGTAATATGCCCCACAAATGAATTTCCCCACATATGGATCAGCCAAGTTTGTCAAAATAGATGTCAAGGAATTAGTCCACTTTTTTCCCTTCAAGATTCCACTGAAATAAGATCAGAAAACTAGAGTGTGACATCTGAAAAGCAAAAGTGCTCTATAATAGAATTCCTAAATAAGTACACTAGAACTCTTAAACTAATTGTATGGAGTACGAATCATTCCTATTACTTTTTGATGACCATTTAAGTCCTAAAATATTTTGAAATAGCTCGATTATTTATCTCACTAAGAAACTAAACAAAGGCTATTTTAACCCAAAACTTACCCTACAGGGCTGCCGGAGATGTGTTGGGACCTCACTAACATGTCAAACAATGTTGTCGAGCTTCACTTCTTTAACTAAATTGGAATGTTTCAGAAACCTCACTCCCTAATTGTGTATAAACTCCAAAATATGCAATTTCCAGCTCAAACCTCTCTCTGATCGATAAACTCGATCATAAGCACCTCACAAGCCTAAAAATTTCCATTGCATTTTGTACCCTCATTGATGATGACTGTGAACCCAACAAAAGCCGTTTTCACCAAAATACCAGTAATATTAACACTACTGCCATCAACAACGACAATACAGCCACTAAAGCTCGATCTAAACGTAAAAACCTCAATTGCTAAAATTTGCAAGCTTCGTAGACTACAAAGAAATCAACCTCCTCTCAAAACCCTTTTCACTTATCCTCTTCCTCTTCTTGCCACAAAATAACTTCCCTAGGATCATCAATCTTTGAAATTTTGATGATCTGAACCAAATTGGAGCAAAAGAAGTTCTGGATTGAAATAATTAAGTCAAAGATCTATAAGGATAAGGTTTGTGTGGGTTCATATATGAATTCATTAAATAAACTGATTTCTTGATTTGGGAGAATATTGAAACCAAATGACGGTGATTATGTGCTCAAATTGGAGAAAGATCCCTGCAACAACCGCTTATGACAATTTGCATAAAATATGTAAGGAATGTTCAAGACCTTTTAGGACTCACATATACCCCAAAAATAGTTTTAGAACTTATACTTACGTTTCTCCTCAATTTCTTTTATGGCCAAAAACATGTGACAGAGGAGGGATCAAATTGCCTTTAACTTGGAAAGTACATTCACATGTTGTTGTTGTCTTTTATCTTCTGCATTTTTATTGTTCATTCTGACAACTACAGCCTACGGTTACATCATTCAGTATGTAAAACATAAGCAAACAATTTAACAGGTACAAGGAAAATACTGAAGCTAAGAGAATATAATACTGAGTCAAGTTCAGTTTTCTTGAAATTATAATGTATTGCTCAGATAAAAAGAAAATTTCAATCTCTTATGGCGACTGGAAAAAATTAAAAGAACAGTTTACACTTATGCACATATACTAAACAGAGTTAAAACTCGTTTAACATACGGAGAGACTCGTGTATGAATAAAACATCCTCTGTCAGTCAGGATATTACCTGAATAAAGTTGATGAATACATTCAAGATGGCTATTGATCTCTCCACCTTATTATAAGAGGAACTTCCCACAGTTGTCACTTCTGATGATCCACTAGTCTTTGAAATGTCAGAGGAGTTATAAACTGTAAAGACAGTGACAAAAGCTATGCTTTCTGCGACATAGCTTCTGTTGGATGAGGCAGAAAAATGTGTCTTGTTGAGAGCTTTGACACCTACAAAGCCACATAACAGGGAAGAAAAGGCAGACAGCATTAGCGTACGGATACCTCATGATTCACAGTGGAATCTACAACGACAGTTGGAATATTATCAGGTTCCACACCAAAAGAGATCAGAAGATGACCATGACATAGATCGGTTGATCCAGTGCTACATATTTCTATACATACATGTTCATTCAGAAGTTAAGTGACAGCTACTGCAAAGAGATTGCCAAACACTAAAAGGCTTGTCACATTCGTTCCTTCTCTTCCCTTTATGGAACCCTTAACAATGAAGCAGTCCTGAATGTTGGTAACTAACAGGCACTTGTAAGTTATCTCTAGGAAGCTATGCTGTGCAAACTCGGATACAGGTGTGATTGCAGGTAAATGTCTCGGTGTTGGACCCTTCTATGTATCTAGCCATGCAAAGCATGGAACCAGCATACAACCATAAATAAACTAGTATATTAGGACTTGGATGTGTAAAGCGCGAAATGTTACTTTTTCTCTTAGAATGCAACATGTGCATAAATGACTTCATGGTTTTTTGAGACAACCAATGATCCCACTTCGTTTTTCTTGTTATTGTCCTTCTTCATGTTTTATCACACAATGGTTTAGTATTCTACGAATTAAACACATTCATCCACATCCAGCCATGTCATACTTGTTTACATGAATAGCCGATCCCAACAGACGGTTCAGAGTAATACAGCAAAATTACTTTCAATATACTGTTTATGATTAGCAGAGAAGAAGCAAACACTATCGCACTACTGTGCTAAAATTAACTCCACAATATATTTGCCAGAATATAGATGTTATCAAATTCAAATTTCTCAGTTCTCTCTTTTTCTTTCGCTCTCTGCTAAAAACTGATTTACCGATAGATCATATCAAGACACGGAAAAATTGCTCAGACACCGAAGTTTCCAAGCCTTTAAGAAAAATAAAAATACATAACAGTTTCCAAGATTCCGTAACAACCTTGGCATTGCAATCGGTCAGGCAAGCCTTCCCCCGCCGCGGGCCCGAGAACCAAATGATCGAACTTATTCCTCGCCTTCTTATGCTGATCTCCCGCCCTCGGCTCTCGATGCAATTCCATCACTGCAAAACGGGGCAACCGAAAAAACATTACGCCGTCCTCGTCCAAAATAAGGTTCAGTAAAGAAGAACGGACCGAACGCGGGGAAACGGCGGACAGCGAAAGCCGCCCACCTGAGAGCAGATGAGGCAAAAGGAAGACGAGCGGGAGGCAGAACAGCAAGCGCCGCCATCCGCTGCACGATCTCATGGCTCCTCCCGCGGATCGTCCCCGAAGATCGGCGGCCGAAAGGAAGCTAGTGAGCGGCTCGAGAAGCTCCGAAGTCTCCGAACGGACGACGCGATAGGTCGGAAAACGTCGAGAAACGATCGGTCGCGATCGGACGAGCTGGAAAGCGTGCGACCGATGGCGGCGCGATCCCGCGGGCGCCGAATCGAACGAGCAGACTCGCGCGCGGTTCGAGGGAGATCGATCCAGGACGTTGGAGCAGATCGCTCCGGTTCCTCCGCACGAGAGAGAGAGAGAGAGAGAGAGGGGGGGGATGGAAACGGGCCGAAATCTACCCGTGGACGGGGATGGAAACGGGCCCTGCTCGCGCGGGAGTTCGAAGCCGTCGATTTTCCATGCCGAACCGCTCGCTGTTCCAACTTCCAATCTAATTTTCACGGAGTAAGTAAATTTGAAATCTTAGAACTTATCAACGAAATATAATTTAATTTTAAAATTTTAAAAAATTCAATAAATTCTAAAATTAGTATAATTAAGTCCTAAAACTTATCAAATTAACTCAATCAAGTATTTTTATTAATAGCACTTTTTAAAAATTTTAGGAATTAATTGCACCTCGTGACAATACTCAATTACACTATTATAACAAATTTTAAAATTTAATTGTATTTTTTGAAAGTTTTACAACTCAATTACACTTTTATAATAAGTTTTGGGATTTTTAATATACTTAATTCTAATATTTAAGACATTAATAAAAATCGGAATAAGTATAATTGAGTTTTAAAACTTTTAAAAAATATAATTAGATAATAAAATTTGTGTAATTGAATTCTAAAACTTTCAAAAAATATAAGTAACCCCTAAAATTTGTCTTTTATTTTTTGGTCAAGATCCTAAAACTTATTGAATTAGTCTACTTAATTCATTCCATTGATTATACTTTTTTAGAGTTTCGAGACTTAGTTACACATTAAGTGATAAATTCTAAGATTTAATTGTACTTTTTTAAAGCTTTAGAATTTAATTATACATTCATGAGAGTTTTTAGACTTTAGTGTTTTAATAAGAAAATGATGTAAATAGTCCAAGAAGTTTGGCCTAATGACAATATCATTCCTATTGCCGTATTTTAATTTTTAACTTGTTTAATGCAATTTTTGAACTTTCAGTATACAGTCAACTCAATTCTTAAATTATATAAGAATACGAGTGCATTTGTTTTGTGAAAGATAAGCAATTTGAAAAATATTTTTTTGAAAAATCATCGTTTATATTGTCTAGAAAAATAAATAAATAAAAACTTTTTCATTGTTTACGAAAATAGTTAGCTATTGATTATTATTGACCATGGAAATGTTTTTCGTTTTTTCTAAATGAAATAAATTAATTATTTTCATAAATCACTTATTTTTTATGAAACGTACGCACTCTCAATGCGATTCTAATTTAAATTAGTGGAAGAATTAGATTGAATTTTTTTATATTATATTGAATAAGTTAAAAAGTTTAGAAAACGAAGGAGTAGATCGGACAAGGACGGTGTAGCCAGCATCGGCCAAGCAAGCTGAACTTGGCCCCAGAAGAAAGAGCGTCACCCTCTCTCTCTCTTCCGACGAGCTTCTCAAGCAGCTGACGACCGCCGGAAAAGGAGCCGACACAGGTGGGCTCGCCGTCTCGCTCCGTCCAGGCTCTTTCGCCGACGAGCAAGCTCTCGGGTAAGTTCGTTTCCCTCTCGAATCCAACGAGCCAATCTCTCTTCCTGCAATTCTCCCCGACTTCTCTTCCGGGTAGATCGGATTTTGGACGACCGGTGCGATTCCGACGTGGGAATCGGGGGCTAGAGAGCTTGAAGGCACTCTCGTGCGCGGTGGGATTGAGAGTTTCTTGCGCTTTCTTGATGTTGCGGTCGAGGAGAGCGGCGCGAGAAGAAGGGTTGGGATGAAATTTTGAACTGTTGTTGCGAAGCTGGAACTAGAGAGCGATGGGAATCTGAAAGACGTTTATGCGAATTGAACTTTTAGGCTTCTTCCCTCTTCATGGATGATTTAGGAGTACTTGACGGCTTAACGCAAAAGCTTTTGGCATGGTTGCTGAAGTGAAGCCTGCAAAATGTCGCCCTTTTTTTTGTGGACATCATGCAAACACATCTGATTTCTTTCCTTCAGATTTCCTAAATCTTGTATCATGATCCCCTAATTTAGTATTTGGGTCCTTGACAATAAACATTTGGAGTTCCATAGAAAGCTCACAGAATTACTGTTCGCGAGACCGCAGTTACTCTTTTGCAAGAGAGAATAGCTTATGTGTAGCTTGCTTTACTTTCTCCATCATTTGACAGTTATACTTTTTGGCGAGCCTCGCGCCTTTGATGATAACCCTCCGAAGCTGGACCTTAAATCCCTTTAATAAGTCCTCCTGCCTTTTTGGATTTGACAAGAAATCTGGGTTTTAGTGGGCACAAGTGTCGTACACGAGTTTGCTCTCACAACAGCTACATGTTTTTTGGATCATGATCCTGAGAAGCTAGAAACAAGGAAATTAGTTTAGCTGTATAAGGAGCCATTATTGATAGTTGATACATCCTATAACACAGTTTTGGGCCCTAGATAACAACCTATTGGAATGGTAGCTCAAGCATCGATGAGGCAACAGATGAAACCCAAAAAAGAAGAGTAATGCATGCCATTATCTCTTATAATAGTTTATGCAAGAGTCTATACTTCAAGAAGAGGGCAATATTTGTCCTGATTAATGTGAGTGCCGCTAAGTATTGAATTATTTTCTCCCCCAAAATTTAGCTACCATATCCACATCATTTAGGTAAAAGTTACAAAATCGCTCATTAATGTTAACCTTGGGGGCCACACCTGCCACCGTGTAGGTTGAATTAGGGTGGAAATTTTTTATAAGACACAATAACACAACTTGAGCACGACACAAAGTTAGCAAGTTTGGGTTAAAAAAGCTAAGCATATTTGAGTCAACCCACAAGGCATTAATAATCGTGTTGTGTTCATGTCCAACCTGCCAGACAAGAAATTAATGGGTTAGTGTATACACGACTTGTATGTGACCTCTTTAGATATGATTAGCTTATATTGTTTTTAGTTTGATTTGAGGGTATTTAGTTAATGGATATTGCAATTTGCAAATAGATTGAGGAAAAATTGAAGACATTTTCATGTCAAGTACGTGTTGATGGCTTAATTTTGTGTCATGGTGGGTCATGCAATTGTAACCACCCATCAACTCAATATTTAATCGTGTTACACGGGCCATGTTGCGTTTATTGTTAACTTTTATGCGTCAAGTATCTTGCTTGAGGAGTGGATCATGTTCGTGTCAAGTAAGTCAACGTCATTGACTAATCGTGTCGTGTTTTGGTTGATCTACATAACAGTGTACACTTATTTCGATATGACACAAACACAACCTGCGAACACAAATTGCCACCCCTAGGTGGAGCCTTATTTGGTACACGTAGGCGGGGAGTTTGCGTTTATCCGTGGCTAGTATGCTGCAAGGTTCAAGTATCTTGTTTTTTAAAGAAAAATGCAATGGAATCCTAAAAATTTCAATTGGTGCAATCATAACATTTACAATCAAGTCACATATCTATATCAGAAAGTTTAATCTAGGGCTGCCACATATACACTGGTGGAGTGCCACATAGACCAACTTTGGTACTTGCCATTGAAAGGACTTGATTGCTTTTCTTGAGAAAGATTTAGGTTTCAATTACAACTATCGAAAAGTTTAAGACTTGATTTCATCCCGCATGCAGAGGTTAAGACTTCTGGTGCATGTTTACCTTATAATTTGCTGTCACTTTTGTTGGTAATGTTTACAGCTTTACAAATTCTGTTTTATTGGTTCGATATTGGTGTTATATGCCAACCTTGATGGACTTTTGGCTCTGATCTGGACTGTGTCTATGTATTTATAAGGTGTACATATTGTGCTTTAATCAGCCACATTTTCATACTTCATTGATTGTGATGTCTGTCCATGCAGGTCTTTGCTTCATGATGGCAGCTACTGCAATATCGCCCCATATGCCAGCAAACGTTAAATTGTCATCTTTAAGATATCCGTGGTCAGGAGTTGCAGTTGTTGGCCTTGCAGGATGCTTTCATACAGCTGCCTATGCATTTGGCCAGAAACTTCGTTCCCAGATCTACATCTTCCATGTAACCCGGCCTTCATTGGTGAATGATTTCAAGTAATTATATGGCAATGTGTATTAGTACAAGCAAATGTGATAGTGTCTCTTCTAGATAAGTTGAGGAGTCTTTGATATGGCTGCATCTGGTCACTTATGAGCAAATGATGTTGCATGATTACGCTGTCACGCCATAGTTAATTTTCAAGGCTAGGAGATTGTTGACCATACATGACTGTTGTTGCACATCGGGACCTTATCTTAGTCAATCTGTCAATTAGAACCAAGTATCTTATGCTTCAAAACTTAGCCTCGAGTTGTTTTTAGCACAACCCCATGTGCACAGGAGAAGTCTGGAGAGTGATAAACCTTTGAATTTCCACCAGACGTTGTTAAAAAAAGTGCACGTCTGAGAATCCTCTATTTGGCTGTGTTTTTTTATTGAAGTTTGTATTTCTTGTTTTTACCATTATGGCAAAGCACAACATTTTTCTTTTCTTTTCGTTCTATTTTTGACATGATGTCTCTTTTGTGGAATAAATTTGTGGACAGTAAGTTAACAACATGGTCGCATGATATGATTAGGTTGCAAATGGTACATTAAAGTTTTTCCTGGATATAGTCTTCAAACAGATTAAATTTGCTCTCCTGTTGGGGGAGCTTGTTTGCATCTTTCTTCTCCCACGTGACGGGTTTGCCCATTGTAGGTATTTATTTCTTGGGAACCCCACATAAAGCACTTTGTGTTTAAGATTAGTAAAAGTGAAGCACATTATGTTGGTGAGACCCTATGTTATGATATTAATGTAGTTCATGAAAAGAGAAAACTCAGTGACCCATATACCACTTGGCACAGAAAGTAGGTTTTAAATCTAATCAATGACGTGTCAGATTTTGAGCTAGTAATGGGTGTTATCTGCTTCAATATAGTGATTTTCAAGGTGACTTTACATGTAGTAGCATTCTCTTAAACGATCGGAAAAGTTACACACATGTTTGCGTGTTATTGTGGTCATAAGCAAGTAGAAGCATGCCTTAATGTTGTTTGAGTCTTGATGTTGAGTGTGCTCTGAATTTCTGTTAAACTGTGCAGAAACATGACCTGGGCCATTCGGAGTAGTGCAGATGGCAGAGGATTGGATTTGGATCCTTCTACAGACAGCACGAATGGCACGACGCGATTGATAAGGGCAATTCGAGACTTTCAAAATAAACTTAGTGCCAAAGTCCAACAGATCAGGAAAAATTTCCCAATGAAGTTGCTCTTTTTCTTAATAGGCTTTTACTGTGCAACAGCCTTCGCAACTGTCATCGGGCAAACAGGGGACTGGGACATTCTATCTGCTGCCTTGGCTGTGGTGGTTGTTGAGGGAATTGGAGCTCTTATGTACAGGGCTTCTCAGCCCATATTCAGCCGTGCCAGAAGCCTTATTTCCATGTTCAATTACTGGAAAGCTGGGCTGTCCCTTGGCCTCTTCATGGACTCATTTAAGTACTGACTGGATGATGCAGTCGGCTTAGACAGTGCCCTTCTTATTACATAAGGATGGATCGGGTTCTTGAGTTCCAGTTGCGGAGGTGCAAAGATTTCTGCTAGCCTGATGCACGAGGCACCAGAGCATGTTGGGAAGTCTATTCATTCAGAGCAATGGACCACTTGGATGACGTTCTTCAGAATGAGAAACTGAGAGAACAGGAACTTTAACTGGGCTGGTAGACAGTCAAGAGAGTTTCAGCTCTATGTTGGAGAATAGAAGAGTATGCAATTTGATGTGAATCCCATTCCCCAGCGGGTTCTAGGTTGATTCAGTCTCCGGGTGGGTGCCTCCAGAATCTCTCCAAAATGGTTAAATCCGCTTTTTCGGATGTTGGGAGGATGTAAATAGCCACCTCGCGATTATTTCGCAGCTGGGGCTTCGTACGTAAGAAGTGAGGAATTTTTGGCTGAAATGGTTAAGGTTATCTAACTTTGTTTCCAGTTCATATTCCCCATACTGAAACATCTTGATGTAGTTTGCTAGATTGTTGTATTGCTTTCTGACAGTAAATGTTAGAGGCTGAAAGAAATGACAATTGCACTGATGAAGTTGTCTTTTTTCTTTTTGGGTCTCACTCCGTTCTCTCACCGTGCTACTGTGCTACTGTGCGTTTCACGGGGATTGTTCCCCAGTCATCCCGACCCCCGTCCCGTCCCATTATCACCCGGCACGGCGGTCCCTTTACCACTGGGCCGCGTGCCTGGCAGTGAAGTATGTTTTTTTCCAAGTATTCAAGTTCGTCGCACTTATAACAGGGTGAGCTGTTAGCCTGTTATCTATGTAGCTTGCCTAGCTGCTTATGTCCGCTCACCCGAGACACGGACGGGTGAGATGAGGATCTCTGTTGCATCTGCATGCCGACTGATCCGAACCAGGTAGGAATTCTACGTATCCGGGGCCCAAACGACTGATAAATTGCCATAGATGACGATAAGTCTTACCAAAGTGTAGGTGAATTTGGTGGTGGCAACTTCCATTATTGTGCTGGTTACTTTCCGAATGGAAGCTGCCGAGAGGGGTCGGTTCCTACCGGAGCTGTTGAAAATGCCCGGCCCGACTCGGCCCGAGCCGAACGGGCTCGAATTCTTCGGGTATTTTCGGGTCGGGTCTTCTTCCTAGGAGCGCGTGATGCACCGGAAGAGCTTGCCCTGAGAGGCTTGCTGCGTACGCCCTGAAGTTCCCATCACTGCTCCCACCCAAAACGGCGTGACGTCGGATCCCAATCCCCAACCCCACTCGCTCGCTTTCAGCATTTGCTGACTCGGCATTTCACTTCGTGACGTCACTACTATCGGCTCCACTCGATGCCCATTTTTCAAAAGAGGGATCGTGCGCGAACTAACCTCGTATCGACTGGATTATATTTAGTAATTTGCAAAAGTCTGACGTTGGTAGTCGCACGTGTGGACCCGAGTCTAAATAAGAATTTCTTATATATATATGCCAAGTGTTGGTGTCTAGTATGCTAATCATGGCGCATTTCGTGTTATCAACTCTATTTATTTTGCTTTCCTATAAAAAAAATGAAGATTTTTGACAACACCACCAATTTTGGAAATTGGTGCGATGAATTATTGAACATGCAATGTTCTGACACGACAAGATAATGGTCCTTGAATTTTTTTTTATTTAACCACTGGGGTTCGCCCATGGCCACCCTTCCATTTGGAAGGGGGAGGTGGGGTTCAAATCCCCACCTTCTCGAGAGAGGCAGGGTGAGGGCGATTTCATTTCGTGAGTGGGTTTATTTCCACGCCCGCAATGATGGAAAAGAAAAGAGCAAGAGTGAGTGTTAGAGTAGGACCGACAAAAAAAAAAAAATTATTTAATGTCATCATTAAATTATCTTTCTTTGCAATCAATTGAAAAATCAAATAAATATGTTGACGAGCTCGTTAAATGAATATTAATCGACACGCCAAGATTCTACATGGTAAGTCAAACTCATGAAAAAACACAAAATATTATTATTTATGAAATTTATTATGGATAAAGAAAATTTGAAAGAGAAAATCCCTCAAGATGAGGAGACACTTGACATAAACGATTTGAAGTTGCAAGGACGGCGATGATGGCACCACCTAGCAACCATCCAAGGGTGGTCGGATCCTTGGTGGCCCAAGGTGACAGGACCTTTGACCCCCAACATGTCCACAAACCCACCCAAGAGAGAGAGAGAGAGAGGAAGATATTGGATGATGGAGAAGTAGGTGAAGGACGTGAATATGGACGTCTTCTCCTAGATATTCAAGGGGAGAAGGATTAACGTGAACGAATGATTGATACATATTTTAAGGACTCGATTGCACAAGAAGAAAAGATCGAAAGATAACATATTGCAAATGAAAGAAAATTTGAGAAGGGATGACGCGACCGGCTTTCCGTAACTATTCCCGAGGAAGGAAACGAATCGCCCCATCCAGAACACGGCTCAGGAAAAAGACCAAAAATGGACCAAAATCTTGGAAAACGGAAAGAGGATAGAGATGCTGACTCCGTTTCCACAGAAGATAAAGATAATATAAAATAAAATAATTTTTTTTTTTAGTGGGCCTGTCTTTATAATATAATCGCAGTATAATGAACGAACATTCCCTCCCCTAATCCCACCGATAATCAAACTATAATTAGGCTAATAAAAAATATTTTATTCACACCAATTTTTTTTAATTTTTTCATGCTGCCTTCTTCTTCTCCAGTTGCTGCTGCTGCTGCTTTCGCTGCATGGCGTCTCCTTAAAATCGGAGAACCGTCGCCCGCTTTCCGTCCTGCCTTCTTCTTCCCTCCTCCTTTTCGTCGCCTGCGCGTCCGTACGTTCTTCTCCTTCGCAGGCTCGCCGTGGCTTCGCTCTCCGTCTGGTCCTGAGGTATGGAGCTCTCTCTCTCTCTCTGACCGTCTCTTCCGTCGTCTTTCGAGCTGTTGCTCTCCGGCGTTTCGCCGCTCGGTCGGGATTTCGCGGCGGCGGCGGCGAGGAGCGCCGGAGAAATCGGAGCTCGTATATCCGGTCTGCGATGTAGAATAAGGAGAAGAGTACAGAGAGGTTGGCTCGCTTCTGATTGATTAACAGTAGTGCGAAGAGAGAGAGGGAGGGAGGGAGGGAGTGGTTTAGTCTTTAGTGTCAGTCGCTTTAGATTATAGCTGCTGCGCGATCTTTTGATCTTTCGATCAAAGGTCTGCCGGGTGATCTTTTGATCTTTTGGATAGGTTGTCGTCCCGTGAATAGAGTGCTGCGTGTGAAAGTGGGACGCTGGAAGGGACTCGATAAGAAGTGAGGTTATTGATTTGCTTTTTGAAACAATTCGATGTTTCCGCAGTGTTCAACCGAGCTGCGATTTGCGGTGTAGCTATATACCGGCGATTGATTCCCGTCTTATGAGTGGCTATGTTTGTTACTGTTACGGTGCGTCGTTGTGCCCTTGTTTGTTCTTTTCGTGTTAAAAATCCTTGGATTTAGTTGATGAAACCATATTAGAAGTCCATATCCTTGATTGGGTTAAAGAGGATCTTGTCTGTGGCGGAGGACAGAGTGGGATGTAGATTATTTTTCCCTTCTTTCTGAAAACTTTTTATAGTATTGCGAAGGAACAATGCACAAAAATTCCAAATCTGCAGCTTTTGGCTATTCAATTTGTATCAATATGACTCTTTGTTGCTGAGCGGGTGATTGGATCTTCAGTTTTGGGTATTTCAGATATGTCGACTATAGCGCGAAGAGGAGTTCATTACTTGCAAAAGCTAAACTCTGCAAATGTTCCGGCTGATTTGCTTGAGAGAGGCCAAAATCGCGTGATAGATGCTTCCCTTACGCTTATTCGTGAGAGGGCGAAGTTGAAGGTACATGTTCATACTGATAGTGACACTGGTGACAGTGCTTGTCAATGTTTTCATTTTTTGGTGAGTTGACTTTGTCAATGGGACTCGCTGTTATGGAAAGTGTCAAATATGAGTTTTCTAGGGTGCCAAGAGACATTGTTGTAAACTAAAGATAATTTTTCTGTAGGGAGAGCTTGTGCGGGCTTTAGGAGGTGTAAAAGCTTCATCATCTCTACTGGGAGTTCCTTTGGGGCATAACTCGTCATTTCTTCAGGGACCTGCATTTGCACCCCCACGTATAAGGGAAGCCATTTGGTGTGGTAGCACAAACTCGGCAACGGAAGAAGGTTATCATTATTGTTTTTGTTGGATATGGGCAATGAAATAACTTCATGATTTTTGTCATTGGTGCTCATGAAATCGGAGAAGTTCTTCCTATAATTGAAACAGCCACAAACATACACTGCCTTATATTGATCCTGGCATCAGTATAGGAATATCTGATGCCCAAAATGATGAAAAAATGCTGGACTGTAGCGAAGAACATATCTTCCATCCATCCATAGCGTGAAATAACACTTATCTAAGTTAATATTAGCAGCAACTGATGTCTAGTCTTATAAAAACAAAAAAAAAATAATTATAATCTGATTGTGCACTTGTATCATCTAATCATAGGAAAAAACTTTATTAAACTTAATCTGATACATTGTAACAATTGGGTGTAAACACCTTACACTGTCACTGAGAATGTTCTGCTTTTTCAGGTAAAGAATTGAAAGATCCAAGGGTGTTAACTGATGTTGGCGATGTTCCGGTTCAAGAAATTCGGGATTGTGGAGTAGATGATGATAGATTGATGAATGTCATCAGTGAGTCAGTCAAATTAGTGATGGAAGAGGTAATCGATTTTTTGTCCCTTGAAGTTATGAGGACTACTCTCTGTAGGAACCTTTTTATTCACTCTGTTGCACTTGCATTATGCAGTTACTCTTGTGGACACTTGCTTTCTTCAAGTTGGACGTGTCTTTTCACTTGACTCATAAACTAGCATTTAGGGTTGCCAAGCTCATGCTGTTCCGCATGAGTAGAGATCTATAGCTTCTGATTGTCCTACTTGCAGTGTTAGCTCTTGTTAACTTGTGATGCTCGAAAGTCACATGAAAGAATATCGAAATATACCAAGAGTAATTGATCTTATAAGCCTTCGATGAAGTTGCAATAGCTAAAGACATTAGATAGCCAAGACATTACATTGTGAAATCTACCTTAAACTTTGTTTCCATTTTCCTTGAATGCACATGCCAAAAGACTTTTGCCTCTTATGTCAACTTCCACTCAAGTGCGGATTTTATTTTCCAATACTGTTATTTTCTTGATGAAAGCAATTGTATTTCACCCCCTCCATCTATAGCCCAATTTTCGTGCATTTTACTTTCGAATTGCAATCATAATGTTTTTCTGTAAGCTCATCCTGAATTTATGAACTTATGTACCACAAGATGGCTCTGTTAGGACGCTGATCTCTACTAAAGAGCAAATTGAGCTTCGTGGAAGATCCATGCCCTTCTAATTGGTCCAGTTTACTGTAGAAGTTTGGCGGCGCATCTAATTTTCCTCAACTAAGTTTATTTTTGTTAGTCATGTTTCATTTCTTTGCAGATTATTGTAGTCCTTAATTAGACTTTTATTTGTGTTAGTCATCTTTGATTTCTTTGTAGATGATTGTTTTAGCAGCCTGGATGTCATTAGTGATGGGGCAATGAACTTCGAAATAGCACTTTCTGACCCGCGCATGCAATCCTCTGTAATGGGCAAGTTGGATTATAATGACGATGCCTGCACAATTAGATTGATGAGTTCCTGCTCTTTGTAGACTCGCTGGAGTAATATCGTGAAATATTTGGTTTCTAGTTTATTGTGCATAATTCTGGATGCCTACTTCCTGGGTAATGAATTCCTTAGTGTGTATGCTAGGAGAATTTAGAATTTGCTTATTTGTCTGTTTGAATGACGCCCTTCCCCTTTGTTGATAGAACACGCTCACTGAATTGAAATTTCGGCTGTATTGTTTTCCCTTCTCAACATAATCATGGCCATTTTGAAACTTCAATTGGCTTGGCACTTTGGGTTTTTATCATGACATAGCACTTCAGTTAGTTATGATGACATTGCTGATCTGATTTCTTCTACTTCTGACATGTTAGGATCCGCTAAGGCCGTTAGTTTTAGGTGGTGACCACTCAATATCATATCCGGTTGTCAGAGCAGTTTCTGAAAAGCTTGGGGGTCCTGTGGATATCCTACATTTGGATGCCCATCCTGATATTTATGATGCTTATGAAGGAAATAAGTACTCACATGCATCTTCTTTTGCACGAATTATGGAGGGTGGTCATGCACGACGTCTTTTGCAGGTATTGCTTTTGCAATGCATACGGTATTAAAGGTTTTTAGTGTCTAGCTTGTGCCCAATTGATAAAACCTGGAGCTTGCTAGTATTATGTACTAGATATACGGAATAAACTTCAGCTGCTTGTGGTCAGAGTCATGGCATACATCTCTACAAAATTTATCATTTGTGCAGCAGGGTTGGGTACTTTACTTCAGTAGTTGCATCTAAGCAATTTGAGGAACTACATCTGTAATCTATATTTTTGCGATGCAGTTTATTTTGTCTTTCAGGGGTTGAAATTTGTTTATACATTTTTGGTTTTGATAAAGGAGAGTTTAGTAATGCCATTCTCATTTGACATTGGTTGTACCTACCTCTTGTCTTCATACTTTCATTTCGTCCACCAAAAAATTTTGTGAAAACTCAAGTAGTCTTTTCAAAATGGGATTCTGTAAAATTTAGAAACATCTTTTTGAAAGTAGGATCTCCAGACTCCTTTATGGTAAAGGGGCATGTCTGAGAATTGTTATTGAATATTTTGGGCTTATTTGTTGACATTGCATGCAACTTAAATGTTAATATGCAGATGCATTTACTTGAGAGAACACAACTTTGGTAATTGATAGAAATAAATCGTTTATGCTCCTTTATTGCGTTTATTTGGTGGGGAGAATGCTATGTACGGTCATAGTCATAGAACATTGCGATTTATGCTGAAAGGATGTTCATCTGTTGTTGCCTTCAAATGTTCCTTTTGATCTGCTGCTGACAGCCCAAGTTTGCTGCTGATAAATAACATAATGATAAATGATTATAACGTGTGTAAGATGACTGTTATCTTTAGTTTCATTTAGTAGCAAATGGTTTATTGAGATTTTTATCGGACATATATGCTCATGTGCTAGTTCGTTAACTCTAATTCCACTTGACCTGCTTAAGTGAATCAGGTAATACATGTTCTTGAAGTGTTTGAAGGGTCACTTTCCCATGAGTTGCTTTAAGTTATTCCATGATGTCAACTGTTGACAATAATGCGCTTCTGTACTGATAATCAGGTTGGCATCAGGTCAATTACAAGTGAAGGACGTGAGCAAGGGAAAAGATTTGGTGTTGAGCAGTTCGAAATGAGAACCTTCTTAAGAGACCGCGAGTTTCTGGAAAACCTGGTCTGTCTCTGTCTCCTCTTCTTCTAGCTCATGCATGTTATTTTCCTACTTCTGGTTTAGATAGTTATCAAACCGCAAAGCGCACTTCCGCTTTGGGATATTCTGTTGACTTGGGGAAGTATTTGGGAAGTGAATTTTTTTTTGGTTGAAAACTGAAGGCTCTTTGGAGGTTCATCCTCTCGACTTCTGCATTGTGAAACTAGGTAGCCAGAGGGGCGTGTGTCCATTAGCCACCCTCTGGATTCATTTACCATGGCCCATGGATGAAGATGACTTTTTAGCTGTCAGCATTCTTCTCTGCAAATGAAATATGAACGAACTCTAGATTGTTGATTTATCAGTTTAGAATATAGTTTCAGTCTCAATTTTCTTGATCTAGACATGGAGTTGTGTCTTATAAGTAGGGTGCATGACTGTGTTCTTAATCTCTAAATTTATATACCAGCTCAAACGATTAACGGTGAGATAATTTACTAAGAGACGGTCCCTGAACTTGCACATGTTTTAGATTCGTGAATGACGCATGTCTCTCTCTCTCTCTCTTTTCCTCGGTCTGACAGAAACTTGGAGAAGGTGTCAAGGGTGTATACATATCTATTGATGTGGATTGCCTCGATCCTGCCTTCGCTCCGGGTGTGTCCCATATTGAGCCTGGAGGTCTCTCCTTCCGTGACGTGATGAACATCCTCCACAATCTCCAAGCAGATGTAGTTGCTGCCGATGTGGTCGAGTTCAACCCTCAGCGTGACACTGTTGATGGGATGACGGCAATGGTTGCTGCTAAGCTAGTAAGAGAATTGACTGCAAAAATATCAAGATGAGTACTTTCTTCTCGTCTTGTGGTCGAACATCTGATTGTGATACAAGTGGAGAGCTTCCAAATTGATTGCTCGAAAGAATATTACTATTTCCCATTTCTTTTTTTCCAAATTTACTGGCAAATGATCATATGCATTACAATCAGCAAATGAGAATGTTCTGCTACCTGTTATTGTTGTTTCTCCAGGACATTGTAGCGTCATATTGGTGACATTCATTGTACATGGTAATGATATTGGGATGCCAGCTGCTATTACAGATGATAATATTTATACAATCTGTTGCTTCATTTTCGTGTTAATCTTTCACAGTCCTATCTTAACTTTCATTTCAAGCTATATTAGACAAGAACCCCATCCTCATATTAGTAATCAGTCATGTAGCCTTTCGTTTGCCATGTGGCTGTCTGGTAGTCCTGGAGAATCTACTACTCTGTTTATCGTCTACTTTGCTCGGAGATCATACTTAGCAACCATTGCTCTAGAATTTGTTGAATAGATCGAAGTCATACTACCATGTTAATCGTGGGGGAAGCTCATTCTATCGGTTTAGGGCAATCATCAGTGACCAGAAATCACATCGCTTGTGGTAACTGGTCATGTACTTTCTTTGTGTGTATCCTTACCGTTGCTGTTCGTGAACTTTTCTTTGTTCTCCTACATTTCTGAACACTCAAATGGTATTGATGTCGAGCATCCTCTAATTTCATTCCACTTGAAGTCAAACAGAGGTTTCGATAACAGAATCATCAACAATGAGTATTCCCACCAAACCTTTATCAAAGTTCGGCTACCTCATCAGTCTCATCTCTCTTAACCATTGCTATGTTCTTATATCGCTTTGCACACACGGCGAAAATCGCTAAATTTGCCAGAGTCAACACGGCAGATAGAAAGAAGAACCTATCCAAATGGCCATCATTCAAGTTCGGAGGAACCCAGCCATGTCCTCCATTTCTTGTGGTTATGTCCATCACTATTGTCAAGAGAAAGCTCCCTGCATAGCACCCGAGCGCCAATGATGCCATGGATAGCCCGACCCCGATGCTCTTCAAGCCATCTGGAGACTGCGATACGAAAAACTCCATTTGGGCGACATACGCGAATGCCTCCGACACCCCGAGCAGCATGTATTGAGGCACCTGCCAGAAAATGCTTAGGGAGCTCGTCTCACCACTACCCGCATGCCTCAGTCTTCGTTGCTCGACGAGTCCAGCGATGACGAGTGATACAATGGCAAATGCAAGGCCGATGCCGATCCTCTGGAGCTCCGTCGGAGGTTTAGGGTCTCGCTTGGTTAGCTTGACAAATGCTGGCACGATGAGCTTGTTGTACAGGATGACGAAGACAAAAGTGCTAACTATGTCGAACACGGTCATGCTTGCCGGAGGGACATGGAAGCCAGACATGGTCGTGTCCATGGCAGCCCCTTGCTCGACGAAGAGGGCCAACATCGGGACGAAGATGACGGAGGATATGACGGTGCATAGCCATACTGGTATCAACCTCAAAATGCACTTCACTTCTTCGACCTGAGTGACGGTACAGAGGTGCCACCGATCCGGAATTTTACCTCTGTTCAGCGGGCGAACCGCGTCTCCCGTGGTGACGGCAGCTCGATCTAGAAACCTGCTCAAACAAAGATTTTAACACATCTATCATTTTATAGCCTTTTAAGGCTTGTTAGAAAGCCATTTTTAGCGTCAAATTTGATCAACTGGACTTGGCGTAGCCTTTGGGTATCCATCAACCTCCATATACTCATACCTCTAGCATCTCCTAACTGACACCCCATTTCGATCTCAACGACTTACATATCTCGAACGAGAACTATTGCGACTACTTACCTGAAATCATCGGTGTGACAGATCTTCCTCGAGCCATCATCCCCTTCACCGGTTTCGTAGAGTCCTTCGCCGTTCCTTGGTACTTCCAGGCTCATCTTCCTTATCGATGCCATGACCACTTGAGAGAACCTTGAGATCGGATTACCGGCCGGCGGCTTGAAGTGCCTGTATCTTGTGGTTCCGCTCAACAAGGACAGATACGCTACAATGGCACAGCTTGTACAGATCCAAAATGCCGAAGTCCAATGACCCCTGCTTTCTATGTAAACTAGGACCGTCTCTGAGACTAGACATCCCAAGTTCCGCGCGAGGTAATAATAGCTATAGAAATTGGTCTTGGACTGATTTTCCTCGGGGTCGTCCTCGTCGAACTGCTCTAACCCTAGGGCAACCAGTGCGGGTTCGGAGGCTCCGTATCCTATGGCCATCAAGTAGATGGACACATAGAAGACGGTGATTTTAGCTGGAGCATGAGGATTGCATACCTCTCCTATCTTGCCGCAACCGTCGGGCTCTAGCAGGAAGATTCGGGTCCATAGGGACGTCGCCAGTAATCCCTACCATAACCAAAACCGAAACCAAGTCTAGTCAGACATTCAGTACCAAAGTTGCCAGATCTCAAGGAAGCACCAAGGAAAGAAAACGCTGTGTGACCGACCCGACCGATCATTTCGAACTACAGATTTCTTCTTTTCAATGTTAATCAATGTGCACGTGAGAAGTAATCAATCTAGAAAAAAGCTGATAAAAGGGGCATTACGCACAATGATGAGGAGGACTTGAAAGGCTATGCAAGTGAAGTATCTGCCCAGGTAGGAGTCGCTGAGGAAAGCTCCCAGGAGAGAGCAGAGATACATAGCTCCATCCCATCTGCTGAACGTGTTGGCAGCCTCCTCGTTCGTTTGCCTCAGTACCAGCTTTGAGAACAGCACCAGGTTCACTTCCACTCCAGTAAACGCCAGCGTCACAAGGCATTGATTCACTATAAATCACACCTACGGTTAGGGCATGAAGAATACCACTAAGTAAGCAAAAGAAAAAATGTTTAGCTGGGCTCCTGTGTTCCCTCTTGTAAAAGCCGAAGCCGAGATTGCCACCTATGTTAAATTGTGAAGATAGGGGCATATATCATCCTGGCATACTCAACAGTTTGCTGCTATTTGCAGTCGGGTCATTGAACTTTATTTCTAATTTCCCAATATACTAAAGTTTCATTTTTTGTCATTTGTGCAATCAACCTATTCTTCAGGAAAACATCGGCGTGCAAGCCAGGTGACGCCTTCTAGATGACAGTACAGGAAATATTTGGATTGTTTGTTTGTTGAATGGAATCAGATAGACCAAATGCTGAAATGGAACGATGTTTGAAGCAGGCACTTTGGCGATGACATTACCTAATACCATCGCCCCGCATCTCCAACCACCGGCCCTCCCTTTAGCTGCTGGCTTCCCACACCTACTGAGCAAGCCATGCTTCACGCTTGCATTTGCCTCTTCTTCCTGCATTTGCTCGGCTCGCACGATCACCTATATACATAATATGCAATTTCAAGATTCTGGTGAGGTTTTAAACTTGGTAAACTCATTGAAGAATCCATACATATCAAGTCCGCCAGCTTCGTTCGTTTTCCATCTGCAAAGAGAGTCTTTTCGAGGAGGGAAGTTGCAAAAAAACGAAGAACTATAACTCCATATGAGCCCAAAGTATGTACCTCAAACTCAAGGCCGCCATCCACGGAGGAGGATGTCTCCCTTGAACCCTGTCTTGTATCCATGTCCTTCGGTTCAGTGAGGAAGAGATAGAAAGGAAAGAGCGACAGTACATATATATATATATATATATATAGAGAGAGAGAGAGAGAGAGAGAGAGAGAGAGGGGGTCCTGCCTGATGATCATGCAAATTCACTGGCTCCTGGACACTGATTTTACGTAAAGCCCTCGCCAAATTTCTTCTTCTTATAATCAATGTTGTAGTTCAAGGATTTTCCATTGGCCTTTTATCCATTTAGAGATGATAATGTTCCTATGCTCGAAAGTCACCGCGATGATATTGACTTGTCGGTTCAAAGTTATGGTAATCCCGCTCGTATTTTAGCTTGATCCGGTCGTTTGAAAGGGATGTGTATGCTTTTTAATCAATCCTAGGTGATGATGCCATAAGAACACACTTGTTGAAGATTTTTTTTTCAGAAGTATGGTTCATTGAGAGGCAAACATCGCATGTTCTTTGATTCATTCATCTCTCTCTCTCTCTCTATTGGGAATCATATTAAATGAACATGAAAAAGTCAGCGAATCTTTGCCACATACGCAGGTTCTAACATTTACTGGTGTTCTCAATTTCCAGGATTGGTTGTGTTTTTTATCTTATTTTTCGGATCGATTGTAGCAAGGCTGACCGGTTGAATTGCTTTCAAGAAAAGTGGACGTGAACCCATGCATTGGATGAACCACTAAAGATCCTACCATTGAGAGATCGATGATAAGGAAGATATTAAAATGAGCGTCTCTGGATACTTGTTTAATAAGTCTACGGAAAATGTAATGTTTACTATTTGAATTAAGTGATTTTGTTAATTGAGTTATTCACCTGTTTTTTAAACATCTTACAACGCATTTGTCTTTGCATGTAATTAGTTTAACTAGTATGCCGGAGATACTAGTTAATTTAGGGTATGAACTTTCCTATAGTACTGAGAAATTTGATAAACTTGAAGTTACTCGTATCATTTAAAAAAATATATATGATACGAAAATTCGTTACGATCCATGAATCCGTATTGTTATTGATTGAATTGGGGGGAAACATCATTGATACAGGCAGCTAGCAATCCTAACGTGACATGACCACACAACTCCATAGATTGAGAGATCCGAATTCAATATGACATGAGGATTACGAGCAAGTGATGACAATTTAGTTAGGTAGAGAAAAAAGAAGAAGATTGGAGCAAGGAGAAACTTATTGGGGGATGTGCTGGCTTTTGCATCTCATAAATCACAAAATCCAAAGCTTTCGACAAAAATTTTTTCGTCGATACTAAATACCAAATCGGATTTTACTATCCTATCTGGGCCTTATGAGAGGTAACAAAATGCTTCCTTAAGAAATTTCTTAGCGAGCCAAAGATGTTAGATTTTTCCTTTTTGCTTAATTTAAATCTAACCACCGATGCGCTTTGATTTTTATCTTAAATTACTCAAAACTTTTGCAACATATAATTATTGACACTTTGCATGTAATTTATCTTATAATTTATTAAGACGTGAATAATATTCACATTGCGATGGGGAAAATCTTCTTTCTCGAAGAAGTGAAAATATTTGGCTCATATTCTTGAGTGAGTCTATGGTTGGTCGTGGGAGAACATGCCTTCACAGATTTTCACAAATTGGATCAGAGGCAAATATGGGTACTATAGTTTCCGACTCGTTCATTTTACATCGAAAAAAATTAATAAATGCATGCTACCTTAAATATTAGTTAATAAAATTTAGATATATGTTTTCCACAAAACACGATTAACATAAATTGCATAATAATTATTTTCTCAAGTCTATGAATATTAAATGTGTAGAAATTTAATTTTCAAACAAATGCATGTATAATGAAGAAAAAAATACATAGAAAACGAAAGAGAAAATTACACAAATAATCCCTAAATTTTACCTTAATATGTAATTCATGTCCCAAACTTCTAATCTCTTAAGTATGATCCTTGAATACTCTTGAACTTTCGAGAAATTTCAATTTAATTCTGGAATTATTATAACCCCTGATTCAATCTAGTTCTTAGATTGTCTAAATTAGGATGAACATGAAAAGTTAAGAATTAAATTACGCGTCGAGTTAAAATTTATATACTGTATTAAATAAATTAAAAGTTCATGACCAAAGTTACGTTTGTATTATTTTCCCAAAACGAAATGATGGGAAAGTTGAAATGGAGGCTTGGAGCGGATGAAGTTTGAGTTCAGTTTTCAGTGAACGCTGGCTTCTCTCTCTCTCTCTTCTCTAATGGTGTCCTCGTCGCTGCTCTCCCTCTCCGCAACGCTTTCTCGCCTTCACTTCGTCCCGAAGCTCTCGCTTCCGCCGGCGCTGCGCTCGGTCCGGAGACCGGCTCGCCGCCATCAGCGGCCGGCGCGGCTCTCCTCCTCGTCGTCGTCGTGGCGGCCGCCGCCGCCGCCTTCCGGTCCGAACTCCGGCTCCTCGGTTTCGCGCGGAGGGACGGCGAGCGCGGCCGGCGATGATCTGGTCGTCCTCGGCATCGAGACGAGCTGCGACGACACCGCGGCCGCCGTCGTGAGCTCTCTCTCTCTCTCGACATTTGATGACTCGAAGTGGAGGCGGTTAGTTTTCCGGCGATTGTTTCGTCGGTTTTCTGATCGGTGTTTTTTTTTTTTTTTGGCGTTCAGGTGAGAGGCGATGGGAAAATTCTGAGTCAAGTCGTGTCGTCTCAGGTACGTGGCTTCGTTTCGGTAATTCTGATGTCTGTGGTGTAAATTCCTTATTTTTTGGTGTTGTTCTGTTGGTTTGGGCTGGTTTTGTACTCGTGTTTTGGGCGCCGTTGGCTTATCTCCCTCTTTGCTCTTCGGGTTTAAGTTTGGGCAGATCATTAGGGTGAACTAGGGAATGTAGCAATGGGAAAAGCGTGGTTGCCCTGTGTGCCTTAGAGTGACAGTTTATCAGCTGAGTGTCTGGTCCATGGATTTATAAAGTTGTCCAATCATCAATGAAGAATTGCAGAATTGCTTTAGATACCCCAAAAGGCTGCGCAAAAGGGGATTTTTTTTTTTTTTTTGGTTGTTGGGGGGAGGGGGGACAGAGGCACAGAAACATTTGGGGCTTGGTTTCGAGTCATTACAGTTAATGACATTTTGACAGGGAATTCCAAATAAATTATATCCCTTAATTGAATAACTAATGGAAGAGCTTATTAGTTTGCATCTTGGTCATTGAAAAAGCAAGTTTTTCATTTTCTTTTTCTGTCTCATGTGCCTTTGCGGGTTGGAAATTAGGTTATCTTTTTCGCAATCCAAATGTAGGTTTTCTTTTGTATTTGGCAAGCAGAGCGGTGATCCATTGCATAATGGCCAGTGCTGCTGCTTTTAAGATAACTGGTTGTTCACCCAGTCTTCTACTGTTTACCTTATGTATGATGAAGCCTTTCTTGATTTGGGGAGTATCAGTCTCGTGTAGTGCCAATTCTTCTATGAACTTTTGTTTTCTCATGTGGACGAGTTCCTTCTCCTATTAATAAATTGCTCCATATGTGCCTGAAGTTTGCCAGAAGGATCGTTTTTTATATGTTGTGAGCATTTACCTAAATTCATACCTTCATATGTCAAGGCAGATCTGCTCGTTTTATATGGAGGTGTTGCTCCCAAAATGGCGGAAGCTGCTCATGCTGAAGCTATTGATCCGGTAACTTTTTCTCATTTTGGTCTTTCTTTAACGTTATTAGCATTAGAGCAATTGTCTGTTTTTTGCATTATTTATTGCTTTCTTCTTTATAACTGTTTTAAGAGCTCTCGTCAGTTTTTTGGCCATCCCTTTCTCCTACTGATGAGCCAACATCGTCTTATGGGCATCATATGCATTGGGAACTTCTTTTCATGTTTAAAGTTCTGTTACTTTAATGCAGGTTGTTGATAAAGCACTGAGCGAGGCTAATCTGACAGCCGGAGATTTATCTGCCGTTGCTGTTACTATTGGTCCTGGTTTAAGCCTTTGCCTTCGCGGTAATTTGACGTTTTGATTGTTAATCATTTACTTCTACTCCTGAAGCAGGGTATCTAGTTCACTGTAGGGTTATGTAGTCCATATCTGTTAACGAGAAGGAAAGGATAATTCTGTCTGGTCTGCCCTCTCTTTTCTTTGTCTCTTTCCATGAATCTTGGAGTGGGTTGAATTTGAAAGTGTCTGCTGGTCACATTACTTTGAAACCTAAAGTGGGTCTCTGGCCGAAAATGTCCAAAGTAGAGTGTGTTAACTACTTGGCTAAGTTTTGACCGTGGAACTAAAAGTCCCTTGGGTGAGTATGATGTCATTTTTCGAGAAGACATGGTATGCTGATGCAGACTAGCTTGAGCCTGTGCTTTTGATGGTTAAATTAAATAGTTATGTTTTGCTTTTTTTGCATGCACCGGTCTGCAAACATAGATAGCAGCAGCTTTATGAAATGAGCTGAGGAGCTTTTGCTGTTATATTTTGATGGATTGCCAGGAAATAATTTGCAGTTCAAGTTGGTTTTTGGTAAAGGATATAATATTTTCTCACAATGAAATCTGCATCATGCATTCCTGTTTAATGCATCATAAGAAGTGGTATATTGCTACATGCCCTTTTATTCTTCTTCCTTTTGTGGTGCAGTTGGCGTGCGAAAAGCTAGAAGTATTGCTGGGCTCTTCAGCAAGCCTATTGTTGGTGTCCACCACATGGAGGCCCATGCTTTAGTTGCAAGGTAAAAAAAAGAAGAGGTGACTGTATACTAAGTTAGTTGGCAGAAACATGCATATTAGACATGTTGAAGGAAAAGTCAAATATTTTCTCTTTTTCGAAGTCTACTGAATTAGTGACAGCATGCATATAGGACGACTGGAATGTTTTCTCTTATCTTCTTTGGGGTTATGATGTTTCTTTTATTCAAATGCAATCAAAGAAATTAAGGAGGATGTGCTTAGCTATAATTAATATACTCCCATCCTTCTGCAGGTTAGTCCAACAAGATTTGCAATTTCCTTTCTTGGCCCTTCTCATTTCTGGTAAACATCTTATACTTTTAGTAATATGCTTGTCATGGTACTCTTGCTTTCACTACATTTGGGATTGAGAAAAGCACTCTTGAATTGCTTCATTGAGATTAGAAGAAAGCATGTCCCTCAAACTGTGATGTAGACATCTTAAATAATTGATTTACTTGTACCGCATATGAATTTATATTTTCTGAATGTGTATTTGATTAATATTTTATCTCATCCCCAGTTTCTCTTTCTGCAAAGCTGTGATTGTGAGACTTTTTGTCTTTATACCAAAAAATGTATAGTCTACATGGGAGATTTGTGTTGCAGCCTAAATATCTCATCACTCAACCTTTTTTCTAATTGCTGGCATCAGTGGTTCGCCAGGAGTTTATCATAACTGCAAATGCTCAAGTTCATTGACACTGTCTTAGTTCCAAATTTTATTTTATTTATTCAATAGATTACGGCATAAAACTTTACGTATCAACTTATCAGTGTACAGATGGCAAATTTGTAGTGTGTTTCATATTTAAATCTTTTCTTGAGTTTTAACTAAAAATCTCAAACTTTAGGAAGGAATCAGATCATATCAGATGAGCAAATCAAACATATCAAACCATATCGGTTTGGTTTAGTCATGTTTGTTTTGCGCTGAACTTATATTTTCTAATTCCTATTGTGTTTGTCTGTTGTGTTGGTGTTGTACTGTCTTGTAAAATTATCCAACTTTGAATTATGGACGTTTGTGTTTATTTAGTCTTTATATTCTCTATGCTGAATGGCGTTTGTACCTATATCTGTTAGAATGTATTCCATGAAATACAATAGACACACGAGAAACCAATCGCTTATTTAGATATGTGAGAAAACCAACCTCTTCTTTGGTGCTTTAACTGAAAGTTCTTTTGTGTTTTAACTGGTCACCTGCATAAGCCCTTGTTCCAAGCTAAGATGGTTGGAGCAATTTTGTTGGAGGAAACAGTGGAAGTATGCATCTTTTTGGTGATACCATCTCTGTATAGTCCAGTGATATGTGGGTCCTTTTTGTCCTTTTAGAAAAGAACTGTTGTTTTATTGGTGCTTCAATATGAGTACAATGCCTGAATATGGTTATGTCATTTAACGTTGGAGTTCAGCTACAGTCGGTCATGGCTGGACCAGAACAATTCAAAAATGAGATTGTAAAGGTTCAATCGCTTGTATAAATTTTCATTCAAATTTTGACTACTCAATTAAGTTTGACTACTCAACTAGTAACACTGTCAAGCACAGCATAAAATTAAGTTTTAGCTTTGATTGCCTCTTGACTCCCTGTTATTTGTCTCAAGCATATAGTTCATGACTGAGTTAAAATTTGACTTCTAATGCATTCGCTTCTATTAGCGCTAACTTTAAAGAGGACAATTGCAACTATGGTTTGTTCTTTCTATGTTATGTAGGTGGACACAATCTACTTATCCTTGCTCGGAGTCTTGGTCAATATGTGCAACTTGGCACCACAATAGATGATGCAATAGGTGAGGCATATGATAAGACAGCAAAGTGGCTAGGTCTGGATATGAGGAGGAGTGGTGGTCCAGCTATAGAGCAGCTTGCCCTGGAGGGTGATGCAGAATCAGTCAAATTCTCAGTTAATATAATTTGAGCTGCTGTGTGTCTTCTTAGGATTTTCCTGCAATAGGGCTTTCATATACTCAATCCCTTTTTTGTCTATATTCTATCCAGTTTTTCTTTTATCTTACCTTGCTGCTACTACTGTAGACGCCGATGAAGCAGCATAAAGATTGCAATTTCTCCTATGCTGGCTTGAAAACCCAAGTGAGGCTGGCAATAGAATCCAGAAAAATGTAAGTAGAACAGGTGTATGTCTATAATCCAGTATTTGCTATTCCATTATGGTGTGAATAAGCTTGAAGTGCTGGATATGTGCATTTTTCACTACTGATATTATGTCAACATGTGAATATGATCTACTAAAGATTGATGGTCAGGAGAATGATGACCAACTGTTGTAGATTTTAGACGACTTCAATTATTGGGATTCAGGCCTGTGTGTCTGGCCTTCCTTCTTATATCAAATTCAATGAACTTAGTGGTCAAGACAGCTAAGTTTAAAAAACTTTGTTAGCACTTTTCTTATTTCTTCTGAATTATTTTTAATGAGTTGAAATGAAGAGACTGTATATCCATGAAAAAGATGTACTCTGAGAGTGGTTTTAACATAATCATTCCTGTTATTCCTTCTCCCTACATGTTGGGCATTTTACAAAAACTTTGGAATGGATGAGGACCAATGGGTAATTTACTAGCTTGATGCATTATGTATGGATGGAACAGCTGATTAGAGTAGTTGCGCGCACATGTGTGTCAAATTTTGCTTATCTTTGGAAGTAACAGAAGGAAAAAGCTCTGGTGAATTGATACTTCTGATAAAGTTCCTCCGACTGTACATCATGGATTTGAAACAGATGATGCTAGTGTACTTAATGTTAAAGACTCCTGAGAGCAGTTCAAATGATGTCGACAATGTGTGTCCGTATGTCTGTTTGCTTGATAAGAGTTATTTCAGTTAACTGACTAGTTTTTTGGATGAAGCAATGGAAACTTTGTAACTCTTTGTGTTCCTCTTATGCAGAAATGCTCAAATTCCTTTTTCTTCAGCAACTACTCAAGATAGAAGTGACCGAGCAGACATTGCTGCCTCTTTTCAGGTGACTAGAAATCTGCGAGCTGCGGGGTGTTTGTTAAGCAGACAAATATCACATGTATGCTTCCAATTATTTGGAATTTGATTCATGATTGTTACAAGCAGAGAGTTGCAGTTTTACACTTAGAGGAGAGGTGTGAACGTGCAATTGACTGGGCAATGGAAATAGAGCCTTCATTGAAGTATCTGGTGACATTACTAACTTAACATTGCATTACCTGCCTCCTCAGAGTATTGACATAAGCTTTCTGGCATTTTTTGTTTGATACATGATGTCCTTATATGCTTTGTGTAGGTTGTTTCGGGAGGGGTGGCATCGAATAAGTATGTCAGGTCTCGGCTTGATCAGGTAGTGAAGAGAAAGAGCCTGGAACTTGTGTGTCCTCCGGCTAGCCTTTGCACTGACAATGGTAAGTCATACATTCGGGTTATTAAGCTGCTATTCAATGACATTCTTCATCTGGCAAGAGCAATTAGCACATCATGAAACTTGGAATGTATGATTCTAGGGGTCTCTCTGAATGTAACAATTCAAAAGAAAGGGCTGGGAAAAAAATTAATCAAAAGGCTTCAGTCTCTGATATCTCTTGAAAACCAAGGCACAATTTGGAAAAATGTTCAACTATAGAGTGCATTTGTTAATTTGCATTATGGTAACATGGGTTGTCTGTTCTTTGTTTGCATGTGTATGGAGAGTCTAGCCTCCCTTTTGGGTTTCTACTAAGTCTCAACTTATACATGTGTATGTGTGTCTTCTTTTGATAATGTATATTTGGCTAGATTTTGCTTATAGCATGGGTTCATTAAATCTTATGGACCTAATCCAAAGAAGCATGAACAAAAAAAGTTGATCTAGAAGTTGTAAACCAGTTGAAATTGCTCTGTAGACATAGTCAGCACTGTCATTTATTCATTAGGTTGGTACATAGCCTCTAGCAGGGGGCTCAAGACATTTATCTTATCTGACCAGGTGTGATGATAGCTTGGACTGGCATTGAGCACTTTCGGATGGGTAGATTTGATCCTCCACCACCGGCAGATGAGCCCGACGATGCTATGGTTAGTTCGATTATCATGTCCCCTGTTTTCACTAAGTATGACTCTTTCTAGCCTGCTGGAGCATGGACTGGAAACCATGAACCACGATAGAATTTACCTGGGTTGCTTAGACAGATTTCAAAATTTATTAATGTTTTGGCCAATTATCTCCACAAGAGTTCAACATATTTGATAAACTCTTTGCCCCAGATTTGCAGCACGTGTTCCTTAAACCATCAGATGGATTGTGAGAAGACTTAGATTGCATTAGACTTAGTGGCAGAAACTGCAAATGATTAATGTCTCCGTTAAATGTGTATAAAGAATTTAATTCAAGTCAAATGGAGGTCAAAATTCATGCGTCATATTTTGAGAAATTTAATGAGATCAAGATAGTGATAAAATGTGCTTTTTTTGTCGCTTTCTGTGAGGGAAGACTTCTGATACACAACAACAAATGAGAGAGCACTTACACTTGAAGAACAATTTGGTCAACGGATAATTCCATGATGATGTCTGCGTCTTGTGTATTCAAAAGATTGACAATCAGATTGTGGAAATTTATGCTTTACAGGAAAATTGACTTTGCAAAAGCACCTTCTAAATTTTCTCAATCACATTAAATGTAGTTTAGTCTCTCATTTTCCTTTTAATAAATAAGATATAGCCAGCTTGGTGGCTATGTTTGCCTATACTTGATTTTACATAATCAAGTGCGATATGAATAGTAGAATGTTAATGATGAGTTAGAACAGTGGAGAGGTTGAGGCCCTTTGGTCCATGCTGGGTTGCTTGGGTTAAGAGGAACTTGGGCTTGCAAAAAAATAATTTGAAAGATGGATATATTGTGTTAAAGGGTCACTCATATTTTTTCAGTCGATTAAGATAATGCTGAACAGGTCATGTGGGGCTTCCAAGAGATGTTTCTTAGATCTGGAAAATTCACATTTGTCACCTTTTTTGGTTATAAACATTTATCGCATTTGTTATTTTGTATGTGGAAGATCTGAAGAATTGGAGGATGATGAACTGATGTATCCTCTGTAGCAGACTTGATCTGCTTTACTTTTTGTGAATAAAATTTCCTTGTTTGCCCAGCCAAAGAAAAGTTATTCTTATTTGTGTGTCTGCATGTCCATGTTTTATTCCTCTACATTCCGTCACTGTGGAATCAGGTTGCGTTGCTTCATTTCTATGCATTTCAGATTATATGCCCCTGAATGTTGTAAACCATCCCCGTACCTCATATAGATGCACCGGTCCCTTGAAGTCGCAGCCTAAGAATTATCTGATATTTGTTGGTTTGTGCGACAGTATGATTTGCGACCACGGTGGCCATTGGGGGAGGAACATGTTAAGGGAAGAAGTGAGGCTCGTTCTTTGAGAACGGCTCGGATACATCCGTCGCTAACATCAATTATCCAAGAATCGCTACAGAAGCAGTCCTGACTCGTATCACCTATGATCAATTCGACATAGTCAGGAGCTCAGTCTTGGAATTACGGCGGTGGAGCTGCTGCCCGACGTCCATTGTTTTGGCAAAAGCATGAAGTGATATTAATTATAGGCCGTCAGAAAGAGAACTTTGTGTAGATGGTGAGAAATTACTTGTTTTCATTTACTTGTAGTTGCTTCATCGGTTGATTATCATTCTTTGAAGGTAGCTCAACTAGTGTAAAGTTTATTGCATCAAATGAAACCCGATGCGAGTTCAACTCACAAGGTGATTATGTTCCATTCTTTCTCTCGGTACGTGAAACAAGTTTTTTGCTGCAGTCATATGTTTATTTAGGGATGTCAGAGACCGAATGAAAAACCAAACCGAATCAAATCAAAAGGTTCAGTTTTTTTTTTCGGTTTGGTTCTCATTAGAAATTGAAACTTCTTAACCAAATTGATTTGATAAAATTTATTTTTTTTCCTTTTATTTTTTAAATCTTTTTTTTTTTTTTATTTCATTTTCTTTCTCTTTTTTTCGTGAGATCAAGTCTTGTCGGCCTGTGGCTCGCCGGAGGTCGCGAGATGTCAACATCAACGGGGCTCTGGTGACCTCCAGGGGCTCAACCTCATCGGAATTTGGTGAGCTTGAGCCTCGTTGGCTTGCGGCAAGGCTCTAAGTTGCCTTTGGTCGGTTGTTAACTATGTTGGTTGCTAACGTAACTGGCAACTAATCAATGAAGAAGAAGAACAAAAAGAAAAAAAAATGAAAAAGAAAAAGAAAGAAAAATAATTAAATTTTTTTTTGAAAAGGGGTGCATGTAAGAAAAAAACAAAAATAAAAGTAAAAATCAAAAAACTGAACCGAATTAAATTGAATTGGGATTTCGGTTTGATTTAATAAATTTCCTTATCGGTTCTGATCAGTTTAGTTTTTTGAAAAAAAAATAAATTGAACTATTTACAAAAAAAAAAAAAAAAAAAAAAATCGAACCGAATCGAAGTGCATTAGCTACGTGGAGAAGACAATTGAAACTTTAGTCGCCTTGGGTCAGAGTGCAATAACTCAAGTTCGGTTCGAGCTTGACACGACTATTTAGGTTAAGATCGTGGAGATCTTAGCCTCAGTCCAGTGCAAGAGAGTTGGTTGAATGCTGTTACTGTAAAGTTCGGTCGCGTCCTCCTCCCTTTTCTTTTCCCAAAAATTGGAGACAGGGAAATCTTCCACATTCTGCATTCAATATTTCGATGACAAAAATGACAAAACTCGAAAATGATTGTTTGTATAGATAAAATTTTTCGGAGCTGATATTGAATAACTAAAATTGAGTTTGACACCATGTTCGAAGATCCGTTGTAGTCTAGTTGGTTAGGATACTCGGCTCTCACCCGAGAGACCCGGGTTCAAGTCCCGGCAACGGAATTTCCCTTTTTCCCCCTCTTTTTTTTTTTTTTTCTGTCCGTTTAAAAAATTTTTTCCCCCAAAAAATAATTTTCTGCTTTCGCTCGTCTTCTTCGTCGTTTACATTCCCTCCTTCCCTCCCTCTCTCTCTACCGCGAAGCTTTGTCCCTAGAATCTACTACTACCACTACCATCTCTCTCTCTCTCTCTCTCTCTCTCTCTCTCTCTCTCTCTCATGGCGACGGCGGTTGAAGCGGCGGCGGCGAAGGAAGAAGATCCAGTCGCATCGCCCATCAATGAGGGCGGCAGCGGCGGCGGCGGCGAGGATGACGACGAGCACGACTCCAAGGAGCGGGTGCTCCAGAAGTACTTCCTCCAGGAATGGCAGCTCGTCAAGTCCCTCCTCGATGGCATCGTCTCCCACGGCCGCGTCCCCGATTCCTCCTCCGTCCACAGCATCCGATCCATCGTAACTCCTCTCCCCCCTCTCCCCCTCTCTCTGCGCGGTTCCGATTCGCACTTCGGTTCGATGGAATGCTTGCTCGTTCTCGCGGTTTGAATTTCGCTGATCGAGACGCGAGAGAAGAGGACGGGACTGATCTGAAATGGAGACGCGCGAGGGAGGACGTTTACTGTAGTTTTGAGTCTCGAGAGCGAATGCTGGCGTGAGATTTGTTTAGTGAATGGTTGGGGAGTCTGTACCGAACTGCGTTTCCTTAGGAGTCTGAATGGGTCTCCACTGTTGTCGAGCTTGTTCTGCTTCTCGTGCGCTTCTATGGGTGCATTCTTTGTTCGTTGGGTGCATGAAAATGGAGTGACCTCGTTAAAAAAGTTATTTTTTTCTCTCTTTACCGTGGTTTTGTGGTTGTGGGAGTTGGGACTTCTGATCATGCGGCGAGCAAAATTAGTCTGATAGAAGGGTGATGCTGTCAGACATTTCTTTCGAGCATTTTTATGATGTTCTTTTGCACCCTAGAATTATCTGAAAGATCTGTTTGTCACCTACTTATGTTTGATCTTCTGACAGCGCACATAAGTCAAAGGTTTGTCGAAATATTAGATCATCATAGTCTAATAAGTTGCTCCTTCTGGCTGGTCTCTTAGTGGAGCATAAAGAAAATAACTAGGGAAGGTACGTGTGCAGATGTATGAGTATAACAGAACCTCTACTGTGTTTGTACTGTGTTTTTTTTTTTTTTTTTTTTTAATGATGGATCTTTTGTAATCTGGTTTTGGTGTTCAAGTACAGGCTTTTGCATTTTTCACAGCATATCTACTTAGGAATGCCTTGTTGGAAGGAGGATATGTTCTGAAATATGGTGAATTTTAATCTTGTGCATGCAGATGGACAAGTACCAAGAACAGGGTCAGCTTATAGAACCTTATTTGGAGAGCATAGTTTCACCCTTGATGTTCATTATTCGCTCCAGAACAATCGAATTAGGAGCATCTGATGAAATTCTCGCTATAATCAAGCCCATATGCATAATCATATATTCCCTTGTCACTGTATGTGGTTACAAGGCTGTAATCAAGTTCTTCCCACATCAAGTTTCTGATTTGGAACTCGCAGTATCTCTTTTGGAGAAGTGCCATGACACAAACTCAGTAACATCACTGCGACATGAAAGTACTGGTGAAATGGAAGCAAAATGTGTGATTCTTTTGTGGCTTTCTATTCTTGTTTTGGTTCCCTTCGATATTGCTTCTGTTGACTCAAGTATTGCCTCCAATAATGAGCTGGGAGAACTTGAGCCTGCCCCTTTGGTATCAAGAGTACTGGGGTTCTGTAAGGACTACCTTTCAAGTGCTGGTCCCATGCGGACCATATCTGGATTGCTGCTATCAAGACTTCTAACACGTCCAGACATGCCAAAAGCATTTATCAGGTTGCTCTCTTCGTGGTAATTCTGTTATGTTGCTGAATCAGGAATAGAAGGCTCCAAAATTCCTCTGCTTCCAAAGTGATTTTTTCTTTTCCTTTTTTCCCTATTGTTCTTTGCAAAGTATTTTGGAAGGGGAATTGCTTGAGAAAGTCTCTTCCAAGGTACTTCCATTTGAAATTGTCTCAGTGTTCATTGAATTGTCCAACTTCAATTTTTAATGTAACTTGGCTCAAAGATACCTCCTTTTTCTATTTTGTTTTATTTTTTGTCTGTCAGTTTATATGCCCCTGCTTATTTTCTTTCCATCTTCACCTTCAGATTTATCGACTGGACACATGAAGTTCTCTCTTCCAGTAAAGATGATGTGATGGGTCACTTTCAGTTACTAGGAGTAGTGGAAGCTCTGGCAGCCCTTTTCAAGGTACTTTTGTCACATCAAGTGGACATGTTGGTTAATAAGTTTTTGACTGACAATATACTTGTACATACCTGGAGCCTCTCTCTCTCTCTCTGTGGATTACCATGATGAAGTTTCTATTTATTGATATGATCCATTCTTCCAGTTTATGGATAAATTGGTGAGATTTTTGCACATCAGCTGGGTTTCTCTGACTTTTAGATACAATATCACTGACAAGGCATGACCTTTACTTATGCCATCTAGATGCTTCTCTTCCCTTCAATAATTCTCTTATTTTTTTGTTTACCTCTGTAAAGGGAAAATTGTATTGTATTATTCAATAAAAGTTTATATATATATATATAGTAATCACCAATAAAATAAGCCCTAAAGCCCTAAAGACCACTTTACCCTCCTATACCTCTTACATCTTCTAATTTTCTGATGTCCCATTTTGGCCAGACAGGTAGTCGGAATCTCTTACTTGATATAGTCGCCAGCGTGTGGAGTGACATCTCAAGCTTAGGCAAATCTGGCACTGCTGCCCGGAGTCCTTTACTTCGTAAATTTTTGGTAAAATTGAGTCAGCGGATTGGCCTCACTTGCCTTCCTTATCGATTACCATCATGGCGCTATATGGTTAGTACATGAAGGCTTTCATGTCTCTTTTTACAAACTTATTCTTAAGATCATATACCAATTTTCTAATGTACCATTGCCATGTGTGCTTAATGTAGTGCTAATGCTAATGCAAACATTATCCAAGAGAACTGCTTCACTGATCTCAACCCAACCTTATGCTTTGTGCCATATAATACTGGTGTTGGGTTTCTTTTGTAAAGCGTGGTCAGTAACTGTTTAGAACGAATTTCTTATTTTATGCAAAACAATCATTCAGTTGCACTGAAAATATGAGGTTATTCTCTGGTAATGTCCTTTTGTTGATAGCACTTGTAGGCATTTAGCAGAAATCTTGTTCTCTTTGCACTGCACTGTTCTTGTAATTTCTAATTGGAATATTAGTTGAAAATGCACAGTTGTATTGTACATTGGACATATTGGCTTTGTTTAACCTTTGCTGACATTTACTAGATCTGCTAGAGTATTTGTCCCTTTAGAATAATCCTGATTTCTAATAGGATATGCAGATTGGCAGGAGATGACAGTATAATTTTAAGTTTATGTTAGCAGATTTCTTGCTAGGTTTACAACTTAGCATCTTAGTAACTTGACCCCCATATTATTTGAATTAGGTTGATCAGGCATGCCCAGGAGTCAATTCATGGTAAGGTTGTGCATCACATAAGGGTTATTAGGTACTTTAGATAGCTGGTTCAGATAGTGGTTCAGGTTTTGTATTTTTCTAGTGACCTGTTCTTTGGATGACTTATTTTATGTCAGAAAACAGTGAGGTAGAGACTATGCGTTTGGTGCTATTTTCTCAATATGCTTGATGGGTTATATATCAAAAGTTTGAAGTGCTTTTGTTACCCAGAGCTTTTTGTGGACATTTGAATTTCTTGGTTGGATTTTCTGTGGATAACTTTGTGCTTAGTTTGAGAAAGTAAACCCCCCCCCCCCCCCCCCCCCAAAAAAAAAAAAAACAGAAAAAGAAAAAGAAAAAGGGTTTCATAAAGCTCTAAGCTCTAATGTAAGTCTTGAGGGTCAAATAATGAATTTGTAAACTTTTTCTGAGTTAAATTTCTACATTCTTTCCATTTGGTTACACTACTTATTTGACTAGTTAATGGTGAATGATGTTGTTTATATTGTGGTCAAACTAAACTTTCTCATGTTGTTTCTAGATTACAATTACTAAAAGCAGGTTTGGTGTCTTTGTCTAGGTCATCAGAATGACCAATTTTTCAAAAAGCTTATCTAACAATTGATTTTCTGCCTCTTCCTATGCCTGGCAGAGTAGAACCAGGTCACTTGGGGGAAATGTCTCAAGTGCCTCCCAGAAGTTGGACCAACCTGATGCGGATTGTGCAACCTCAGGAGTTAATTCGCAGTGCATGCAGGATGATGATGTGGATGTCCCAGAAATCATAGAAGAGATCATAGAAGTTTTGCTTTCTGGGTTGAGAGATACGGTATGTTTGATGGGCAGACTTCTATTGCACAATAACCTTTTGAATTGTCCTGCTTTGCAGTAAGATGCACAGCTGAAGAGATTAGATTTTACCTTATTACAAGGCTAATTATGAGCATCACTGTTTTGAATTTAGTTTTCCACTTGTGTTAAGGAAAGAGAATAATTTGTACTATCTACCAAAACCCTGATGAGGTTTGCATAGTAATTTGAGTAGAAAAATTTGCAAGCGAAAAAATCCAGCCACTTCTATAAATTGTGTAGTGTGCTAATCAATCAGGTATTATATTGCTGTCCAATGGATCCATTATGGTCAATAATTCATTAGATAGTTTTACAATATTTTAATAATAAACAACGTCTTCATCTAACAGCTTAAGCTTTTAGAACTATTGGTAGTGGTCCCACAAAATCTCACATGGTGTTAGAGCTGTAAGTCCTGAGTTCAAATCTTTCCAGGTCCCATATGTCTCCCCAATTAAGTTTCCACGTTTAGGACTAGGAAAACAGGCCAGACTAAGCATGAGGGGGAGTGTTAGAATATTTAAATGATAAACCATGCCTTCATCTAACAGCTTAATCTTTTAGAACAGTTATTGGTGGTCTCACAAAATCTCACAAATAGTAATATGGCCGTTCCCGTGTGGCTGCTAATTTCTTTTTCATGGCTTCCCAAATCACGTGGCCAACTTTTTCCTTTAGGAACATTAATTATTCTTTACAATAGCAATCATAACGCTTGGTTGTTGATTTTCATGAAATATAAAATAATCATGAATAGTTCTTAAAAGATTTAACTAACTCATCTGACCCTCTCTTTTCACTAGGTTCCTTTGAAAACAAATACAAGGTCAGTGGTTGTGCCATGTCCATACTATGTGATGTAGGATGACAGGTCCCACATGGTGAGCCCAATCAATTGAGAATTTTAATAGAAATTCCAATGAACACTTACTCAAAATGAGTAAATTCTTTAGGCATCACACCTGAGAGAAAAATTCCATCACACAATCCTGAAGCAAATACTTGCAGAATCCAATAATTCATCAACTTTATTGAAACGAAAAAATTGTGATGATAGTTATAGAATCTTTTAAAACTCTACTCCTAAACATAATTGAGAAAAGAAACATAATATCCTGAAATAGAAACATAGTTAAATCCTAGTCGATACTAATTAACTTGAAAGAATAATCTTGATCCTTCTAGGACTCTCATATGAGTTGCAAAGTCCATCTTCATTAAACTTTGTAGAAAAGTCAATATTTGAACAGATATTATATTGCATGATTGTGTTGGCTGCGTCACTGTGAAGTGTATACCACCTTGCAGACATTTATGACAGCAATACCGGATGCCTTCCCTTTTCATGAATTTACTTCCTTCTGTAGTAGTGTCCCAGAGGGTACTTCTGGCATGGAGTGGTCTAGTTTGATAACTGGCAGGAACTGTGGAGGTTGTCAAGCCGGCACTTTGTTGTCAAACTTTATCTGTCAAATTTATGATCTTTGAATTTTATGGTTAACTTCTGGTTCTGCCACTGATTTACCTGTTTCTAGCATTCTGTCATTAGTGTTGGTGCTTGGAATCCCATGGTTTCAAACGTTCAGACCTGGGTCTATATGTATAATGCTGCCAAACCTATGTCAGGAATTCATTTTTTGTTGTCTATGAGCTAAGAGCCACATTGTTTTCATGGTCATCCTTCTCGAAAGTGGGCTGGGAATCGCTGCCTCAACAGATATGGAACTTTGGGCTTCAAATGACCCCACCTAGACCAGAAGAAACTGATCTCGTTGATGTCTCCTCATTTCTTAGATTTGGTAGAGAGAAAAATATAAGAGTAAATTTTTTTTACCAAAAAAAATAAATATATAAGAGTAAATTCGGAATAGGGAGTTGGCTTGTATCTTAGTAGAGATAAGTTAATTCATTTCATGAGGATGACAATGGTGATCATTTCGTAGATAGAACAGCTGCATTGTAAGACATTCTTGACCATGATTGTTAAAGGATTTGAGCCTTTGGTGCCTATCAATAGTTTTCCTTTGCATAAGAAGAATAATTATGATGCTCAGAATTTCAGACCACGAACCAGTCAAATGTTTGGGCGGTAGCAGTATATCTAGTTCAGCTTCATGCAATTTGCTTCCTCTTCACTGTGTCATAATCTAAGGACATGGAAAATATATCTGATGTACAGATATTTATTGATCCAGGATACCGTTGTGCGGTGGTCTGCTGCTAAAGGTATTGGCCGCATAACTTTCCGTTTAACTTCTATGCTTGCAGAAGAGGTCCTGTCATCTGTCCTTGAGTTGTTTTCACCTGGAGAGGTATCCCATGTAGTTTCTCTCACTTTATTTTCGTTTCACATTTTTATAATAATATTGCGAGTTTGCCATGAATTTTTCTAAGTATTCCTGTGATTTTTGTCTTTCTTCAATAGCAGCTATTTTAGTTGTGTTACTTATAAAAAGCAATTTTACTTGTGTTTTTACTTTGTCCTGCCATGGTGTTCCAGGGAGATGGTTCCTGGCATGGAGGATGCTTAGCACTCGCCGAACTAGCAAGAAGAGGACTATTGCTGCCAAATAGTCTTCCCAAAGTAGTTCCAGTGGTTGTGAAGGTTGGGGCCCAATAAGTTCCTCTGATATAATATGATCGTAGGCCCCCAATTTTATTTCAGTATTCTTCCGTTGGATTATAGTAGATGGATTCTACTATCTACTAGTTTGTCTCCATAAGTAAAAATCTTCCACAATAAATAAATAAATAAATAAATAAATAAAGTGGCCTTATGATTAATTTTCGTGGGCAAGAAGGACAAGGTCAGTTGCTATAGTTTTCCATTTCAGTACAATAATTGCAAGTGAAATTCATGCATTCGACTAGCTCGCTTCTATGATAAGGTCGGTTTTCTTCAAGCAATGCCGTTTCTTGCCTGTTCTATCACACTGTAGGAAAACCAATGGAATCTGTTTTATTGCAAAGACCAGAAGAAGATTAAATGATACTGTTTGTTTGCGTGTACATTGCATCATGCGAGAGTTAGACCCCTTTGAGCTTGTATGATTTTTTTTTTGGCATAGTCATGCATTGTTTGTGGTCATGCTTTTTTTTTTTTTTTTTTTTTTTTTTGGGGGGGAGGGGGAGGATGTAAGCACTGGTTTTTTTGTCTTCGGTGGTGTGGCGGGGTAGGTCGGAAGCTATCTCTGCTCGCGCTCATATAGTCATTTTTTTGGACTTGTCTTCTTTAATTGGATGATTGTCTAAATGGTACTAGGACTTCCTTAAATGCTTTTACAAAGCATACGGCTGAATATCCTGGTTATAGGCCTGATTAGTTTAAATGTCATTTCTGTGGATTGTTTGGGGGGGGAGTCGCGGACATGTTACTCCACAGATTGTGCTGATTGTCATTGAAATTGCATTATAGGCTCTGCATTATGATATCCGGAGAGGTCCCCATAGTGTTGGATCTCATGTACGTGATGCTGCTGCCTATGTTTGCTGGGCTTTTGGACGTGCATATTACCACGCAGATATGAGAAACATATTGGATCAGTTGGCTCCTCATCTTTTAACAGTGGCTTGCTATGATCGAGAGGTGTGAAACACAGCAGTTCTCAGGATACTATCTACTATTCCAATTTCTCCTTATTTATTGGAAAGTTATTATGTTATGCTGTTCTATTGAGAATTTTAACATATTTTCTTAGGTGAACTGTAGGAGAGCTTCTGCAGCAGCTTTTCAAGAGAATGTAGGAAGACAAGGAAGTTACCCTCATGGCATTGACATAGTAAATACAGCAGATTATTTTTCTCTCTCATCACGAGTGAACAGTTACCTCCATGTTGCTGTTTGTATAGCACAATATGAGGGATATCTTCATCCATTTGCAGAAGAACTGCTGAACAGCAAAATTTGTCACTGGGTAAGTATTTCTTTTTTAGGATCTGAAAACACCACAAAGTATATATGACTTTGTCCAAGATTCTGCTTCTGGTTGCTGAAGTTGGAATATTGAATTGGACTGCATCTGCCTAGTTTCTTCTGGATATTTTTGTGAAAGGATCTAGCTTATGCAACTGAATTAAGTAGCTTGACTAGTTGTTTGCTTTACTTTTGAATATTTTCTATTTTCTTTTAATCTGGCTTTTTTCTTGTATAATCTTTGGCAGCTCTTTTCTGCCTTCTAGTTTGGTATGTTATTATTTCTCTTTGACTTAGTGAATGACACCTATGCAAATATCCAAATAATGTTTTTATTAAGGTAAATGCTGTTGGCCAAGATATGAATCTCTAACAATGTAAAGCGTTGAATATTTCCTAGGATAATTTGTTATATTCATAGTTTCATTAGGACTTGGTGACCGAAAGGTATGAGTGAAATGTGTTTGGACCGGTCAAATGACGACTTCACGGAAGCTGGTGGAAGGAAGAGAGTAGTTGCAGTTTATTGAGCACTTTATTCAAAATAATGCGAGTAGCTTATGGTGAGTGAAGCATTTTGGAGTGCTTACTCTGTTCAAATTTGTTATGACATGTTTGGAGCATTCATTAGTATACTGATTCTTTGTTAGTTCTTGATTCATGCAATCGCATTTAATCAGCTTTGCTTGATTTATCTTCTCCTTGTGTAGCAAACACTAGTTAGATCTTGAATGACAGTGGTTCAAGCATATATCATCAAATTTTTATGCCTATTCTTTCATTTCGCCTGCGCACGCAAATTTTGAGAAGACGTGTCGGCTTAAAATCAGAATATATAATTATATCTACCTACTTTTATCTTTGCTTGTATCTCTAAGAGCTCATCAGCTCCTCCCCTTTGATCTCTTCAGGATAAAAGCTTAAGGGAACTTGCTGCAGAAGCACTTTCTGCTCTTGTCAAATATGATCCTGAATATTTTGCAAGTTATATTCTGGAGAAGTTGATTCCTTGCACTCTATCATCCGATTTGTGCATGCGCCATGGTGCGACCTTAGCAGCTGCAGAACTTGTTTTGTCTTTGTATCAATGCCATTATTCTCTTCCAGATGGTTAGTGCCCTTTAATCAGGAAAATAGCTCAAAAGTCTTGCTCTTGAATTCTTTAGAGTTCTCAGGTTGTTTATAGATTGATTGGCTTCAAAATGTTTAGCATATTGGAACTTTTACTGATGAAACAGACTAATGATCAGAGTCAATATGAATAGTTATAGCCATATCTATTAAGTGTTCTATCCCCACAGGCTGTTTACTCTCGGAAATGTATCCATTTTACCTGATAGAAGCGTAAAATTCCCAGAGGAGAACAGCTTCACCAAATATCTTTGTTTTTGTGTGATTAGGCTGTATGCTATTAATGAGCAATTAACATTTTTCATATGTTTTGCTTTTAGCTACTAGATGCAAATCCAGTATACTAGTTTTTTATGGCATGTTGCTATGTACAGATAAGCAGAGAAAAGTTGCTGGTATAGTTCCTGCAATAGAGAAAGCACGGCTCTACCGAGGGAAAGGTGGAGAGATAATGCGAGCAGCTGTTTCCCGATTTATTGAGTGCATCTCATTGTCGCATTTGTTAGTACCTAAGAAGATAGTTCGGAGTTTATTTGATACCCTCAGTGAGAACTTGAGACATCCTAATTCTCAAATACAGGTGAATGTTTACTGGAAAAGAATTTCAGGAAACTAGCTTTTGCTTTTAGTTTTATGATTTTCTCAGTCATTTATCCTTGTTGCTAAACAGAATGCTGCTGTTAAAGCCTTGAAACATTTTACTGTTGCATATTTTGGTGATGGAGGTCCCTCAGATGCAACAACAACGTATCTGGATCAGTTAAGCAATCCAAATGTGGCAGTGCGAAGAGGATCTGCATTGGCATTAGGTGTTTTACCATATCAGTTTTTGGCCACCAAATGGAAAGATGTCATAATGAAGCTTTGTGGTGGTTGTGCGATAGAGGTGAGCTTGGTAGAAGAATTTTGCTGCAGTTGTCTTTTCTGAGTTTTACAATGAAAGAAAATACTTGACCAGCTTATGTTTTATTGAAATTTATCAGGATAACCCTGAAGATAGAGATGTTGAAGCACGAGTAAATGCTGTCAAGGGACTTGTATCAGTTTGTGAGACCCTAACTCAAGAAAGAGAGCAGGCTCCTGCTCTTGCCGAGGAGGATCTCAGGTCTCTGTACCTTCTGATAAAGAAGGAAGTGATGATGAGCTTATTTAATGCTCTTGATGACTACTCTGTTGATAACCGCGGTGATGTTGGTTCTTGGGTACGGGAGGCTGCCATGGATGGCCTTGAAAGATGTACATACATACTTTGTAAGAGAGAGAGCTTGAGTTCCTCTGCGAGGCCGCATGGATTTGAACATTCACCAAACCTTTCAAATGACGAATTGGTTGAGAATGAAGGGACATTGCTTTTTGATACCAATCTTGCCACCACTTTAGTTACAGGGATTGTTAAACAAGCTGTAGAGAAAATGGATAAATTAAGAGAAGCAGCTGCCACTGTTCTGCAAAGGGTTTTGTACAACAGGGAAATTTTCGTCCCCTTTATACCTCACAGGGAGAAGCTGGAAGAAATAATTCCAAATAAAAAGGGCCTCAAATGGGGGGTATGTACAGATGACTTCTTTTTCCTTATTTATGTTGTTACCATAAAATGATCTTTTTTCCCTGTGCCTTTGTGTAATTTCATGCAGGTACCCACCTTCTCTTATCCACGTTTTGTACAGTTACTTCAAGCAAGTTGTTATAGTAGGTCCCTAGTGTCCGGATTAGTTATCTCTATTGGAGGTTTGCAAGATTCCTTGAGGAAGGCATCTACTTCAGCTTTGTTGGAGTATCTTCAAGGTGAAGACAATGAAAGTCTTGATAGAAACAAGTCCAGAGAGTATACTCTTAGCTGTGACGTTCTTTGGGTTCTTGAACAGTACAGGAAATGCGACAGAGTTATCACGCCTACTCTGAAGGTACCACTGTAATGTGCTTATGAGGGTCATTTTTTTCCCTGCACAAGAGTAACTCATGTAATCTGAGTTTCTAATTGTCAAAGCTGTGACTAATTTGAAGATGTTTCTTTTTTGCAGACGATTGAAATACTTTTCAGCAAGAGAATTCTCTTGAATATGGAGGTCAGTTAAATGTTTATCGCCTCCTTATCTGGCTATGCTGTTGACTGCTATGGCATCTTGTTTATTTTGGTTGTGGGTGGGGAAGTTTCATGTATGCTTGGTCATTGTTAGCAGCTAATTTTCTGTTACTTGTAAAAATAGTAGCAGGCAAACACAGATGAATGCAGTTGGTTTAACAGCATCTTTCAAGAACAGCAAGATTTTTGGGTGCCCCAGCAGGTTGGGGGGGATTAAAAAAATTTTGGTTGCTACAGATTTTGCAAGCACACAATCACACTGTCTGATTTTTAAGATCTGAAAGGTGATCTGAATCTAGACCATTTTTAAAAGCTGAACCAGACTGGCTCCTCACGTCATGTGACTTATGTGCTTCCTGATTGTATTTACTAAGAGAGGGAAAATGAAGAAAAGATTTGAATAGAGCTTGCAAGCTGCTTGATTGGTGATATAGTTGGATCTATAAAGCAATTTCACATCTTTGTTACATCAGCCAATTGCTGGAGTTTTTATCAGATTACTTGTGATAGGAACGAAGAAAAGTATGTTTTCTTAAATCTAGTTCGATGCTGAAATATTGGTATGACCCTTCTTCATGATATCAATGCAGGCTCATACGTCAACGTTTTGCAATGGCCTTCTAGATTCTCTGGCCATTGAATTGAAAGGGTCAAAGGACTTCACTAAGTTATATTCAGGCATTGCTATACTCGGTTTTATAGCTTCAGTTTCAGAGCCAGCGAATTCTCGAGCCTTCTCTCATCTGCTGACCTTTCTCGGACATCGATACCCTAAGGTGGGTTCTTCTTAAACAATTTCCTAATTTAGTTTTCTTTAGCTGTACTTTCAACCCAGGTAATGGTAAGTTCCAGTTTCTGGACATGCGCAGTTTGTTAGTGGGTTGACTGACTCATTCCTTGTATGCTCATCGATATTTTCCTCTGCAGATCCGTAAAGCTTCAGCTGAACAGATTTACCTTGTGCTTCTGCAAGGTGGGGATCTTGTATCAGAAGACAAGATGGAGAAAGCGCTTGAAATTATTTCGGAAACTTGTTGGGAAGGTGACCTTGAAACTGCGAAGCAGCAGAGGCTACGGCTGTTTGAGATAGCTGGGCTAGAGATGGCCATTAATCTCAATACTAAGACGGTCCCGTCCAAAAATGAAGGCCAGAAGAAGCCTACTTCAACGGATGAGAATGCTTCGTATTCTTCACTTGTCGAGTCATCTGGATTTTGAGTGATTCACATCAATTGGCTCATTCTTTTTTAGTAGTGTTGGTTTGTGCCTAGCCAGGGAAATGTCTATTTTTGCACCCAAATCAACTTTCAATCTCCTGCGGGGCTCTCGAATTTAGAAGAGATGGTGCCCGGAAGGATCGTGTACTTTTCTCAGCAGTCTATAACGGACAACACAGCAGTGAGCTATTGCTTGTATTATGTTTGTCAGACAGGCTTTGAGTCGCATCACGATTGGCACAATATCCGAACTCTATGGTGAGCTTCAGAGAATAGCAGGTATCTATTTCGTCATGATACATGAAATGACTTCCGACTGCATTCATCATTCTACCTTGGCTTGCCACAAGAATGACGGTCCGCGTCCCTCCAGTGACCGCCTGCGGCCTTTAAATTCACCCATGGTACATGGCTCTCCCCCAAATTTCATGACCTGGACAATTTCTCTGATAAACCGGCATAAATCAATGATTAAGTAGTCGACTGTTAGTCATTATGCCTTTAAGCAATTGACAAATGCATGGTGCTCGAATATTTGATTAATTAACTCGTCCAGAATTTTTGAAGCGTGCTGCTAACATGAGAAAATTATTCATCTCGAGTGGTCATAACAGATTCTAACATTCACTTTTAAGGGGATCATCCCAAACTAAGTCAGATTAATACTGATCTCAGAAAGTTGGATAATCCACTACTTAATATGCACATGTGCCTCATACTGTTTTGAAAGGTTTACAGATCAAGTTGGAATGAAGCAGACTTCATTTATCTTGACAATGCAGAAGCTTACTATGAATTAAAATCAGGAAAAATGGATGTCCAACTTCATCCAGAAACTTTAGCATGATGACGCTATGAAAGTTATCCACAGTTAAGTCATTAAAACATCCAGAAAATGAAAATCAGACATTCCTTTTTTGCGATTTTGCAAGCAAAGCTTTCTGATGGATCATGTTCCATCAAAGACCCTTTCACCACAATCCAGGAATCGAGATCAAAATTGCAAAAGAAAATCAAAATGTGCAGTAAGTTGTCAAGATGTCCTCTGATAAACCAAGTGCCACTCTCGATCTGGCTCTGACGCTTCACATTGAAAATCTTTGACCGCAAAACTTTGTAGTTGATGGCGGTTGTTCTTCACCTCCAGTAAGTCATGGCTTGAGCCAGGGAAACACATCGGGGGATGAGGGCAACCTTGCCGTGAGCACCTCCACTCCACTCTCAGTCACCTAAACAGACGACGTGGATGATCATTCAAATCAATGAAATATTAGGAACTATCCATTTGTTAGCACAGTAACCAACTTCAGTGTAAACTAAATGAAATGTGTTAGTTGTGGGATCAGAGACCATGAGTACTAATATTAGATTGCTTTACAAGCATAATGCAACCATCTAATAGAAGGGAGGGATGCCTGAGCAATATGAAAATCAGCAGGTTACTACTGCAATGCCACCCCAATAAAATTCCCATTAACTCAGAACTCAGCATTTTCTCTCTATTTGATCACAGCTTTCTCTTCTACCACTTTTAGATTTCAAGTAAAATCAAATGTCATTACCAAGAGGGTATGCTCAAACTGGGCGCTGCGTTTGCCATCGGCTGTGACCGCAGTCCATCCATCAGGCCACATTCTATCACGCCAAACTCCTGTTAGCCAATTATCGAACAAGTGAATTATGAGATAGGTCATTCAGAGAAAGCAAATATAATTCGAGTGAAGACCACAAACAAGTTATCCAAAAGAATACCTGCATTAATCATCGGTTCGATGGTAAATGTCTGTCCAGCCTTCATCACCCCAACAGCTTTATTTCCTGCATGTTTTTAAGGAACACAGAGGAGAAGAACCACTGATAGCAATTACCAGTAAGCCAATCCTGTCCTATATACATTTATTGTCAAGAAAGCTATATATGAAGTACATATGTTGAGTCAAAGAGCAGCTATAAGAAGGATACTTCCATAATGAGGAATATTTGGCGCACAATGAAAGAGCTCTCCAATACCATGACCACAATATGATTTCACCTAATTTCCACATATAAAAAAAGAAAAAAAGATAATTAATCATACTCGAACACTACATATATCTGTATGAGGGGAGCAGAGAACTGCAAGACGGATATGCATGAGGTTGTATATTACCACAGAGAAACCTGACATGGAGGAATGACGATTGATGACTTCTCCAATTTCACGAAAACGAACACCAGGCTTCACTGCATTAAGAAATAGCAAAATCAGAGTTCAAATTTCATGTTTAGAACAACGAAACAAATGTTAAATCAGTAACTCAGGCTTCAAAGCAATGACCAGGTTACGATGGCACAGAACACAATAGCAAGTCATTAACAGCGTTAGTAGAAACTCTGCCCAAGGAGAGGAAAAGGGAAGCGCACCTATGGATATTGCTTTTTCCAGGCATTCGTAAGTACATTGCACGAGCTGTTTGGAAGTTTCATCAACATTTCCCACAAAGAATGTTTCGTTTAGGTCACCTGCTCTCATCAGTCGATATATGGGTCAAACAATGAAGAATAATTGCACTACTTTTAGAAAATGCTATGTAAGGGATTCCTACCATGGACACCTTTGTAATACACGGTGACATCAACATTCACAATATCACCATCCTCAAGTTTTCTGAAGTAATTAGAATGTAAGAATAAGTTATGTCAAAACAAGAAAAGCATAAAAAAATGTGGCCAAAGCATAAAAGAAGACACGAGGCACTGAGAAGAAAACCTTGACCATATACACAGCTAAATTATGCAAGAGAATGCATGAACAGCCAAAATCCCATGTCCCTGACTTAATGAATCAGCATGAGTCCACATACAAGGTTAAGAGTAGATTGGATATAAAACACTTAAAAATTGACCCCAACTAGAAAGAAATCTAATTCCAGTACTTTTCATAGTGCTTCCAAATGTTGGCAAATTAGCCTGTAAACTTGATGACAATCGGATTCGAACATTAGCATTCTCTCATCAAGCTGTTCATCTTTGATTGAAAGATGTTCATTGAACCATACTTCATTTATCTGTATCTATGGAGCACAAACATGCAGTCTTCTCATACCAAATTCTGCACTAGCCCTCAAGCCATCCCAATGACAACCCAGAGGAAAACAACTATGTGGATACATAAGTATTATGTGACTATATCATAGTTACATTCACACAAATGTATGCTTGTGCGCACATTGAAGCGGTAAGTTTTATGCCTGCACACTTATTGTGCATTAAGGCCACAGTCAAATCACAAGTGCAAAAACCAAAAAAAAAAAAAAGAATCATTGCCATAGGTAAACTATGGCTGATATAAGTAACTGCTGAAAAGATGAAGCAGGTCCTACTATTGGGTAACCTAGAAGCAAGCACATTATGGCATTAATGCTAATGATATGAATGATAAAGAATACATGGCTGAAATTTCCAAAGAAAATGGTGTCTACCAATCATGTAATACAATGAAATCAATGAAAGATTTTCACTTTTAAGTAAAATTACAAAATCACCATGCAAAACCAAAGTATCACAATGTTAATAGCTATATAGCAAGTGACATCTACTAACTACCCAACACGACTCACCAAAGGCTCCATCCCACTAAGGACGTGTTTGATAATGCTTCTGTTCCCAAGAACAATTTTTGAACATTTAAAACCGTTTGGTAACTGTCCAAAATTTCAATTCCCGAATAGATTTGCGTTTGGCACCGTTCTCAAAATTTTTACTTCAAATCATTTTTTTTTTTATTTTTAAATGATTTTATTATGTTTTTCCTTTCTTTCTCTTCTTCTTCTTCAAGGTGGCTGGTCGCCGGCCCTCGGCGAGGCTGTGCCTTGTCGGCCGAGCCTCGCCGGCAACTAGGTGAGTGGTCTCGCCTAGATTTGGTGAGGCCGAGCTCGCCCAACCGTCGGCGGGGCTCGACCTCGCCCGGCCAGGTGAGCCTCGCCGATGGCCAGGGGAGGCCTGGTGAGGCTCGCGTGGCCATTGGCGAGGCTCCGGCGAGCCTCCGACAAGCTTGTCGGCGACCGGCAGCGGTGGGAGGCGGTGGACGGCAACGGCGGCAGCAGCATCGGCAGCAGTTGAAGAAGAAGAAAGAGGGAAAAATAACAAGAAAAAAGAAAAGAAAAGAGAGAAAATACGTGCTTGATTTTAGAATTGTTCCCGGGAATAAAGAATCAACTTTTTTTTACTTCTTGATTCTATTCTAAATTTACTTCCGGGAACAAAAAAATAGAAATTTGTTCCCGGGAACAAAAATTTTACATAACAGATTTCTGTTCCAAATCTACTCCTGAAACAAAAGAACAAAAATTACTATTTGGCAAGTTGCCAAACAGACCTTAAGCTACAAAGCTCTTCCAGAGTTAGCACCTTTTTTTTTTTTTTTTTTTTTTTAATGTAATGTCTCTACTAAGCATAGAGAACGCACATATGCCTTTCGTAATATAAACAAATTTTTTTTTTGGCTATTCCCTTGATGTGCCTCTATTGCAGTAGAACCAGTTATTCCATATGATGCCTTTGTAAATTGTTTTTGCAAGTAGCTATTTATTAAATGTCCACCATTCAAGCCCTCTGGGACATAGCATGTCTATCTAGACAACAATTATATACTACTGCCTTATTCACAAAAAGGATACTAAAACTATAGAATCTGTATATTCACAGCACACCTCAATTGAAAAGGAGAAACAGAAAAAGGAAGAAGGCACTGGTGTGTTCACACACAGGAACAGACTCAATAGCATAATTTAAACAGGACAGACCAGAATATGTATTCTAATTGTAGAGAGAATACCTGGCATCTGGAATTCCATGGCAAATTACTTCATTAACGGACCTACAGGAATTAAGACATTGAAGCAGTTTGATCCATCTTTTATTATTTCAGACAGTGAGAAAATGAAATAAAGGGGAGTACCTACGTGCAGCATGACTTTGGAAAGAAGTGATAATTTAGAGGAGATGGATATCCTCCTGTAATCACGTGAAACTAAAGTTAGCAGCATATAATTTGTTGATGAGGCTCTGGGGAAAATGAAATGCAATTTAAGGAACATCAGGATAGAAGATGTGGGGAAAACGGAAAGCATGTTCCACACTATGGGAAGAACAAGTCAACAAGGATAACATTAAGGTTGTTTTTAATTAATGGCTCATCTTCCTCAGAAAGGAAACTGTCTGAAAATTCCTATCGTTCCTGGTTTGAGTTCTGCATAGTGACCTCAGTCTACCTCCAAATGAATTCTTAGGTAAGCCACATTACATGCCGTCAAATTTCCACGATGAACATATAACCTTTTAAAGCATCATCTACCGCCACAGTAAACCTTGATCAAGTAGCTCTCAAAGTTGATCAACATCTAGATATCAGCTTTAACATGTTATAAGTAGGTTCAGATAAAAGGAAGGGTGATCATGTCCTGCCCTTTAATTTATGTCAAATACCCTAGGCTAATAATAATAGCTATGGAATTAACAAAAACTGTAGTTAGATAAGCAAAAAGGAAAGTGGGAATAGATATGTTAAATTTAACCATCTAGGAGAAAGCAAATCACTGAATGTTGCCCATGCATAGTTTCAAAAACTGACTTATCGAAAAGAAAACGGATTGCTCAAATAATCACAGAAATAAAGGCCTAATTGTTTCCAGCAGAAGATCTGAAGGTAAATGGACGTGCTTAATAAATATGAGAAAGGAAAAGAAAAACAAAAATCATCAAGATAATAGGAGGTGGTTACGAACTTCCACCATCCTTGCAAAAAAGAAAAGCAGGAAGATCAAAAGCAGCTGCAGTCACAAACATACTAGTGAAGCAAAAAATCCATCACCATACCTGCAGCGATAGTTGCTTCATGGACAACTCGATCAATTTCATCTGTCGTAACACCAGGTCTAACAACACGAGCAGCTGCATCCAGAACCTCCCTGGCAATCTGAAGAACAAGTTGATGATGACAGGAGTAACTCTCCAAAAACATGACTCCGATTCGTGCACAATAAATAAGAACTTGACATAACAAAAACTACTTGGTAGAAATCAGCAAAAAATTATCAGAAAGCTAGGAACCTGAAAGAACAAACTATTACAAGATTTGCCCAAATTAAAACAGAAAATAAAGAACCATCTCATGCTATTCCTGATCAAATAGAGCCACCAAGTATGTGGACTATACAGCACATCAAGCTTCAGAAAATTTTTAGAACATCTTGAAGATGGTAGACTGTCCACCCATAATATGCAATGCCCATTACACATAAGAAGACAGTGGTGCAATCTTGGCAGATAATGACAAGAAAGATTTACTTACTCGACAAACCTCTCTCATCCTCTCAATCTGCTCAGGAGTTTTGATCTGTCAAAGAATACAAAAATTAGATGTGCATGAAAAGGGGAATAAACTTAGATACCACTCAACAGAAGGTCATCTCACAAAGGGTAAATCTTATATATCTCTCATTCTTATAAAAAAAAAAAAAAAAAAATCCTGATCTCTAATAATGCAATCTTACCTCAACAACGTGCTGAAGGTCACTGTTGGGCTCAATTTTAGGGATACCCTACAGAGATAAAAACAAACAAATAAGAACATGTAAAAGAAGTCAGCAAACAACAAAAGGACACTCGCATATTGGTGTTCATGCTGTTGCATGTGGATGCAGCATGCCTGCTTTTTGTTGCGTGTGCCCACATGATCACAAGCAACAATTTGCAGAATGACCATGTTCACAGTAATAATGGACCAGCTCAAAATATCAAAAGATTTCAGGAAAACTGAGAAATAAGGGAAAAGAGAACACACGGTAGCAAAATATCTCTAACATACAAACACCATAATCAAGCGACTTACATCAACTGCCCAGTCAGGTTGATCGATATGAGAAGGTACATTACGCATACTAGATATGGGATATGGCCTTAGCGTCCTGCCAGAAAAAAATGAAACAAACATGTTCAATGAAAAATGGAAAGTCTGTACTGAAAGAAAAGGAAAATGGAATGCAAAGGTGTAAACATATATATTCACATCTGCACCACCTCAGGCTAGGATCTTCAATGGTAAAAGTCTTTATTAAGAACCAAAATTTTTATAGATAAATATGGTAAAGGACCCAGTTCAACAGCATTGTATTTATGTATGCAGTGTTGCTTAAAAGTAAGCAGGACCTTTTTTATTCACTTAATTGAAGGAAACTGCAGAACTTAATGGAAGCTATGGATGTTGTATGTGTAGATGTCATTATCCACTCAAGTAGTTTTCTTGACCTCTAAACTCAAATGCTATTCTTATTGTTCCATTGTTGGACCAGTTAAAATAAACCTTGCTTAGTCTCATCTTCACTGCTAGAGTCTGCAACATTTGAGCAGGAACAGCCCTCATATATGGATAATCTTAAAATTATATGCATTCATGTTCAAAACCATAAGACCTAAAAATAACATGAAAAATGATCAAAGATTCATTTTGTGATTCCAGGAGAGCATAAAAGTAGTCCCTCTTGTGTCCGTGCTGCTCGAGTTCCTGGAGAAGTTTAAATAGGAGAGGTTTCATTGTGAAATAAACTCAAAATCTTAGCTGCTTTCACACTAGTAACTTGTAAAAGAAGTGCTTCTGGCCACTGCTAAGTTGTAAATCTAACTTATGTTGCACTGATTTTATGTTCTCAATTTCACACAATGTACCCACTTTTACAACTTCCAATACCATACATGTCCCGAAGAGACATTGCGGTGCCATGCATGAATTGATTTATGCAGGCAGTTATCAGACAAAGGTTGATAGAGAAAATCTCCCTATCTGACCGTGCAAAAGTGCACTCTAGACAGCACAGACAAGAATATTATTACAAATTGAGGTACAAAGATTACAAAGAAATGGTAACCAAGGGATATACCCCGTCCAATCAAAATGGGGAAGTTTTGGTGCTCGACCCTGTCCTTTCTTCAGACAATATAGCCAACCATCACCAAGGGATTCGGCTCTCCCGAGGGTAGCCAACTTCGCCTTCAAATGAACTGATTTGTGTGAACTCCATGATGCTTTGAAGCACTCTTGAGTGCTGTTACCAAATGAATTTAATATTATATAGCTTGCCAAGAGAAAGTGCTAGTTTATGGATAAAGCTAAACAAAACACAGTATCCTAGCTAAATGTGCGTAAACTCATATTCTCATTAATTTCTTGATCAATGTGACTCTGCCTCTGGAATAATGGGGGGTCCAACAAGAAGCTACGGAAAATAGGAAATAAATTTTATGTGGCAGCCTAACATGTGGAAGGTTTTCCACAGGCCAAAGAATACAAGTGGATCCATAACTAGGAACCCAACCAAGCATTAGAAGATATCACGACATAACAAAAAGCATGAGTCAACAAGAGACTATCTAAATCTGATATTGTCCCACATATTCAGATAGTTCTTAAACATGTTGTCACTGATGTACGTATAAACTTCTTGTATGTAAAGAAGTAGTGACAAGTTTGTAACTGAGTCATTGGAGAAACTTGTAACATTTTTTGGACTATCAAGCGGCTTTAATTTGTAGATTCTCTGCAGATTTTTTTTTTTTTTTCCTTTTTTATAGACTGGAGTATTGGGTGGACATAACGTTTCACAGGGCTTGTGGCAGGACTACTCCCCATTGCAAGTTGGAACAAGCTAACGTAATTATTTTGAAAAAAAGAAAAAGCAAAACATGGATATTGTCAAATAGCTTATGCCTTTAGTGAACTGATATAAATAAAAATGTATATGAATATTATAAATCACAAAATCGCACTTCAGAGAGAGAAGCAGGAGGGATGTCATTCAAATAGGAAGTCAAACATGCAATATAAACAGTTTATCCGCATATGCATGGACTGCTAAACCAAGAAAGAGTGAAAGCATTCTTGAACTGTATAATAAAATTAATCTGGGCAATCTACAGCCAGTCTACCAAAAAGTTTGTACTATGCTTCCATTGGGATGAAACGAAAGAACTAAAGGGTTGCAATTCTCCTTACTCATAAGAAACAATAGGTCAAAACAACATAACCATCAGGTTGGAATCATATTAGCACAAACTTAGAAAGTCTAATAGCTCTTGGAAATTTCCCTATTTTGAATTTTTATTTCCGCAAATTTCAACTCCACAGAAATTTGCACATTGGCACAATTCCATACCCTGTCAGCATATAATTTGGTTCCAACCAGAAGATTGAAGAATCAAATAATTTGTATAATTAGGACTCTCACTAGCCAAGAATCATAAGAAACCAGGCATAGTATAAAAAAGCTTTAGACAGTTACCATTTGTGCAACTATCTTTATTCTGTACACATATAGTCCTCATTTTGTTGAACTAGAGGAAAAAGAAAGTAGAGAGCAATGTTTTTCTTATTGAAATTTCTCCCAGTCATCTCTTTTATCAAATCATTGTTGGAACAAAAGCAAGATTTAAAAGGAGATAGAGATCATCACCAGAATGCAGCATCTTCACGAGGAAGCTTTAATTCCACACATTTTGGACACCTGTAAAATGAATTTTCGAAAAGGTGAAACTGAGACCAGAGTATTCTAATTCAATCTTTTCCAAATGAGCAAACATGATAACTGCAAAGCTCACCAGCTAATTTTTGTTTTTTTTTATAATAACATTGATTATGTAGATCTAAGAGCAATCAGCAGAATGAAAGTGATACATGACATAGGAGAGCTTAGAAAGAAACTGCTACTTAGCAAACTTGAACTACACTGTTCAACCATAACTACATATGACGACAATGGTTAAGGGTGATATATAATCTTATTCTCTAAAGGTGCAAGAATTGACCAGATCATGCATGCTACCTCAAAATCAATCTGATAATCAATCAATGACAAATTAAGAAATTATAGAAGAAGTTAAAGATGAAGAGACTGTTCGATTTGACTTATCTCTAGTTATGCAAGTTCAAGCTTTGAGCTAGTGAAGAGTCATAACGGTAAAGATAATGGCAAGGCAAAACCATAGATTGACTAATTCAGAACATGAAGCATAACAATAAGAAGACAAACATGCATACACGACGTTGGATATGTAATACTTGTTACTTTGGTAGGCTTCATGGAAAACGAGACATATATATTAACTATCTAATGCTATGCAAAGAATAATAGGGAAAAAAAATCTGCTCAAAACAAAACACGTGGCTCACAAAGACAAAATAAGCACACTGGAGTGAGAGCTATAATTTGTAAACAAAGCAAGAAACGTCAGAGAGATCTAAAATGAAAATCAACTTCAACGGAGCAACCCATTGGCAATTTAAGAATGGCTATATTCTTGGTTGAAGTTACATATGCCTGTATATACAAGTTAACAGTATGTAAGTTTCTAGCACAAGCCTAGTTTTTCAAATGAACATAGCCCTGCAATTTTGATTTTTCTGCACCATCAATCACTGTTTAACTAATCCCTTGCTACTAGCAAGATGTACTATTCATATGGCTAAACTACAAACAATGGAACCCCCCCCCCTCGGCGGAGAAATACACCACGAGCAAAACCCACCGGGAGAATTATTAGTCAAACAAGAAGAGAGTACAGTCGTCAAAACTTGCAGAACATAATTCATACATAACTCAGTTTTTTCCTCTCGAATTAGTCCACCTAGAAAACAAAAAATGAACACGATGACCCTAAAAGCTGAGAAACTATTTACGCCCGAAAGAAAAAAAACGAGAACAAACAAAAGATGGATAAGAAAAAATGATGCCTAAAGCAATAACATCACCCATCTTCCATTATTACTAGAATTTAAGCAAAGCTCAACAAGACAAAATTTCATCAATAATGGAGAAGTGGACGAAAACTCGGTGCGACCAATTAGCTCCAAGACACAGAAGGATCGAGCCGGTACGAATCAAGAACAGAACTCCAATAAATCACCCATCGTCGAACTAAACCATACATCAATAAACAAATAAATACAGACGAAAGCGCAGAAAACAAGATACACACTGAAGATGCGCGGGTTTGCTGCATTGAGCACAAGACAGCATAGCCTCAGCCACATCCGATCCACCGGCCATCGAACCTCAAAACTCAATCACCCAACTCGACCCTGCAACGAATACCATCGGTATCATTCATAAGCACCGAAAAAGCTCGCATCTTTATCCCCAAAAACCAAGAAAAGCATGAGAGCTAGAGCTCGAGATGAAGAAAAAAATTAAGGGAACTCCTACTCGTCCAAGAGGGTATCAGAAAAATTCGAACTTTGCTCTCGCAGGGTATCGGGTTCTCTGTTTTAGAGCCCTAGGAATGGATGAAAACGAGAAGAAGAGGGAAAGAAGCGGAAATATTTAGATACGTGAATTTGTAGAGAGAGAAAGTAGGCGACGGAGTCCATGATGTTACTGTAGCAGCAGGAGACCGCGGTCGAGGAGACATTTGTCCACGTGTGGCACTTTCACTGGACCTGTTTTTTTTATTTTTTATATTATATTTTATTTCGTTTTGTTCATCATTATGGACTCCTTGGTTGGCAATTTCCACGGAGGAACAGGAAAGTTTAGTAATCTCTTCCCTTACGAAAGTGGAAAAACCGGGGTTCATCATCGTAAAACGTTGGTCAATGATTGCAGCGCAATAACTTCGTGAGGTGGGTTTCGTTCTTATCTTTTATATGATAAATTATCACGTCTAATTTTAATCGAAAAAGCATAAATTTATAAATTAATTTATGAGTCAATATCACAAAAAATCTCTTAAAAAACTTGTATCTTTATCCGCAAAATCAAGAAAAGCATAAGAGTTAGAGCTCGACATGAAGAAAAAAATTAAGGGACCTTCTACTCATCCAAGTGGGCAGCAGAAAAATTCGAACTTTGCTCTCGCAGGGTATTGGGTTCTCTGTTTTAAGAGCCCTAGGTTTGGATGAAAACGTGAAGAAGAGGGAAAGAAGCGGGAATATTTAGATACGCAAATTTGTGGAGAGAGAGAAAGTAGGCGACGAAGTCCATGATGTTAATGTAGCAGCAGTCCACCGTCGGGGGACATTTGTCCACGAGTGGCACTTTCACTGGACCTATTTTTTATTTATTATTATTATTATTCGTTTTGTCATCATTATGGACTCTTTGGTTGGCAATTTCCATGGAGGAACAGGAAAGTTTGTAATCTCTTCTCTTTACGAAAGTGGAAAAATCGTGGTTTATCATCGTAAAATGTTGGTCAATGATTACAGCACAATAACTTCATGAGGTGGGTTTCGTTCTTATCTTTTATAAGATAAATTAATGCGTCTACAGAATCTTAATCGAAAAAGCATAAATTTATAATTTAATTTAAAAATTAATATCATAAAAAATCTCAAATTAAAATGCCAGTGACAAATTTATCAAAAATTGATTCTTTTACCACGAAAAACTCTAAAATAGTACACCTACGACAAATTTAATTCAAATGACCACAACAAATTCTAAACTGATATAATTGTGATGAATTTACTCAAGACTAATTTTTTGATTGCCAAGAAAACTCAAGTTGATACATTCGTTATAAATATACTTTCCGTTAGATTGAATTAATACTATAAAAAGCCACAAAATTAATACAACTGTGATAAATAGAGAGTAAAATCTCAAACTGATACATAAGTCAACTGTTACGAGTCATTCAACTCAATAATTTGACAATAAAATTTAACGAAAATCAATAAATGGTAAATTTGTCACAAGTATACTTATTTAGGGGTTTAGTTTAGAGTAAATTTATTATATATGTACCAATTTGGGATTCTTTGTGATATTACCCCTTAATTTATTCATATTTTGTGAGTTTTTCTTTTATATTTGTTTACATTTTCATATAGAGTTTTATATAGATTTTGTTTTCTCCTGACATTTCATTAACTCGTTAAGAATTTTTGTCAGGCTCGTTAGGCTGTAACTGCTTTCTAAATCGATACTTTCCCTTTAGAGTCGACGGCAAAGGCAAACGGGAGAGTGGGAACAATTGAGAGGACATCCTTGACATGTAGGGAAAAGGAAATCATGGGACTTTGTCTTGCTCATCGTAGTTCCAATCTATTTTTTTCAAGGGTTACTATTGGCCCTTCCACCTAAATCAAAGAAAAAAGAAAGGGGGAAGAAAGAGGGCAGTCACTAGAGGTCGGCGGCTGACTCGATAGGGTTTTTCTTCATTTAAAAAAAAGAAGCTTATATTGTGGTAGGTTTTCTTTTGTTTTTAAACTTGCAAAAAATTTCAAATTTCGGAAGTTAAAACACTTGTTGTTAACAACCCTTCGTTTAGTCTATGCTGGTGATGCTCCGGTGAGACTTTGGCGGCTCCCATGGCATGAGCAAATACTTCACATCACATATATTTGATACTTGATTTAGACGTGTCGCTTGAAAATCAGGAATCTTTGAGTCCCAAAAGCTAGATAGTCAGGCTAGTCAACATATAGTTATTTCTTGAAAATAAGATCCTTTTTAACTAGTGTTATGGTCTATCCTTATTGCAAATCATAATGTGACACGATATCTTTTCCAATGATACATAAATAAAATGATTTGCTGTTTTGTAGAAAGAGAAATGATTACAAATAGGAATGAAGAATATGGAAATGGACATGGGCATAGACAACTCCAACCTAACTTAGGATCTAGCCCGAATGGGCCTTTCGAGTTTGGTTCAACATCAATTCCTTGAAGAAGGTTCATGGGTTGAAAATTTGAGAACCGGTTAAGTTTGGTTCGATTTTCATGTGGATATCTATCTGAACAATTCAAGTTTCTTTGCGATGAAAATGGAAATTCAAGATATTTGATTGTTCTCGATACTCAACAATAAAATGGGGTTGCGAAGAGAAGGAATAAAACTCTATTATAAATAATTAGGTCTATAATGGCACATATAAATTTATATATCTCGTATTGGAGAGATGCATTATTAACTGATATCTATATATTTAAGTATAAGCTCTTTAAGTCAGTCACTTCTACCTTTTATAAATTATGGACCGGTAGAAAAGCAGACTTAAGTAATCTACGACTTTGGGGGTGTGTAACATATATTCATGATTTTCCCCATATATATGGCAAATCAAGTCCTAGAAGAAAAAAATGTATCTTTATTAGATATTTAAAACACTCCAAGAGATATGTGTTCATAAGTGAACAAGTTGATAGGAATGTAAAAGTCATAAGATGTTACGTTCTTAAAGAATGACTTTCCTAGAGGTAAGATTGATAATGAATTCTAATTATATAAAATGGAATATCTTGATAACACACTCAATAATGTAATTGAGGAAAATGAAGATTTATTTAACATACAAGATTTAGTGGGAGTGTCGAATTGCCTAGTGAAATGAATTGACAAGAAATTCAGTTACGTAAAAATAATTATAAAAGTATTCCTCGTCATCTTTTTGAGATTGAAGGGGGAGCACTTGAAATTGTTACATACGACAATACAAAGTCTAAAACATTTTAAGATGCTCTTTCATCCCCTGATAAGAAAAAATAGAAAAAGATTGCGGAAGATGAAATAGAGTCTATGAAAACAAACCATGTCTGAGACTTAGTTGATCTACCACTTTAATGCAAGGTCATTTGAAATAAATGAGTCTTTAAGATCAAGTAAAGGACGGATGAATCTATTGAAAAGTATAAAGCTTGCCTTATGACGAAAGGCTATACTTAAAAAGAGGGTATAGATTATGAGGAAACATTTTCACCAATTATAAAGTTTATTTCCATGTGCCTTATCCTAGCTATTGCTACAAATTTAGACCTAGAATGATATCAAATGAAAGTAAAGATAACATTTCTTAATGGAGAACTAAATGAGAAAATCTATAAAAAACAATAGATAGGTTCCATAAATGAAAGTCAAAAGTGTAAAGTTTACGAGTTTTATCACTCAATATATAACCTTAAGCAATTATCTAGACAATAATATTTTTATTTTCAATGAGTCATAACTTCTTCTGAGTTTACGATGACCGAAGTATATTACTTTAAGTATATCAAACAGCCTGATGATAAATTTATAATTTTATCACCACCCGATGATAAATTTATGATTTTATTACCATATGTGGATCATATTCTATTATCTAAGAATAATAAGGGTTTGGTTATCATCATAAAAGAATAATTATCGTCTAATTTTGAAATGAATGACATAAGAAAAGCTATTTATATATTGAGAGTTAAGATCAAAATAAATCAATTAAAGAAACTCCTTACCCTATCATGCAAGACGAAGGTTTGAGTTCTAAGATGTGTCCTAAAACTCTAGAAGAAAAAAAGAAATGGAAACTATTTCTTCTGCTAGTGTAGTCGGAAGTTTGATGTATGTTATGATATGTATTTGACTTGATATATGTCATGCTGTGGGGCTAGTAATTTGATATTGGTTAAATCATGGTCAAACACATTGAAAAGCAGTTAAGAGGATCTTGAAATATTTGAACATCACCATTGACTATCGGCTATGTTTTTAAGTTAATAATTTATGTTTATTAGATTGCTCAGATGCTGATTTGGGAAAAGACTTAGATGAATGTAAATCAACATTTGGATATGCGTTATCGCTTAATCAATGTGCAATTTCTTGGAAAAGAAAGAAACAGACATGCATAACTTTATTTATAGAGGCAAAATTTATTGCATGCTTTGCTGTAGTGCAAGAAGCAATATGCTTAAAATGTTTTCTAGAAAGTTTAGTTATTGTCACTGATGTTCCAAGACTAGTGACAATTTATTGTGATAATTAAGCAGCCATTGCTTTTGTGAAAATCCTAAGTATCATGGTAGGATGAAGCACATTAACATAAAGAATAACTTCATTAAAGATATAATAACTTAGAAGGGAGTGATCCTATAATATATTTCAATCAACAGGATGATTGTTGATCCATTCAAAAAGGCTGTTCCTAGAGACGCGTTCTTGACCCATGGGACGTCTCTAAGATTAGTAGAATGTAATATGTAATATTATTAAGGATTATTAGTTTATCTAGGTTCGCGGATGCATGAGGCGAATGGACGTAGCTCAACCAACTGAGCTTGTCCACTGTTCGATGTTGTTGAGCCTAGTAGGGACGGCAGATGAATGCTCATCTCATAAACCCTTCCCCTTTATACACTCTGTTTTTTGGGGCTCACCGGACCGAGCCGTCGTCGGCTGTTTCATGCGAGCTCCGGCCCCCATCTGTGTGCAGGTCATTATCTTAGCCGATATCTGTTGTTTGTCAAGGATCGTGGCAAGAGCTCGAGTTTCGTTTGAATCGAGAACCCTATGTTTCATAGCGTGCTTCATGCGTTCATTGAAATGCCTAAACGAGATTTGAGAAAGAAAGAGATCTGCGAGACCAAGCTCTGCCGTCACACGTAATGCTTATTGTTTGGCCCGATGTTGCCGCTTTATCTCACGATGACCTAGCCGCTCACTAATCTCAGTTGAGCCTCACGTCGTTGAACCTGCCCGTCGTCCTTGCTGCTGCTCGCCACTCTGTCATCGTGTCCGTTGGTCCCTTGACGATGAGCTACTACCCACCGTTGAAACCCTTGCTGAGCCACTGCGTCTACCCCACGACAACCGGCATTGCCCGCAACGGTCGTCTCCATCGGTGTCCCTCGAGTCAGTTGGGTCTAGGCGTGTGTGTGCTTACAAGGTTGTGGGCCTAGCTTTTCTTTCATTTGAAGTTGAGCTCGGGAAATTAAATTCGAAGTGAGCTCTTTATAAAAGCCCGGTCCCCCAAACTCAAGACGAACGCGACGCCCTGGTTGCTCGGGTCAGTCGGGCCAAGCATGATTAGTTTGGTAGCTTAGCCTGGATTCTTGTACAATTAAAATCCAAAAATCCAAAAATAGTCCATATGTCTTCTAAAAATAAGAAAAAGCCTAAAAAATGTTTTTCAAGTAGTTTTCTCCACAAATCCATGAAAATCCTTGGAAAATCAAAAAGAAATTAAACCTCAATTAAAAAAAAAAAAAAAGGTATCTGAAGAGCATTAGTTGATTAACTAGTGTAATCAAGTTTCCAATTTTAGTTTCTTTGGTTGTGCAGGAGTAAAATATTTATCCCAATGTTTTGCTTAGGTTTCTAATCAACTTTCCCCAACACAATTAGTGGTGACTCCTAAATGAAATTAACTTTTAGGTGAAAACCTAAAATTATAAGTCACGAATTAGTGATTTGGGAGAGCCCAAGCTAAACGCTAGATTTAGCTGGCCATTAGCCTCTATGCCCATCCATAAGGGCTCCGAGGGGTCACGACACATATGCTTTTATAGAAAGAGGAATCCACTATAGTATGTAATTTACTCATCATGTGAGGCCTTGAGATAATATATGATTTATCTAATTTTGTGTCCTATGTTACTTCTAACTATATTCTGGAAGTAATCGATCAATTTTGCTATTTTAGTATATTACTGTTGGTCATAAATATATATATGGCTTTATGGGACATGTCTAGAAAAATAGTTGTGCTAAAATGAAGAGAAATATGAGTGTGAATGAAGACTATTATTATTTTATATCTATCACATGTATTTACTTATCGGCCAATTATATTGCCTTATGTGGTTTTGGATATAATTTTGAAGAAATGGTGTTATGAGAATAGTTAAATATAGTCTTTAAGGGATATATATACTTTGGCTGATGTAACAAAAAATGTCTAGAACATTATGAAACATCAATTATTTATTTTCTTTTTGGGATTGTAGTAGTTATGTTATCCCTAACAAGTGCATAATTAGAGCTCTCAAGTATAGGTGTACTCACTGGTCACACGGCCTTTTTGTCAAAATGAATTGTTTTTAAAGTAGATGACCGTTGAATACCTTATATTTTTGATAGAGTATTATCAAAGCCATCACATCTAAGTGGGAAATGATCTATTGCGATGGTTCGTCTATGATGGGAGGTGTTCAAGAGGCACCAGTTCACCCATAACAGGGTGTGTAAGAGGCACCCTTTAAAGAGGTGTGAATGATTGTCTCTTAAGGGAAGTTAAGACAACTTCCTCGGAATGCAATCAAGAGACAAGAAAAAGAATGTATGTAAAAAAGAACGTTCTTTTCCTTTCCACTAAAAAATACACAAATGATTCCACCATCACTTTAAGAAGACAACAAACATTAACACTATAGAATAAGAATATTTTCCTTGTGATTATACTTGGACTGTTGTGAAGTTGTAGATTCGTCTTGTTGGTGATTCAATATAGAATCCCAAGTAATTCCTTTTCTTGTGCATTGAAAGGTTAGTCACTACACTTTTATGCAACAGGAGGGAAACAAACAAAAAAAGACGGCTTAGATTACCATGGAAGTTCATAGACCATGCATCTATTTATTGGCAAACACACAATTCCTTCCTCACACAATATTCATAATATCAAGGACTAGGATAGACAATTGATAAACATCAGCATTACTCTTTGTCAAAGGTGGAACCATGCCTTCCTTCTCCGATCCTTGAGTGTCACACGCTGCTTCTTTATTCATCATTATAGACACATAAATATTCACCTCGCCGTAATGCTTCGCCTTATAAAGTGGGATTAGGTCTTTGCCTTCACCTGAGGTGTAAACATCCAAGCAAAACGAGAGTGCTTTGAGCAGGCTCGGTTCCAATTTTTGCTTTTGTAGTTGTTTAATGTACTCGATCGTGCCTGTATAGTTGGCTTGTAACAGCTTGACCCCGATCAACCCTAGTCCCTCGAGATCCACCTTATGACTCTCCGGGTCTGACCCAAGAGACTTCACGCAGAAGTCGATTTTCACCCATGGGTCATTGGCTGCAATCTTCTTGCAAGTGTCCTGAACGATATCGTTTGCGGATTGGACACAATGAAAAATCATGAGGAGCTGGATTAGGAATAGGGAAGAGAATGAGAATGCACAATTCATTTTGCTTATCCCAGAGATGGAGATTTTTGCGTAATTTTTTTATGAAGACAATGGATTCGTACAAAAAGGACTGGCCGTGTTATACATTGACACAAATTCATGTCTGGAATTATATCAAACTGAATTTATTGTTAGACAGTTTAAAAGGAAAAATATCATCGAATATGATAAGATTGCCCAATTTGACTTGCCTACAGCCATAATTATCAGAATTTTAAATCATGTCCAAATTAATACCACGTTCTCTGATAAGATTGCCAAATTCACTTGCCTCAGCCATAAATGTCATAATTACCCGATATTTGATGTCCTGATAAAGCTGGATTCTTCGACAAGATTGTCAAATTGATTTACCTCTTTGAAAATATTTATTCTTATACACTGTTTAAAAATAAAATATATGTAAAGTATATATTCTTCTGCATTACCATCAAATTATTGAGGGTTTTATTATTTTTTTATGATTTTTCCATGTGTACTGGGTACTACTGGTCAATTTGGGGTTAATTCAGAGAGATGCGTGGATTTGCGATCTACAAATCCTCACCTCGACAAAATGATCCGACCTTAGAGCTCGGACAAGTTACTAAGGGCCAGGGAAATTGTATTAGATTTTTCAAACGCAATGTACGAAATGTATCAAAGCACTAAATTTTCCATAAATTTTCCAGACATTCAAGTTCCGAGGTTTTTTCTAGAAAGAGCAAATAAGCCCTTTTTGATGAACAGTATTGAAAAATACCTGCTTGGCATTTGAATTGCCCACGTGTCAACTTCAAATTTTGCTCTTATTAGAAAACGGTTATGATTTAAGCAAGCAAATTAGAAGGTTTCTTAGTCGATTGCATATTTTGATGAAGTTTAAGATCTGATGGCACAAAATAAGAGGCTTAACATTGGATTGCTTCTCATAAATCACAAAATCCAGGGCTTTGGACGAAATTTTTTCGTCCATTTTAGAGCGCACGTTAAATATCAATTAGGATTTTCTTATTCTATTTGGGCCTTGATGACAAATGCTCTCATAATGATTGTAGACTTTAGACATTAATTTTTCTTAGTTTTGTATTTTATATTTACCCAAAAAAAATGCTCCCATAAGGAATTCATTAGTGGGCCAAAGTACAATAGAAGTCCTCGTGCATGAAGCTACGAAATGCTTTGGCATGTCGGATGGATTTTTTTTTTTTTTTTTTTAAGTTTAAATTTTACGCTGGCCAGCCTTGATTTTTTTTTCCTTGAATTATTTGAAACTTTAACAATGTATAATTATTAGATGTAGATTCGCATATAATTTATTAAAACATGGATAGTAATCACATTGTCCTGGGACAAATTATTGGATCATATTCTTGAGTGAGTTTATGGTTCCTCATGGGGAACATGCCCTCACAGATTTTCACAATTGAATCGAAAATACATAGACAATATCACCAAATTAACATAGGATCAACATATATGGTTTTTGGCAATAATATGGTTACTATAGTTTCTAATCTGTTCATTTTACATGAAAAAATTAACAAATGCACGCACCTTAGACATTAGTTAATAAAATGTAGATATACACTTTGCACAAACATGATCAACATAAAAAACATCATAATTATCTTCTCGAGTTGATGAATATTAAATGTGTAAAAATTTAATTATTAAACAAATGCATATATAAACATATAGAAGATAATAATGAATAATTATAGAACTAGTCATTGAACTTTGGTCAAATGTGCCATAACTTTTTAATTGTTCAATTTTATCTTTGAACTTTTGATATATTTCAATGTCGCCCTTGAACTTGAATCATTGGAATGATTAAATTGAATATTTTCGTTTATTTTAAATATGTGATCGTATTAAAAGTTTAGGGATTAAATAAAAATTTAGAGATGATATTGCATATTTGACTAAAGTTTAATAATGGTATTGAATAAATTAATAGTTCAGAAATGATATTAAACGTTCGCTCAAAGTTTAAGACCATTTACGATAGTTTTACCAACATCATAGGGGAAAGTCGAAGCAGAGAGCTGGAACGGATGAACGTTGATTTCAGTGTTCAGCGAACGTTGATTTCAGCGTTCTCTCTCTCATGGTGTCTTTGTCGCTACTTTCCCTCTCTCCAACATTTTCTCGCCTTCACTTTGTTCTGAAGCTCTCGCTTCCGTAGGCACCGCCATAATCGTCGGCGGCGAGTGCAACTCTCTTTGTTCGTGGCCCCCTTCCAGTCCTCCGTTGGATTCTCCTTCCTTTAGCTTCTCAACCTCGAGGAACTCCACTTCCTCAGTTCCTCACGGAGGAACCGCAAGCGCGGATGGCGATTATCTGGTCGTCCTTGGCATCGAAACGAGCTGTGACAACACTGCGGCTGCCATTGTGAGCTCTCTCTTAACATTTGATGGCTCGAAGGGGTAGCTTTGTGGCGATCATTGGTTTTCTGATCGGTGTTTTTTGGCGTTCAGATGAGAGGCGATGGACAAATTCTAAGTCAAGTCGTGTGGTCTCAGGCACGTGGTTTCGTCTTGGTAATTCTAGTGTCCGTGGCTTCCTTTATGCATTAAGGAGCTGATGCTACGTGTGGAAGATCCTTACTTTGGTGCTGTTTTGTTTGTCTGATATTGATTCTGTAGCTCGTGTCTCGGCGCAATTAGATTATCTCCTCTTTTCTCTTTCAGCTTTGAATTTCAGCAGATAATTATGGTGAACTGGGAATGTAGCAATGGGAAAAGCGTCATTTGCCCAATGTGCCTTTTGGATGACAGTTTAAGCTGAGTGTTTGGTCCATGGATTATACAGAATTTCAATCATCAATGAAGAATCGCGAATTGCTCTAGATACCCAAGGGCTGCGCAAAATGGGATTATAAGTAGGTTATGTGCTGCATTAACTCGACCATCCGACAATGACATAATATTTGAACTTCCACACTTCTTCTTGGTGTCCTTTTTAGTTTATTTAGTTGGGGTGAGGTTGGGGAGACAGAGGCAAACATCTGGAGCTTGGTTTGGATTTATTACAGTTAATGACATTTTGTCAGGGAAATCCAAATTAATTATCTCCCGCAACTGAATAACTAATGGAAGAGCTTACTGGTTTGCATCTTAATCATTGAAAAAGCAAGTTTTTCTTTTTCTTTTTCTGTCTCGTGTGCTTTTGTGGGTTGCAAATTAGGTTATCTCATTCCCAATCGAATGTAGCTTTTCTTTTGTACATGGCAACTGGAGCAGCGATCCGTTGCATAGTGCCCAGTGCTCTGCTTCTTTCAAGATAACTGGCTGGCCACCTAATCTTCTACCGTCTACCTTATGTATGATGAAACCTTTCTTGATAACTGGCTGGCCACCTAATCTTCTACCGTCTACCTTATATTGCTCCATAAGTGCCTGAGTTTGGCAGAAGGATAGTTTTTGTTTATATTGCAAGGGGAGAATTACCAAAAAAGTCCAAAACCTATTGCAATTATGCCAATTCAGTCCTAATTTTTTTTTTTTGGCTAATTTAGTCCTAAACCTTTTACAATTGTGCCAATTTAGTCCATCCGGCCAAAATTGGCTGGCTAGCATTGACGTGGACGCCAGCCGGCCGGTGAACGATTTTTTAATAATTTTTTTTTGAATTTTTTTGAATTTCTTTTTATTTTTTTTTTAAAAAATTTAAATTTTTTTCTTCTTTTTTTCCCCTATCTTCTCCGGCCAGCCAGAGGCGAGGGCCGGCGAGGTCAGCCTCGCCGGCCACCGGCGAAGGCGAGGCTGCTTGTCGCCAAATTTGGCAAGGCTCGACCTCACCACGGCTGGGTGAGGCCGAGCCTTGCCTTGGTTGGACGATGGCGGCCTCGCCGTCGCTGGGCGAGGCTCGCCTTCGCCAGTGGCTGGCGAGGTTGACCTCGCCGGCCCTCACCTCTGGCTGGCCGGCTGGCGCCGACCAAAGGAAGAAGAAGATAGGGGAAAAAAAAAAGAAAAAAAATTTAAAAAAATTTAAAAAATTCGAAAAAAATAAAAAAAAATTATTAAAAAATTGTTCACCGGCTGGCCGGCGTCGTCGGGGGCCGGCCGGTCGGCGTCCACGTTAGCACCGGCCGGCCAATTTTGGCCGAATGGATTGAATTGGCACAATTGTAAAAGGTTTAGGACTAAATTGGCCCAAAAAAAAGTTTAGGACTGAATTGGCACAATTGCAATAAGTTTAGGACTTTTTTGGTAATTCTCTCATATTGCAAGCATTTACCTAAATTCATACCTTTATATATCAAGGCATATCTGCTCGTTTTAATTGGAGGCGTTGCTCCCAAAATGGCGGAAGCTGCTCATGCCGAGGCTACTGATCAGGTAATATAATTTTACCATTTTGGTCTTTCTTTAAGGTTATTATCGTCAAAGTAATTGTCTAATATATGCATCATGTATTGCTCCCTCCTATTATTACTGTTTTAAAATGAGTTTAACTTCTCTATTACATTATATTTCTTTTTTTATTCTGTATCATGTTTTGCTTTGATCTGTTTTGTTACTCATACTATTTTGTTATAATTGTTATTTTTCTTGCTTTTTAAAAAATAGTAAAGAGGAAAAAAAAAAAGTTCCTAAATAGACCCTAAAATCGGACTAGATAAATATGATAGGTTTCAAATTCCAAAAATTGAGAAGCATTCTAACAAAGTAGGTTCTGGGTCTATTCTAGCATTGATTACTCTTACTTACAGCTCCGCCTCTCACTCACACTCTCATCTCTGTCTTTTTTAATTGCGTCTCTCTCTCCCTCTCTCTCTCAAGCACTCTGTGGTCTTGGCCTCTTTGCCTCAGCTCAGTCCCATTATCGTGGTCGGGGCTTTGGCCGTCGTCTTGGATGTGGATCCAAGATAGGTTGGTTCTTAACATTACTAATTACGTAGAAATTGTGAATTGAAAATTAGCTTGAATAGGAAATTACTTTTAAAAAGGGCCGGTTCTCGGTTTTACCACAAACCGACCGATTATTGATTCAGTGTCTGATTCCATATTTCTGGAAGAGGCCCCCTGCTTTGGTTCCCAGATTCATCTCTATAATCAAACCATCCAGACCATACTCTCCACTATATGGTTCGCATGCGCAAACGTCTCCAACAACTTGTGCAATCCACCCTGACGTTGTTCAACATAGAGAGAACTAGTATCTTAAATTTTTCATAATTTTGGAAAATATGCGAATGCTTAGAAACGATGAGAATTTTTTTTTTTTGTAAAACTATGAAATTTATATCAATTATTTGAATGATTAATATCTGAATATTAGTGATGGAACTTCTGAGTTGTAACCTTTATGGCCTCCAAGGCTATTCTTGAAGAGATTTAACAAATAATTTAGTGAATTCGGGAAATTATATCTTTAAACAAAATTAATTAAAGGAAATTAAAGTGTTTTACCGAAACATACAACTTTAGATCTTTTTCGGCTACGCCATTACCACGTACATGGATTACGGTCGAAAGGGCATTTTTTGTAATTTTATCAACCTAGTTTATTGGCCCGATTCAGTTTAGCTGTGGTTTTAAGGAAGCAATCTCACTCATGTGGTCAACGCATTAACGAGGTAAGTGGCTATAAATTGTATCCTAATTTCTAAAATTGGATAGAATTTGCATGGAAAATGGGGTTATATGGGTGAATCATTTCAAATCATATAATGCACGATGAATTATAACATATAAATATTACATTATTACCCATGATTGACCTAGGTATCGTAGCATGATCATGTTCAAAGATCAGTTCTATCTTGAGCTTAATCATGAAAAATACGATTTATAGGCCTTTGATCACAGCTGTTATGATATTTTAGGCTTAATTACAACCAATGTAATTTCTAGGCTTTTTCACTTAACGAAGTGTGATCATGATGTTAATATATCATGATATTAAGATGATATACGATAGCTGATATTTCATCATGAGATTCAAATGTGGTACGTCTTACAAGTGTAATATGTCACAAAATTGATACAAAATCTACATCGTTCACCACTCGATCCCCCAATTGAGCTGTGATATGCCCACTCCTTTCAATTACCATGTTAAGTTTTGAAAATAGAGGAAGTTTAATCAAATGTATGTGAAGGGTGATCCGCAGTAGCGGGGGGCTTTGTTACAGACTATGTGAATAAAGTTTATTAAATTGGAATTTATGAGTTTCGTTATTTTTCAAATTTCAAGCGAAAATGGTACACCAGTCCTAGGAATCCATAAATCTCCTTGAATGAATCTTCTTACTGAAAATGGCCCGACCTCCTGAGGACTCTTGAGGACATGAAAACCTGGCCAATTCACCCTCCTCTCCGTTGACGCGCCGTGGCCTGAGTTCATGTACTCCCCGTAAAATAGGGTCTTGAGGGCGAACTCGCCGCTCCACTCGTTCCATCCCTTCGGGTCTATCAACCCATCTAGATTTGTTTTCATGATTACCGTCCTCGAGTACTTCTTCCATGGCCGTCCTAGGTAGCTCTTGAACGAGCCCTTAACTGGCGCGAAGTCAAGGGCTGGGGCAATTCTAGATTCGTGAATCGAGATCCCTGTGTTCTCATATTTGTCGTCTCGACCCTGAGCGGTCACCATGTTGGCTTGGTGGTCCATCGGCCTCCTGACAAATATGTCACAGTTCTGGAAGATGACGGCTGCATCACCGAAGATGAAGTCGATGGTACCATAGATGTGGCAATCACGGTAGAACTGCCGCAAGGAGTGCGTGAAGAGCGTGTCTTGGTAGGCCTTGAAGCTACATCGGTAGAAAACGGATTGGTCTGAGCTGACCATTAGCGCGACAGCTTGGTGTTTATGGGGACCCGCCGTATTCTCAAATGTCATGTCCCTTGCCCAGAAGCCATCCCCAGAGATAGCTGCATAGAAGGGCTTATTGATTGATGAGCCACTCGTTGACTAACTTTTTGAGAGCTTAATTTCTTACCAAATGTAGCTGAAGCCAAAGTGGTGGAACCGTCCGGAACATTTTTGCTGCCGGTAACAACAGTCCGATCCATGCCATCGCCCACGAACATCACATTCTTCATGTCCCTTCCGATCTCGACTTTCTCGTTATAGACTCCCGATTTCACATAGATCACCACTCTCTCGGGCCGACTCTTGCCCATTCTAGCTAATGCGGCGATGGCGTCTTTGATCATCGTGTAAGTGCCGGAACCATCCTTCGCCACAACGAAATCGGCCTTGGATGTCGCTGCACTCCATGACGCTAAAAGCCCGCCATTTGGATCCGGTCCAAACCTCGGTGACGTTCCTATAAACGGGGGATAACCATACGTTTTTATTACATAAGGGAATTTGTTAGACACAGTGATGGTACAATGGTTGGTAGTGAGAAATAGCATGAAGACCGATGGAATCAAAGGAATAGCATGAAGACCGATGGAATCAAAGGCACCACATTCATTATTCTAGTTTAGGTGTTCGATTTAAAGAGCTCAAATCATGCTAATGGCCTTGGGCCACCTAAGAAAAGATAAAAGACCAAGCCAAATTGGCAGCTATACGGAATGCACACATGCGTTTATGTCCTTATTCAATTCAATACATTCGAGCAGATTTGACCTTTTTCGGGCCTATTACGACTCGATGTAATTGCATCTATAACCTCAATGACAAGACAAAGTCCAATTAAAAAATATAAAATTGTGTACATACTCAAGCTCGCTTTTTATAAATTTTGTAGCGATAAAACATTTTTTAGCCCGCAATCCTTTTAAATGGATCCCACATGAAATCTACACAATTTAAATACAATTTAAATACCGTGAATGCACCAAACTCGCATGCATTTGGTGCGCCATTGATTTGCATTACTTCCTTAAAAGTTTCTTGATCTTGCCACCACCACCACCAGCAAGTTATCACCCTCCCAACAGACGAAATTATGATACTTAAGATAGTCTTACGGATATTGCTCTATGACTAATAATATTTGATTATATAAAGCTGTGTAAGGACCATTTAATGAGAGGGCTTCAACCGAATGAAAAAGAACTTTTACTCTTGAGCTCTTTAGACTAAGAAAGTGTCAATTCTTTTCACCGCACTCAAAGAAGGAAATCACAAAATTACAGATAAAAGGGATGAAAAGACCAATCAAGAAATAAATCGAAGAGCACATTAAACAAGAACTTAGACAATCTTTATATACAGAACTTAAGCCAAATAAAAATATATTAAAACCAATTAAGAAATAAATGGAAGAGCAGTAGAACTTAGACAATCTTTATATACAGAACTGAAGCCAAATAATAACATATAAAGAAAAAAAAAAAACAGAGAGGAAACAGTGCATCCTCTCCAAACAGTTTACGTCAACCTATTGTGTTTTTCTTTAAGATGGACCAAGTATAGAATATGTTCACTAGCATAGCAAAACGAGTTCGATACTCTATCTATATGAGAAGAGCACATCTCACATTTCCACCGACAATATATAATGTAAATATCGTATGGATATAGAGAGTCCATTCCTCGTGTCCACCCTAACATGCATGTACTTTTTTGCTTTTCGATAACCCACATGCATGTACATTCATTTTCATTGATAGATTATAATTTGGTATTATTAGCGTCACTAGTATTACTAATCTTTTGAAATGATTATGCGCTTTGTCATGTCTTCTAGTTGAAAATAATTAAAAAAGAAATATCTTCCAAAAATTAGCACTCTGAGCAGACGACTAAAACCAAGAAAGCAAATAAATTACCCCTCCCAATACTCGTTTCTCTTCCATACAAAGCCAAGGCATGGCGAAGTGAGCGAGTTAGGTTAACCATCAAACCCCCACTTAGGCCATCCAAAGAAGCATGACCCTCCTCCTGCAAGCCATCCAAACAAGTCCGGTGGTTCGCCGAAACACCGCTCAGCCACGTCTGAGTGTCCTCGACCGTGTGATCCTCCCTGTCTAGCAACTGCATGAGCCGAGACTCACTGTTTCCGTATAGCTTAGAGCAATCACTCAGAGCCAAACTATGCCTCATCACGTTGCTGTTGTTACTGATCTCTTTATCAATTTTATGGCCAAGGGACATGAATTTGTGGTCGACCAAGATTTTGGCCTGCGAGACCATTGATTTGGCTGCACGAAGGGCCTCGTGTTCTTGAGTGCTAGAGGTGGCGGTGGCGGTGATGAAGACGGTGGTGGTGGTGGTGGCGGCGGCGGCGATCAGGAGGACGAAAGTGGCGGCGAGAATGCAAGTGGACATTTTGGTTGGCTTGTGGTGGTACGTTTCGTGCCGAGACAAAGTGAAAATGTAGTATTTTGAACGGATGAAGTTGTGATGGACGAGGCTCATTTATAGCAATTGCCCGAGGGGGGCAACACCTGGACCTTGGTCATGCCCATGTGTCGTCGAATGAAGAGAATGGAGATGGCGTACTGGCACCAGGATACCAGGGCACTGATCTAAGTTTCAGAAGGTCAACCCATGAGTTTGTAGAAGCTATTCTTAAACTACCATGGTGGATGTTTTCGTCAGCTCAGCTTCTCAAGGGCTAGAAACCATGTGGGTCGACGTAAAAACATAAAAAGAATAAAATCGAGGCTAATGTTTACGGGAGAGTGCTTAAAGATGTGAACGTATATTACCCTCCTCAGTTTCTCATTTATGAAAGCTTAATACATTCTGAATTATAGTAAGCTAGATCATAAACTTTAATGACATGTTCAATCATCCTTCCGCAGTTGCAGAAGCGGAAAAACTAGGGACGAAAGCGCTCGGACAACGTGAAGACGCAGCATGTGAAAAAACGGAGGTTAATCTCTCGAAACCCTAGTGTCGTGTAGCAATGTATATACATATTGAGTACTCTATAAAATGTGTAAGATTATGTGAGACTACTGTTGACTATTCTAAAAACTTAAACTATTATATGAATATGTGATTTAATATTTAAATATTATACCACTCCTCCTTACGTTTAGTTTGGTTTTTTGAAGGTGTGATTTATTATTTAAATATATTAATACTCCCTTTCACGTTTAGTCTAGTCTTTTCCCTAGTATTAAGCGTGTAAATTTAATTGAGAGACAAATGGGACTAAAAAATATTCGAAATTAGGAACTTCAGCTCTTATATTATGTGAGATTTTGTGGGACTACTGTCGAGTGTTCTAAAAGTTTAAATTATCAAATAAATGCGACGTTTATTATTTAAATATGTTAAAAGAATGAACTTGACAAGAGGCGGTTGACGTGTCAAACGGAGGGAACCAGGTGATTGATTTGGCACGGCCATCGCATACGTGTTGCCATGCTCACTTGGGTCAATGTAGAAATGGAGATTTATAGCACCGACACAGATGTGTACAAGCAGGTGACGAGGGGCTCCTTCGAACGCGAGATCATTCTTGTTATTTTGCAAAGCTACGTAACAAAGTGCTGATGCTGTGTTTTTTTGGGTCCTTCATGCCTTATGCGGATGCGGATGGAGTAACCAAGTGGCTAGTCGTTTGAGCACGTGTGAGGCGATTTTCCTGATCATTCACTCACCCATCAAAGGCATACAGAAGATTAGATCCCCCATAGAAACAGGTTCAGTTCTTGGTTTTAGTGGAAACAAGCCCGCTTCCCAATTTCAAATTTTTGGAATCGATGCTACGCAAGTAGGTTTTAAGTTATAGGTGTTGAACCCACCTACTTGCTCAAAAATCGATTGAAACCTATTTTTGGAACTTGAAGAAGGTGATTGATAGTTCCAGTTCTAATAAGTTAGGTTTCTAGTTCTAGATTTGGAACATACCTAACCGAGAAGCAATCACTCCTACATGCAGCTCCGCCTCACTCTCAACTGGACAAGGTAACCACTCTGTGATCTTGCCCTCTCTCTCTCTGATAGTTCAATCTCAGTTAGGGCTCTAGCATGATCCTCCAGCCGTTGTTGATAACTCTATAAAAATAGAGTTCATTTCATCTATTTTAGACAACAAATAATGCAAAGTTTGTGAGAAAATACTTGGATTCCTAGATTTACTCAAATTTTCCTTATTTATGAAGCATAATGAGATATACGAAAAGTAACAAAAAAAAAATGGTGAGAAGAAGAAAAGGAATATGCCACCCACAGAAATGTTGGAAGGTGGATGCCATATCAGGAATTCTATGATTTATTCCTAATTTTGTGTGAAAGTGTTGAGAGGCGAACACTAATTTTGAAATTCTGTAATTTATTCTATAATTTTATGTGAAAAATAAGCAATTGTCTTGTGTTAGGAGTCTTAGATATTATCCTATTGAGAGCTTGGGAGGCACAATTAGATCATTTGTTTTCTTGGTCGTAGTTTTTTGTTCGGAGTGTTAATTTTTGGAAGCTAAACTTTTTCTATTTTTAATTATTTTCAACTAAAAGACAGAACAAAGGGCATAATCATTGGAAAGATTAGTATTATTAGTAATTATAATAATATCAATATAATCCAACAATGGAAATGAATGTATATGCACGTGGGAAAAGCAAGAAAGTATATACGTCCCATTGGCGTGCAGCCGACGTGCCAACGATGTGCAGTTGGTGACTAATTTGGCCTCTTTAAATCGAACGCCTGAATTTCTAATATTTTGCATAATAAGTTCCTTTTTTTAATAAGATTATATGGTGATCACCCCCTATTCCTGAGGACTCTTGAGGACATTGAAATCTGGCCAATTCATCCTCCTCTCTATCGATGCATTGTGGCTCGACTTCATGCACTCCGCCATAAAAATAGGGTTTTCAAGACGAACTCGCTATTCCACTTGTCCTATCCCTTCAGGTGTATCAACTTGTCCATATCTGTTTTCATGATCATCGTTCATAGTACTTCTTCCATTACCGTCTCAGGTAGCTCCTGAATGAGCCCTTAATTGGCGTGAAGTTTGGGGGTGAGGGTGATCCGCGACATGTGGATTTAAATCCCGTGTCCTTCTGTTCACTTTCTCGACCCTAAGCCATCGCCATGTTGGCCCGGTGGTCCATTAGCCTCTTATGATGTTGCAATTTTGGAAGACAACAGCCGCGTTGCCGAAAATGAAGTCGATGGTGCCATAGGTGTGTCAGTTGCGGTAGAATTGCCATTAGGAGTATGTATAGAGTGTATCTTGGTAAGCCTTGAAGCTACACTGATAGAACACAGATTGGTTTGAGTTGATCAAAAGTGCAACGGTTTGATACTTTCATGGACCAGTTGTATTCTCAAACGTCATGGCCTAGAAGCTTTCCCTAGAGACAGCTACATGAATTTTGAGAGATTAGTTCAAGAGCTAATACATTAATAAGCTAGCCATCAACTAATGTTAGCTTATTTCTTCTTGAATATAGCTGAAGTCATAGTGGTAGAACCATTCGAAACATCTCTGCTATTGATGACGACGGTCTGATCCATGTTGTCGTCGACAAAGATTATGTTCTTCATGTCCTTTTCGATGTTGACTCTTTTATTGTAGACTCTTGATTTCACGTAGATCACCACTCTCTCGGGCCGTTTCTCACCCATTGTAGTGAGTGCAGCCACAGCCTCATTCATTGTCTCGTGAGAGCTGGAACAGTCCTTTGTCACAATGAAATTGACCTTGAATGTGCTGCATTCCATGATGGTAAAAGCTCACTATTCGATTGGTCCCAACCTTGGTATTGTTCTGGTAAGCAAGCAGGGATAATAATCATGTGATTTTACTACAAAAATGAATTTATTGGACACAATAAAAAAATGAATTTGACTAGTGATGATAATAATACAAAGTAGAATTTATCAATGAAAATGAGTGTATATACATGTGGGTTACTGAAAAGCAAAAAAATATATGCGTGCCATCCGCGTGCAGCTAGCGTGCCAACGGTGTGTGTAGTTGGCGTGCCATGATGATTTGAGCTCTTTAAATCAAATACTTGAATTCCTAGTATTGTGTCCAATAAGTTCCTTTTTTCTTAATAAGATTATATGGTTATTACCCCTATTCTTGAGGACTCTTGAGGACATTGAAACCAGGCCAATTCACCCTCCTCTCCATTGACACACCATCGCCCAACTTCATGAACTCCTCGTAAAATAGGGTCTTAAAGACGAGCTCACCGCTCCACTTATCCTTTCCTTTCGGGTCTATTAATCCGTCAAGATCCATCTTCATGATTACTGTCAAGATCCACCATTTGTGGCTGTCTCGAATAACTCCTGAATGAGCCCTTGAGCAATGCAATGATGGGAGACCGGTAACAATTCGAACAATATCGAATTAATGCAGTGGAATAAAATAATCTCCCCTCTTGTGTAAACCTAATAGGAATCGATATAGTAGAATAAAATAAATACCAAGCACGCGAACACAAAACGATTTTTTACGTGAAAAACCTCATCGATGTGAGGAGATAAAAAACCACGGGATCGGAGTCCACTCGAAAATCTTCACTATCAACAAAATTGGGTGACCAATGTTCTTTTCTAGCAAATACTAGAGGTACATAGCAGCAAAGACCTCAAGAACAATAATTCTTGGCAATACACATGAATTTCACAAGAGATCAAGGATAAATTTGACAAAAAACGCAGGTTTTGATCAATCCACAAAAAAAACCTGATGTAGGTAGCTTCAAACGAAAATCAAACCGTTCAAATTCGAGAAGATTGCGCCACGAACGTGCTGACAAAATTTCAGCTCAATCGGACCACGAATCGACCTCCGATGCCAGCTTGATATAAATCAGATATTGCATCAACCCCTAGATTTTCTACTTTCTCTTTTTCTTTTGTTACTACGTCTTTTTGCGGCTACCACTTTAAAGATAGTGAGAAACCCTATTTCCCCATATAACTTATTATATGGGCTCACACCCTTTTTGGGCTTGCAACTCATTGGGCTTCCTCTACATATGAGTGAATCCAGCTAACAAATTTCCCCCTCACGACAATGTGGAGGGATTCACCATCCCTGCTATCAATTGACAATGTACAAGCTTCTCTCTTGGTAGAGTCTTCGTCATCATATTAGAGCCATTATGATCCGTATGAATTTTCTCAAGTTCCAACAACTTTTCATCTAGAGCATCCCTTATCCAATGATATCTAACATCAATATGTTTCTATCTAGAATGAAAAGATGAATTCTTACCAAGATGAATTGCGCTTTGATTATCACAAAATAGCACATACCTCTTTTGCTTGAACCCAAGTTCTTCTAAGAATTTCTTCATCCATAGCATCTCTTTACTAGCTTCAGTCGCTGCAATAAATTTAGCTTCGGTTATGGAAAGTGCAACACACTTCTGTAATCTTGACTTTCATGACACAGCTCCACCCGCAAAAGAAATCAAATAACCAGAAGTAGATTTATGAATATCAATATCTCCTGCCAAGTCGGAATCTATGTATCCAACTAACTCAAGTTTCCCGGTCCCGAAAATGAGTTTCAAATTTGAAGTTCCTCGAAGATACCTCATAATCCACTTCACTGCATTCTAGTGCTCTCTACCTAGATTTGACAAATAGCGACTAACAACACCAACTGCGTGCGCCAAGTCTAGGCGTGTACATAACATCGCATACATTAAGCTTCCTACAGCTGAGGCATATGGAACACTTTCCATATCTTTCTTCTCTTTATCAGCCGTAGGACTTTGCTTCATATTTAACTTAAAGTGGGCAGTAAGAGGAGTACTAACCACTTTAGTCTTGTCCATTTAAAATTTCTGAAGGATCTTCTCGATATATTTCTCTTGCGACAAAAACAACTTCTTAGTATCTCTGTCTCGGGTAATTTTAATGCCAAGAATCTGCTTCGCCGAGCCCAAGTCTTTCATGGCAAAAGACTTGCTCAATTGTTTCTTCAATAACTCAATTCTTGAAGCATTCCTGCCTATAATCAGCATATCATCAACATAAATCAAGAGAATAATAAAGTCATCATCAAATTTTTTTTGGATAAACACACAGTTATCCGAGGAAGTCTTCTTATAGCCCTGTTCTGTCATAACTGACGCAAATTTTTTGTACCACTACCTCGGTGCTTGTTTTAGGCCATAGAGACTTTTCTTCAATTTGCACACATAATCCTCTTTCCATTTCACTTTAAAACCCTCAGGTTGTTCCATGTATATCTCTTCCTCCAAGTCACCATGTAGGAAGGCCGTTTTAACATCCATTTGCTAAATTTCCAAATCTAGGATAGCTGCCAAGCCTAGTACCACAAGTATAGAAGACATTTTCACTACCGGAGAAAATATATCATCAAAATCAATACCCTTTCTCTGACTGAATCCCTTAACAACCAATCTAGCTTTGTACTATGGTTGTAAAATATGTTCATCTTGCTTCAACCTATATACCCACTTGTTCTTCAAAGCTCTTTTACCTTTAGGTAACTTCACTAACTCAAAAGTATGATTATCATAAAGTGACTGCATTTCATCTTACATAGCATCAAACCAATTGCTTTTGTTCTCATCTTCAATTGCTTCTGTCTAGCACTCTGGTTCACCTGCATCAGTCAATAATACATACTCATCTTCAAAATACTTGGTGGAAGGTCGTCGGTCTTTAATGGATCTCCGAACTGAAACATCTAGTGGAACATCTAATTGAGCCTCTGGTTCAGGAATAATATTATTTGTTTCAACATATTCAGGAACATGTGCGTTATTTGGAATATTGACTTCCTGCTACTCTTCATCAACCTGTGTAGGAATATTTGTAAGAGGAATTGGATCCAAATCAACCAAATTATCACTAACTTGTGGTGCTGAAATCATCTTTGCTTTCTCAATATCCTCTATTCTTTGATCTTCCATAAACACAACGTCTCTGCTTCTTACAATTTTCTTTTCAACGGGATCATAAAATTTGTAACCAAGCATATCCTATCCATAACCAATAAATATGCACTGTCGTGTTTTCACATCAAGTTTAGACCTCTCATCTTTGAGAATATACACAAATACTTGCACCCAAAGACACGCAAATAATCATAAGAAACATCTTTGCCTGTCCAAACTCTATTAGGAACATCAAACTCTAAAGGAACGCATGGAGTAAGATTTAATATGTGCACAACTGTACTTAAAGCATCACCCCAAAAGGATCCAGGTAGCTTTGACTGTGAAAGTAAGCATCTTACCCTTTCAACCAATGTTTTGTTTATTCTCTCAGATAAGCCATTTAACTGAGGCATCTTAGGAGGTGTCTTTTGATATCGAATAACTTGTTGTTTGCAATATTCATCAAAAGGTCCAATATACTCTCCCCCGTTATTAGTTCTGATGCATTTCAATTTCTTTCCAGTCTGTCTCTCAACTAAAGCCTGAAATTGCTTAAAAGCATCTAATACTTGATCTTTAGCTTTCAAGGTATGAATCCAAATTTTCCTTGAAAAATCATCTATGAAGGTAACAAAATAAAAAGAGCCACCAAGTGATTTTGTTTTCATAGGACCGCAAACATCAGAATGTACTAAATCCAGTATACCTGACTTTCTTGAAGGAGGGGAGCTTTTAAATGCAACTTTGTTCTGTTTTCCTGCTAAACAGTGAGCACACTTCTTTAGTGCCGAACTTTTCAATCCTGAAAGGAGCTTCTTTTTAGTCAATATTGACAAACCCTTCTCACTGATGTGACTTAGCCTCTTATGACATAACTCAGCTGCATCTTCGCTGTCTACCGCATTAATTTTGTCTGTAGACAACTTTGCCTGCATAATGTACAATGAAGAATATTTTTCATCTCGAGCCACAACAAGATAACCTTTGGTGAGCTTCCATTGACCATTACCGAAGGTGCTGCAATACCCCCTCATCATCCAACTTGCATGTAGAAATCAAATTCAAGCGGATATCAGGTATATGTTTAACATTATTCAATACTAGCCTTGTGCCATTGCTGGTTTCTAGGCACACATCACCGATACCTACAGCTTGAGCTAGCCCATTGTTTCCCATCTTCACAGATCCGAAGTCATCTGACTTGTATAATGTAAATAAATCCCTACGAGACGTAGCATGAACAGACGCACCACTATCAATTACCCAACTGGTCTCATGAGATACAAAATTCACCACATCACCATACAAAATAATGAGAAAGTCTTCTTTAAGTGCAGCAACACGATTGTCATCACCGTTGTTATCAATTTTCTTCTCCTTACCTTTCTCCTTTTGTTTCTCCTTTTCTAACTGGCGACAAAACCTCTGAATATGTCCCTTCTGATGACAATAATGGCACTCAACATTAGCAAATTTATTATACTTACCTATGCTTTTATCTCAACTTTTATCTCTATTTCTCGGACCTCGAGACTCACTTCTTCCCCTTTTCTCAACAACCAAGGCATCAGAATGTGAAGAGGATGATCATTGTATCTTCCTTCTCATCTCTTTATTCAAAATACCGCTCTTGGCCAAATCCATGGTAATCGTACCATCCGGGGCAGAATTAGACAAAGATGTTTGGAACGTCTCCCATGAGTCCGGCAAAGTACCAAGCAACCATAGTGCTTGTATCTCATCATCAAACTTGATTCCTATCGTAGCCGATTGATTTATAATTCCTTGAAAAGAATTTAAATGATTAGTCAAACGAGTACAATCTTGATATCTCAGAGCTATCATCTGTTTTATAAAAAATAACTTATTATTCACAGTCTTTCGAGCATATAACTATTCGAGCTTGTCCCATAAACTGTGTGCATATGTTTCCTCAATAATATGGTTCAAAACATTATCATCCACCCACTGCCTAATATAACCACACATTTGACGATGAAATATAGACCATTCAGCATCAGTTTTATTCTCCGGTTTCTCCTCGGCAAATACAGGCAAATAAAAATCTTTCACATATAAAAGATCTTCCATCTTCCCTTTCCAAATATGATAATTCGAACCATTCAATGTAACCATTCTACTTGTATTCGTTTCCATTGTTTAACACAAGGCAGAAAAATCAAGTAATAACCAGATGCTCTGATACCACTCTGATGGGAGAATGGTAACAATTCGAACAATATCGAATTAACGCAACGGAATAAAATAATCTCCCCTCTTATGTAAACCTAATATGAATCGATATAGTAGAGTAAAATAAATATCAAGCACGCAAACACAAGACGATTTTTTACGTGGAAAGCCTCCTCGATGTGAGGAGATCAAAAACCACGGGATCGGAGTCCACCCGAAAATCTTTACTATCAACAAAATTGGGTAAACAATGTTCTTCTCTAACAAATACTAGAGGTATATAACAGCAAAGACCTCAAGAATATAATTCTTGGCAATACACATGAATTTCACAAGAGATCAAGGATAAATCCGACCAAAAATGCAAGTTTTGATCAATCCATGAAAAAACCTGATGTAGGTAACTTCAAACGAAAATCAAACCGTTCAGATTTGAGAAGATTGCACCACGAACATGCTGACAAAATTTCAGCTCAATCGGACCACGAATCAAATTCTGATGCCAGCTTGATGTAAATCAGATATTGCCTCAACCCCCAGATTTTTTGCTTTCTCCTTTTCTCTTGTTACTACGTCTTTTTGCGGCTACTACTTTAAAGATAGTGAGAAACCCTATTTCTCCATATAACTTATTATATTGGCTCAAATCCTTTTTGGGCTTGCAACTCATCGGTTCCTCCACATAGGAGTGAATTCAGCTAACATGCAAAGCTGGGGGCAAGGGCGATTCGCAACATGTGGATCAAAATCCTCATATGCTCTTCCTCACTTTCTCGACCCTGAGTTGTCACGACGTTGGACTGTTGGTCCATTGGCCTCTTGACAAAGAAGTCACAATTCTAAAAGACAATGGCCACATTGCCGAATATGAAGTCGATGGTGTCGTAGACGTGGTAGTTGCGGTAAAAGTGCTACTAGGAGTATGTATAGAGCTTATCTTGGTAAGCTTTAAAGCTACACTAATAGAAGATGGATTGGTCCAAGCTGACCAAAGTGCAACAGCTTGGTGTTTCTGGGGACCAGCTCTACTTTCGAATGTCATGTCTCTTGCCTTAAAGCCATCCCCAAAGACAGTCGTATGGATTTTAAGAGATTAGTTCAAGAGCTAATACATTGATGAGCTAGTCATTGACCAACATTTTGATAGCTTAATATCAAATGTAGCTGAAGTCATAGTGGTGGAACCATCCATAACATTTCTACTACCGGTGATGATGATCCGATCTATGCTGTCGTTGACGAAAATTATGTTCTCCATATCCTTTCCAATATTGACTTTGTTGTTATAGGCTCCCAATTTCATGTAGATCATCACTCAGTCAGGTCGTTTCTTACCTATTCTAGCTAGCATAGCTACAGCCTCATTGATTGTCTCGTGAGGGCTAAAATTTTCCTTTATCACAATGAAATTGGCCTCAGATGTTGTTGCATTCTACCATGCTAAAAGATCACGATTCGGGTCATCCTCGAACCTCGGCAGTGTTCTTGTAAGCAAATGAGTGTAATAAGCATGTGATTTGAGTACAAAAATGAATTTTTTGGACACAATAAGAAATTTAAAAAAATGAATTTGACTAGTGATGATAATAATACCAAGTATAATCTACCAATGAAAATGAGTGTATATGCTAGGGGTGAGCGGTTCCAAGTTCCTTACAGGTTCTATTTGGAACCTGGAACCTACCCTCGGGTACAGGTTCCTCATTTTTTGGAACCTGGAACCTACCCGTCGAAATCTAGAACCTGGAACTACCCTGTCATAGGTTCTAGGGTCGGTTCCAGGTTCTAACAGGTTCCTTTTTGTGTGTGTGTTCATATATAGTTAAACAAAATGAAAATGAACGCAACAATACCGAACAAGTTTGTCATTCACCAAAAAGAATACAAAACAAACAAAATTATCATGCATGTAAACCAGAGACTCTAGGTCATTTCTTCTGCTACTTGTTCTACCAAGTTGAGCGTGCACACTTGCAAATCGAATTGTTCCTCTCTATCCATATTTTATTTGGTGCACAGAACAGTAATTATACAGAATATGTGGTATGTGCATATGAAGATGTTAATAATTTTAAATGAACCTGAAATCATATGGAGTTTGGTCGAATTTAATGTGCAAACCAGTGGAGGAATCTATCCATCTTGTAACTGCAAGGTCCTGAATAAACAATGAGATATGTGCATTTCTCCTTCACAGTCACTAATTTCTAGGGCATAAAAGTATTCATGCAATTGCCAAATACCTAATCCAAGGTCAATCAGAAATAATCTGTTCTCTTCAAGAGTTCTCGGAGGACCAAGCAAAAAGTTAGTTGGTTTTATGTGACCATGAATGTACTTGCCCATATAAGGAGCATAAATGTGAAACGTCACAAATGCTGAACCTGGCATATATTTATGATACTCTGGTCTAGCAGAACCTTAAGTGATTGCTCAATAGAGAAAACGCTAAAGAACATGTGATTGGAAGCCAGTCAGCTATTACCCTCAGAGTGCAGCTTCTCAAGTATAGAGATTGCTCCAACGGTAATACATGCAATTGCTTCCAATGGCTGGTTGAAGTAGTAAGGAAGGAGAAAGCATAAGAAGTTGAAAGAGAATTGGGGATTGTTTAATAGAACTTGAAGAGTAGACACTGCAAAAGCTATTAATGGGGAAATATACGTTGGGAAGTTGCTGATTAGAGGAGCTCTTAAACTAGGTCCAAGCAAATCCATGACCTGCATATACAAAGATCATCGAAAACTTTGCATTGTAGAATTACAGAATACGAATAGATGGAATTGCACATACCATGACATAATAGTCACCTTCTTGCCCCTTGTAATGTATTCATGGCAGCGCTATGCCATGGCTTTCACCAAATCACTGCACAATATACAGAACTTAGATGCGAAGTTCAACGCACAAATCCAATTTCACATGCAAGAGCACCACTTGGCAAAATAAGTATTGCAATTATTCTGAAGGACTCACTCATAAACTTTCCACTCATTAGGGATGCCATCTTCACATCCCTCGTTGCCTTTACACTTGAATTTTAAGGCCATCTAGATAGTGCCACATTAAATCATGTAAAAATAACGGTGCAAATGTAATGGATTGATTGAAAAAAGTTAGAGCTCGAAGCCGAACTTATGCTACTTCCACACCCATTTGGTCACTTAAAGTTGAGGACTGATGGCTCAACCAACATAAACATGCCCAAAACCTCCCTTTCCCAGTTCTCTTTCTACTCTGTAAACCGGAGAATCAATAATCTGAACCTGAAAGAATCAAATTTTTAGTAGATATTTGGAAGTTGCAAGGAGAATCAGTGAACCGATCGCATTGTACCTAAAAGCTTTAAAAATGCCAGTAACATATAATTCGATATGGTGATCCATGGAGTTGTGAAATGGAGCAAAACAAGTTGATGACAGAAACTAATTTAAAGGAACTTGCATAGGGATTTTAGTAATCAACCTGGATGAAGTGAAAATTTCCCCTTTTTCTCTTTGGCAGATACAATAGCAGAAGATGACTCGCCAAATCTTTTTCATATTTGACCATTTGCTCTGTTTAATTTTGCCGAATCATCTCAAGAACAAGAACAACACTGATTGCTCCTCGGGAATGAATTTCTCAAACCAAAAAGCAAGAACAGCCCAACATTTGCGAACTATTGAACATCGTGGTCGGAACTTTGGCTGACTGGCTTTGTCCTTGCTTCGCGATGGGAACTTTGGCTCCTGCGTTGATTTGGTATTGAGAAAAGCGGATCTTAACAGAAGGTAAAAGGAACTCTCGGCGCCGGTTGGGAGGCTAAGATGCGGTGGCTCATCGACACGCGGACTGCTCGTCAATGAAGTCTGAACAATAGCGGCGGTGTTGACGACAAAACAGCGATAGTGGAACAACAGCAACATCACGGTGGCGGCCTAGCAGCAGCTCGTCGTTGGGAGGTGGCCCACGCGACGGCGAGAGCCGGCAGCGTCGTCAAACAGAGTAGTGACGGTGCTGGTAGTGACATTGTGGATCGTGATGGCAACGTCGAGGGCGACGAGCACCATGGGGTCGTTGAGGGCGTGGAGCAGAGGAAATGAAAAGAAAAGGGAAAGTGAAGAAGACTGAAGACTGAAGAAGAAATTAGGGTTTCTTTGTTTAGAATCTCGGTTCCGGTTCCGGTTTCGATTCCAGTTGGAACGGGGAACTGAACAGGGAACCACCGGTTCCGAAAAAAATGGAACCGAGAACCGGAACCTCCCTTGCTAGAACCGGGAACCGGACCAGAACCTTCGGTTCGGTTCTCCGATTCCCGATTCTACCCAGGAACCGTGCTCACCCCTAGTATATGCGTGTGGGTTATTGAAAAGCAAAAAAGCCCATACGTGCTAATGGCGTGCGGCCGGCATGCCATGATGATTTGAGCTCTTTAAATCACTTGAATTCCTAATATTGTGTTTAATAAGTTCCTTTTTTTTTTTAATAAAATCATTTGGTTATCACCCACTATTCGTAAGGACTCTTGAGGACATTTGAAGCCTGGCCTTTTTACTCTCCTCTCCATTGATGCGCCATGGCTCGACTTCATGTAATCCCCTCGTAAAATAGGGTCTTGAGAACGAACTCGCCATTCCACTTGTCCTATCCCTTCAGGTCTATTAACCAATTGAGGTCCATCTTCATGATTACCGTCCTAGGGTACTTCTTCCACGGTCATCCTGAGTAGATCCTAAATGAGCCCTTGATCATCGTGAAGTTGGAGGAAGGGCGATTCGCGACATGTGGATAAGAATCCTTGTGTCTTCCTCCTTGCTTTCTCGACCTTGAGTCGCCACTATGTTGGCATGGTGGTCTATCATTCTCTTGATGAATATGTCGCAATTCTAGACAACGGATGCATTTTTGAAAATGAAGTAGATGGTGTTGTAGACGTGGCAATTGAGATAGAATTGCTGCTAGGAGTACATACAGAGCATATCCTGGTAAGCCTTGAAGTTGCACCGATTGAACATGAACTGGTTCGACCTAACCAAAAGTGCAACGGCTTGGTGCTTCTGAGGACCGGCCATATTCTTGAACGTCATGTCTCTTGCCCAATAGCCTTCCCTAGAGATAGCTACATGAATTTTGAGAGATTAGCTCAAGAGCTAACCTTAATGCGCTATTAATTGACTAATGTTAGCTTAATTTCTTACTGAATGTAGCTGAAATCATAGTGGTGGAGCCATTTGGAACATTTCTACTATCGGTGATGACGGTCTGATCCAAGCCTTTGTAGATGAACATGAAGAATTTCATGTCCTCTCCGATATCTACTTTCTTGTTGTAGACTCCCGCTTTCACATAGATTATTACTTTGTCGGGCCGTTTCTCACCCGTTCTACCGAGCGCGGCCACAAATTGTCTTATGAGAGCTAGAATTGACCTGGGCCACAATGAAATCGGCCTTTGAAGTTTTTACATTCCAAGATGCTAAAAGCCCGTTGTACGAGTCTAGCCTAAGCATTGGCAATGCTCCCGTAAGGAAATAGGATCATAACCGCGTGATTTTAGTACAAAAATGAATTTATTGGACATAATAAAAAACGAAAAACAAATAAGACAAAGAAGGCAAATGGATTACCTCTCCTGCCACCATCGTGGTCATGGTTAAGGGCCTTATACTCTCAAAGTGCTAGGGGTGGTGGCGGCATTGACAAAGAAGATGCTGGTGGCAGTGATGGCAATGAGGAGGAGGAAGGTGGCAGTGAGAGTCCAAATGGACATTTTGGCTGGCCTCTGGTGACGGGTGTCGAGTCACGAGACAAAGTGTGAAAATGTAGGATTTTGGATGGAGGAAGTTTGTGATGGGATGAGTTTCCTTTATAGGAGTTGTTAATGGAGGGCAAACTTGGAACGTGATCATGCCTGTGTGTTGTCGAATGGACATGATTTTGAGTCCCTTGACCTTAGTGTAAGCACTAAAATACAAGGCATTAATCTAAGTTCTAAAACTAACACCCAAGTCAATCCATGATTGTAGAGAAGTTGTTATTATACTATTTTATTCTTTTTGGTATGACATTATTATATTTTTGCTACGATTTTATCGTCAAATACTGTACTAAAATACTATTGTTGTTTATCTTTTCGTTAGCTCTGCTTCTCAAGGGCTAGATTTAAGGAGCTTAGGAATTTAAGTGTTCAATTTAAAGAAGTCAAACCACTTTACTTCACCATCCGCACGTTAGTGGCACGTCGGTTGCACGCATATACTTTTTTGCTTTTCAATAACCCACATGTATAAAAATTCATTTTCATTGATAGATTATACTTCGTATTATTATCATCACTGGTATTTCTAATCTTTCCATTGATCATGCCCTCTGTTATGTCTTCTAATTGAAAATAATTAAAATTAGAAACAATCTTGCACCCGAAAATTAGCACTCTGAGCAGATAAATATGACCAAGAAAGCAAATAAATACCTCTCCTGACACCCCCACTTAGGCCATCCAACGAAGCTTGACCCTCCTCCCCCAAGACATCCAAATAAATCTGGCGGTTCGCGGACACGCCACTTAGGCATGCTCGAGCTGGACCGTGTAATCCTCCCCATTGAGCAACTGCATGAGCTGGGACTCGTAGTTCTTATGGAGCTTAGAGCAATCACTCAAAGCCAAATTATGTCTCGGGTGCATTTGGTTTGACTTTAGAGGAATATATTTGAGAATATACAAAGGCCTTTGGCCTAAAAAGGTTTTCTGAAATTTATGATTTTCATTATCTTTTCTATGTCAAGTGATAATGTTACACCAGTCCTAAGAATCCATAAATCTCCTTCAATGAATCTTCTCATCGAAAATGGCCTGACCTCCTAAGGACATGGAAACCTGGCTAATTAATCCTCCTCTCTATCGACGCACCAAGTTCATGTACTCCCAAGGTCATGAGGGCAAACTCGCAACTCCACTCATCCAATCCCTTCGGTTTATCAACCCATCAAGATTTGTCTTCATGGAAATGTAAGTAGTGTTTGGTAAAGTGTATTCTAAAAACATATTGGAAAACAACTTTGGCATAAATGCCATTTGGTAAAATCTATATCTTGTAAATGATTTTTTTTTTTTTTGGTAAAAGGTAAGAACTTGTAAATGATTTTTGCCTTTTGTTTCATCATAAAAAATCTTAAACTATTTGCTGGAGTAACTAAGCAGCCACGAGCGACTGTGGCAGTTGCTCGCTAGTGGCAAGATGATTGCTCAACAGTGGCATGCCAACTGCTCGATGGGCCTCATATTCTCAAGTGCTAGAGGTGGTGGCGGCTGTGATTGAAATGGTGGTGGCGATGGCGATGATGAGGATGAAGGTGGTGACGAAAATACAAGTGGACATTTTGGTTGGCTTCCAGTGAAGTGTGTTAGGTTAAGACAAAGTGAAAAGGTAATACTGCCAATGGAGGAAATTGTGCTGGGATGAGGTTTCAATTATAGTAATAGCTTGTGGAAGCCAACGCTTGGACCATGGTCATGCCCATGTGTCATTGAATGGAGATGGTATTGACCTTAGCATATTGGCACTAAGATATCAGGGTATTGATCTATGTTTCAAAATTAGCATACAAGTCAACCCACCCATGATTGTGAGAGAGCTATAATTCACACCTAAAATTTGATTGTCCATTCATTAATAAATTCCATAAAAAGTTAGGGGTTAAACCTTAGTCCCTGAACAAAAAAATGGAATAATTAAATTGCATAGCTTATAGATATTATGACCATTTGTATTAACAATAATAGAATTTATTATTTAATTAAAAAAAAGAGAAAAATTGAAAAAATTGAACCGGGCCGGTTCGACCCGCCACGCTTGGGCTCGGCCTGGGCGTCCAGAACGCGCCCCGGCCCGGCCTCCTCTGCTTTTCCTTCCAGACTGGGCTTGGCCTAGATTCCTTTCCTCTTTTTTGTTTCCCCCTCCGGCCAGGCCCGCGAACTGCCCTTCTCTGTAGAACAGAGGACACCGTACAGGGAAAACTAGCCCGAGCCCCGTCCGACGGGTCCCAGCCGACACCCTCGAGCCCGTGGCTCCCGTTTTCTCCGGGGCCAAACCTCCGGTGGGTGTTCTGTTTTTCCTTCCCGAAGATCCTGGCTCGGAGACATCAAGGCGGCCGGCCGAGGCCCGAATCGTTTCGGGCTCGTCTTTTGGCCACCGCCGCCTCTGCCAAGCCGGGTAGGGACCCGCGGCCGAGACTCGCCGGTGCCGCCTCACACTCGATTTCGAGCGTTGGCGAGCCGCTCCCAGTCACTGTGACGCGTTGTTACCTCGTTTGTGTTGACTGTCGATGTCGGTTCTTGCTCTAATCGGCTCCGTCTCGCTTTTCCGTTGGGCGCGCGCTACCTATTTGTTGAAATGCCGCAGTGAGATCCGGTTTTAGTTTCCTCGTCCTGGGTGAAATCGAGTCGCCTGCGAGTGCGCACGGCCTCGTTTTGTAAAAGGGTTTCTGTGATGTTTGGTGGGTGTCGGATGTTTAGATGGAATGACCAAGTGGCTAGTCGCTTGAGCATGTGTGAGGCGATATCAAGGCATCCGGATGATCGATAAGATGTTTGTTTAAAGTGCTCTCGCACGTTTGTTGGGTTTTGATTGTGTTCTACAGGTGATCAACGGGCGGCCCACGTAGGCTCGGGAGATGAACGGGTAGGTTTGGACAATTCTTTTACGTAAAGAGATCCAACCCGCCCAAAAATTGTCATACATGTTTCATTTAGCAGGTGGATTTGGGCAATACATTTGGCCCGACTTTTAGGGCCAGCTTCGCTTGAGCCCGCCTAAAGATCACCTATAAGTAAACCCTATACCCGGGCCTGACTTTCTTTGCACCTAATTATGGCCTAAGCTTGTGGTTGGACTTTTAAACGTATGGCATCGAAGTCAAGTTTTTGCCTTCGCGTGCCCCAAATTTATTTCGCGTGGACGTGGCTTTGCCTCTAAAGTTGATACACAGAACTTTAGATAGCTAGAAACCCCTTCTCCTCCATTGCAAGAATTGGATATGCTGCATCCTTTACAAAGAAGGCGCCACCTAAGCAGGTATTCCACGCTACCGAGCATCAAGATTTGTCTTCGATTGTTTTATTTGAGATAATGTTCTGTTTCAACGACTGTATGTTGCAAATATACAAGTTCTTCATCATTCCACCATTTCCTCATAAGTAAATATTATCGACTCTTTCATGGAAAGCGATGCAATGGATGGATGTTTTGCTCCTTGGTTTGTTTCTTGCTAACTATGTTTCTTCTAGAAATAGTCAATCCATTAAATTTGGCAATTTATAATGAACTTAGGTCTTAATTCAAATATAGCAGAGAGTTTAAGATCGTTCTATTGTCTACAGGGAAAAGATAATGTGGAAGAGCGAGCAAATTGAAGCTTATAAATTTTAGAGAAATAATTTGATCATACCTTTATAATCAAATCCCGCAAATTTCAAATATTAATATAGTGGTTTCTTCTCTATTTAAATCGTGGCCATATGATACAAGCTCTCTCTCGGGGAGTTTTATAACACCTCCATTATTTCAATTAACAAGTATCAAAAATAAATTTTTTTGATTGCGCAATGGGCAAAAGAAAAACGAAATTTTTTTAGATGATCGGGTGATGTCCAATGGTTCTATTTGTACTCTATTAGCAATGGATAGAGTCAAGTATAGCCCGGATAGACTAAGATTGACAGAGGATAAAACATATAACCTTAACAAGGATTGCACAAAGCCAAATCTCATGGCTCTTAAAAGGTTACGCTGGCGGAGGCTAAAATTGAAGCAGAATCCTTATCTCTAATTGCACTTTGCACTTTCTCTCAAAATGAAAACACTTGGGCCCAAAAAGAGAAATTGATTCAAATTTTTACATTTGTTTTCCTTTTGCCCATAACCGGACCAGACCGCCTAAGAACTGGTATTTCCTAAGAGAATCGGTTTGGTTCTCAATTCCAATTTATTGGAACCGGTGGATACTGATATAGTTCTCGGTTCCAAGTGCAGAACTGTCCGCTTGGACTGGACCGATAATATATAATATATATTAAATTTTTAATTTTGAAAAATGAAAAACCCTAAATCCCTAGGTTAGTTACTAGTACTTATGTACTACTTTTGCCCTCTTATAATAAGTTTGGTGAGTCTACTCTCCTGTTTACAAACTTCTTAACATACTAATATTGTTGGTTCATTGGCTCTAATTTGAAGTGTCTTTGATGAGGTGATTCCGTTGTGTAATTCTTTATTGCATATTATAGTGCTAACGCGTGAAGTTTGGTTGGACCGGTTCTATGGACCCATCTGAGAACCGAATCGGACCACTGGTTTGGTTCTTGGGTGGATCCATGGAAGCAATGGGCAATTTCCGATTTCAATTTTTCGAAACCGGTCTTTAATGAGCGGTTCCTGGATCTAAGGTTGAAATTGCCCATCTAGACCATGCTCACCTCTCACTCTAGGGGAATTGTCCGGTTCCGATATAACCTATCGTGAAAATATCCTTAGAGGAAGGCTCTTTCCTACTTTGAGGGACAGCCGTATTTACTTGTATCGTGATTGGATGGGTCGTTTGGTGGAAATAGCCCCTACTCGAAAAGATGCTAATGCATTTTCGGTGATGATGGAGCCCTTTTATTTTACTAGCTAGTTTCATAAGTGAGGTCCGGGTCCGCCCCCGAGGTGGTACACATCCAAGGGTTGGGATCGCTTGCAATCGTAAAATAATTTGCTTTAATTGTTGGAGTGATCGATTCACCGTGGTTTGACCGAATATCATTCAATGGAGGCATCTGGCAATTATTAACATACTTTGTTTTTAACACCATGACCACGAGTAAACTGTTCATTGCGCCATTACTTGGATTTAAACCAAATAGAAGAAACCCCAATATGCCAATACAGAAAATGATATATATAGGCAGAAAACGTGTGAAAATCACCATAAAAGTACAATCTTGAAAGAATAACAAATTACAATCATGAAAGGATCACAACATGATCACTTTATTACATCAGATATCTATACTGAATGGGAATGATAAATAAGAATCTTTTGCTAATTATCTATGTGCTGCATCTGACAGAAACACTTGTGTTCCTTGTGAGGCGCCTTGTACTCCTGCAAGAGTTGCATTCCACCTCTGATTTTCGTTCTTTAAAAAGCTTAAAGGCCGGATGTGTACGGCACGCCAGCAGCGGGCAACCAAGAGCCCCCAGCAATGAAACTCCCAACGGTGAACTTAGAAGCCTCGGTTGCACTTGTGATAACATGGTAACCTGCCCATGTGACCCTACTAGCAGTAGATGACCCGGGGCCAGTGTTCAGATACTCTCCATAGTACAGAGTGTCGAGGGCAAAGTCGCCATCCCACTCCATCCAACCGGCCGAGTTAATCAAGCTATCAAGATAAGTCTTCATGAAGACTGTCCTGGAATATTCTTGCCACGGCCTACCGAGGTATGTCTTCACGGAGCTTTGAACAGATTTTAGGTCGGAAGCTGCGGTAACCTTGCAATTATGGATAGAGATGCCAGTGTTTTGGTTTGGGTCAGTTCGGCCTTGAGCAGTCACGGTATTAACCTTGTTAGGAGGGTTTCTAGCATAGATGTTGCAATTCTGCAACACAACAGCTGCATTCCCAAAGATGAAGTCAACGGTGCCATAGATGTCACACTCTCTATAGAATTGGCGCTCCGAATGAACATAGAGAGTGTCTTGATAACCTTCAAATCCACATCTATAGAACACCGAGAGATCAGAGCCAGAACGCAAAGCAACGGCTTGATGATTTGCTGCACCAGCAGTGTTGCGGAAAGTGATATCTTGTGCGATGAATCCATCACCAACGACAGCTGAAATTCAAGATCAAAAAGATTATTAGAAATCCGATCCATATAGTCCGGCCACCAGCCGATTAGAATTTGTGAATGGAGTGTGGTCTCGCGTACTACAGACATGATAGAAAGTCCTGGATGTTGCCTATTTCTTGAAGACATGCGAAACTATGTACGTCTCCTTCCCGTTCGCAGTCAATGCTTGGCTTAATTATAGTAAAAAACTATGAATGAATTATGGGCTTAGTTTTCTACGGCTGTCAAAAACCAGGTTAGGCTATACAGGGTTCTTCTTTTTCTTTAATCAAAACAGTGCGCAGCAAAATAATATGATATACGTCCTAATAAACTGATATATACAGAACCCCTTTTTCTTATTTTCGGTATTTATTGACCATAAAATAAAGAGGATCAGATATAGCTTCGATGACATTAACTTACCAACAGTCGCCGAATTGAAGGTGGTAGAGCCTCCGCCAACGCTTTTGCTTCCGGTGATTATGGTCTTCCCGATACCATCACCGACAAACATAATGTTCTCCAATTTCGATCCAACTTCAACATTTTCACTATAAGTACCGGCCTTTATATAGATGATATACCTAGCAGTGCCTGTCCTCTTTGATGCCGCGGTTATGGCTTCACTAATTGTCTTGTAGTTCCCTGAACCATCTTGGGCCACAATGATGTTAGCCTTAGACACGGCAGATGAAGATTGCAAGAGCTTTCGGTCGCCAGGCCTCACCCAAGTGGGGAATTTCTTTGTGTAGTTAGGTGGAGTGTAGGGTGCGTAGTTTAGGGCCAAAGTGTTGCTAATCAACTTGGAGACATTATTTGACATCAAAGCAATACATTGCCGGAGACCCCTAATTCGATGAACCCAGCTTGACACGTCTCGAGATTTGTCAAGGCCGTGCTAAGCCAAGTTTGCGCCTCATCTTGGGTGCAATCGTGGACAATAGTTCTGTTTAGACGAAGAATAGTGTGCTCGTACAGCCGCAGGCAGTCGGCCCAAGCAGCTGTCTCGTGCTCATTGCTGCACTTCGACCCAAGCGAGTGCGTGTTGCTGTGGGCCATTTGAGCTCTCTCAAGTGCAAGTTGCATCGAAACCTTGAGGAAATCGGATTTTTGCTTGATGGAAGCTTGCTTTGGTTCGTGGGTCAAGAAGTACTCACAAGGTTGAGGATAAGGCATTTTGCTACACCAGGCTTTCACATCACTAGAGGAATAGCCATAAATGGTTGGAGATAGCAATAGAGGTAAGAAGAGAAGTATCATGAAGGTTTGATGAGAACCCATTTTGGTTTTGTGGTGCTAATGGTGACAGCGAAGCAAGGAGGAGTCTTGAGCTTGTGATAAAACTGAGTTTGGTGATTAAAAGCCTTGGATCGTTCCCCTTTATATAGAAGTGGATTGGAAGAGACGATGTAGCCATGACGCGCATGCATGCACGCACGCACCATGCAACTTCGCTTTTTGCCACGCGATTTTCTCGGTTTTGGGCTTTCCGTTATCTTATACCAGAGAAGAATCAAAATTTGACAAGTTGGTCAATTTTGATCGAGAACGGCAAGAAAGAAAAAGGTACACTTTCTCTCGGCTACCCTTGTTCGGGTCAGGGTTTGAAATAATGGGGTACTTTGACTTTTCTTGTGGGGTCGATGCTTGCGCTGCATAAATCAAAGGGAGAAAAACAAACACACGTGTGAGAAAATTGTTCGTAAACCATGCCTGTTAGTGGAATATTATTACAACTACTCGATCTCAACGCTAAGGGAGGAACCCAAGAGCGTGTTTTAGCCGTTTTACACGACCCGTGATCAATTGGAATTGGAACGATTCAGCTCGACGGCAGCTGCCTTTCAAGCCTCTTAACTTTCGACAAGTCTTTAAAAGAACGCCCTCCATCTGAGTCCTCGCTTATAATGGAGTTTCTTTTTTTTTTTTTCCTCTTTTCCTCCTAGTGGACCAAAAAGCTAATTTTATATTCAGAACGAGCCGTACCACATAAGTACAAGATCATGGGATTACGTAATTGCCTAATTATTATAGCATCCTTCCATTTGCATGACGTGTTTTGCATTTTTTCTGCAGTTAATAAATGTAATGATGATACAGCCAAAACACCAGCAAGTAGTATAGTGTATGTATATGCAAATCCTATACGCATCTACTTGGAAAGTGCAAACATTGTAGTGTGTAACTATTCAATATATATACGTCCGGAGGGTACGAAAACAAAATGTATATCGGTTATGAAAAATTTTACTTTTATTTACCTAATTTGCAGTTGAGTTACCTAAATTGGACTTTCTCGCCATCCATATAACATAAACTGATTAAGATATATAGACTATATTATCCTCCTTTCTTAAGTAACTTTAGGTATGCCCCCGCTATTGATATGGTATCACCCAATTATTCCAATTTTTTTTTTTTTTTTGGGCCAAGCTGGAGCTGACTCAAATCAAACGAATTAGTTTTAGAAAACTTCGGGTGGGGCCTATATTGAGTTATTATATATTAGATATGTCTCTCATTTTGTATCATCCATATCTAAGTTGTTGTGCTTTTAGATAAGTTTCGCAATGTCAAATTAGCATCACAAGTAGTAAAGCCGTTCGACTGCGGGGTAACGGCGATCATGGGCCTGGCAGCCTACCGGAACCCACCCAAGACTGTTGATGGCCAAATGAACAGGTCTAGGTGAGCAATTCTCCTCTTAAGCCTGTCCTGTGGAGCTTGTTTACACCCAGTCAATTTTGTATAAAAAATTTAATGGATTTATCAACATTAATCATATGCTTGACCAGTTTAGTATGAACTTCTAAATTGATTGGCGTCGAAAAGATTTGCGGCAAGCTTCCGTGTGCCCTTGTCCTCCCGATTCAAAGCTCCTATACATATCCCACAGACTGGAGACAGAGATAAGAGCACTTACGTTCCTTGACTGGACACTCCTCTTCTCGTGGGTTATCTTGATTCGCAGACGACGTCGTAAACAGGAACTTCCTTCCGGACACGTATGGGAAGCCGTCGCCATCGCCTCTAGATGTTGGGGAAATTCGAAACGGGGACGTCAAAGTCGCTTGCTGTTTCATTAGTTCGTGAGTAGTTTGGTCGAAAAAGAAAGATTCGCACACAATTTGGTGTGTATGGTCAGCATGCGAAACTAGCACGTTCCTGTTACGTGAACCCTTTCGAAGCTATTGTTGAACCGTTTGTGGAAAAAACTTGTTGGATAAACCGACCGAGGATTTTCAATCTCAGATTACACTCATTACGTGGTGCAAATGAAATCCTCATACTTGAGCAATATGATAAAGTTTAAGCTTTTGGAATGAACCGTTTGTTCAATTTGATATCAATAAAATGTCACTCAATTATATCGTGAATAAAGATGACAGTAGTTGCCACCTGATCAATCTAATAGCTTTTTATATCGTTTCCAAGCAAAGACACAATGTTCTTACATTGTCGGATGTGGATGTAGTCCTTTTCTAGGATTATACTCTAACTGCGGGTGCAAGATGTACTAAAGGAAAATCTTGAATCAACCTTGTTTGTCAGTCCCTGGGGTTCGTGCTGGACCAACCTGTGAAGTTCACCCTACATCAACGTGGACACACGATGAAATCATCATGAATGTAATTTTATAGATGCGCTTCCGCCAATTAGGATATTTATTGCAAAAAATAGCTTGCCTCTAAATCAATGATGGGAAATTGAAAGCTTTCTCTATTGTACTTTGTGCATGTTCGTCCTGTGTGTGTGTGTTGAGAGTTGTGACTGGTGCTTGCAAATTCGATTTATGTTATTCTCATTTCCATCGCGTCACAAATTTTCATCAAGTCACACCTAATTTATAAAACCAATATACTAGTTTTGGGCCGAGGAAGATAGTAGCTTGAAACACCAGGTGGGTCCTATATTTGTGCTATCATCGCACATTGTCCGTATCTGATTTCTTGATACTTAAATTATTTAGTAAATCATTTAATTTGGGCTTAGGCAAACATGTTACATTTCCTCGAATTTTCACTCTGTGTAAATATGTAAATGCGTAAGAACATAGTTCCTCTGAAGTCAATACATAGAAAACTCTATATAACTACAAAGGTGTTCTCTTTATTGCAAAAATTGAAATTGTTGCACTCTTCCCTAAGAAGGCTGCCACCGAGGCAAATATTGTAAACCGCTGAGTATCAAGACTTTCAATCACTGCATGTTGCATTTATACAATTCTTACATCTTTCGATTATTTTCTCACTTCGACCGAATTTTTTTGCAATAAGCTTATAATGAAAGCATTTTCTGTTTTTAAATGGTATTATTACAATAATTATTCACTATTCGGTCTCTTAAAACACATGTCAACTAGATTGTTCAATTTATCGACTTGGATCTATTTATATAAATCGTCAAATATTTTCCTTTATTGTCGGAGTGATCGAGTTGCGGTGGTTTGAGCAAAATTCTTTCAGCCGGAGCACCCGATAATTATCAAAACTATTCTTGATATTAAAAAAGTTGGTTCATCGTCATGAAAAACCGTTGTTTGCGCAACTATATTGGATTTAAGCCAAAAAGACGAAACCACAATATGCCAATACAGAAAATGAGATATATGGAGGCAGAAAAAACGTGTGATAATCACCATAAAAGTACAATCTCGAAAGAATAACAAACTAGAATCATAAAAGAATGACAACTTGATCACCTTATTACATCAGATATATATAACGAATGGGAACTATATAGGAAAGAATTTTCTGCTAATGGGCGAATGTGCTGCATATGACAGAACACTTGTGTTCCTTTTGCGGCGCCCTGTACTCCTGTAAGACTTGCATCCCACCTCTAAATTTCCATCTTTAATGAGCTTAAAGGCCGGATGTGTACGGCACGCCAGTGACGGGCAACCAGGAGCCGCCGGCAATGAAGCTCCCAACGGTGAACTTAGCAGCCTCGGTTGCGCTTGTGATGACATGGTAACCTGCCCATTTGACCCTATTAGCAGTTGACGACCCGGGGCCTGTGTTCACATACTCTCCATAGTATAGAGTGTCGAGGGCAAAGTTACCATCCCACTCCATCCAACCAGCAGAGTTAACCAAGCTATCAAGATAAGTCTTCATGAAGACTGTCCTGGAATATTGTTTCCAGGGTCTACCAAGGTACGTCTTCACGGAACTTTGAATTGACTTTAGGTCTGAAGCTGCAGTGACCTTGCAATTGTGGATGGAGATGCCAGTGTTTTGGTTTGGGTCAGTTCGGCCCTGTGCGGTCAAGGTATTGACTTTGTTAGGAGGGTTTCTAGCATAGATGTTGCAATTCTGGAAAACAACGGCCGCATTCCCAAAGATGAAGTCGACGGTGCCATAGATGTCACACTCTCTATAAAATTGACGCTCCGAATGAACATAGAGAGTGTCTTGGTAACCTTCAAAGCCGCATCTATAGAACACCGAGAGATCAGAGCCAGAGCGCAAAGCAACAGCTTGGTGATTTGCAGCACCAGCGGTGTTACGGAAAGTGATATCTTGTGCGACGAATCCATCACCAACGACAGCTGAAATTTGAGATGAGAAAGATTATTAGAAATACAATCTACATAGAACGGCTGTCACACAACTAGAATTTGTGGATGGAGCGTGGTCTTGCATATTACAGACATGATAGAAGGTCGTCGATGTTGTCTGTTTCTTGAAGACATGCGAAACTATGTACGTCTTCTTCAAACTCATAGTCAATGCTCGACCCGATTAATGTCAAAAACTACGATTGAACTATAGGCTTAGTTTTCAAAGCTGTCAAATCGTAATTCGTTTGCATTATGTATTTTATATGTAACCATACCGTCATATTTTGAAATTTTCTATGCACGGTTCCAACTATCATATTCTCATGAAAATTGACACATGCAGGCTTAAGTAACTCAGACGTACTTGGCTTAGTTTTGAATTAGGAGGTCCTTTTTTGTTCGTTAAATAATCAATCTCGCTACGAGGTTAGGCTATTCGAGTGCTGTTTTTCCAAAAACGTGCACAACAAAATGCTCTAAAAAACTTAAATTCATCTGATATATTTCCTAATAAGTTGATATAGATAGAACTTTTTTTAGTTTTGGTGTTCACTGTGAATAATCATGAGTAGCTCAGATGATATTAACTTACCGACAGTCGCCGAATTGAAAGTGGTAGAGCCTCCGCCGACACTTTTGCTTCCAGTGATTATGGTCTTCCCAATGCCATCACCAACGAACATAATGTTGTCCAATTTCGATCCGACTTCGACGTTCTCATTATAAGTACCGGCCTTGATATAGATGATGTACCTTGCAGTGCCAGTCCGCTTTGATGCTGCGGTTATGGCTTCACTGATCGTCTTCTAATTCCCTGAACCATCTCGAGCCACCACGATATTGGCCTTTGAAACCGCAGATGAAGACTGCAAGAGCTTTCGGTCGCTAGGCCTCACCCAAGTGGGAAATTTCTTCGTGTAGTTAGGCGTAGTGAAGGGTGCATAGTTGAGGGCCAAAGTGTTGCTTACCAACTTGGAAACATTATTTGACATCAAAGGCAATACATTGTCAGAGATGCCTAATTCAACGAACCCAGCTCGGCATGTCTCAAGATTGGTCAAGGCCGTACTAAGCCACGTTTGCGCCTCATCTTGGGTGCACTCGTGGCCGATGGTTCTGTTCAAACGAAGAACAGTGTGCTCGTACAGTTGGAGGCAATCGGCCCAGGCAGCCTTCTCTCGCTCGTTGCTGCACTTCGACTCCAACGAGTGCGTGTGGTTGTGGGCTAATTGAGCTCGCTCTAGAGCCAGTTGCATCGAGATCTTGAGGAAATCGGATTTTTGCTTGATGGGAGCTTGCTTGGGGTTGTGGGTCAAGAAGTACTCACAAGGTTGAGGGTAAGGCATTTTGCTACACCAGGATGTCACATCGCTAGAGGAATAGGCAGAAATGGTTTGAGATAGCAATAGAGGCAAGAAGAGAAGGATCATGAACTTTTGAACAAAACCCATTTTTGGTATTGTGTTGCTAATGGTATTCGAGACACCGACACAATGAGGATTCTTGAGATTGAGTTATAACTCTTGAGTTTGGTGATTGAATGCCTTCAATCGTTCCCTTTATATAGAAGCCAGACGGAGCTGTCAATGTGCATGCATGCACCACGCAACTTCGCTTTTCGCCATGAGATTCTTCTCGCCTTGGGCTCCCCTTTCGCTCGTCTAAAAATCAAAATTCAAAATACGACAAATTGGTCAATTTTGAACGAGAACGAGAAGAAAGAAAAAGGTACACTTGTCAACCCAGCAAATCTCTCGGCTACCCTTGTTTGGTTCAGGGTTTGAAAGAATGCGATATTTTGACTTTTCTTGCGCGGTTGATGTTTGCGCTATATAAATTACAAAAAGTAAAATCATCACATGCATTAGCAAATCGTTGGCAATCCATGCCTATCCATGCCTCTTGATGGAATACTATTAGGTCACAACTACTTCTCGAATCTCCACGGAAAGGGACGAAGCCGAAATTGTGTGTTAGCAGTTTTTGATGACTTGCGACCAAATTGGAATTGGAACGATTCAGCTCGATGGCTCCCCTCTTTCGAGCCTCTAAATTTTATCACGTCTTTGCAAGACTGCCACCATCGGAGTCCTTGCTATTTTATGGAATTTCTTTCATCCGAGGGGACCGACAGCTAATTTTATAATCGAGAACGAGCCTTGCCATACATTATTGCAAGATAATGAAGTTACATACTTTTGTTATTATCCTACATTTTCTTTTCTTTTTTTCTTGCATTTTCTGCAGTTGATAAATGCAATGATAATACAGCAAAAACTCCGGCAAGTATAATATGTATATCCGCATTCACTTGGAAAGTGCACACATTATAACATAACTGTTCATAACATATAGCTCCAAAGAGTATGGAAATTAAAGATCTATCAAATGTGAATTTTCGGTCACACCGAATAATTTGGCCGGAGTTAGTTTTCTAGCCCAAAAAGACGTGGCTAGAAAACTTCGGGTTGGGCCTAATTTTTTGGTTGTTGAACATCAGATATATCTCTCATTCCACATCGCCCCTGTCCGGGTTGTCGCGCTTGTAGGTTAGTCTCGCAACATAAAATTAGCACGATACTTATTAACGCCATTCTGGCATGGGGTAAAGGTGAACATGGCCCTAGCGGCCGATCGGGGCTCACCCAAGACCAGTCAATTTCGGTTATCTAAAAGGCCAAAATAGATAGGTCTTGGCAAGTAATTCTCCTCTTAAGCTGGACCCGCCAAGCTCGTCGAGACCTAATTTCATAAACTTGTCTACATTGATCGTATATGCTTGAACTTCAAAATTGACTGGCGTCGAAAAGCTTTGCGGCTAAGCTCCCTCTTGATTCAACACACCTATTTTCTCTCGAAGAAACGAGGACTACTTCGTAGATGACACTTCTTGGTTTCAAGGACGACGACAGTGAAAGGTACCTTCTTTACGACAAGATTGCGACGTCAGACGTGGACGAGAAACTGTCGCCATCGCCTCTAGACGCAGGAAATTTCGAATCCGGAGGTCAAAGACTCTTGTTGTTTCATTAATTTCAAGAGTTGGTCGAAAAGGACAGAGATTCGCGCGTCGTAACGTTCACACACGAGCACGAAAGTCCTGTTAAATATCCTTTCCGAAGCCGTTGTTGAAGTATCTCTATCTGTTTAATATGCTTCGTGGATGAATCGATGCAAGTCAGGATTTTCAATCTTCGAAGTATATTGATCGTATGGCGTGAATAAAGTACTGTATTCATTTCTCATTTGGGCGGTGTGACGAACGATTTTAAAGCTTTTTGGGTAAATAGTTTGTTTAACCTGATATCGGTGAAAAAATCTCTAAATTATATCTTGAATAGAGACGATAACAATTGCCATTGTTCAATATAATACTTATTTATACTAGAAAATCCCAGGCAACCCCGAACAGCAAGAAATATAGAAAAAAGATCTAAAGTATGTAGATAAATACGCTGAAACTAGAGAAGCGGTTTATACTGACGATAATGGAGGATTTTCACATTGAAAATGTCCTTGAAACGATATTCGAATTTGTCATCAATATAGCACTTCGAGCAAGATTTTGAGACTGGTATTATAGGCTTGGTAACTCTTCTAAGATAAGAGAAATTTGAAGTCAACTAAATACACGTGGCAGAATTTTGGAACAATTATTCAAAAAATCTTAAACCTATTATTCAGTTCTAAATTATTCAATTTTATCAATTGAGTCTTAAAAATTTTCACATAGTCAATTAAGTCAACCCGACCAATTTTTGCCAAAAATTGTCATCATGGATGCCAATTGTTCTATGTGGCATGGCTGACACTGACATAGATAATTTTTAATAATATTTTAATATTTTTGTAAATGTTAATCGTTTTTAGTTTTTTTCCTTCACTTCTTTCTCCTTTAGCCGGTCTCCGCCACATATAAAATTAATAGAAAAATTTGAAAAAATATTAAAATATTGTTAAAATTATCCACATCAATGTAGGCCATGCCACATAAGTTGGTTGGTATCTACATTAGCAATTTTTGGCCGAAATTAGCCGATGGACTAAATTGGCAAAATATGAAAAATTTTAGAATTCAATTAGTAAAATTGAAAAGTTTGAAACTGAATTGATAATAGCGTAACAAATTTAGGACTTTTTGGATAATTTTCCCTAGAACTTCAGTCAAATCCATGTAGTTCATCATGATATTGATTCTCAACAACTCACATCCTTGTCTAGGACTACCAAGTAAATTATATTAATTTATTTTATTTTCCATTTCTTCTATATCTAAACGGACGATGACTTCAAGATTAAGACCATGTAGACATTCTATGCACGGCAAGGGCATAATTGAGAATTTAGGCGCAACTTAAATAGTTAAGATTAGAAAATTAGAAACTTATTTAGAGCATCAAAATTCTTATGATTTGACGTCACGGTGGATGCATGCCCCATGCCTTTCTCGCTCTTAAAAAACCTATTATATGATCTACGAATTATTTAGATCAAGCCCATCCCAACATCATGTGGTCCTTAGGGTGAAACTAACAATATTAACGGTTGAGATTATATCGGTCCGAATTTTGAGAGCAATCTGCACAATTGCGTGCCCTTGGATAATAGGGTCTACATTATTGTGACATGAATAGTCCCTACACTTTCATTTTTTTTTTTGGCATTATACAATTGATAGACTTTTGGACCAATATAGTTCACATTCTCGTCTTAATTTGCAATGTCATGAGCAGTTTTTGAACTTTTCCACGATATTGATTATTGCTTTTAACTTTCTTTGATTAATTCAATCCTTGAACTATTCAAATTATGCATATTGCAATCCCTTCATGAGATGTAGTGCCAAATCAGGCGTTTTTCGCTTACATGGAGCGCCAACGCAGATATCTTATGGGTTAGCTCACCCTATGGGCCCCCATAATGATCGGACACATCAAATGCTACATTTAATGATCAATTAACGATAGTGGACGCCACATTAACAATTTCCGTTAGTCTACTTGATGAAAGGGCGACATCAAACCCAATTACAAATTTGAATCGTGGATATGCTATGACATGTAGCATGTGATTATTGTCACGTCTTACCATCTTCATGTTATTTTTCACATCTTGTTTGTATTATGAATTATCATTTTATGCCGCATGTGATTATTGTCAAGTCATTTCTCTTTCTCTTCACATTTTGAATTTGAAATTGTTATGTCATATTACATGTGATTGTATGTCATGTCATCCGGAGCACAAATTTGTCATGTTATGTCTATTTCTCATTATGTTTGACTTTCAAAGTTGTCATGTCATATCATTTTCTCAAATAATGATTGAATGTTGCATTTGAATTGACATATTCATACACTTTCACACATAAAAAGGGTTGCGCCACTACATATGAGAAAAATGGCCTTACTGTGATCACATTGAATAAGTGTTTCGACAACGTTTTAAAAGTTAAAAATAAAGCATTAAGCATGCTGAGCAAATCAAATAATGGATAACTAGAATTCAACTAAAATGAGGGCAGGCGGCGGTACCGAAAGGGTGCCACGGGATGTTGATCCATTCCACACATAAACAAATCGCTGGACTTGAGATCTATAGGTCTCGTATAACTAGTTACTTCACACGAGTACTTAGGTAGCTAACTTTTCCATGATTACCTGTGCCTTTAGGTGTTTAGTCAATCTAGATTTTTCCGAAATGATAGGTGGCAACTCTAGTTCGGTATTTAAGTTAATGATCATTTTTGCATCTTGTAGATTACCCCAACTTAGATTTATCAAGATCCTAGGAATCAAGGCGCTACTAACCGGCGACGCTTGATTTGCAAAACTCGAGGTGCTACAGCCACCGTTAGCCCTCCTCATCCACTAGTACACGAGAGGCCAATTGTCAATCCCAAATGATCCCTTCGCACAAGTCGTTGCATGAAGTCACGATCGCAATCCATGCGTCTAGATCACACGACCAAGGCAAGCCAATAAAATAAAATAAAATAAAATAAAATAAAATACAATAAGATAATCCCATAAAATATGAATTCTCACTTTCAAGTTTCAAGGTTGCTAGATGCACGCCTTTACAGAAATGTCTTCGTTGTTTCCCACTTACTTTTCTTCATTTGGAATATTCTCAAATACCATTTACGTAGAATTGCAAGAATAAACCTCAACTAGAATGAAGGCTCACTTGATTTATTCAGAAGTTCGACATTTTGTTTAAGAATTTAATTAGTAAAGTACCTAATCGGAAATTTGAAAAAGTTAGAGCACTATTGATGCCTTTGTTCCTCTCTTGAACGAAACTAATAGAAGCAAGCTTGTTATTTAACTATTAAGCCAGCCTCATAAAATCACCTCATTCAAGTAGCCATACAAGACAAGTGATCAATATATGTAGATCAGTGCATATGCCTACTAAAGGCAACTACGCAATCATGTCCATACATAACATTAATATTTTTGTTCTCACTTGTGATTCTGTTTGCTAAAATTATCATCTTTTCTTCTTTCGTGTTTCGTTAGAAGAAAATTGGCACCCATCTCTAGCATAGTTCGACGGTGGAGAAAATTTTCTCCATAAGCGATCTTATTTACCCTTCGACGTGATAATCGATGAGCGAGAGCAGTTACAATCACCAAACCAAATGATAAAAGCAGGTCCCTCGGAGAAACTTTCTCCCCTAGATCACTACCTCCACCGGAAAAAAAAGGCTCAAATGTGCGGCCGGCGATGGAAGACTCGGTTATAGGGTCATAAGCAAACCGTGAGCTTTGGCTTGCAATTCCAAGTCAATTCACTCATAGCTGGATTGCGGATTCAATCTCTTGGCGGTGGGGCTGGATCGATGCCCAATACTAGTCCACATATGTTTAGATTGCAAGAACACATACGGACGTGTCAACAACGCGGTATGAATCTATCTGTGTCTCCCTCTAATTGTTTTTTTTTTTTTTTTTTTTTAATGAATACATAACTCAACTCTCCACGTATAAGAAAAGTCAAATACATTATCCGTCCAATTTCTAAAAGTAAAATATACAATCCTCATAAAAATAATCTCTCCAGAGAATTTTGCTAGCTGGCAAGTATATTTTATGCTCTTCTTTATTTACATTCCTATTTCTTTTCACTTCTTGTTACGTAGACCAAAACTCGACGAAAGATGGTGCATGCCCATTATTCCTATTGAGCTGCCCCATTTCAACGACTGCCTTTTTGTTCACATCTATATAAAGGAACCAAAAGAACAACTTCATACACTCACCGACCTCATCAAATCTCTCTATCATCAGTACAATAGTAATGGATCTTCTTCAAAAGTTCATCACCTTTGTCTTCCTCTCTCTCGTGATCTCTCCTTCCACTTCTGGCTTCTCAATAGGCGATGCCAAATCTTGGTGTAGCAAAATGCCTTACCCACAACCATGTGAGTACTTCTTGACCCACAACCCTAAGAATATCCCCATCAAGCAAAAATCCGACTTCCTCAAGGTCTCCATGCAGCTCGCGCTTGAGCGAGCCTTGCGGGCCCATAGCAATGCATACTCACTAGGCTCCAAGTGTCGTAACGAGCGCGAGAAGGCCGTGTGGGCTGACTGCCTCGAGCTCTATGAGCAGACCATTCTCCGCCTCAACCGAACCGTCGACCTCAAGTGCACCCAAGAAGATGTGCAGACGTGGCTCAGCACAGCCCTAACCAACCTTGAGACCTGCCGAACTGGGTTTGTCGAGCTTGGTGTTTCTGACTATGTGTTACCTTTGATGTCAAATAATGTTACAAAATTGATAAGCAACATTTTGGCCCTAAACCATGTGCCGTACAAACCGCCAAGCTACACAAACGGGTACCCCAATTGGGTGAGGCCCGGTGATCGGAAGCTCTTGCAATCCTCATCCCCATCATCTAAGGCCAATATAGTGGTGGCCAAGGATGGTTCTGGGAAGTACAAGACCATTAAAGAGGCCATAACCGCAGCATCAAAGCGGTCTGGAACCGCAAGGTATGTGATCTATGTCAAGGCCGGGACATATAAGGAGAACATTGAAGTCGGTAGCAAATTGAAGAACATTATGTTTGTGGGAGATGGTATTGGGAAGACCATTATCACCGGAAGCAGAAGTGTGGGCGGAGGATCTACCACCTTCAAATCAGCCACTGTTGGTAAGTACTATAAGTTTGATATTAACCTTATGAATTTTTCTTGAATATTGGCATGCAATAAGGAATCACTAATTCATTGTCTATTTAGGTTACCACCTAGAGCTTGGTATTCAAAGAATTCGCGAAAACTTATTAAGTATAATTTGAATAAAATATTCTCTATTAAGTCAAAATTATAAAATAAACTGAAGGAATTACTGACTCAATAATTAAATAGGTCATTTGACAACTTTGCTCCTAGAAAAGAAAAGAAAGAACGATACATATACAAAAAGAAAAAATGTTATTAATAAATAAGCCATGCCGCAATTTTCATAGATGAGGTGCTTACAATGCCAGCCATCTGGAGTTCAATAAATTCATGCTAATTACTATAAATTACATTGACCCCCGTAAATTATTGACTTGTATATGATATATTAATCGAAAAGAACTCATTTTCTTAAAACCAATGTTCAAAATAGTGTTGAGTCAATGAATTCATCGAGGAATATTATTTCAGCTAATTCTATTTATGTAGTAATCTACATAACGGATGCGAAAGAATTAGGATTTGGCTGCTGCTAAATACAATTAATTAAGCCTAGAGGGAAGAATTATAGTATTTGACTTTGACCCGATCAAGCAATGACTTCATCAGGGAGACGTACACATCTATCGCATGTCATCATCATCGAGGAAAGAGACAACATCCGACGATTTTCTAACGTGTCTATTCATGGACCCCACACAAAAAATTTTCTGGCCGGTCCCTTGCCTCCAAATGGCGGTCAATAGCCGCTGTTAATCGCTCCCATTGAATCTGGATGAAAAGTCCATATTTTTCTAGATTTCTAGATTGCTTCGGAGAGAAAGCAATCGTGCTAATTAAATTTTATAATTGATTATACCGTTCTCGTAATATAGCCCTCTTCGAATAAGTGGATGGAATTCAGAAATAATTGTATAGATATAACAGATACTAAGCCTAGATCATCAATGCCCTATTGAGGATGGGATAAGGGATAATGCATCTCAAATCTTGTAAGGTTGGATCGTTTGTCCTTTTAGAAATCTTTGTGGTAAAAGGGTCAGTGTCTAGAACGACTTTACAATTCGAATTTTCATATCATGTATGAACTACTGATACACAAATACAAGTACATATTTTGTACTTAATTTTCCTTTCTTTTTTCTAGTCAATTCGTAGCCTTTTGAATGTCTATTAGTAATCTAGATGATCACAATATGTGTGACAATGAAGCAAAACTAGAACAAGAAAGGGATTATTGACATCACTATATGGGGACATTCAAGATTGTGACTTGTCTTGATGTTGAAATTCGCTTAACTTTGCGTGTTATAACGAAAAATGTTGCATATTCCTATACTTTCACCTCGCCTTCTAATATAATATTTCTTGTCTTTTTAGCTGTCGTTGGAGATGGATTCATAGCCCGAGACATCACTTTCCGCAACACCGCTGGTGCGGCCAATCATCAGGCAGTTGCCTTACGGTCTGGCTCTGATCTTTCCGTCTTCTACAAATGCAGCTTTGAAGGCTATCAAGACACCCTCTATGTCCACTCAGAGCGACAATTTTATAGAGAATGCAACATCTATGGGACAGTCGACTTCATCTTCGGAAATGCCGCTGTTGTCTTCCAGAATTGCAACATCTACCCTCGAAACCCTCCCAACAAAACTAACACCATCACTGCACAAGGTCGAACCGATCCGAATCAGAATACCGGCATCTCCATCCACAATTGCCGGGTCACCGCAGCTTCAGAGCTGAAACCAGTCCAAAGCTCTGTTAAGACTTACCTCGGTAGACCGTGGAAAGAATATTCTAGAACTGTCTTCATGAAGACTTATCTTGATAGCTTGATTGACCCAGCTGGTTGGATGGAGTGGAACGGCAACTTTGCTCTCAAGACCTTGTACTATGGTGAGTACATGAATACCGGACCCGGGTCATCAACTAAGAATAGAGTGAAATGGGGAGGTTATCGGGTCATCACTAGCGCGTCGGAGGCTTCAAAGTTCACCGTCGGGAGCCTCATCGCGGGCAACTCTTGGTTGCCGGCGACAGGCGTGCCTTTCACTTCTGGCCTCTAAATCAAGAGAGATGGAGTGCATATTGGTTCATTCTATCTCAATAACCTCAAGTTGAAAAAGTTAAATGAAGGAATCACCAACTAAGGACAGCACGACATCAACAATCATTTTCTACGTTGACAATAAGTACAATCGTACATGGATCGTGAAGATTGTCTGCATGTAGATTTTAAATTCTTTAATTTTCAGCTCGTCGTGATTTCACAAGTATTTGTAATTCTTTATAATACTAAAATCTCAAGTAGGCCCCCGACATGTTTCCTAATTCATATTTTGTGTTCCCCCATTTGACTATTCTCGTGTTGGTCATTATTGCACGATCGTTCATTCTATTTGATAATTGTTTCACTGGATTAACCCATAAAAGTTTAATTTGAATCATACACTAAAATTTGAATTTTGGATGAATGGTTACGTGCATAAAATTATGTGGTAAATTATGGTAAGTCATAAGAATTATATGCATCATACACTAAACGGTTTAGGCTTATCAAGTAGATGGTTGCAAACTTACATCATCTTTGAGTTTATCTTCGAAATAAGTTACTCATTGAGTTCACAAAATGTTATGAACTAATGACCAAAATTAAACAACTTAGTGCTGCTAATGCTTTTGCACGAACAGCTTAACCAACTCAATGAAGTTAACGGCTTTTAATGAATATTACATATGATTGATTTCATCTCTTTACAACTGCGATAATACTAAGGAAAACATTGAAGTCGGTAGCAAATTGAAGAATGTTATGTTTGTGGGAGATGGTATTGGGAAGACCATTATCACCGGAAGCAGAAGCGTGGGCGGAGGATCCACCACCTTCAAATCAGCCACTGTTGGTAAGTACTAAAAGTTTGATATTAACCTTATGAATTTTTCTTGAATATTAGCATGCAATAAGGAATCACTAATTCATTGTCTATTTAGGTTACCACCTAGAGCTTGGTATTCAAAGAATTCGCAAAAACTTATTAAGTATAATTTGAGTAAAATATTCTCTATTAAGTCAAAATTATAAAATAAACTGAAGGAATTACTGACTCAATAATTAAATAGGTCATTCGACCACTTTGCTCTTAGAATAGAAAAGAAAGAACAATACATATACAGAAAAAATAATTAATAAATAGTCATGCCACAATTTTCATAGATGAGGTGCTTGAAATACAATTCCAGTTATTTGGAGTTAAATAAACTCACACTAATTACTATAAATTACATTGTCCTATGCATTTCACGTAAAATATTGACTTGTATATGATTTATTAGTTGAAAAGAACTAATGTTCTAAAATGTAATGTTCAAAATAGTAATAAGTAAATGAATTCATTCACGAATATTTTTTCAACTAAGTCTGTTATGTAGTAATCTACATAAGTTATGCGAAAGAATTAGGATTTGGCTCCTGGTAAATGAAGAATTATAGTCTTTGACTTTAAACCAGCCGAGCAATGACTTCATGAAGGAGACGTACACGTCTGTCGCATGTCATCATCATCAAGGAAAGAGACAACATCCGACGACTTTCTAACGTGTCTATTCATGGACCCCACACAAAATTTTCTTTGGCTGGTCCCTTGCCTCCAAATGGCGGTCTATAGCTGCTGTTAATTACCCTCATTGATTCTGGATGAAAAGTCTGCATTTTCTAGTTTGCTTTGGAGAGAAAGCAATCGCCAATTAAATTCTATAATTGACTTTACCGTCCTTGGAGCATTGCCCTCTTTGAATAAGCGGATGGAATTCAGAAATAATTGTGTAGATGTAATAATTACTAAGGCTAGATCATGAATGCCGTATTAAATGAACTGTGGGACAAAGGATAATGCATCTCAAATTTTGTGTGATAGGATAATTTGTTCTTTTGGATATCTTAATGGTAAAAAGTGTCCGGCGTTATGATTAGAATTTTCATATATTTTATGAACTATGGATACACATATACAAGTGCATGTTTTGTAGTTAATATTCCTTTTTTTTTTTATTCTAGTCAATTCGTAGCTTTTTGAATGTCTATTTGATCACCATATGTTTGACAATGAAGCAAAACTAGAACATGAAAGGGATTATTGACATCAGTCTATGGGGACATACAAGACTGCGACTTCTTCTAATGTGAACATTTATATAACTTTGCGTGTTATAATGAAAAATGTTGCTTATTCCTATACTTTGACCTCGCATTCTGATTTAATATTTTTGTCCTTTCAGCTGTCATTGATGATGAATTCATTGCTCGGGATGTCACTTTCCGCAACACTGCTGGCGCGGCCAATCACCAGGCGGTTGCCCTACGATCTGGCTCCAATCTCTCCGTCTTCTACAAATGCAACTAGGGGTGTGCATGGTTCGGGTGGGCGGTTCCCGGCCTAGAACCAGGAATCGCCCGCTAAGGACTGGTTCCAAAATTTGGAACCGGAATCCACCCATTAGTTGCGTGGATCTACCTGGGAATCGGACCGCTAGTTCGGTTCGGTTCCTTGGTGGATTTATGGAACCGGTCTCACCAATAATAATATCGTTTTCTAAATCCCGTCGTAAGTACTCTTCATATTGAGTAATATTTTTCTTTAAATCGAACCGGCTTAATTAAAGATACCATTTTTCTTTATTTTATTGGAAAACATTACCAAAGAAGAGAAATATGTTTTTTTCCTGTTTTTGAATCATTTCAGTTGAAATCTAAAATATTCTTTAAGTTTAAAGTTCTAGATGATTGTCATATGTAGATCGTCTTTTCCTTTATCCTGTAACGGTGCTCAATCTCTTACAACATTTGCTTTATTGAATTCTTTCTATAGAAACAATTCCACCGGTACTCTACATATTCTTTAATACAATGTCCTATGTGAGTCCTGGAAGAATCATTTGAAGGAGCCATTTGTTGAGTTGCTGAAATGCAGCTTAAAAACATGGAAACCATGAGAGAAGATGGAACCCTAAAATTTAGGTTTGCTAATTAGTAATTTTGAAATTTATTTAAATATTAAAAATTAATATATTATTGTAATATAATCGGTCCGGTCCGGGTGGGCGGATCCACCATGGAACCGGGAACTGGACCGGTACCCACCGGTTCCCATAAATTGGAACCAGGAACCGGCCCGGTTTTCTCAAGAACTATCGGTTCCGGTCTAGTTCCGGACGGTACGGGCGGTCCGGACGGGTCCCGGTTCTCTTGCACACCTCTAAATGCAACGTTGAAGGCTATCAAGACACCCTCTATGTCCACTCCGAGTGACAATTTTATAGAGAACGCAACATCTATGGGACGGTGGACTTCATCTTTGGAAACGCCGCTGTTGTTTTCCAAAATTGCAACATCTATCCCCGAAACCCTCCCAACAAAACTAACGCTATCACTGCACAAGGTTGAACTGATCAGAAATCAAAACACCGGCATCTCCATCCACAATTGCCGAGTTACTGCAGCTTCAGATTTGAAACCGGTCCAAAGGTCTATTAACACTTACCTCGGCAGACCGTGGAAAGAGTATTCTAGAACCGTCTTCATGAAGACGTATCTTGATAGCTTGGTTCACCCTGCTGGTTGGATGGAGTGGAGCGGTAACTTTGCTCTCAAGACCTTGTACTATGCTGAGTACATGAATACCAGACCGGGGTCATCAACTAAGAATAGAGTGAATGGGGTGGTTATCGGATCATCACTAGTGCGTCGGAGGCATCAAAGTTCACCGTCGGGAGCTTCATTGCCGGCAACTCTTGGTTGCCGGCGACAAGTGTGCCTTTTACTTCTGGCCTCTAAATCAGGAGGGCGTAAAATTGGAGTGCACATTGATTCATTCTATTTCAATTACCTCATGTTGCGAAAGTAAGGTGAAGGAATCATCAATTAAGGAAAGCACGACATCAACAATCATTTTCTTCGTCGACAATAAGTACAATCGTACATGGATCGTGAAGATTGTCTGCATATGGGGTTTTCAATTCTTTAATTTTCAGCTCGTCGTGATATGACAAGTATTTGTAATTCTTTATAATACAAATCTATAAAGGGCCCTCGAAAGGTGTTTCCTATTCATATGTTTAGGGCGTGTTTGTTTATATTTCTTTTTTCTGTTTATGAACAATTTTTTTGTTTTTTTGTTCTCGGGAACAAAAAAAGAACAGAAACGCGTTTGTTTGCGTTTTTGTTCCAAATCTGTTTTTTTGTTCCCGGGAACACAAAAAGAATAGAAACGAGAAACAATAAAAACTTATTTTTTTGTTCAAGAAACACTTCTTGAAGAATTGAAAGAACAAAAACACAAGAAACTTGTTTCTTTTTTGTTTCTTGCTTTCCTGCCTCTGTCGTGCGGTCTCTCATCCGGCGTCTCTCACAGCTTCTCCACCATCGAAGGCTGTCCGGCGACTCCCGACTCCGGCGCCGACAGCCGCTGCTCCTTCACCGGCTGAAGCTTCGAGGTAAGTTTCCTCCTTCACCGGCTGCTCCTCCTCCTTCACCGACTGCTGCTCCTCCTCACCGACTGCTGCTCCTCCTTCAAACGCTTCGGCGAGAGCCACCCCTCGCAGATCTGGGCGATGGCTGCTCGGGGCTCGAGCGCGACGGCTCGCTCGAGCCAGCGCTTGCCCAGATCTGCGAGACGCTCGCTCGAGCGAGCGTTGCTCGCCCAGATCTGCGCGGGCGTCGCGCTCGCTCGAGCGAGCGCCGCTCACGAGAGCGAGCCGCTCACGGACTCGCTCAAGCGAGCTCGTGAGCGGCGCTCGCTCGCTTCGAGCGAAGTCCGTGAGCGGCGCTCTCGGGAGCGGCGCTCGCTCGCTCAAGCGGCGTCGCTGCTTGTGCTCGCTCGAGCGAGCGGAGCGACGCGCTCTCCTCGCTCGAGCGAGTCTCGTGAGCGTCGCTACTTTGCTTGCTCGAGCGAGCAAATCGCGAGCGAGCGGAGCCGCTCGCTCGCTCGAGCTCCCTCGCTGCTTTGCTCGCTTGAGCGAGCATCGTGAGCAGAGCAGCAACCTCCCTCGAGCGAGCAATCTGGCGGCAAATTTCTTTGGACTATGCTGAGAGCTATCTCTTTTGACAGGGAGGGATTATAGGCGGTGGACTTACAGAGGAAACACTGAAGCACTGAAGGACCGGAGCCACTTTCAAGAACTTTTTTCTGTGTTTGAAGGTAAGAACCAAGGCTATGCTGCCTTGTGTTGGATGAATTTCATGGTTGCATACTATATCTAGCATTACAATGAAATGCTTAGGCTGATCATTTGGATTTTATAGCTCAAAGACAGGTTGGAGAGAGTAGTTGTTTAGGTTCATTTGGAGCAAGATTGAACTTTTGACATTTCCTTTTATTGTAGTGTTTGAAATTTGACTCTTAATGCACATTGAACATCTATTTTGAAACATATGAATTTTGACTTGTGTGGTTGTATAGACTCTTTTTAATATATTTTGACATGGTAGGTTTCTCACAATGCTCTTTATTTTATTTTGAGCATTCTATTTCATTGATCATTGATAGTCATAGTACTATGTAGTTCTTGTGGCTCAAAATGCAACTTATGTTCTGATCTATACAAATTAGTTCTATGCATGGCATGTATACTATTATGTTATTGATTTAACTCATAACTCATATGATGCTCAACCGGTCAAAGATTAAATGGCGTCGAGAGACAGGCATTTAGTGCAAAGTGGACCGAGCTCGTAACCAACCTATTTATCGGTTTGTTGGTGGATGAGGTCAAAAAGGGAAATCGCACCTCTTCTACTTTCAACAAAGCGGGGTGGAAGAATATACAGACTGAATTCGTTAGACAGACGGGATGCCAATATAGCATGGTCCAGCTGAGGAACAAGGTAAACAAACTGAGAAAACAGTATGGCAGTTTTCAGAAGCTCATGTCTCAGTCTGGATTTGGTTGGGATAATGTGAATAAAAGAGTTGTCGTCGACGATCCAACTATATGGGAATCTCACATCAAGGTATCTTTTTAACTTTTTGGTCATTTTGATGTCATTATAGATGTAAATTTTAAAATGTATGATTATATTGCTGAAATGTTATTATTGTGAAAATTGTAGGAGAATGTTGAGTGGGCAAAATTCACGAAGGATGGATTTCCCCAGTTTCCCGAGCTATGTATTGTATTTGGTGGTACATATGTTACTGGGGAATATGCCGTAGGAAATGCTCAAGATTTGACGGAGTCGGAGGAAGATGACAATGGTGATGGCAATGTAGGCGGTGGCAACAGTGGTGGCAATGCATATGGTTACAACAAAGTGGTGGCAATGCATATGGTGACAATGGTGGTGGCAATATAGATGACTTCAGTGAGCACCACATTGATGAGAGAGTCTTTACATCAGACAATGCTGCAACTTCAATTCATGGAAAGCACAAATTGGATAGAACTCCAAATACTAAGAGGAGAAGAAAGAGCAACCAAGCTGGTATTGCTGAGACTTGCAAAGCCATACAAGATCTTTTGAAAGTTAAGTCAAGTCAATCTGGTAGTGGCTCTGCGACCTCAGGGGTTACACCATCACCTGTAGACCCCTTCTCCGTATATGCTGTCATCGATATTTTAGTTGGTATGCCTGAGCTAGAGCAAGATGTTTACAATAAAGCAGTGGAACGAGCATGCTCTAGTGCCTCATGGAGGAGGCTTTCATTAAATCCCCACCTGGAAGGAGAAGTGGACTTCTTTATTGGCTTTAGTAGATGTGTGGAAATATATTATGGATTGCATGGGCTTTCATTAGACTGTATAACTTATGTTATCCAGTAATATTTAGTTTATAAAGATATTAGTGTTGAGACTCTTGGTAGTTATATGTAATGCCATCTTCTATTGAGACTATGACTTATGTTATTGGATATATTTTCAAAATCTATATTGATGTTTTTATATTTTTGTGATGGTATAGGTACTATGGAATGGGGATCAAATAGTGTATCTAGTGAGCAGGTAGAACCAGTTGAACAATTCTTGGATGATGATGATATTGACATATTGATAGCGTGGTTTTGCACGGTTGTGATGGACGCGTCCATGCATACAAGAGAACCTATTAGGGACAGTAAATTATCAGGATCCGAATGGATAATGGAGATTGTTTATGGACATTCGGATAGGATATATGAAGCCTTTAGGATGGAGAGACATGTTTTTCTGAATTTATGTGATTTAATGAGGTAAGAGGTTGGTTGAAAGATAGTCGATTTGTTCGAATAGATGAACAAGTTGGGATATTCTTATCTTTGGTTTGTCACAATAGCTCAAATAGAGATTTATGTGAGAGATTCCAACATTCGGAGAAACGATTAGCAAGTATTTCAACAAAGTGTTGAAAGCAATTATCAAACTTTCAAAAGAGATCATCAAACCACCGTCCTTTGATGTCATCCCACAAGAAATTCTTATGGATCCTAGTCATAAACGCTACTTCAAGGTATGTTTTTTATATCGATTTTATACCGTCAAATACATGTAGTTGATAATCTTATATAATCTTAGATTGGTAATAAATTGACAGATCGCATAGGTGCTATGGATGGCACCCATATAAATGCTATCGTCCCGTGGACTGAGCGAGTTCGATTTAGAGGCGGAAAGGGATTACCACCCAGAATGTGTTGTGTGTTTGCTCATTTGATATGAAATTTACTTTCGTGTATGCTGGATGGGAAGGATGCGCAACGATTGTCGAGTGCTTTCGGCGGCACTCGAAACTCCTCAACTGCAATTTCCCCGACCACCACCTGGTATTTACTTTGTTTATATATACAAATTTATGATTATATTATGGTTGAATATCACAACAAATTTATATATATCATGTTGTAGGGAAATATTACGTGGTAGATTCTGGTTATGCAGCACTTCCGGGATTTTTGACTCCATTTAAAGGCGAACGATATCATCTGAACGATTATAGAGGGAGTGGGAGACGGCCAAGAACAGCAAAAGAATTGTTCAACTATAAGCACTCTTCACTAAGAAATGTAATTGAGAGGTCATTTGGGGCATTAAAGAATCGCTTCTCTATTTTGAGACATATGCCTGCATTTACAATTCGGAAGCAAGCACTTGTTGTAGTTGCATGTTGTGCTCTTCATAATTACATTCGTGATCAAGATATGATGGATAGAAACTTTTCCCTATATGGAGATCCGGTGTATCCATTTGGACCTAGAGAAGTGGAGGTTGCAGATGATACATCACATGAGCAGCACTGGGATAAACATACTTAGGATAAGTATTGCAAATAAAATGGCAAGGGATCACAATATGCCTGAGATTTCATGACTTTGTGTTTTCGACTTTTGTAATATTGTTTTGAAGTATTCACTTATCAAAGTCAATGTGATGAAGTTGAACAATGAACTATATTGCTTCATTATTGTGATGTCATGTATGAAAGGGTCCATGTTGAGATCTATAAGATACTCTTCTTTTTGCTAGTTCTTATAAAATTTTCTTTCAAGTATGCACATATGACCATGTTCAAAATGGTTTTCTTCACTCACCATGATCAAAATTAAAGTGATGAGCATTTCATGAGAATGAGAATTCAATACCAAGTTTACACTTTATTTTAAAAAAAAACTTGAGAAAAATTTGGTACAAACTTTACTTACAAAATTTTCTTCCAAGTATGCACACAAAATTTTCATCCAAGTATGCACATATGATCATGTTCAGAATGTTTGTCTTCACTCACCATGAACAAAATTAAATTGATGAGCAGTTCATGAAAATGGGAATTTAATACCAAGTTTACACTTTATTTAAAAAAAAAAAAAGCACTTGAGAAAAATTTGGAATAGAAATTTTTTACAGTTTACCAAACGTGTTTCTGTTCTTTTTCTATTCCAGGAATAGAAATTATGTGCAGTTACCAAACGTGTTTCTGTTCTTTTTCTATTCCAGAAATAGAAATTTTGTACAGTTACCAAACGTGTTCTTTTGTTCAAAAACTGTTCCCCGGAACAGAAATAATTTTTTCTATTTCTGTTCCCTGGAACAATTTTTAAACAGAAACACAAACAAACGCACCCTTATGTTCCCCCCTTTGACTATTTTCGTGTTGGTCATCATTGCGCGATCGTTCATTCAATTTGATGATTGTTTTACTGGATTAAGCTATAAAAGCGTAATTTGAATCATACGCTGAAATTTCTAAACTTTGAATAAATGGTTATGCACATAAATTTATGTTAGTATTTGAGATAATTATGGTAAATTATTATAATAATATGCATCGTATGCTAAACGGTTTAAGCTTGTGAAGTGGATGATTGCACAGTTAAATCATCTTTGAGCTTATCTTTGAAATAAGTTACTCACCGAGTTCACAAAAAGTTACAACTTAATAACCAAAATTAAGGGTGTGCATGACAAAATTCATGTTTCTTTATTTCTTTGGTTTTTCCGTTCTTTGAAATAGATTTAGAATAAAAATATGTTTGACAATACATTCATTTTTCCATTTCTCCAACATATTTATATTTCAAAAATAGATTTAGAGTAGGAATTAGAAGCTAAAATTTTAAGCTTTTCAATTTTTAGAACAAAAGTGAGAAATGAAAACTATTTTCATCATTCACTCTCGTTACCACCTGTCGCGCACCCGCCGCTTATGGGATAGTGGTTGTTGACCGCTGACCACTAGATGTCGGACACTGAGCGCCGGATGCCGCTCGCTGCCTATCGAGCATGCTCCCTAAAAGTAGAAATTATATTTTGTTATCAAACGAATTTCTATTTCAGAAATATAAATTTTAAGTTATTATCAAACGCGTTTCTTTGCTCAAAAACTCGTCCAAGAAATAAAAATTGAGAAATCAATTTCTAGCTAAAAATTAATTTCTGTTTCAGAAATTTTGTCATGCGTGCCCTAAAGAATGTAGTGTTGCTAACGCTTTTGCATGAATAGGCTAACCACCTCAATGAAGTCAACAACTCTAAATGAATATTTAGTATGATTGAGTTCATCTCTTAATAATTGCAATAATACTATAGCTAAAGGCCAATAATTTCAATTTATTATACTAAAACGACAGTTCAGTGGTGGACTTTTTATTTCATTATCCACTCTATATTGCATTCTATTCCTCATTGAGTGTTATTTATGGACAAGCAATATTTTTCAGAGCCTTTCGCGTTGTACTCTTTGTTCTATATCAAGGTTCTTTCATCGTCACTCGACTAGGATAGTAACATAACCAACCTATAATTTCCAATTGAAATCCTCTTTGATGTACATATATAGTACCACGGTCGAGCAAATTGAGATGCTGATGAATATGCTATGCTTGCTTAAATCACAAATCAACCTCGAATTATAATTGGTTAAGGTAGGTTTTTTGCTTAGATTTAGATCGATAGTCAAGTATTTGGAAGTAAATTATTCAATTATTATAATTCTTTTATATCAAGAACTCGATGCATTTGTCCTATTGATTATTTAGATTAGGAATAATGACATAAATACTTCCTAATGACATAAATACTTCGTAAATTTTGACTGAATTTACAATTTAGTCCATGAGCTTTTCATTTGTTTAATGTGATATTTGAATTTTAGTCCAATGTGTAATGCCATTCTTGAACTTCTAATTTTTTTAATATGATCCCTAAATTTTAGGTCATACCAAATGAACCGCACTAATATGATATCTTAATGTATTTTCTTATTTTCCTATTTATTATCCTCTAATTACTTGCTTTCCCGATAAGACACGAATGTGCCAAATTTCCAGGGAATAGATCGTCTTTGACATGCATGAAGATTGTCAAGACTCTGTCCAAAGACAAGACCATCAGAACCTTGGACTCTGAAAAGTCGCCGAAAAATCTACATTTACGTGCTTGACCCAAAAAAAAAAAAAAAAAAAGGCGCACGTTCAAAATCTCTCTCCTCGGCTGCATGGCTCTACGTGGATTTCAAAATCGACCGGCGTCAAACAGCTTGCATCTTCCTCTGGCTTTGCCCGTGACCTGTCATGGCTAGATTCGGATAACATGCTGCACCTAACTTTTGCTCCAATCCAGCGACCAGAGAGAAAGAGAGAGAGAGCCGCAACATCTGACCAAACCTCCCCGCTGGCCCGGGCCCCGGGCGCCCCCCGGGGGGGGAAAAGTCCAAGAAGTTTGTTGTCTGCAAGTTAGTCATCAGTTGACCCGCGACGGCAAATTAATAAAATCTTTTGTATTGTTTTGTTCTTATGATTACTCATTATTACTTAATACGTACCAATAACAACAAAATTTGATACCATAAAGTTTCGCCGCCCTCTAATTAGGGGTCCCAATGTCTTCCATGAAATAAAAAATTCGAGAACATATCATCAACAGACCTCGGACCAGCTCATGTCTTTGACAATTGTTACGTAATGTCAAGAGACTTCTTGGCTTCTAGTATGCTGGTGGGTTTGCGGTGACAGGCTCGTGCACCTATGAGCGAGCTAAGTAGTTATAGCTCATACGAACCATTTCGGAGCGAGTGTGGAACCATTATGGTAATGACCAATGCAATAGCTATACTAATCGCCCCTTCTAACCTTGTAATGCATCGAGAAAAAAAGAACATTTGATATATCTGATATATATCCTTGATGTGATGTCGGCATGTCACAAGGCACGATTATTATGAAAAACATAGTTATTGAAAATTGACCTTTAAATATACTAAAATGTAGCAGATTTGTTTCAAATGCACCGACTTATATTCTCGTATGGATTATCGATATTTTGAAAGACTCAAACTTCTCCATAAAAGATCATTCATTTACTTCAACATTACTGATCAATCATAAGACACGATATGATATAAATACTTCCTTCAAACTCTCACTGATGGTTCTCTCTCTCTCAACTTGAAGTAAAAGAACTTCTTAAGATAAAATTGCCACATTAATGACAAAAATAAGTCGTCAGATTCAATGTGGTTGATTCAACAATTATCCACCTTTTAGCTTTTGAATGATCAGGCAATAGGGAGAGAAGCGGGAACCGTCGCCATCGCCTCTAGATGTTGCTGAAACTTTGAGCCATTTTGATCAGGGGGTAAGCCGCCGCTAGCTGTTTTCCTTAATGTCAACTCTCTCATCTTATCGTCGATGAGGATTGTTCTAGGGTTTTGAGCGGCACAACGCATGCAGCTTTTCCAAGGTGCGGGTGTCTTACGTGAAGCTTTTTGATGTTCTTAGTTCCTTGACTGGAAGGCATCGACCGTGGTTGTTGGGTCGGAATGCCCTATTCACTTGTATTCATATGGGATTGCATTATTCCAATTTCAATTCTTAGTCCATTCAAACCGAAGAAAAGAGGGCGTAACACGCTTCCATAAACTAACGAAGATGATCAATCCGTAACTCTTTAAGGATATATTGAACAAACCTGGCATATTAGCATTCTCTCTTATCTTTTACTTGCTCTTTATTCCTAATGTTCTGTTCATTCCACTGTTATCTCATCAACGTGATTGTGTCCACATTTATCTCTTTCTGGTTTATTATGGTGTGATTGCTTATTTTCAATGACGAGATGCAAATGTGTGAAATTTCTATGAGATAGACCCTCTTTGACACGCATGAAGGTTGTTAAGACACTATCGAAAGATTGAAGACCATAACCAAGGACTCTGCACAGTCGTGAAAACTCTACATTTACGTGGGTAACATTTTCTCCACGAAGAAGTTTGAATGTTCTTAATTTATTTCACTTAAATGATGGGTGTTACAGTAAGCCGTAACATTTGACCCCCAGATAGTCCAAGAAGTTTGTTAACTAATCACGTGACCCATGACGGCGAATTAATAAAATCTTTTTTATACTACTCTTATGATTACCCATTATTGCTCACTATGCAATAACAAACAACATTCAATACCACCAAGCGTTGTAGGCCAATTATTAGGGATTACACCATTTTCCAGTAGATAATAAATTCGAGCCATATCATCGACAAAACTCAATCAACTTGTGCCTCATATGTTTGCTGCATAATATGAAGAGAGTTGTGGGGCCGTGGCCATAGACTCGTGCACCGACAAATTAGTTGAGTAGTTATTGTGACATCCCGAATTTCCAATTCTATTTTCAATAAATTGAAATGGGCATTTCATCTGTGCACATATAGTTCTTTTCCCTGAACTGATCACTCATGGGATAACTAGTCTACTAGGTGAAGCCGTTAAGAAATTCTAATGCATCGGACTTGAGAATTTGACCAGGAAACGACCTTTCGACCGAGTTAATCTGCAAGGGTCATTACGGCACAGTTAAAAATCGATTAGAGACCGGAGATAGGTCGACTCGACAGAGGCATGTGATCGAGTGTGGGTGATTCCACCAGATCGCACAATTCTTGTCGATCGGCACTAGACCGGCTTTTCTGTCGTTTGGGTACCTTGTGTCCGTGTTTGAAACCTTGAGATTATCCCGACAACCGAGAGTCACCAATGTGTCAAAGATGTACATTGTGGCTTGAATTGATCAACCACAGGTCAAATGCACGAAAATTTCTAAAAGCTACTCGGTAGATCAGGACGCGCTAATATCGTGCCAGAGTGAAATTAACCGTGAAATTGAGATCGAATTCAGAAATTGGAAGTCCTGGGGTGTCACAAATCATTTTAGGATCATTGACTCATCTTTGGAAGATTTTTCATGCTAACCGAGTTTTTCAGCAAAATAATCAATTTATGGCTAATTTGGTTTGGAAAATTGGTGGGCCCGCTTTTGGTTGTACTTTTGAGATCTAAGAGGGTTCTATGGTCAAGTAAATATGTGAATCGAAGTGTGGTGACATTGGATTAATTTTATGGACTTCAATTTGGTTCAATTAGAGGAGAATTGGAGACTTTGAATTTTATGCTCCGGCAGAAAATGAAATTGAACCTATTGGATTAAGGTTGTGGGAGGTTGGAGTTAGTGGATTGTGACATCACAAGTGATGTCATGGTGTGGGGGCAAGAGTGGCTAAGATGTTGACAAGTGGATGGTGAGGATTTGCTCTTGGAAAGGTGACCCATCACCATCATCTTCTTCCTTGAATCAAGGAATCTTATCTTGGCTTTTGAAAAGAGGAGAGAGAGAGGGAGTTGCGACCGACCAGCAGCCCTCCGCCCGACCGGCCGCCCCTCCGCCCGTTCGCCGCCGTCGTCGCCGTCGCCGCCGCCGCACGTCGCCCGCGCACGCCGGCCAACTCGCCGCCTTCATCCGAGCGCCGTCTCCGTCGTCCAGCCGCTGTCCGTGCTTTCCAGGAGCCACCGGAGCTCGTCTCCGCCATCGTGAGCCGCCGTGCACCCTCGCCTCAGCCCGCCGGGACTCCCTCAGCCCATCTCGACCCTTGCGTGCCCCAACCGACCTCGGATCCGCCCTCTACCGGCAACAACCAGCAGCTGGAAAAATGGGTATGGCAGCAGCTTCGTGGCCCGTTTTGGCCGGCTTCCCGGCCCCGGAGTTTAGGTCCGCCTTTGGGAAAGTCGATCCCCTCGTCGCCCTCGTCGTTTTGGTCCGCTCGGCTCGCTAATCCCGTGAGTTTAGCTCACTAAATCTTGATTAGACGGTTAATGATGCCTTAAGTGTGCTTAGTCTAAGTTAAGTAAGTTTAGGTGGTTATGTTAGTTTATTTGGTTGAGGATTAGATTAGGATGTTTAATTAAGTTAAGGTGTGTTTAGTTTAAAGTTAAGCATGTTCATTTTAATATAAGCCTTGATGTGACATAATAGGGTTTTATTTTTGATTTACTTAAATGTTTCGAAATTCTGGAATTTTTAATAATATATTATATTACGAAATTATTAAAATAGTATTATAAAAAAAAATCTGAAAAATTATTTCGATCTCAATTGCTCGGAATTTCGTGGCTTTGATCGGCTGCCGTGTATTCGGATTTTGAAATTGATGGTCGGATATTACAATTGAGCGTGGATTGTGAAAAATATGGATATTATTATTTAATTAATTTTCAAAATAAATTTAATTATTTATTAAATTTCGAAAATTATTTCAGGACCCTAAATTCTTAGAATTTCATGCTGATCGCTAAGTGTATTCAGATTTTGAATTCGATGAGTGGGTATTGCAAATTGAGTGTCGATTGTGGAAAATGTTGATTTTATTCGAGAAAATCTCGGGTGTCGGATTTGGCACCGAAATTGGATGTTAAGAATTAATGTTGTGATTGGAGTATTTGAGTGAAATGTAAATTGTCCGGAGGTCAGTTTTGAATTGTCGTGTGCTGGTTGAAAGACTCGGTCGCAGTGGAGGCTAAGCCAACTGGACCTGTATTCCTTTAGAATCGCCGTCAACTTAGTGATGAGACTCGGGTCACAGTGGAGGCTAAGTCAATTGGACCTGATTCTAAACTTAGTGATGAGGCTCGGGTCGCAGTAGAGGCTAAGCCGACTGGACCTATGCTCCTTCGGGAATGCCGTCGACGTAGTGACGAAGCCGCGCTCCAAGGGGGGGAGCGATGCCTGGCATTAATGTCGGTAGATAGCCGAACCGCGAGTAGGCTATGCCCTTGTGTGGCGGTGAATAATAATTGGAATGCGTGCTAAGTGCGATTGTGATGTATATGAAAGTGATGGCGTTCCAATTGTTTGAATTATTATTACTACCTGAGATTGTGTGATACAAATTGTGCTAATCTGCAGGAATGATTTAAGACGAGGTAAGTCTTCTGTGTGATGTGGCTAGGCCACCTGGGGCGTATTTTCTTTCTAATAGGGGTTTAGGGGGGTTGAACTTGCTCAGACAATGTCTCATCCCGGTTGTGGGATTAAAATTTCAGGTCCCTGGAGGACGGAGCGGGCAGATAACTTTGGTTGACCTTGAGGAGTTGCAGAGGTGAAGTCATAAGGATTGGAGAACGTGTCCGATTTGTAGGTCGTAGGACAGTTCCTTTTTAAGAGCCGGTCTTTTGTAGACTTTTGGCCGTAGACCTCTGTTTGTAATTCTGTTGAATTATGAAAGTGTTATGTTGTGGTTTTGCTTCCTGCTTTTCTATCCCGTATTCCATTGTCAGGGGTTTTATAATACGTTCCGCTTGCGCAATAATAAATGAATGGGGTCGGCGACACTACCTGGGAATGTCGCATTTGCATGACCATGGTGGGATGTTGGCGCGTTCGAGGTTCGGGGCGTGACAGTTATAGCTCAAAATGAATATTTTCAAGCGAGTGTAGAACCTTTATGATAACATCCAGAGAGTAGTTGTGCTAGTCACCCCTCTTAACCTTTTAACCCTTTGAGAAAAACAATAAAAAAAAAACAGTTAATATATGTGATTTATCTTCTTGATATATGATGTTAGCACGCCACAAGGCATAATTATTATGCAATATAGATTTATCAAAAATTTATTTAAAGGGCACTTCGTAAATAGCCATACAAGAAAAAGTAGTAGCTTTGTCCCAAAGGCACTGACTTGTTTGCTAATTTGCATTATTGATATTTTAAAAGAATTGAAATTTTTCAAGTTGAGCAAACGTTTTATTATTTTAGAAACGATCATTCATTTATCTCAACAGAAATTAGTACATTAGGGCACGTAATTAATTTGAAGACATTATATGATCTATATATATTCTTCTCTCTCTCTAGACGTGAAGTAAAAAGAACTTCTCAAGATAAAGGCAACACGTTCCTCGCACTCTTTTTTCGGGTCAAAACTCAAGAATAAGTCTGCAGATTCAACGTTGTCGGTCCGACAATATATCCTGTTTCCGCTTTTGAACGATAAGGCAACAACCGTCGCCATCGCCTCTAGATGTTGCTGAAATTCGAGCCATTTTGATTAGGTGATTATTGAGCCACCTAACTTTTAGCTGCTTATGTCAACCGTCTTATCTTCTATCAGAAACAAATAAAAGATTTCGGATTATTCAAGGGTCTTGAAAGGCACAACGCATGCAGTCTTTCCAACGTGCAGTGTCTCCTGTGAAGTTTTCTTGAAGTTGTTCGTTGACCGAAAGGCACCGACCGTGGTTTTACGGTTCGATTACCCTATTCACTTGTAGAGATATGGGACCATACTATTCCAATTTTAATTTCCAGTCCAGTCAAGCCAAAGAAAAGAAGGCGCGACACTCTTCTACAAACTAAGGGAGAAGACCATTTTGTGACTCTCCAAAGCAAAGCTTTGTTTGTTTAACAAAAAATGAATAATTTAAAAAAAATATTTTTGAAAAAATAATCACTTATATCGTTTGAAATAATAATTCTATAAAAAATATTTTCATTCGGTACGAAATCCTAACAGAGATCCCACATTGCCCAACTTGACGTTAGCAACTCTACATATAACCTCGGGGGTTACCCTTAGGGGTGAGCGCGGTTCCCGGGTAGAACCGGGAACCGGAGAACCGAACCGGAGGTTCAGGGTCGGTTCCCGGTTCTTAAAGAACCGGTTCCGGTTCCCGGTTCCCGGTTCTTAAAGAACCGGTTCCGGTTCCCGGTTCTTAAAGAACCGGTTCCGGTTCCCGGTTCCATTTTTCCGGGAACCGGCGATCCCGGTTCCGGATCCGGTTCGCGGAACCGGAACCGGAACCGGAATCCGGAACCGGAACCGGAACCGGTCGGGAACCGGTTTCGGAACCGGTTAGGGTTCCAAAAGGAACCCCTCCCCGCTCGGTCTCCCCGCTCGGTCACTCGGTGCTCTGCTCTCCAGCTCTGAAAGTTTCAGACATACACAATCGCCGGATCCACCGCGCCACCGCCGCTGCTCGCCGATCCACCGCGCCACCGCCGCTGCTCGCGACCCACCGCTACTGCTCGCCTATCCATCGCGCCACCGCCGCTGCTCGCCGACCCACCGCCGCTGCTCGCCGACCCACCAGCGACCCACCGCCACTGCTCGCGACCCACCGAGGCTGCTCGCCGACCCACCGCGCCACCGCCGCTGCTCGCAACCCACCAGCGACCCACCACCGCTGCTCGCGACCCACCCCCGCTGCTCGCCGACCCACCGCCGCTGCTCGCCGACCCCTGTTGGAGGTGGGTTTACCTTTTTGGCTTCTGGGTTCTTTGATGTATAGGTTCTTGTCCCCTGTTGATGGCCCGGTGGGTTACTGTTTCTTGGGTTTGTTGTTCTGTAATTCGTGTCTTCTTTGTTCTGTTCCTCTTTCTGATTGTAAAGAATGGTGAAAGAATTCGGGGGCAGGAGGGGGGTGGATTTTGAGTTGCAGAACTTCGTTTAGTGCTGCCCGAGATCCTCAATTGTTGTTGTCAATCTTGCATTTTGATCGTTCTTTCTCAACGGTGGTTGAGGGGGAGCCTTGGGTTTACTGCTGTGTACTTGCAATAATTACCTGCAACGATCTTAAAATCTGTTTAGTTTTTTGGTTTACTTAGCTCGGGATGAGCAATTTCTTGTTCATAATTAACAAGAATTAAGAATTCATCAGGTCGGAGCTGATGGGGAAAGAAGTTTGCCCTTCTTTCAGAGTTCTCTTGGTGGTGTGACATTTTCTAGAAACATTTTGGTTATTGCTCAGCACTTTCTTAATCTTTCATGAGTGAGCCTGATTGGTGTGAATAAGGTCTAGAGTGTGCTTTCCTATTAGCACTGCAATATGAAAGTTCAGTACCAAAGACAATTGTTGATGCTGGACCTCTGGAGTATTGGCTGTTGCATTTACTTTACTTGGCTCTTAGTTTGACTATTTATCATGTCTACCACTTGTGCCTACAAGGTGCATGCTATTATTGTTTATGAGTGGTCAAAATGTGCGCCTAAATTAATATTCTATTATTATTGTGTAGTGCAAAGTTAATGTATCAAGATAACACATCAATGGAGGTGGAGGGATGTGAGGAGATCACTCCGATTACGGAATCGGAGTTTTCCGGCGATGAAATTGAAGAAGAGGCACCCCCTACCTCGAGTGCCACAAATAAGGTACCCGATTTTCATCCTCCCCATGATAAGAAATACACATCCGAATGCTGGAATCATTATTCCAAAATTAGTGATAAGGATGGAAAAATATATCAAGTGAAGTGTATTCATTGTGGGTCAATGCTTAAGTATCGTGTTGCTAACGGTACTTCTGCAATGAGGAAGCACTTGACCACATGCAAGAGGTTTCCCCGTAATCTAGATAAGAGGCAGAAATTCTTTGTACCACGTAATGTCAACATGGCTGGCAAGGCAGGAGGAGATTCTAGTACTAGTAGCGTCTTATCGACATGGGCATTTAATCAAGAACGTTGTAGGCTCATGCTTGCTCGATTCATCATCCTTGATGAGCAACCTTTTCCTTGGTTGAGCGTGTTGGATTTCGTGAATATGTTACTGAGTTACAACCTCTCTTCAAACATGTATCACGTTTCACAGTGGCAAAAGATTGCATGAAGTTGTTTTTATGTGAAAAAAGTTCTTTGAAGAATTATTTTGGAAAGATTAATTCTAGGATCGCACTCACGACGGATACATGGACTTCCAATCAAAATCTGAATTATTTGTGTCTCACTGCACATTTTATTGATGAAAATTGGAAGTTGCATAAAAGAATCATCAACTTTGTGGTGATGCATAGTCACAGGGGTAGGGAGATTGGGAAAATGGTGGATGAATGCATTGAGGAGTGGGGAATAGAAAAAAAGGTGTCCACAATTACCGTGGATAATGCTAGCTCGAATGATGTTGCAGTTGGCTATTTGAGGGAAAAACTTTCGAAACAAAAATCGTTGATATTAGATGGTAGTGTTCTGCACATGAGGTGTACAGCTCATATATTAAATTTGATTGTGAGAGATGGCTTGACTATGGTACGTGACTCCATTGCACGTATCCGAAATGTGGTTAGGTATGTAAGGAGTTCTCCCACAAGAGCCCAAGGATTTCAATCTTGCATTAAGAAAGAAAATATCACTTATAAGGGTTCGGTGGTTCTTGACGTCGCCACTAGATGGAACTCCACTTACCTCATGTTAGACACCGCCATAAAGTTCAGAAAAGCTTTCGAAAGGATGGAAGATCACGATCCATCTTTTGTAAGTGAGCTTAATCATGAAACTCCTAGTGAAGATGATTGGGACAATGCTATTATTCTTTCGGATTTTCTCAAAGTATTCTATAAGGCCACCAATCGGAGATGTCTGGGACTTCATATGTTACTTCAAATGATTATTTTGAAGGGATAGCTCTTTTGTATAGAAATTTGAAAGATGCGATCAATGCTTCGGATCCTAAGCTTCAAGATATGGGTGTGAAAATGAAAGAAAAATTTGACAAATATTATGGAGGCTTGGATAAAGTGAATATGATGGTGTTGATTGCGGTTGTGTTAGATCCTAGAGCCAAGTTAAATTATGTGAGTTTCTTGTATGGAAAAATTTATGATGATGAATTGAAAATTAAAGAGATGCATTACAAGGTGAAGGATACATTGGAGCGTTTGTATGAATTTTATGAGCAATCTTCTCTTATTTCAAGTGATCAAGATCTCGGTGGCCATAATTTGGGTGCAAGTAGTGGTAGTTCCAATTCCAATACCGATACGGGTGGTATTAGTGGAGGAATAGATAAGCATAATGCCCAAGATTGGAAGAAAATGTTTTTATACTCGAATGAACAAGGGCGTGATGACAACAAGTCCGAGCTTGATGAGTATCTTCAAGAAAAAAATGAAAAGGATCTTAGTCTTGATATTTTGATTTGGTGGAAGACTAATAGCTCAAAATATAAGATCCTTTCCTTGATGGCTCGAGATATTTTGTCAATTCCTGTAACTACCGTTGCTTCAAAATCAACTTTTAGTACATCGGGTCGTGTGCTTGATGGCTTTCGGAGTTCTTTAACTCCAAAAGTAGTGGAAGCTTTGATTTGCACTCAAGATTGGTTGAAAGCCGCTCGTGTACCGCTTGATGTTGAAGAGTGTATTGAGAATGCAGAACAATTTGAGTTGGGTAAGTAATGTTTATATTTTTATATATTGTAATTCTTTTTGTATATTTGATAAGTGAATATTTTATTTAATCTCTTCCTCTTTTTTTTCAGATATGGTTGGTCTTAATGCGGAGATTATCGTCGATAAATAGAGTTGGTGGTGTCGCATCTGCAATGGGTCCAACGGTTGAGAAGTCAAGCAAGGTTTTTTGTTGGCTTTGTGCTGCTTTAATTGTGCAGAAGTTGATTGATGAACAACTTTGTTTATTGTAATCTTAATGCATACTCCTCTTATGTACATTGAATTTTTGAACTATGTTGTCAAAGAATTTAGGAGCCTTTATGCGCGTACGTTATATTTTTTTTATTTTTTTTTATAATTTTTTTTCGCGTACGTCATAATTCAAATATTTAAAAAAAAAAAAAAAAAAACCTGTTGGAACACAGGAACCGACCACCGGAACTGTGACAGGGGTAGGTTCCAGTGTTCTCGGTTTTGACGGGTAGGTTCCAGGTTCCAAAAAATGAGGAACCTGTACCCGAGGGTAGGTTTCAGGTTCCGGACGGAACCGAACCGGAACCTGGAACCGCTCACCCCTAGTTACCCTCACCCTAAAACTGCAATTTTGGGACTGAGAACCTTACTTGGTGTCAGAGAGCAGTAACGGCCTTGGGATGATGGGGGGAGTGGGTATGAAATCCTAACGCAGATCTCACATCAACTAGCTTGATGTTAGCAAAGAATTAACAAAGAATAATTTGAACTTTGATTTCCTACATTAACAATTTTTTAGATCACATATTTACATTTAATAATTATTTGAATCAATCTCTAGGGTAGGTACAGTTAGTTGGGACACCATTGCATTTCTAGCTTTAGAGCTGAAGGTTATCTATTAAAGTCCCACCAATTGCATGAAAATTGCTCTAGATGAGAATTATCTGCACGAGCCAAATGCTTAAACTTAACTGATTATTGGGCTTGCGGGTTATCTTATGGGTTTATGCGCTTGCGCCCTTAGGTTAGAAAAGATTCATTGGAATTTTGACACAATTTCTTATGAATTTATAACTAAACTTCATGCAATTTACTCTATCTTAAGATGAGTAATTATATTATAAATCAGTAGTGTAAAAGCTATTTAGAATAATGGTCTTATACGCTAGTGATTTAGGAGAATGGGTAGTTACAATCCTCCAATCCATAGTGGATAAGGCCGTTTATGTAAATTTTACTTTACACTGGTGATGTATATTTTTCCTTCTAAGAAAGGCTTTCTTCCCCAAAGCCTCCCGATAATTCAAGCTTAACGCCTAGTCCAGTGTCATCTTTAAGTCCCTAGTACTAGAGTTGGTTTGTCTTACGTAATTGTTACTAAAACCATCCTTATTTTTCACTCCCTAATCACTTACTCTCCACTACTTTTGAAAATTCCACTCACCGTCCTCTAACAAAATCTTATTTGTTACTAAGACAAAATAACCCTCTTTAGAATTTCCAACCCTCCTAGATTCCCACAAATCCTCACCTCTTTCATCATCCACCACCATTTGCTGCCGCCGCTGCCGTCGTGATGGTGGGCACCGAGCAGCCAATCAAGTCCTCTAACTTAACAAGAATGCTCATTCAACTCCGCTTTCGCTTGCCACTGCCTAAACCGTTGCGTTGATGTTGACATTGCCGAGGTGGACTTTATAAATTGGTGACGTGGCAATAGGATTGAGATTACGTATATACTTTATACTTTCTGATTTAGGTAAGAGTGGACGCAATCTCTAGATAAGATAAGAACTTAACTAATTGAAATTATAAAAGTGCTACACGTTGAGTCATCAAAATTCTCATCATAAATGTCCCGATCCAACCAGAGATTTCTGTTTGACCGGAAAAAAAAAACATCACACATCTCTGGCGTGGCTTTTCGGAACCCTCACTAGACAATAATGAGAATAATTATATAAATTTAGTAGAGTTATATATCCTTATTGGGATACTGTATGAGCAAACTTTGTTGGCAGTCAAAGAATTCTGGTCAATTTGTTTAGTAATTAGTTTTTCTTCGCTTAATGTTAAATTAGTGCATCGATGCATGGTTTATAAGTGAAAAATATTGTGAAGCGCAACGTTCGATGGCTACCCTTAAATTGTTCATTCAGATATAATTTCAATTTCTCGTGATTTTTCAATCAAATTTTTTTTTTTGTTTCAATTTCATTTAACTTCACTATCAATTTAGGATTATTGCTAACCCATATCAATTAGAGCTGCTGAAAGAATCTGAAAATCCTTTAGCTGGTTGTACACGCAACATGTACAGCATAAGTTATCCAACGGGGAAAACAGTGATAGAAATCAACGTGTGCTTTCATATATCCTGATAATATACTAGATAATTCTGGAGATTGGTTCTTGATTTTGAAGCTACATCTTGAAAATTTATTGGAATTCTATGGCATTGTTTGGTTGTATACAAAGTTTAAACTAAATCCTGACAATTCCTTTCCAACTTGCACGCATCAAGAAGTTTGTCCCGTTGAATACGGCTTTCAATGGCTTCTTTAAGCTCTATCTGAAATTGACTTGGTTTCTAGTTTCAATATAATGTGTATGCATTTTTCAAATACAAGTTCAGACCATTACCGAACTGCATAATTACTCTATTTTTGGCCTTTGAATATACACACAAACTGCGTTCTTATCGGAACTTGGAATTGAATGAGTACCGCTAGACTTACTAAGGCTGGTTACAGTTGATTCACTAAGTAACATGTCAAGCTACGAATAATCCTTTAAATAAATGGGTCATATTTTGGAACGAATAACAGTTTGACACGTCACTTGGTATATCAAATTTGTAGGCAAGTTTAACATTTTTTTGGAATTGAAATGTTGGAGTAGGCCCGCCACTTTTTTTTTTTTTTTTTTTTTTGAGAAAATAATCACACAAATACCTAACAAAAATATTTAGTTTTCGAACGTATCGGAAGTGAAAAGATAGATTAAGGTGCTCTTTGACCCTTTCCCTTCGAATGCTACTAATCAATGAAGGAACATCCTCCGTCATTTTATGTGTTAACTCAGCGCTAATTTAGACAAACCTAAAACTGGGATTTTAGTTTTAAAGAGGAGATAAATTTACCTTGGATCGCAACATGGTTAGAACTTAGATAGAAAGAATCAACGAGCGACACTTGAAAATATTCAAACAAAGGAGGATGCACGAAAAACTCCCCACTCATTACAGGCTCGGAGACATGCATGTGGACGCATAAGCATTTGAATAGATAAATCATGTCAATAACTGCTTTTGTTTTGTACATGATTATGTCTTTTTGCTTCTGGTCGTCTGAGAGAAAAATAATATTCAATAAATAATGTTAATTGAACGAATGATTGTTTTTAGCAAACCGCAACATCTGAATCCCGAATAGTCCAAGAAGTTTGTTATCTACAAGTCATCATCACCGGACGCACGACGGGATATTAATAGAAAAAAAATGTATAATTCTTATGATTACTCTCTATTACTCAATATGTAATAATAAACAATAATATTCGATATGGGCATTGGTAGCCCAATGATTAGGGGTCACACATCATATCATTGGTGAATCTTAGACCAGCTTGGGCAAAAGCTCTCTTCAAGTGCCATAACTTGGCACAAATGGACACTTAAGTGCCATATTTTAAGAAAAGTGGGACACCCGAGTGCCACCTCTGGCGAAACCGGCCAGAAATCATACGTGACAATTAAATATTAATATCTCTCGCCGATGTGGCTCGCCGTAGAGTTGAGTCAGCTCTAATTCACCCCAAACGACGTCGTTTCGGGTGTTGGCCAAAATAGAGCCCTTAAATCGGCCAAAACGACGTCGTTTTGGCATAATTTGAATTTTAATATAATATAAAAATTAATTAAAATAAATTTAAAACAAAATAATAATATAATTTATATTTATTAAAAAATAAAACGGAGGAGGAGGAAGACAGCCGGCGGCCGAGGGCCGAGCCCTCGTCATCGCTGCCCCCCCGCGGTCGTCGGAAGGTGGGGGAGGGTCAGCCAGGGCTCGGCGGCCCCGGCCCTCGCCGCCGGCTGCCTCCCTCCTCCTGCCCCCCTTTTTTCTTCCTCCTCCTCGCCACCGACGCTTCTCATCCTCCTCCTTCCCCCCCTCGCCGAATCTGGGCTAGGGCTGCGACCCTCGCCGTCGATTGGTCGGCTAGGGCCCGGCGACCCCGGCCGACCCTCTCCCCTCCGTCGCCGATCCTTGTCGGTAGTGGCGGGGAGGCGACGGCGGCTGAGGGCTCAGCCCTCAACCACCACCTTTTTTTTTTAATTTAATTTTAAAATTTTTGAATATTTGTATTTTTTATAAATTTTTTTAAATAAAATTAATTTAATTAATTTTATATTAATTTTTTACCACGTCGCATCAAAATGACGCCGTTTTGCACATGCTTTGCCGGAAAATTGACACGTCAGCGTTTTAGCTGGATTGTCACTCAAGTGATCTATTTTGCTACGATTTTGGCAGTTAAGTATACATTTTGTAAGTTATGACACTTAAGTGTCCATTTCTGCCAAGTTATGGTACTCTAGGGGTCCGCGTCTTGATGAGCTTGTGTCAAGGACATTTGTTACGTCAAGTGAATCGAACTTTTTAGCTTCTAGCATGTCTATGGGGTTAGATGACAGGTCTATACACTTATGAGTTGTCAGTTATTACATTTTGGAGCAAGAGTAGAACCCATGCTTAGATGGATAATCATGCCAATTGTCCCTCCTAACCTTTAACTCATTAAAAAAAAAAAAAGAGAGGACATACGATATATTTCATTTGTCTACCGGATGTATCAGCATGTCATTGGGCATGACTGTTATATATTACAGATTTTGTTCAAAATTACTTGTAGAGGGTGCTTCCTTATAAAAAGAAGTCATCCCATGCGCACTAACTTATCTGCTAGTTTGGATTATTAATACTTTATCAAGCTAAAAACTTTCTCATCGAGCAGACCCTTTTCTTTTTCCTAGAAATGATCTTTCATTTGCTTCAACAGTAATCAGGACATCAAGCTACTGCTTAATTATAAGACACTTAGGGTGCGTTTGTTTGTGTTTCTATTCAAAAATTGTTCCAAGGAACAGAAATAGAAAAAATTATTTCTGTTCCGAGGAACAATTTTTTACTAAAAAAACGTGTTTGGTAAACTTGTTCCGGAAATAAAAAAAGAACAAAAACACGTTTGGTAAATTTGTGTTTTTTTTTTGTTTCTTTTAATTTTTTAATATTTTTATTTTATTTTTCCTTTCTTTCTTTATTTTTTCTTTTTTTCTTCCTTTTGGCCGGTCGCCGGCCTTGGCCATGGCCGGCAACCGGCCGACGAGGGCCGGCGGCCTAGTCCAGCCACTACGAGGCGCGCCGGCCCCCCGGCGAGGCCGAGCCTTGTTATGGTTGGGCGAGGCTCGGCTCGGCTCGCCTTGGCTGGGCGACGCTCGGCCTTGCCGAGGGCCGACGACGCTTCGGCGAGTTCGCTGGCCCTCGACGGCTGGTCGCCGGTCATGGCCGAGCCAGCCGAGGCCAGATACCGGCCAAAGAAAAAAGAAGAAGAAAAGAAAAAGAAAAGAAAAAGAAGAAAATAGAAGTGTTTCTGTAAAACGTTCCAGAAACAAAAAATAAGTTTTTTTTCGTTTCTTGTTTCTGTTCTTTTTTTGTTTTCGGGAACAAAAAAATAGATTTGGAACAAAAACGCAAATAAACGCGCTTCTTTTCTTTTTTTGTTACCGGGAACAAAAAAACAAAAAATCTATTCATAAACAAAAAAAAAAAAAACACAAACAAACATGCCCTTCATGATCCAAATGCTTTTTTCAACTGTTCGTCGATGGTTCTCTCTCTCTCTGTATAAACGTGAAGAGAAAGAACTTCTTAAGATAAAGGCGACACGTTTAGGACACCCTTTCTCGGGTCAAAACTCAAGAAGAAACCTACAGATTCAACGTTGTTGATCCCACGATGTCCACTTTCCGCTTTTGAAGGATTGGCAATCGGTACGGAAGACAACGACCGTCGCCTTCCTTCGCCTGTAGATGTTGCAGAAGCCGCCTGCCTTAGTTGCCTCCCCCAAACGTCAGCTGCCTTATCTCCTATCGGAAATAAATAAATAAAATTTCGGATTCATCTAGGGTTTTGAGCGGCACGGCGCATGCAGTTGTTTCAACGTGCGGTGTCATTATGGGAATTTTCTCTTGAGGTTGTTCGTTGACCGAAAGGCATTGACCGTGGTTGTACGGTCGGACTACCCTATTCACTTGTGGAGACATTGGATTATACTATTAACCCAGGTTTAATCCCAGTCCATTCAAACCGGAGAAAACAAGACCCAACGCGCTTGCATGAACTAACGAAGAAATGTTTACTTATAATTCTATAAAGTATATATCAAACGTATCCAGCACATCAGCATTCACTCTCAACCTTTAACTTGCTCTATCATTCCAAATACTATGTTTGCTCTATCCTTTATCTCGCAGTGAGGTTATGTCCACATTTTTACGAGCCGATTTAGGCATGAGAAATAGTGTTACGAAATACATTAGAAATATGTTGCAAGCAATGTTATTTGACAAATTAATCATTTTGAAGATAATGGATTTGTCTAATGGGATGAGTTGTGATCCTAAGTTATAATCAAATGGACAAAATCAAAGTTTGATGGTATAGTCGATATAATTATAAGGTAAGTGTGTCTACGTGTCATGTTCTAAATTTGAACTTAGATTTTTCTCATCAACACCCTTTTTTAGATTTTATAGTTACTTTTTAAAATGAATTAAATTAAACATAAGAGTTGGGCCGATTGGTTGGGCTATCATGGGATTTGTAACTCAAGAACAAGGTAACTTCTATTCAAATCTCATTAATTACATGCAAACTTTTCTATTTGAAATCACATGCATAGGTCTAATGCCCAACTTTAGAGAAGGGCTTTTTGTACCCAAAGGTTCCCTACAATTTGAGCTTAACGCTAAATTCGATGTCATCTTAAGTCCATACTACCGGCTCGGTTCGTCTTAGACTCTTAGGTAGTTGTTACCTACAAACCATCCTCACATTTCGCTCTATGATCACTCATTCTCCTCTAGTTTCAAAAATCTCACTTATCATCCATTACCAAATTATCGTCAGCTAAAAAGATTAAATTGCCTCTTTCTAAAATTTCCAATCCTCCAAGTCTCCTATAAATCCTCACCTCTTTCATCACACCCACCACTGTTTACTGCCACCGGCACCATGGCGACAATGGGCACGGTAGCGGCAGCTTAGGGTTCAGCAGTTACGTTTTTTATTTGGTTTTGGGGATTTGGCTGTGTGGGAAGTTTAGGACTAGGGTGACATTAACATAAATAAGGCAAAACATGAACAGGCAAAATACCCTAAAAATGACAAAACTCAAGATGTTAATTAGCTCCTTCGTTCCCGTCAATACAAAACTCATTCCATTACGTATTCTATTCCCCCTTCTCTTTGTTGGGTTAAGTAAACAATCAACCCTCTAACTTAATTTGGTTTTTATTTATTTTATTTTTTTGGCAGTTTCTTAAATTAAGTCTTCTGACTTAACAAGATTGTTCTATTAAGGTTCGTCTATTTCAAGAAAAAATGAATAATCTGAAAAATATTTTTTAGAAAATGATTGTTGTATTGCTTGAAAAAAAATACTTAAAGTCATTCAATTTTCACAAAATAAATGGAGCCTAAGTTAGCCTGTCATTTTCCATTAATTAAACCGTTATGTTGATGTTTTGACATTGCTGAGGTGGTCTTCTTTAAATTGGTGACCTGAGAATAGGATGGAGATTATGCATATAGTTTATACTTTCTGATTTAGGTAAGTCGGGGCAAAATGATTAGATAAGCTAAGAACTTAATTGATTGACATTATAAAAATACGATTTTTTGAGTCATCAAATTCTCAGCGACAAACTCGCGTGGCTTCTCTGTACCCTCACTAAAGATTTAGCGAAACTAATAATGAGCGAACTTTGCTGACGGTCTCAATTCAAAAAAAAAAAAAAAAACTTTGCTGTCGGTCAAAAAATACTCGTTATTTTTTTATGTTTAGTTTTCTTTTGGCGCTACAAAAAGTCAGATTAGTTCATCAAAGCATGGTTAAATCTGATTTACTTTGAAAAATTCGGATAGTTTCCATTTTTTTGGTGAAGGTGGTTAAATCAACTTGCTTCCATAGTTCAATCCGAGCTGCTGAAATAATTTGAAAATCCTTTAGGTGGTTGCACAAGCAACACGCAAGACATAATGTGACGACCCAGACCTGGGGCAGTACGGAGGGATGGACTGAGATCGCCTTGGCAGTACGCGGGTGAGGCTAAGGGCACGTCTCCCGTCCCACATCGCTTAGGGGGGGAGTCCTGGCTAGTTTATAAAGGCTTGGGTTCCTTTAATTTGTATAACGCATTTTAAAGTCGTGATGACTCAGTGTCCAAAGCGGACAATATTATACAGTGGGGCCCGGGTCATTACAAATGGTATCAGAGCCGACTCCCGACCGCGTGTGGGGTCCACAACGAGGACCTTGTGCCTTAAGGGGGTGATAAAGTACTTCTATATCAAAAATAAAGGATTATTCGCCTTCTTCTTCTTAGTCTTTTCTTTGACACAAGAAAGGAATGCAGGTTGAAAGCTTTTTCCTTAGCGAAGTCTTTTTCTACCAGTAATTCAAAAAGTTTTTTTGTACGATAATTAAATAGTCAAACATTAAATTAACTAATCTTAATATGAAAATGATACTTTTTTTTTTGTTTTTTTGTTTTTGTTTTTGTTTTTGTTTTTTTTGCAGTACACGGGTGAGGCTAAGGGCATGTCTCCCGTCTCACATTGCTTAGGGGGGGAGTCTTGAGCTAGTTTATAAATGCTTGGGTCCCTTTAATTTGTATAACGCGTTTTAAAGCCGTGAGGACACAGTGTCCAAAGCGGACAATATTATACAGTGGGGCCCGGTCGTTACACATAAATTATCCAATGGGAAACTTAATAGAAAGTCTGTTTCTATTATGTTTCTATTATACACTGATAATATAGATTATCCAGGAAATTGATTCTTCATTTGGAAGTTACGTCTTGAAATTTATTGTACTCGTGCGGTGTTGTCCATTTGAATATGAAGTTCAAACTAATCTTTGACAATTTGGGTTTAACTTAAACGCATCAATTTGTCCAATCGAATACGGCATAGACTTAATTGGCTTCTTTAAGCTCCATCTGAAATCAATTTGGTTTCGAGTTCCAACAGATCACATATATGCATTTTCCAAATACAATTGTAGAGCATTTACCCTACCCAAACATACAAAAATATGATTATTTTTGGCCTTTAAAGATACACATCGGTGCATCACAAACCACATTCTTATTAGAAGCTGAAATTGAACAAGCAACGCTAGACTTAGTGAGACCGAATATAAAATTGATTTATCGAGTAACATGTCAAACTGTGAGTGGCCTTTAAAAATTACGCCATATTCATGAACCAACGATAGCTTAATACATCACTTAGCATATTAGATTTGTACGAAAGTTTAACAAATCCTTAGTTTTCATAAATATACTTCTTTAAAATGAAAAAGATAGATTAAGGCGCTCTCTGACCCTACACCATTTTATAACAAAAAAAAAAAAAGGCCCACCCTAGTAGGAAAATTCTTAGTCGTTTTAAGTCTTCACTCAGCGCTACATAATATAAACCCAATGAAACCACGATTTTTTTTTTTTTAAAGAGGAGATGGATTTACCTTTAATCGCTACATAATCAGAACTTGTATCAAAGAATCAACAAGCAATACTAAGAAAATATTCAACCCTAGGAAAGATGCCCGAAAAGCTCCCCAATCCGCATCTCCCACCATTTCATTACTGGCTCTTGTACATAGAGAAAAAAAAATTATAAAAATGATATTGAATAAATTATATTAGTCAGTAATTAAGGAAAAACTCATGCAGGGCAGGCTTTTAAGACTATAAAAATTCCAATTGGGCACAAACTTCGAGCCATCTGATCTGACCCTCTGAAAAATTACAAGTGGGCAGATCATTGCAACGCAGCTGGACTCTCTTCATAATCTAATTACATAGATTCACAAATTAATTTTTTCCACACATGTATCAACAAAGCGTTTCATAACTCTTTCCCCCCTTTTCATTCTCTTATTTTTCCTTCTCTTCTCTTGATTTAGGCACTGGTCAACTATCCACAAGCACCCGGAAAAGGCAAATGCAGCAATCTATGTCCATCATTAAAAAAAGAATTTATTTATATTTAGGGAATGATGTGACATGTTTGTCCTAGTTGACAAGCGTGCATTCTCTCTCTCTTTCTCGCTCTTTTCTTCTATATTCGTTCTCATTATTCAACATCAACCCATTGGATGTAGTCTAATAATTAAAACGAAAGTTCCTCAAAAGGAAGGATCATGGGTGTTGACGCCTTAATTTTATTTAGGTTTATTTTATTAATTAAGTTTTTATTTTATTTTGTCTTTTCGGATAAAAAAAAAAAAAAAGCATAAGCAAAGCCCAGCCCAACCCTTCTCCTTTTTTCCTCCGCGCGGACCCCGTGCCCACTCTCCTCCTTCACCCCGGCCCGGCCCCTTTCTCTCTTCTTCTTCCTCCTTCCCTCTTTTCGCCTCTCGCAACTCACGCGCTCAAGGGAGGCCGACGCGGGCGGGACGGCCTACGGCCGAGGGGATTAGGCCGACGTCGGCCGGAGGGGATAAGATCGCGAGCGCCATTAATGCCGAGCGGGCTTCGCTGGAAAGCTCGATGGGACACCGGTTCGGCCAAGGGGAACCGGTGGGCAAGTTGAAGGCCGGCGGCCGAGGCCCTCCGTCGACCGGTTTTCCTTCGCCTATAAATAGGCGGCCGCAAGCACCGTCGGAGGGGGGCGCGAACTCGGAGACCTTCCACTGAGAGACATCAGGGAAGATCGAAGGGTAAGCACAGGGGAGAACTCGGATCGCGAGCTCGGCCGACCTCCCACTGAGAGACTTCGGGGGAGGCCGCCGGCGAGCAAGTCCGAAGAGGTCAGATCTGGCCGGTGGAGGCTTGGATCTGGCCGGAGAGAGAGAGAAGCGAGGTCGGAGGAGGTGCAGGGGTTCTGGATTTGCGAAGAGGGGCGGAAGAAGAGGTCCCACCCCCGACGCCGCCGGCCGTGTGCCAAATCCCGCCGTGCCGCCGTCTCACTGTCACCGTAGTTGAGCCTCGGGCCACCGTCTCGATCCTCGCCCTCGTTGCCGTCAAGCGCCTCCACCGCTGCTGCCTTCGATCCGGCATTGTTGCCGTCGCCGTCCCCGATCGAGAGAAGGTAAAAAAAAAGCGTCGCCGTTACCGTTGCCGTTCATTGTAGCTGTTTTCCGTCGACCTAGCCGTCGTCGCCGTCGCCGTCGCCATTGTCGCCGCCGCCGCCGTAGTCGCCGTTGCCGCCAAACACCCCGGTTTCCCCCCTTTCGGCGCCGCGGATTCGCAAACCCTAGGGTTTGCGATTTTCCGGGTCATCGAATCGGATTCGGGTCTCGGAACCGGGTAGGGTTTTTGCAGGGGAGCCGGGTCGTGAAGTGGGCCGTCGGATCAGGTTATCGGGCCGGGCCGGTTGTCCCTAAACACCGGCCACGATGCCGTTTCAATATAAATAAAAAAAAAAAAAAGAAAGAGGGCAAAAAAAAAAAAAAATCCGAGTCGGGCCCGCAACGCGGCCCGTCCCGTCTTGGTCGTCGGCCCGGGTCGGACCCAACCCGCGGATCCGACCCGGGTCAGTTTTTATAATATTTTTAATAATAAATAATAAATAATATTTCAATAAAAAATCAAAAATAATTTATTTTCAAAAAAAATATTAAAAAATGTTTTAATTTCCAAAAAAATCGAAAAATATTTACAAAAAATGTTGAAAAATGTTTTATTTTCTAAAAAATCGAGAAAAGTCAAAAATAATTTATTTTCCAAAAATATTTTGAAAAATATTAAAAAAATATTTTATTTTCCGAAAATAAAAAATAAAATAAAAAATATTCCATATTTTCCAAAAAAATGCCAAAAGTCCAAAAAAAGCCAAAAATTCATGAAAAAGCCAAAAAATTCAGAAAAAGCCAAAAAGACTTGTATTTTCAAAAAAAAAAATACCAAAAAATCCAAAAAAACCCCTTTTATGTCAAAAAAATTAGAAAAAGACTCAAGAAATGTTTTTCCTCCCAAAAATGCATGGAAAATCCCTCGAACATCCAAAAAACCTCAAGGTTTAAACAAGATTAGGTACCGAAAGGGCATTAGTGATTAACTAGTGTAATCAAGTCCCCGATCCTAATTTCTCTCGGTTACGCAGAGTGAGTATTTCTCCCAATACTTCGCTTGGGTTTCTAATCAACCCACCCCAAATTGATTAGTGGCGACTCCGTTTTAAAAATTAACTTACAGGTTAAAAACTTAGACTATTAAAGTCGTGAATTGGTGGACTTGGGAGAGTCCGGGCATAATAAATTCAGCCGAGCCATTAGCCTCCTCGGCGCTCGTACCCGATTGCGGGCGCCGAAGAAAAAAGGTCGCGACAGGCTTGGCGACTCACTGGGGACTTGAAGACTTAGGCCATTTTTGTCTTGTTTAAATTCTTTACGACTTAGGTTTTTTTCTTTATGCAGGTCAAAAGCTTAGAAATTTATTTTAAGTTTGCTTAAAATAGATTATCTTGTAATTATAAACCGTTGTGCATGCTTTACTTGTTTTAAACACTACACATGGCACACACAACCCGGCCGCCGGACACCGGGCCGCCATAGGATTTCTAGGATGGTGTTAAGAAAGATACGACCTCGAACGCGAGACTGCGATGTAGAGGTTGCCTTTCTTTTCCCCGAATTTCTTAGCCGAGGTTAGGAGGGTATGCTTTTCTAACGCGAGACTGCGACGGCGATATCCTTTTAATCTCACCAAGCCTTCATAGTTAGAAATCGAGCCGCACGTTCCATGTGCATGTCTCTCGTGCTTGCCATTTTCTTTAAAAGCAAAAGTAATTTATTTACTTTTACTCAGTCTTTTTATTTGGCCCATGGCAATATAGGATAAGCTTTTCAAGTCCCAGTCTATATGCGATGGGGAAAGACGATATCCAGTTCATTCCTGCTCCCAAAACAGAACTCTTCAGATGGTGGGGTCAATTGGACCAGTATGCCCAAGACCATGTGAAAGCCAAAGTCGGTCATCTTCTATCGTTGATCCAAATCCGTGTTCAGCCCGAAGTCATACGAGGCCATGACACATTTCGGTGCCCGAAGACGACTACTTTTATGTTCGGTAAGTTCGAGCTAACCCCAACTCGGAAGAATACAGCATCATCACCGGAATGCCTCTCGAGAAAAAGCTTGTTAGGCCATCAACGGGCATTATCCCGTTGCGTGGGTTAGCACGAATTTTAAGAACTGAAGTCCATGTCATGAGGCAAATTCTTGAAAACAACCATAATACCCGCCCACTAGCATTTTTGACTCACTGTTTTGAAAACCAACCCATGACCCAAAAAAGTGAGATTTTTCTCCTAGCCTTTTTCGGGTTCATCATTTTCCCCCATCAAAGAAACGTCATAAGTCCAAAGATGGCATGGATAGTTGATCAAATCTCAAGGGGCGAAATTATGTCAACATGATTTTAACAAACATTCTTGTCCCTCAATCGTTTTAAAGGAAACACGGAAAAAGTCATGCGGGTCTCTCCGGAAATTTTACAAGTCTGGTTCTTTTCTCACCTAAGTGAATATCGATGCTTCATGCAATCATCTGAAGCAAATAATTTTGAAAATCCATTGCAGAAGTTTATGGTTTTAGGACCATACATTCCTAACCAAAGCTGTTTAAATTGGATAAACTTCCTAAGAGACCCGACTCCCGAGGTATTCCAATGGTGTGCTGGTTGGTTCCATGAAAAGAGAGCTCACTTTGCTTATAGACGCTGCCATCCAATTCCGTTGCTCGGCCTCACCGGCGCCGTTTCCTATTTCCCATATCGGGTGGCACGACAATATGGAGCCCTTCGGAGATTCCGCCACTTTTCAAGAGGAAGGCCCCTCCACTCTTTTTCACCCATCAAAGCCGTGAATACACATTCGAGATTGACATTATCGAGGAAACATGGAACAAGTGCCATCGCAAAAAGATTGTGGTACCGAAGGGCTTGAGGGAGAAGAAAAAGCCCACCACGCCTCTACGTCCTACATCCACAACCATCGTATCCCGACAAAATGGAAGCCATTGGTCCCTCACTCAATCAGTGAGAGCACCCAGCACGAGCAAGCAGAGCTCATGGAGAGGGATTTGGGAATGGACTGGATACATATATCAGAGCCAGTTCAAGGAAACAGGCATCCTCGCAAGAACAAGGCTCCTCGTCGCATATAAATTGGCAATCATGTGCCCCTTAGTGTTAATATCGTGAAAGTTTTGTCCCATTGTTTAGGGACTTTTGTTTAATATCTAGTATTTCCTTCTGTCATTTCAATTTCAAGTTTTAGATGTCAGAAGTTTGCGGCCTATAAAATCCTCTTTTGATAAATAAAAAGCAGTTAGACCATTGCCATAGGTCAATCTTTGTTTACTTTCGTGCTCATTCATTATTTTCGCGACAACAGGTAATTATGAATCGCCGGCCACCAATAGCTCGCGAATGGCCTCATGCACTAGGGCCCGATCCGAATGATGTACAAAATTGCCTCATTAACATTGAAGACGGCGTAGGACAGATGTCCATTGTCCTTCAACAACTCTCAAGACAAATGAAATCTACTCAAGCTGAGCCCAACTCCGTAGCTGCTTTAAGCACCGTCATGACACCCGCGAATTCACCGGAGAATAACCAACACCATAGACAGTTTGAAAAGATCATGAAAAAGTTAAACCAGCTGCAGGGGCAGAATCCCATGGACCTGTCCAATTACACTGGCATTGAGATCCCTGAAAAACTCAAAGCACCTGAATGCGAAAGGTATGCTAATACCTCCCGCCCAGAAACCTACTTACAGGCCTACCTGGTTCGAAGGATGATTCAATCATACCAATCAAGCTTGACCGGCCCTGCCTTGCGATGGTACATTGTCAGGAAGATTAGTCCCCTTAAAACCTGGAGGGAACTAATTCATGTTTTCCACCAAGAATATGATATTGATGTCGCCCGACATCGCCTTGCCCTACGAAGAGCCGATGATCGCAGAACACGAGGAGCCGTTAGTCACCAAGATAAGAGAGGAGCATGTCAATCAAGCCTTGCATGATAAATGGCCAGCTGAGCAACATCTTGTTGCTGGAAAATTTCCCACTAGGAAAGGCAAGGAGCCTTTGTACGAGATCAAAGACACGAGCCTCGTTTCAAGAGTGGAGCACGACCGGACGACTCCCCAAGCTTACTCCAAGAGCTAGGGTCCGAGAATACCGACCCCTATCAACCTAGAAAGTGAATCGAGAGTGAAACTCTAATATCTCTCACTTCCCTTGACAAACTCGAGCTGGCGAAACGCGGGCCTTACTCAAAAGGTCTGAAGCAGAGGCCAAGAAAAGAAAGCCTAAACAGATCAATTCAGCGTCCGCCAACGAGCTACCGCACCAGAGCTTCGAGCATTCCCAAGAATACAGCTTTGAAGGCTACCACCCCCTAGAGTACAACCCCGAAGACTTCCCGGCTCCGAATACAATCTCAAGGACTTCCAAATATTTCAACAATGAAACCGACGATTCATCGTATAACCGTTTCCTACTCTCATCCGGGGATGAAGGCCCGTCGAAGAGGAAGCATACGTCTTTATCCGCTACGATCCTAACGAAGTACTAAGCTTGTCCTCGACCATGAGGATAGCTTCAATACTTTATCCTCATTCGGAAATTTCGACCAAGAAGAAAGCAATGGGGTAATCTCGGTAGAATCCAACTTCCCCGAAGCAGAAAAATTCACCACCACAACGATATGCAATGGGAAAACCAAGGGCCTAACCAAGATACATCAAGCTCGTCCCGCGCTCATAGGATCATGACCCCCGAAGAGATGTGGATACCTAATCTCCGCAAGTATAATGGCACGACTTGCCCCGTGGCCCATTTGCAATATCTTCATGCTGAAATAAGTCAGTACTACAGCCCGATGTTATTTACAACTCAGGCGTTCCAAGAAACTCTTACGGGGTCTGCATTACAATGGTTCTTCACAGCAAATATTTACCTCATAAAGGATTGGAGCAAGTTGACTTCCACATTCTTGCATCAGTACAAAAACCAGATTGGAACTGAACTGCCTTGCGAGAATTTGGCCCACTTCAGAAGAAGACCGATGGAGGATTTCCGAACATATGCAGGGAGGTGGAGGGCTTTCATGATGCAAATCCACCCCGAACGGCTGAAGAGGAGTTAATGAAGTGGTTCATAAAAGCTTTGTCCCGCAAGCATCGCTGTTGGCTGCATGGGTTACACTTCCGTAGCTTCAACGAGGTAGTCATCGCATGCGAATACTTCGAATCTACGAAGGCGAGGAATTCAAAGATGTTTAGCTTCAAGACCAAAGCACTATCAAAGCGCTCCTTTACACAGGAGTTTTCATGGGTTTTACTTGTTTTTATGATTTCATGTTTCTTATCTTGTCTAGTGTGCTACTGTTGTATTTTCCATTCCAAGTACTCTAATGTATAATTCTAGTATTTTGAAGGCATGAGGCGGTATTCCAAACCAGCCCGGTGATGCTATCCAACCATGAAAAGAAAATATTATCCGAGGAGAATACTGAGGGCTGGGCTTCCTCATGCTTTTTCCCCAAAGACATACTTTGAAAATAAGAAGTATCTCATCACCAAAAGCTTTTGTCAAAACAAGATGTTAATTTTAATCATGTTTGTCTTTTTTGACCCTCTCACTTTATGTTTCAGAACATCATCCCCTTTGACTTAGTATGACAGGAAGCATTTGAAGCTAGCACATCGTGTGAACTCGCCGAATTCAAAGACATCCTTTCAAGAAAGTGGGGGCAAACAAAAAGGATCATCCTGTTTCAAAATGGGTAAGTCTAATTCCCTAAACAAAATTTTGAAAATAACGTCCCCTCTCTTCTATGTACAGGAAACAAAAATAGGAGGTAATAGGCATAGGCATACGGTTAAACTCGAAGCATGCACACCATGATAGCTCGAGGCAGGATACCCTCCCCCATGCTGCTTTTGCAAGCCGTCCTCGGGAGCTCAGGCACTCCACCTCACTCGTATCCAACTCCTTCTCAAGACGGAGCATTATCTTCTCCCCGACATGCCCGAACAATTAGACGGTGCGTTTCATTGAAGGGATTTCCAGCTTCGACAAGCCAAGAAGCACAAGGAAGAAATTTCTTCTCTTCCTTTAAATTCATTACTCACAACAGGAGAAAATCCAGACAGTCAAGGCGATCTATAGCCCCCCCACTCCTGACAACGACTTTAGAATCCGGAGGCTCCACTCCGTGTTCCAGACGCATATTCTTCCAAGAAATAATTGCCTTTAGGAGACTGGAGATTTTTGATTGTCCATCTCAGATTTCATAAAAGCTTGAGGTACATGATCAATGATGCTATAGTCAAAGACACAAGGAGAAATTCCACAGAAGGAAGGCGTTGAGGATGAATCAACGACCAGCAATCATGCATACATGGCCACAAATGGGAAAGGCCAATCGAAACGTTGAATTGTGTTGAGACAAAGAGGCCGTCATCGACATTCAAATATCCCTAGGAGCCAGCACATACAAACTCTGGGGGAGAGTAATTTGGTATTGTTTCCAATACTCCCAATATCTGGACTCGCTTGTGACATTTTTTCTCCTATTGACAGGAAGCATAGGATTCAAGAAACAAGCTTAATGGTTAATTTGGGCAAATCAAGTGACCCATATCGATTTAGCTAACTTGGTATGAAAGGACGTGTCGTCCAAGAGCCGGTTTGGTTAAATAAAAAAAAGAAGTGCCCTACGGACACCGTCGGCGCCTCTAGCCGAGTGGTACCCGGGAAGAAGCAAAATGGTCCGAAGTCGGGGGTTCGAATCCCCGACGCGGCAGTTAGCCGCTTGGTAAAAAAAAATATAATAAATTTTTTTTTTTTTTTTTTTTTTGCTTCTCTTGCCCCTGCAAATTACGAGAGAGCGGTGACTTAACGAAGCAAAAGACATAGGACTTCGTGTCCCACTCGCACTTCAGGTCCATCCAATCATCTGCAAATCAGTGAAGGGTAATGTCGTATCGCTCCCAATTGTTTAAACTCCTGAAAAAAATCGTGACTGACACGCTCTTTCCTATCTTTTGTAGGATTATCTGACTGTCAAAAACAAGGATAACAAATCAAGAAAAGATATGTCAAACTCTGATAAGCACTCCCAAGCCAAGTGGCGTCTCAAGTATCGCCAAAACAAATGACAGAAAAATCTTCAGGCCTCAACTCACATTTGATTTTGGCCGGACTAATTGTACATCTTCTCTTCTACGGGGCAAAAAGCAAAAGAGCCCGTCAAATCAATAAATCGATTCCCAATCCTTGGCTGATCATTCTTGTGTCATTTTCCTATAGGGACGATCCATTGACACCCATTTGTGAATAACTCTTTTGATGTTCAAAATTCAACACATTTGTAAATACGATTCTACCAAGTGAATACCCCTAAAGTTGTCAATAGGGTTTCTTGAGTAAAAATCATTCATTTGTTTTGAGAGTACAAACTCTCTCATACTTAAAAATGCTGCATGCCTTCTCCAAATGGATTTTTGCATGATGATTTCGTCAGGTCAAATCATTGATTCTATTAAGGATTATTAGAATAGACAGCTAAGTGAAGAATACAAGATTAATTGAGCATGCTGGATGAGGCGCGTCAGAATGATGACAGGCAAGCCATATCCTACACACAGTCCCCTATCTATACACTCGTGAGATGAGTGCATAAGATTCCATGGCTGCAGGGTAAAGAGTTCTCTCGCGAATGGTACGATAACCACAATAGTGAGAGGCATTCCATCGCTCACCCCATTAAGCCCCATACACTGGTGAAGCTTCTCTCATATCCCCGTCAAAAAAAAAAAAAAAAAAAAAAAAAAAAAACTGCCCCACATTGGGGCAAGTCGAAGGCAAGTCAGCATCACGAGGTGAGAAAAGGGATAGTGTTTCTCTTGCTTGCACTTGCATCAATCTTCGAGTGTCTTTATTACATATGAACACTCGCGTTAATTTAAGTGCCATAGAGTCATGAAGAGCAATCTTTACGCACTTGTATTCATTGTACAACCCAATTGAGTCTGTAAGTTTACCCTCACATGGAGGCAAAACAGAAGTTACTGCCATTCAGACAGCATAATCAGGAGCGCCGGAAAAAAAAAATGAAGACTTAACAGTCTAACAACGGCGTTTGCTTGAACTTGTCTAGATTAGTTCCTCAAGCAATAAAAAAAACTAGGGGCATAAAAAAGCAGTGTACCTGGTAAAAGCAAGGTCAATGCCTATGAATGAAAAATTGGAATGAAAACTAGGGGCATGAAAAAGCAGTGTGCCTGGTAAAAGCAAGGCCAATGCCCCCAACTAAAGAATATAGTCAATTGTATTCTCAAGAAAAGTTGATGTTGCGGTTCGATTAATGGAGCCTCCATCTGACATTGAAAAGAAAGATCGGTGACAAATGCTAGAGCAATCACCAGCTCCCATCCTTTTACACATGAGTCAAGCCTACATCGCGTCCCACTTTGTTAAAAGTCTCTTCGACTAGGGCACTTCAATTAACGTAGGATTTCATATGTTTATAAACATCGCTCGAAGAAGTACGAGCAAGACTATTCTATCTCTTTTCGCGGGATTCCTAAGCTTGCAAACCCGGAGATGATCGTGCGTGTTCTATTCATAAGCCTTGACCGTGATGGTCCCCATTGACGAGCCAACAACCAAGCCTACATTACGGTCTCAACAAAGACCTCTCACACTTTGGTAAAATCGTACCACTTGCGAGAATACTCGGACCCCCGCGACATGATGACAAGTAAGATGTGTGGTCCTTATAAATCCTGCATCAATGGTCGGGATAGCCTTTTCCATGAGAGTGAGTGAAAAGTCCTTTCGTACGAAAGTCCCTCATCTGGCATGCTCAAGACATCTACATTCTAAATGAAAGTTGTCTTTCAAAATCTTCCCCAGTGGAAATCAAAAGATGCAAAACTGACAAAATTATCATGCATAAATCACATTTGAATTTATGAATTTACAGCATACAATGATTGTGTACATGTGTGCATGTTGTGCAAATAGTAGACATACTCTCGAGAGATCAGAGATATTGTCAGGTAAGCATATCCCTATCCCCATTTGTCTTAAAGTACCTACCACTGTCTGGGTACTCTTCTTGACGCTCGACCTATTCAAGTCGTCCCTTGAGTTTGGGTGCTTGCAATTGTCTCAGTATCCCATTGTCTGTGAGTACCCACCACTTGCCGGGTACTCCCTCTTATCGACACTCGACCTATTCGATTTGTCCCCAGAGTATTGATACTTGTGACTGACCAAGTATCCCTTTATCGTTGAATACCTACTACTGTCTAGGTATCCCCATTGTCTTTGAGTATCGGCCATCGTTCGGATACTCCCTTTCCCTGACACTCGACCTGTTCGACTCGTCCCCAGAATATTGATACTTGTGACTGACCAAATATCCCTTTATCGTTGAATACCTACTACTGTCTAGGTATCCCCATTGTCTTTGAGTATCGGCCATCGTTCGGATACTCCCTTTCCCTGACACTCGACCTGTTCGAGTCGTCCCCAGAATATTGATACTTGTGACTGACCAAGTATCCCTTCATCGTTGAATACCTACTACTTTGTCCGGTATCCCCCGTTTTTTGAGTGCCCGCCGCTACTCGGTGCTCCTTCATTAATACTCGACCTGTTCAAGCTGTCTTTAAAGTTTGGATGCTTGTGACTGTCCAAGTGTCCCCTTGTCTTTGAGTACCTGCCATTCGGATACTCTCTTTTCTTGACACTCGATTTGTTTAAGTTGTCTTCATAGTTAGGATACTTGCGGTGACCAAGTATCCCACTACCTTAGAGTGCCTTTCATTGTTAAGGTCCTCCCTTTCCGAGTTGTTCTCAAAAGCGTATCATTGAATACTAGCAGCCATTCAAGTATTCCATCGTTTTGTGCGCTGTGGTTACCCGTGGTATGCTTTCTTACACTTGGACCAGCTTGAGTGGTCCCCGATCATATCATTAAATACTTGTATTCATCCAAGTATCCCAGTACTTTGTACACCGACGGCTACCCAGGTGTTCCAGCCCTTTTAAAGTGCCTGCGGCCTTCCAGGTAAGCCCTGTGCTACATTCAAGTTTATTTTACCAGGAGGTGAGAGACCTTCACGAATATCCAAGGTACGTCCTCGATATTCCCATTTACCAGGAGGTGAGAGACCTTCACGAATATCCCAGGTACGTCCTCGATATTCCCATTTACCAGGAGGTGAGAGACCTTCACGAATATTCCAGGTACGTCCTCGATATTCCCCATTTACCGGAGGTGAGAGACCTTCACGAATATCCAAGGTACGTCCTCGATATTCCCAACCGCCGGGAGGTGAGAGACCTTCACGAATATCCCGTGCGTCCTCGATATTCCCATTTACCAGGAGGTGAGAGACCTTCACGAATATCCTGTGCGTCCTCGATATTCCCCATTTACCGGGGAGGTGAGAGACCTTCACAAATATCCAAGGTACGTCCTCGATATTCTCAACCGCCGGAGGTGAGAGACCTTCACAAATATCTTAGGTACGCCCTCCATATTCCCAACTACCAGGAGGTGAGAGACCTTCACGAATATCCAAGGTATGTCCTCGATATTCCCAACCGCCGGGAGGTGAGAGACCTTCACGAATATCCTGTGCACGTCGTCCTCGATATTCCCCATTTACCGGGAGGTGAGAGACCTTCGCGAATATCCAAGGTACGTCCTCGATATTTCTAACTCCCGGAGGTGAGAGACCTTCACGAATATCCCGTGTCGTCCTCGATATTCCCAACCGCCGGAGGTGAGAGACCTTCACGAATATCCCAGTCGTCCTCGATATTCCCATTTACTAGGAGGTGAGAGACCTTCACGAACATCCCAGGTACGTCCTCGATATTCCCCATTTACCAGGAGGTGAGAGACCTTCACAAATATCCAAGGTACGTCCTCGATATTCTCAACTGCCAGGAGGTGAGAGACCTTCACAAATATCTTAGGTACGCCCTCCATATTCCCAACTACCAGGAGGTGAGAGACCTTCACGAATATCCAAGGTACGTCCTCGATATTCCCAACTGCCAGGAGGTGAGAGACCTTCACGAATATCCCAGGTACGTCCTCGATATTCCCCATTTACCAGGAGGTGAGAGACCTTCGCGAATATCCAAGGTACGTCCTCGATATTTCTAACTCCCAGGAGGTGAGAGACCTTCGCGAATATCCTGTGCGTCCTCGATATTCCCAACCGCCCGGGAGGTGAGAGACCTTCACGAATATCCCGTGCGTCCTCGATATTCCCATTTACCGGAAGGTGAGAGGCCTTCACGAATATCCCAGTGCGTCCTCGATATTCCCCATTTACCGGAGGTGAGAGACCTTCACAAATATCCAAGGTACGTCCTCGATATTCTCAACGCCGGGAGGTGAGAGACCTTCACAAATATCTTAGGTACGCCCTCCATATTCCCAACTGCCAGGAGGTGAGAGACCTTCACGAATATCTCAGGTACGCCCTCGATATTCCCAATTACCAGAAGGTGAGAGACCTTCACGAATATGTGAGGCATGTCCTCGATATTCCCAATTACCGGAGGTGAGAGACCTTCACGAATATGTGAGGCATGTCCTCGATATTCCCGCTTACCGGGAGATGAGAGACCTTCATGAATAGCCGAGGCGCATCCTCAATATTCCAACTACCAGAAGGCGAGAGACCTTCAAGAATATCTCAGGTACGTCCTCGATATTCCATCTACCAAGAGACCTTCGAAAAAATGTCCAGGTTTTCTCCAAGAATTTGTACTTGTGATCATCCAAGTACCCTTTCAACACCTGTAAGCAATCAGGTATTTTCCAGCATCTAGTACTTGTGATCATCCAAGTACCCTTTCAACACCTGTAAGCAATCAGGTATTTTCCAGCATCTAGTACTTGTGATCATCCAGGTACCCCTTCAACGCCTGCGAATGTCCAGGCACCCTCCAGAATTCGCACTTGTGATTATCCAAGTATGCTTTTGATGCCTGCAAAGGCCCAAATATCCTTCAGGTTAGTACTTGTGAATATCCGGGTACTCTTTATATGCCCGTGAATTTCCAGGTATCTTCCGTAATCGATGCCCGAGAAAGGTCGGCGCATCTCCCGAGAAAGGTCGGGTACCAACCGGTGTCCTCAACTGAGGTCAGGCACCCCCAACAAATTGATGCCCTGAGAAAGGTCGGCGCATCTCCCGAGAAAGGTCGGGTACCAATCGGTGTCCATGACAGAGGTCAGGCACCCCACAAATCGATGCCCTGAGAAAGGTCGGCGCATCTCCCGAGAAAGGTCGGGTACCAACCGGTGTCCTCGACTGAGGTCAGGCACCCCTAACAAATTGATGCCCTGAGAAAGGTCGGCGCATCTCCCGAGAAAGGTCGGGTACCAATCGGTGTCCATGACAGAGGTCAGGCACCCCACAAATCGATGCCCTGAGAAAGGTCGGCGCATCTCCCGAGAAAGGTCGGGTACCAACTGGTGTCCTTGATAAAGATCAAGCACCCACAAACAGATGCCCTGAGAAAGGTCGGCGCATCTCCCGTTAAGGCGACCGAAGAAAGGTTCGGGTCCTCGACAAACCACTAATTGCTCTAATAGGCGACCGAAGAATGGTTCGGGTCCTGAGAAGGCAATTTCCCGTCAAGGCGACCGAAGAAAGGTTCGGGTCCTCGACAAACCACTAATTGCTCTAATAGGCGACCGAAGAATGGTTCGGGTCCTGAGAAGGCAATTTCCCGTCAAGGCGACCGAAAAAAGGTTCGGGTCCTCGACAAATCACTGATTACTCTAATAGGCGACCGAAGAATGGTTAGAGCCCTGGAAAAGCAACCTCCTCATATCACCAGGTAAGACGATGCCTTGATACTTGCCAAACTCGGGGTTCACACCCTATCTCACTCACTCCCGGTAAGTAACTACAGGTATCCTCTTATCTGTCTTAGTATATGTAAAGTTATATTGCTCTTTTTCTGCATAGAATAATAAGTCTCAAATAAAATATAATCTGCTACGCATGCATGGATAAAATTTAGGCATCAGTTTGTCTTTGAATGCAACCTCTGCGAGCTCACCTTCAAAGAGGGGCAGCTGTTGACGCCTTAATTTTATTTAGGTTTATTTTATTAATTAAGTTTTTATTTTATTTTGTCTTTTCGGATAAAAAAAAAAAAAAAAAAAAGCATAAGCAAAGCCCAGCCCAACCCTTCTCCTTTTTTCCTCCGCGCGGACCCCAGGCCCACTCTCCTCCTTCACCCCCGGCCCGGCCCCTTTCTCTCTTCTTCTTCCTCCTTCCCTCTTTTTCGCCTCTGCAACTCACGCGCTCAAGGGAGGCCGACGCGCGAAGGACGGCCTACGGCCGAGGGGATTAGGCCGACGTCGGCCGGAGGGGATAAGATCGCGGCGCCATTAATGCCGAGCGGGCTTCGCCGGAAAGCTCGATGGGACACCGGTTCGGCCAAGGGGAACCGGTGGGCAAGTTGAAGGCCGGCGGCCGAGGCCCTCCGTCGACCGGTTTTCCTTCGCCTATAAATAGGCGGCCGCAAGCACCGTCGGAGGGGGGCGCGAACTCGGAGACCTTCCACTGAGAGACATCAGGGAAGATCGAAGGGTAAGCACGGGGAGAACTCGGATCGCGAGCTCGGCCGACCTCCCACCGAGAGACTTCGGGGAGGCCGCCGGCGAGCAAGTCCGAAGAGGTCAGATCTGGCCGGTGGAGGCTTGGATCTGGCCGGAGAGAGAGAGAAGCGAGGTCGGAGGAGGTGCAGGGGTTCTGGATTTGCGAAGAGGGGCGGAAGAAGAGGTCCCACCCCCGACGCCGCTGCTGTGCCAAATCCCGCCGTGCCGCCGTCTCACTGTCACCGTAGTTGAGCCTCGGGCCACCGTCTCGATCCTCGCCCTCGTTGCCGTCAAGCGCCTCCACCGCTGCTGCCTTCGATCCGGCATTGTTGCCGTCGCCGTCCCCGATCGAGAGAAGGTAAAAAAAAGCGTCGCCGTTACCGTTGCCGTTCATTGTAGCTGTTTTCCGTCGTCGACCTAGCCGTCGTCGCCGTCGCCGTCGCCATTGTCGCCGCCGCCGCCGTAGTCGCCGTTGCCGCCAAACACCCCGGTTTCCCCCCTTTCGGCGCCGCGGATTCGCAAACCCTAGGGTTTGCGATTTTCCGGGTCATCGAATCGGATCCGGGTCTCGGAACCGGGTAGGGTTTTTGCAGGGGAGCCGGGTCGTGAAGTGGGCCGTCGGATCGGGTTATCGGGCCGGGCCGGTTGTCCCTAAACACCGGCCACGATGCCGTTTCAATATAAATAAAAAAAAAAGAAAGAGGGCAAAAAAAAAAAAAAAAATCCGAGTCGGGCCCGCAACGCGGGCCCGTCCCGCGTCTTGGTCGTCGGCCGGGTCGGACTCAACCCGCGGATCCGACCCGGGTCAGTTTTTATAATATTTTTAATAATAAATAATAAATAATATTTCAATAAAAAATCAAAAATAATTTATTTTCAAAAAAAATATTAAAAAATGTTTTAATTTCCAAAAAAATCGAAAAATATTTACAAAAAATGTTGAAAAATGTTTTATTTTCTAAAAAATCGAGAAAAGTCAAAAATAATTTATTTTCCAAAAATATTTTGAAAAATATTAAAAAAATATTTTATTTTCCGAAAATAAAAAAAAATAAAAAATATTCCATATTTTCCAAAAAAATGCCAAAAGTCCAAAAAAAGCCAAAAATTCATGAAAAAGCCAAAAAATTCAGAAAAAGCCAAAAAGACTTGTATTTTCAAAAAAAAAATACCAAAAAATCCAAAAAAACCCCTTTTATGTCAAAAAAATTAGAAAAAGACTCAAGAAATGTTTTTCCTCCCAAAAATGCATGGAAAATCCCTCGAACATCCAAAAAACCTCAAGGTTTAAACAAGATTAGGTACCGAAAGGGCATTAGTGATTAACTAGTGTAATCAAGTCCCCGATCCTAATTTCTCCGGTTACGCAGAGTGAGTATTTCTCCCAATACTTCGCTTGGGTTTCTAATCAACCCACCCCAAATTGATTAGTGGCGACTCCGTTTTAAAAATTAACTTACAGGTTAAAAACTTAGACTATTAAAGTCGTGAATTGGTGGACTTGGGAGAGTCCGGGCATAATAAATTCAGCCGAGCCATTAGCCTCCTCAGGCGCTCGTACCCGATTGCGGGCGCCGAAGAAAAAAGAGGTCGCGACAATGGGGCACGAAGGAACAAAGGGAGGTGCAACTGCCGGTCTCTTGTCACCATTGCGACTTCTTTTCTATATAAAGGGGCCAATCCATGGCAAACGAACCACGCCAACTCAAAATCACTCATCTCAAATTCTCTCATTAACATTCTCATTTCTCTGCATTCACTCACGTCCATATTGAAAGTTGCACTTAGCAACATACACGAGTTCGATTATGGGTTTTTATCAAGAGGTGATGATCTTTGTCTTTTTGCCTCTCTTGCTATCTCAAACCATCTCTTCCTATTCCTCTAGTGAGGTGAAGTCATGGTGTGGCAAGATGCCTTACCCACAATCATGCGAGTACTTCTTGAGCCAAAGCCCTAAACAAAACCCTCTCAAGCAAAAATCTGATTTCCTCAGGGCTTCGATCCAAGTTGCCCTCGAGAGGGCCCAGCTTGCCCGGACCAACACGTACTCCCTAGGCCCTAGGTGCCGCAACGAGCATGAGAGAGCTGCGTGGGCCGATTGCCTCCAGCTTTACGAGCACACAATCCTCCGCTTGAACCACACCATCAACCGCCAGTGCACTCAGGACGATACACAGACATGGCTCAGCACCGCCCTGACCAACCTTGAGACTTGTCGGGCCGGGTTCGTCGAGCTCGGTGTCTCGGACAATGTTTTGCCCTTGATGTCGAATAATGTCTCTGAGTTGATAAGCAACATTCTATCTACAAACAATGTGCCCTACGTTACGCCGAACTACACTAATGAGTTCCCCACTTGGGTGAGGCCCGGCGACCGGAAGCTCTTGCAGTCTTTTTCCGCAGCATCTAAGGCTAATATTGTGGTGGCCCAAGATGGTTCAGGGAACTATAAGACAATTAGAGAAGCCATAACCACAGCATCGAAGAGGTCCGGCACAGCAAGGTACATAATTTATATCAAGGCCGGTACGTATAATGAGAATGTTGGAGTTGGAACCAATTTGGTGAACATTATGTTCGTGGGTGATGGTATTGGAAAGACCATAATTACCGGAAGCAAAAGTGTTGATGGCGGATCTACTACTTTCAATTCGGCAACAGTTGGTGAGTTTATATCATTTAAATTATTTATGATTTTGTGATTATTCAAAATAAATTCTTTAAAAGTAAAAAAGAGAGAAAAGAGAATTATCAACATCCAGTTAGTCTATTCACGGGGCTAGCAGGCTTACCTTGGTAACTTAATATGCCTTATAAGATCATAGTTTTGAATATCTGTTGTGATTTTGTTGAACTGTCGAAAAATGTTAAGATATGTGCTATGTTCCACGTGTGATCTGATCCACAGAAATAATTTATACGACCTAATCTAGTAAATAGTCGAATAGACAATTCAACGAACTAAGGTCGTCATTTGCTAATTAAGCCCATACGAATTTTTCAATTAGTTAAATTTTGTGGCCGACCTAAGATGTCCCTTTGAGCAAACCAACCTTCTATTTTTTCTTGATTAAAGAGGGGGGGGGGCATTTCATAGAGATTGGATAAATTTACATATATACTAAGGACTTGTTATTTTTATGTATAAGAATGTATGAACAGTTTTTTCACATAGTTTCTATTAATAAACTGAAACATTTATGCTAATGTGGCTATTTATTGACTTTCTTCAATAGAAAACGTGGTCATAAACACGAGATTTTAGATATAATAATAATTAATCGAATCCAGGTTTTGACTGCTGTAAACAATCAATCTTCATAGGAGGAGAAGAATTATAAGCTTTGACTTCAATTAATCTCGTCGAAGATTAACCTTGATTGAGAACACGTACACAGCTTCACTTAACATCATCGATCAGACACAGTATATAATAAATATTTATTATACCGCCACTATTACTACATATAGATAGATATAATAGCCTTTAGATTGCTTTTATAAGATAGCAATAAAATTCCAATTCTTTCGATTCCTATAATAATTAATGGAGTAGGTCAAGATAATGGATGCACGATTTGGACGATTATTTGGTTCTATATGATGTGGTCAATAATGCATTTGGAGGTCAGTTTAATTCTCGAGATACTTTTTCGGTTTAGATTACATTAACAAGTAGACCTGCGTACTGATAATCTGTCCTATCTTGAATTTCAGCTATCGTTGGCGATGGATTCATTGCCCAAGGCATCACTTTCCGTAACACTGCCGGTGCGGCAAATCACCAAGCAGTAGCTTTGCGTTCTGGCTCCGACCTCTCGATCTTCTATCAATGTGGCTTTGAGGGTTATCAAGACACCCTTTATGTTTATTCCGCTCGACAATTCTACAAAGAGTGCAACATCTATGGCACAGTTGACTTCATTTTTGGAAATGCTGCCGTTGTTCTCCAAAACTGCAACATCTATGCTAGAAACCCTCCTAACAAGGTCAATACCATCACTGCACAGGGTCGAACTGACCCCAACCAAAATACTGGCATCTCTATCCACAATTGCAAAGTCACTGCAGCTTCAGACTTTTGACGTCGGTTCAAAGCTCTGTCAAAACGTACCTCGGGAGACCGTGGCAAAAATATTCAAGAACTATTTTCATGAAGACTTACCTTGATAGCTTAATTGACTCGGCCGGTTGGTTGGAGTGGAATGGTAACTTTGCCCTTACGACTTTGTACTATGGCGAGTATATGAACACGGGCCCCGGGTCATTGACTACAAATAGGGTCAAGTGGACAGGTTACCATGTCATCACGAGTGCAACAGAGGCCTTGAAGTTCACCGTTGGGAACTTCATAGCCGGTGGCTCTTGGTTGCCCGCCATTGGCGTGCCTTACACCTCTGGCCTTTAAGTTTGCAAAGGCTGAAAATCATAGCGAAGCACAAAACTTGGTCATGAGTTGATGGTGTTTAGATTATACGCGGTATATAGAATCCATGAATACAGACATAGATAATAAGCGCAAGCATATGTTATGGTTTCATTTATAGAGTTTCCTCTTCTTTGAATGTATCATTTGTTGTAATCAAGGAAAATCAGATGTCATTATTTCACAATTGTATAATTTGCATAAATATAAAGAGTTTACAACAGTCTCTTTGGTTATATCATCTCTCAATTAGAATTTTCCATATTGTTATGCCATCTCTCAATTTTGGAAGTCAGATATCTAAACATGTTATTATTTAATTAAGACCATCCCTTTTGCTCACATCAATAGTCGACAAGATCGAACTAATGTTCAGCCTAGGATTATAAGCCTATAATGCAACAATTGAAATGGGCATAAAGTCCAAGAAAGTTGCTGAATCAGAACTGATTAGACTCCCACAAAGCATTTTTCTCTGCCGAGCAAGCTTTTAAATTGATACTGATCGTTTCAATGTCAACTACTGCTTCTATTGCCTACAAGTTTAACATCGACACTTTACGGTATAGATGAGCAACTAGCAAAGAACTGCAAGTATCAGCCTCACCTTTGTGGGTCTATTAGACATGATTTTCTGGTGCATAACGAGTGCTTCTAAGGACTCTGCAAAGACAAGGAATGATATGGAGTTGGTGAGATTATATTGACTCTCTAGTTGGGCAGACAAGCATGGCGAGGAGAACCATCGATTATGTGAGGGTTGAGATCCTCTTCATTTAGGAAGTAAATTGGCATGGCCTATTTGAATTTAGGGTTTGGGTTGATGTGACCCTTTTGTATTTCTTTGGTAGTTATAAGGGTACTTCGTTATTTAGATGATGTGGGCCAATCTATTTTCGTTTGTTTTGTATCGATGTTTCATTCATTTAAAACAGGTAAATGAAACATGTAAATTTATTTATTTTTGGATAGTTAGCACCCACGCCACATACTGTACTCCTACCCAAATGCAATGCTGCTTGTGAATTTTTAGAAGTCAGACTAAGGTTTCATTTGTTTCTTGCAAAATAGATGATCTGAGATATATTTTTCTAGAAATGATTGCTCATATCACTAGGAAAAATTAATGAACAAAAGTCTTCGGGTGCACTTTCCCAAATCCATTTCCTTTTTGTTAATGAATTTAAATGTCAATACACAAAATCTTACATGGCCTCAAAACATAAAGTTGTAAATTCATATCTTTCAAGAAACATTTTGTTTCCTTCATGATAAATTGCCATGCTTTAATCTCAAACCAAAGTCCAAGCTATGCATGAGAAAAAGTTTTAAAGAATTTAATTATTAAACGGCGCCTTCATTTTACCGGTTCATTTTTCAGAACAACAGGTAATTGTTCAACAGAATTTCTCGCTTTCCCTTTAGGCAACCTAGCTAGTTTTGAAGACAACGGCCTTTACTTAATTTTTCGGCCACACCCAGTGTCCTAAATAATCACCATCGAGTGTGATTAATTCAGTGTTTAGATGCAGCCTTGCTTTTCATGAAATTACAGGTCTGAGTCATATGGAGAGCAAATTCCTGGCTAACTTGTACTCTTGGTATTGTTACCAGCGTATGTGGAGTGAGTTACAAATTGCGGGCATGTCGACGGCGTGGCAATGACGAGATTGCTAATTTGAAATCTTCGGACAAAAAACGGTGATAAATAGCTATGACTTAAATTGATCATTGAGACTCTTACAATAGCGTTCAAAGAGGTCAATTGATGCTCCTCATCCCTCCTCACTCTTTTACTTGTGATAAAACTCAATACATAGAATGGCAGTTCCATCAAGACAAGGGAAGATATTTCATTTTTAGCTTGCAAGGCTCAAAGATAGTTGCTTCATACTTGATCGATCAATCAAGGTCCTCATCTTCATAAGTAGAGGACAACCGTAAGTTTAGCCAGTTCAACAAGGAATCGGTTAATTCTCCAATCCAGTTAGAAGACGCAAACCAGGCTGAAAAAGTATGACAAAACACATTTGACAAATAGATAAAATGCATAGGCCAACATTTTTTTTACACAAATTGACATGTTTGGTGTAATTTTTCTATACAGATTACTACTTAGTTTTTTTTTTTTTGATGGTTTGCTAATTATTGGCCTTCTACCTATCTAGCTTTAGGACTGACTGGAATTTTTTTTTCCTCCTAATTCTTACTTGGTATGTTATCTTGATTTTTTTTTTTTTTTTTTTTTTTGAACTTGCCTCACTCACAAATGCACTTTATCCATGGTTATCAAATTTGGCAAACCAAGACTTGAGCCTATAAGCCATAAGTCAAGACCTCATACACCATTACATCTTCTCTTGCTTCCAAGGACGTTCCACTTCCTCTTTAAGATTCTGTACTCTTTTTCTTCAAAAGCTTCACTGGAACTGTTGATGATGTTCTGGATTTCCTGCTTGAGAAAGTTAATTTCGCAATGGGAATTGAAGAGATTCTTCTTACTTCATTTATCCCACGCTACGGAAACTGCATGCTGTTTTTTCATTCAAAATTCAATTAACGAAATTGAGAAATTTCATACTTCTTTAACAACTTCTTCCACTCTCCATCTTCAAGCCAGGAAGTTTCGAACATAAATTTCTTCCTCCTTTTTATCGATTAGCTGATAGAGAAAGCAAGATTGGGCTGATCTGACCAAATGGCAAGAATTGCACAAGCTTTAACGTCTGGGAACATCAACCTCCATTCAATGTTACTTTAAATACCCTATCTAGCTGCTTTTTAGCATAACCATCCCCTTCTCAATTATTTGCCCATATGTATGCACACCCTTTGAACTCAATATCCATCAAAGAACAATAATTCAAGCAGTCCCGAAAAGCATTTAAGTGATAATTTTCAGTCATATATTTTCCAACTTTCTCCCAACAGTGGAGAATGTCATTGAAACCTCCAAAACAAACTCTAGGAAGAAGATTGAGGAAACGCATTCTTGCAAATCGAAGTGTCTCTTGATTTATGTTTAACGAATGAACAAAAGTGAGTCTCGTTTGTTGTTTACTTCAATATCTTCCCAAATCAAATTTATAATCTCCTCAGAAGTAGCATCAGCATTTAGGGTCCATTCGTTTTCCAGAAAATATCATGTTTCCGGAAAACATTTTCCTAGAAGTCATTTTCCAGGAAAATGACTCTATTTTCCGGTGTTCAGCCGAAACCTAAACTTTGAGTGGAAAATATTTTTCACCGTTCGTTAGCTAATTTAATTGTTTGGGAAAAATGATCAAAAATTGAATTTTAATATTTTTAATTGACCAAAAAATTAGTTTTATTTTTTATATTTTTCAAAAAATGAATTTTTAATTATTTGTATTTTTAAAAAATCAAAATCTTTATTACTTTTTAATTTTTCTTTCTTTTTCTTTTTCTTTTTTTTTTTTTTTTTTCCTTTTTCTTTTCCTTCCTTCTTCCTCCTTCTTCATCCTCCTTCCTCCACTACTGCATGCTTAATGATGGTCACCGCCCAGTGGTCGACTAATACCCATTCGTCGGATTCGGTGAGCTCGAGGCTCGGCCGATCTCGCTTGAGGTCGCTAGATGTTCGCCGGGCTCTGGCGAGCCGCGAGGTCGCCCATTGACGGCAAAGCTTGGGCTCGCGCCCGGATCGGGAGCCCGAGCTCCGCTGCCAGATTTGGTGAGCTTGCGACTCGCCAGAGCCCGGCGAACCTCTGGTGAGCTCGGGCGAGGCTCGAGCCCCACCCAGCTTGCTGGATCTGGTGAGGTCCGAGCTCCGCCTCGCCTAATCTGGCGAGGCCCGAGCTCAGCTTCGCCAGATCGGGCTAGGCGAAGCCTCACTGGCCTGGGGCGAGGCTTGAGCTGGCTTGCGGCTGGTCGTCGGCCACGTCGGCCAAGGCCAAAGAAGAAGATGAAAAGGAAAGAAAAAAAAAGAAAGAAAAGAAAAAGAGAAAAGGAAAAAAAAAATTAAAAACTCAATTTAAAAAAAAAAAAAAAAAAAAAAAAGAAAGCATAAAAATAAAACGAAAATGTATTGGTAAAAAGAAGTAAGATTGAAGAGGTTATGGAAAATGTTTTCCACTCCTCAGAAGTGAACATTTTCCTCACTTTTAAAGGTTGTTTTTTCCAATGATGGAAAATATTTTCCTTGACTAGTTCATTTTTCGTGAAACGAACGCTGGAAAATCCGAAAAATATTTTTTCGGAAGTCATTTTTCGCGAAACGAATGGACCCTTATAGAAACTATTTCATTCCACAAAATAGCCAATTCCCTTGCAATTCCTACAGCATTTACCACAAGACAAAGCTGAGATTTTGGAAAGCTTTTTGAACCTTTGAATCTCTGATTCTTCATCTCCATCAGATATACTGCATTAGTTTTTTCTTGAGCCATGATAACTCATAAAGCCTGGATTGTCAAAGATGTGTCCAATCCCTAATAGTTCCAACATAAAGTTTTAATTTGTAATCGGGTGATCTATTACGGTTAGCCACAAAAACCCCTTTAGTTGAATCAACGGGCACCATAATTGGAGTATCCAAAATCTGAGTATCCAGAATTAGGTATTTGAGTTCCACAAGGACTACATCTCCTTAATTTATTATTTACTGGGTTTAGGACCACTGCAAGTTCTCTTTGGGGTTTCTGCCACCATTGGCTCCACCCTCTTTGTTGGCCTTGGAATAACTAGCATACTTTCACAAATCTCTAGCTTTTTAGTTCCGTGTATACTTTCTATTTGCACCTTTTTCTACTGCAGCTGTTGAGTCCTTCGGATCTGCTATATACATTCTGATGGGGCTAGAAGTCCGCCTCACAAAATTCACGATTTGAGTATTGTTGAATGGGTCTCTGGAATTATTTCTTCTTCTTCATCTTCATTAATTTTTGTAGCATAGAAGATCTTTCAAAAAGGCTTCATGAACTTCTGCTCTAAGCCATCGCCCAAAACGATTCTCATTTGCTGCTGTAAGTTTTGCTTCATCAAGAAATCTCACAATACTTCCCATAAAGACCCATCTTACCATATTAATAGCAAAAAAGCGGCAACCTTTTATATTTAACATCAAGCGAAATTTTCCTTTGAGACTGGCAAGGGTACCAGATTTCAATGGAGCATCCAAGTGCTTGTTATTCCCATTTTATAGGAGGAAAATCCTTTTGTTTCCACTTTCACCTCCAAAACTATTCCAATCCTCCGTGCTGCTCTGTGAATAGCTTAATCAGAATACCATATATACGGCATCTCATTGATCTGGACTCAGAGAGCACAAATACAGAACTGATAGCAATGGGAGGTGTATCAGGCTCCTATGGCTTAAGCATTAATGGGTGGGTTGGGAAAGACCATAGATCACTTTCTAGCACTATCTTTTTCCACTTCTGACTTGAAAACATAGGCAAAGGGGCCAGAATTTAAGTCGAGGCTTCATTTTTAATCCTTTAAGCTCTCTTCATTAGGGGCAAGCATAGTTCGGAGGTAGAACCTGAAACCTAAGAACTAGACTGGTGGGAACCCATCCGATTCTAGATTTTAGGTTGGTGGAACTTAAAACTTGAAATCTCTAACTTAGAACCTCGAACAAGTTTTTGTGTTTTTTTTTTTTTTATCTATGTTTTCGTGCAATCTTGTAGTATTTTATAGTATTCAATAATGATTGTATAATTTGGAACTATTAGTCTGAACTTCCATTTTATGACTAAAACTTCTACTTTCTTAATATTTGATATTTTTTATGTGTCTAAATATAAGTTATAACCAATGAATTATAGTAGTAAGTGATGGTCATTAAATGTATAATTCATTGTAATCATCCAATTAATAATATATGTGGAATCTGAGTAGATCTTGGAACCTATGACATAACAGGGTTTCGGTTTCAGGATATGCAGGGTAGATTTCAGGTTTCAAAAAATGAGAAAACTATTCTAATGGGTAGGTTCCATATTCCCAATGAAAAATATATAGAATCTGAAACTACTCATCCCTACTATTTATCATATTTAGAAGGGCTTGGAAATGAATATTAGCTTTGTATATTGTTTCCCGAAGAGAGTGAGACAGCATTCCATTAATATTTCATTCGACATGACTCAATCTATTACAGCTACTTCATCTTGCGATCAGAGTTTACTAGTCGTTTGTAGAGCGAGGCGGGCGAGCATCCACATCCTCTTCCATATGGTTCTAGCTGACCGAGATGGCGACAGAGATCAAAATAGACAAAAACCAGAAGCTAGCGAGGGAAAACAGAATTCATGAAATTACCACCATGAGGGGGTAGAGACAAGCTCTTCCAAACAAAGCGGATTAAGGTAGTTGAAAATACAGAATTATAATGCCATTTTTTTTATGCCTTTGAACCAGCAATGCTAGACTTCCTTGCATTTAGCAGAGCTTTTCCAAAAGTCCTTTGGGCCTTCCAAGGCTTTGCACCAAAATTAAGGTGCTTGGTAACACAATCTCAAAAACCATCAAGCTAAAAATTCATTTAAAAAATGCTACTTTGGAGCTTTAACAATTTTTTTCTTCCAAATTTACCCCGACTAATATTTTCATTTTCCCGTCTTACCATCAAGATTATCTAAATTCCAGTTTTACCTTCACTCTGCTCTCTCTCTCTCTCCTCCCCTAACTGATTTTTTCGTACAGAAGCAAATTGACTATGAAATCCCGCCTTTTTTTATCCACCGTGTTCGGTGTGGAGTGTTCTTGGAGTCCGGAAGCCGCAAATGAAGCGCCCACAAGCCCTCGGAGACAGATTCTTTTATCCAAATGCAAAGTCATTACCCCCCGAAGAAGCAATTAGCAATAATTGAAAATATTCAACCTAGAAAAGATGCACGAAAAACTTCCCCACTCATTTCTGGCTCCTGCATACATGTACATACATATGGATATTTATAAAAATAGTGTCAACCACTGCTATATTTTATACTTGTGCGCCAAGGGAAATAACAAGGAAACCATGCTCATAAGAAATGTTCATATGCTTTTTTTGCTTTTGGTCGTCTCGGATAAAGAGAATATCCCATGAAGAATGTCAGTAGCTTAGGCACAAACCATGTTCATCGCACTTCTGGAAACTCATAGATTCATTTGGTCTTAATTCAATAATCGAAACGCAGGTTCCTGGAAAGGTGTTGGAACTGCACGGTACTTGCCCGTCACTTCTAAAGAGAGGGACCAATCCAAGGCAAATGAACCACCCCAATTCAAGATCACCAATCTCAAATTCTCTCATCACTTTCTCATTTCTACGTCCATATCTTCCGCCTATCTACCGGTATTGCAGCTAGCAACGCACCCGATCAATCGTGATGGGTTTTCATCAAAAGTTCCCACCAAGAGTTTCATATTCAAATAATTCACGAAATCATATTAAGATGAATTACAGGAGGAAATTCTCTATTAAGTCAGAATTATAAAATAAACTGAAGGAATTACTGGGTTAATAATTGAATTGGTCATCTGACTACTTTGCTTCTAGAAAAGAAAAAGAAAGGACGATATACATTCAAAAACAATTATTAATAAATAAGCCATGCCGCAATTTTCATAGATGAGATGCTTGGAAGACAATGCCAGTCATATGAAGTTCAGTAAATTCATGCTAATTACTATAAATTACATCGACCTATGCATTCTACGTAAAATATTGACTTATATATATGATATATTAGTCGAAAAGAACTAATATTCTAAAATGTAATAGTCAAAATAGTAATAAGTAAATGAATTCATTCATGAATATTCTTTCAGCTAAGTCTAATTTTGTAGTAATCTACATAAGGTTTACGAAAGAAATAGGATTTGGCTGCTGCTAAATATAATTAATTAGGTCAAGCAATGACTCCACGAAGGAGACGTACACGTCTGTCGCATGTCATCATCATCAAGGAAAGAGACAACATCCGACGATTTTCTAACGTGTCTATCCATGGACCCCACACAAAACTTTCTTTGGCTAGTCCCTTGCCTCCAAATGGCGGTCAATAGCTGCTGTTAATTGCTGTCATTGACTCTGGATGAAAGTCTATATTTTCTAGGTTGCTTTGGAGAGAAAGCAATCGTTCTAATTAAATTCTATAATTGACTTTACCGTCCTTAGAGGATATGTGATGCCCCAGCACGTCACGGCTGATGTAGAACTACTAGCGTTATTGTCTTTTTCATTTCACATTTCTTAAGCATGTGGAAGCGTAAGGGACTAAAGTAATCCTGAGGTGCAAATGAACTTCTGTAAACATGGCAGCTTCATTTCTTATTTATTTATTTACACATCAAGCGACAATTGGGGTATATTGGGGAATTCGAAAGGTCAGTACTACTTACTACACCGGGCAGTACGTCAGTCATCCCATCCCCACCTAGCTATACACGTGGTTGCCTAACCCTGGCCCCTAACTCTGTCAAAATCTTCTCAGCTCCAAATATCTCGCTTCCCTCCTACCTCCTATCTATGTGGTGGGGTTGCTTCCGTCTCTTGGCTTGTCGACGAATAGTGGTAGTGGACCCACTGTGTGCCCATTGACACGGATGTACATCCTGCGAACTCAAGAGTGACCTACCCCATCGAAGGTCCTATGTCAACGATCATACACAACTTGATCCGGATAAAAATTGTATTTGGGAACGGGGGTCTATGAATTCGTCCTCTTCCCACTTGAAGTTAACAGGTACTCCATAACATACCATAGGGAAGAGAGGTGGGATCGACATTCTATTGATTTGAAAAGATAAAATCAACAACCAGTGAATCTAAACACAGCAAGCAAAAGGTCCACTAGTTTATACTACGTAAAACGATCATCATATTGACAAAGAAAGCCTCAATATAAGATTTAGTAAAACATTTTCACATCAACTTGCTTGAGAACCTTTTTGACGTACACAACAAATTAATAAAGATAATAATTGTTCCCAATAGATAACCAGTAGTTAAATTCAAAAGTGTTAAATTTATATTCAAAATAAATTCATGCTGCCATCATCATCCAGGGAGCCCCTTTATCCCCTAGGCATCTCGCACCCGTCTGGTGTCGCGAGGACATCTAGGAAAATCACGTTACACCCCCTAAACATCTGGAGGAACCTAGTTACCTCTCCAGGCATCCTTACTACAACCTAGGGCATTGTCATCCTAAGGATTGATGGCATTCTCAATCACACATTCACATCATGATACATCAATTCTATATTTCAATTTAAAAAGCAAGTTAACGTTACTACTATCTAGGGACTTAAGCATGAATCCAAAGAATTATTAGTCATTTTTTTATCCCTTAGATTAATATAAACTCACCTCTGTCGAGATTAAATCCTAGGCCATAAACTAGCCTTATAATCCCCTATACTTTCCTTGCAAGACACGAATGTGCCAAATTTCTAGGGAATAGATCTTCTTTGACCTGCATGAAGATTGTTAAGACACTATCCAAAGACAAGAGCTTCGTAACCTTGGACTCTGAACAGCTGCGAAAACTCTACGTTACATTTACGTGCTTGACAAGGCGCATGTTCGAAATCTCTCTCCTCAGCTGCGTGGCTCTACGTAAATTTCAAAATCGACCAGAGTAAAAAATCTTGCATCTTCCCCTAGCTTAGCCCGTGACCCCTTACGGCGGATAACATGTTCTCCACGAAGACTAAACACGAGAGACTGCACCTAACTTTTGCTCCAATCCAGCAACCAGAGAGAGAGAGAGAGAGAGAGAGAGAGAGCCGTAACATCTGACCGCCCGAAAAGTCCAAGAAGTTTGTTATTTTCGAGTTAATCATCAGTTGACCCACGACGGCAAATTAACAAATCTTCTGTATTGTTCTTATGATTACTCATTATTACTTAATACGTAGCAATAAACAACACAATTTGATGCCATTGAGCTTCGCGGCCCAGTAATTAGGGATCCCATTATCTTCCATAAGAGAAAAAATTCAAGACACGTCATTAGCGAACCTCAGATCAGCTCGTGCCTTTGACATTGGCTACATAATGTCGAGAGACTTCTTGGCTTCTAATATACTAGCGAGTCTACGGTGACAGGCTTGTAAACTAACACGTGGAACCATTAAGGTAGTGTGGTAGCTGTACTAGTCACCCTTCCTAATCTTATAATCCGTTGAGGGAAAAAAAACATTTGATATATTTGATTTTTCTCCTTAATGTGATGTCAGTAAGTCACAGGGCACAATCTTTTATTTAAAAATAGTTATTGACAATGGGGTAAACTAAAAAGTAGCAACTTCATTTCAAATGCACCAATTTATCTACTCGTATGGATTATCAATACTTTAAAAGACTCAAACTTCTCCAAAAAAGATCATTTATTTACTTCAACATAGTTGATTCATCATAAGACAATATATGATATAAATACTTCCTTCAAACAGCCATTAATGGCTCTCTCTCTCTCTCTCTCTCTCTCTGAATTAAAAGAGCTTCTTCATGACAAAATAAGCCGTCAGATCCAACAATTATCCATTTTTTAGCTTTTGAATGATCAGGCAATAGTGAGAGAAGCGTGAACTGTCGCCATCGCCTCTAGATGTTGCTGAAACTTTGAGCCATTTCGATCGGGGGTAAGCCGCCGCTAGCTGGTTCCCTTAATGTCAACTCTCTCATCTTATCATCAACAGTATATTGTTTTAAGGTTTTGAGCGACACAACGCATGCAGCTTTTCCAACGTGCGGTTGTCTTACGTGAAGCTTTTTGATGTTCTTAGTTCCTTGACCGAAAGCATCGACGGTGGTTGTAGGGTCCGAATGCCCTATTGACTTGTAGAGATATGGGATTGCATTATTCCAATGTCAATTTTTAGTCCATTCAAACCGAAGAAAAGAGGGAGTAACACGCGTCCATAAACTAACGAAGAAGATTGATCTATAACTCTAAGGATATATTGAACAAACCCGGCATATTAACATTCTCTCTAATCTTTTACTTACTCTTTGTTCCCAATGAAGGTTCATTCCACTATTATCTCATCGACATGGCTATGTCCACATTAATATCTTTCTGGTTTATTATTAAGCGATCACTTATTTTCAACGAGATATAATTGTGTGAAATTTTTACAAAATAGACCATCTTTGACATGCATAAAGGTTGTTAAGACACTATCGAAAGATATAACGTTAACCAAGGACTCAAAAAAGTTGTGAAAACCTCTACATTTGCGTGCTTGACAAAGCGTATATTCAAAATCTCTCCCTCTCCCTCTCATTTGCATGGCTGTAAGTGGATGTCAAAATCAGCCTTCGTCAAAGAAGTTGAAGCTTCCTCTGGCTAGTCCGAGACCTTCATAGGTAGATTGGGGTAACATTTTCTCCACGAAGACTTCACACCACAGATCAACCGACCAGAGAGAGAGAGAGAGAGAGAGAGAGAGAGAGAGAGAGAGAGAGAGAGAGAACAACAACATTCTATACCACCAAGGGTTGTAGGAGGTCACAAATTCAAGCCATATTATTGGCAAACCTCTAACTAATTGTGCTTTGGATATTTGCCATATAATATGGAGAGACCTCTTGTCGCAACCTCCTTTTGCGAGCGCCCACTTACGCGCGGGCTCATAGACAGAGGCTAATGGCCCGCTAAGTATTAAGCTTAGCCCGGGCTCTTCCAAACCCACTAATTCATGACTTCTATTTTGAACTGTTAACCTGTAAGATAATTTCAAATAAGAGTCGCTACTAATCGATTTTAAGTTGGACGATTAGAAATCAAAGTAGAATATTGGGAGAAATATTTTACTCTTGCGTAACCAAAGAAACTAGGATTGAGGATTTGATTATAATTAATCAACTAATGTCATTCCGGTATCTAATAACGATGTTTGATTTTTTATTTTATTTTTTGGATTTTAAAGGTTTTTCCATGCATTTGTGGAGAAAACTAATCAAAAATATTTTTTAGACTTTTTTCTGATTTTCTGGAAAATATAAAACATTTTTGGATTTTTCTGATTTTTTACTTTTTATTATTAAAATATTTTTATATATAAAAACAGACGAGTCCGAGTCAGGTGGCCGTACTCGACCTGGATCAAGGCCAGCCTGGGTCTTCGGCTGGGCTGGGCTCATTCACAGAGCCCAATGCGGCAACCTAATAACCCAAGACCGAAAAAGCAAAAGCCCCGTCCATAATTCAAACCAAGTCCGGCCCAATGAAACGAAACCCACCGGATAACTGGAGTGAGCCGGGTCGGTCAGACCCGCGAGGCGACCCAACTTGGCTCGCCCAAGTCGCCGCCCCCTCTCTCCGTCTCTCTCCCGCGTGGGCCTCTTCTTCTTTTTGATAATAATTATTATTATCCAAAAATAGTGTAAAATAAGGGAAATAAAATAGAAAATAAAAATTAGTAAAAGCAAATAATACCTAGGTGATGCAAAAACTATTTTTGTTAGAGCTAAATTGGCCCCAAATTTTCTTATGAAATTTAATTGTAAATAGTTAGTCAAAATTTATATGTCAACGACTGTGAGATTGTGGACATAGGCTCGTGCATTGACGAGTAAAATTGACTAGTTATAATTTAAACTAAACATTTGCAAGTGAGTATAGAATCCTTGTAGTAACATCGAGATGAGTAGTTGCGCTAGTCGCCCCTCTTGAACTTTCGAGAAAAATAAAAAGAACATTTGATATATTTGATTTATTCTTAATATGATGTCAGCACGTCACAAGACATAATCATTACGCGATATTTATTTTGCCATATAAGAAAAAGTAGCAGCTTTCCTCCAAATGCCCCGACTTATATGCTTTATTGATACTCTACAAGATTCAACAAATTTCAAATAGACCAAAGATTTTATTATTTTAGAAAAGATCATTCATTTACCTCAAAAGAAATCAGTAGATTGGCGTACTTAATCAATTTGAAGACATTATATGATTATATATATTTTATTTTTTTGACGTGAAGTGAAGAACTTCTTAAAATAAAGGCGACACGTTCCTGACGCCCTTTTTCGAGTCAAAACTCAAGAAGAAGTCTGCAGATTCAACGTTGTTGATCCGACAATATCCTGTTTCCACTTTTGAACGATCAGGCAGTAGGGACGGAAGACAACAACTGTCGCCATCGCCTCCAGATGTTGCAGCAATCCGAGCCATTTTGATTAGGTGATCGTTGATCCGACAATATCCTATTTCCGCTTCTAAATGATCAGGCGAAAGGGACAGAAGACAACCGTCGCCTTCCTTCGCCTTCCTTCGCCTGTGGATGTTGCAGAAGCCGCCTGCCTTAGTTGCTTCCCCTAATGTCAACTGTCTTATCTTGTATCAACAATAAATAAATAAACAAGATTTCGGATTCTTATGGGGTTTCAAGCGGCACAGCGCATGCAGCTTTTCCAACGCGTGGTGTCATTACGTGGAGTTTCTTTTGAGGTTGTTCGTTGACCGATAGACATCGACCGTGGTTGCAGGGTCCGATTACTCTATTCACTTGCAGAGATATTGGATTATACTATTAACCCAGTTTTTACTATTAACCCAGTTTTAATCCTAGTCCATTCAAACCGGAGAAAAGAAGGTCCAATGCGCTTTGCATGAACCAACAAAGAAAAATTTACTTACAATTTTGTAAATACATATTAAAAAAATCAAGCACATTAACATTCACTCTTTCTAACACTAGAACTATGGGTTACATATTCCACGAAATGCATGCAAAATTTTCTAGGTGAAAGCCACCCGCACATATCTGATGCCAACTTTTAAGAAAGAGTTTTTTACCTAAAGCCTCCATACAATTCAGGCTTAACATCGGATCCGATGTCTTCTAAACTTCATCTTAAGTTCCTAATAGTAGCTTGGTTCGTCTTAGGTAATTGCTACCTACAAACCATCCTCACATTTCACTCTATGATCCCTTCCTCTCGTCTACTTTTAAAAATACGACTCATCATCCTCAACCAAATTATTATATGCTAAAAAGATCAAATTACCTCCTTTTAGAATTTCCAATCCTCCAATTTTCCCATAAACCCTCACATCTTTCATCAGCCACCATTGTTTACCGCCGTTGCCACCATTGCTGCAATGGGCACGGCGGTGGCTAATAGCGGCAGCCAAGCTTAGGGTTTAGTGATTACGTTTTTGGTTTGGTTTTGGGGGCTTGGGTGAGGTAGGAAATTTTGCACTTGGGCGGTGGCATTTACGGAAAGAGAACGACGTTGTTGGAAATAAGACAAAACATGAACAGGCAAAATAGACTAAAAATGACAAAACTCAAGATGTTAATTAGCTCCTCCATTCCCGTCAACATAAACCTCATTCCATTGCGTTTCCTATTATCCCTTCTCTTTGTTGAGTTAAGTCAACAATAAACCCTCTAACTTAATCTGGTTACTTTTGCAGTTTCTTTTATATTTCGATCAAGTCCTCTAACTTAACAAGATTGTTCCATTAAGACTCTGTTTATTTTGAAAAAAAAAATAAATAAATGATTTGGAAAATATTTTCCAAAAACTTATTGTTGTATTGCTTAAAAAAATATTTTTCAAATTATTTATTTTTCACAAAATAAACGGAGCTTAAGTCACCTTGTTACTCTCCATTAATTAAGCCACTATGTTGATGTTTTGACATTGCTGAGGTCATCTCGTTTAAATTGGTGATAAGCCGTTATGTTGATGTTTTGACATTGCTGAGGTCATCTCGTTTAAATTGGTGATAAGCCGTTATGTTGATGTTTTGACATTGCCGAGGTCGTCTTGTTTAAATTGGTGACCTAACAATAGGATGGAGATTACATATATAGTTTATACTTTCGGATTTGGGTAAGTGGGGACACAATAATTAGATAAGCTAAGAACTTAATTAATTGACATTATAAAAATACAAATTTTTGGGTCATCAAATTCTCAGCCATAAACTCAAGTGGCTTCTCTGTACCCTCACTAAAGAATTAGTGAAATCAATTATGAGCGAATTGATTTCACTAATTAAATCAGATTTAATTTGAAAAATTCAGATTTATTTTGATTTTTCGTGGAGGTGGTTAAATCAATTTGTTTCCATGGTTCAATCCGAGCTGCTGCAATAATTTGAAAATCCTTTTAATGGTTGTACAAGCAATACGTAAGACATAAGTTGTCCAACAGAAAAACGAATAGAATGTCTATTTCGATTATACACTTATAACATAGATTATCTAGGAAATTGATTCTTCATTTGGAAGTTACATCTTGAAATTTATTGGACTTGTGCGGTATTGTCTATTTGAATATGAAGTTTAAACTAATCTTTGACAATTTAGGTTCAACTTAAATGCATCAAGTTTGTCCAATCGAATATGGCATAAACTTAATTGGTTTCTTTAAGCCATCTGAAATCAATTTGGTTTCGAGTTCCAAAAGAACACATACATGCATTTTCCATAGACCATTTACACAAACTCTACTTGTCTAGAATTACCTGAAAATACAAAATTGTGATTATTTTTTACTATTGAAGATATGCGTCACGAACCATGTTCTTATTAAAACCTGGAATTGAATGAGCAATGGTAGATTTAGTGAGACTGAATTTAAAATTGATTTATTAAGTGATGTGTCAGACTGTCAGTGGTCCTTTAAATAAAAGCCATATTCAAGAACCAATAACCATTGGACACATCATTTCTTAGAGAGAAATAACCATATAAGTACCTAAAAAAACAAATCTTGTTATGAAATACATGAATGAATGAGATACATAAATGAATATTCATTATATTCATTTTATCTAATGTATTTATTATGGTACATTTTATCATACATTCTAAGTACATATCCCTATACAATGAACGTTCATATCCCTTATCTAGTACATGTATCATTCGATACATTGATATTAATTATAAGTACATTCTTGTTCTCCTATAAATAGGAGTTTAGTTTTGATGTACAATCACAACAATTATATACAACAGATCCTTTGGAAATAAAATTCTCTCCTCTGACTTTCTCTACGATCTCTGGTGTCCCATTTTCTCTACTCAATATCTCTATTCTCTCTATTATATATTTGCAACGCAATATTTTACAACACGTTATCAGCACGAGGATCTACCGACTGAATAAGTAATTTTTGCAAGCACAAGAATCTACTGACAGAGTAAGTAATTTTCGCAATGTGGGTATCATTTTTATTAATTAACTTATACTTCATCTTCTTCTATCAATTATTCATTTTTTTTTCTTTTCTTGGCCCAAAACCAAATTTCAAATCTAAAAGTATCATTCTGCACTTGAAGTAGCGGTGGATATTTGGAAATCCTCTTAATTAATTTAAGGATTTATTTTTTCAATGATTATGACAAATATTTAAAAGCTCAAATTCGACATCCTAGAAGTGAGTGGAAAGAATTATCTATCCTGGTACCTTGAGATGGAAATGCACCTCCAAGGGTAAGGTCTCGCTAATACAATTACAGATGATGGAACCTCAAATGAAAAGGATAAAGAAAATGCGCTGATTTTTATTCGCCGTCATTTGCATGAGAGCCTGCAGACTCAATATTTATCCGTTTGAGATCCTCATATCTTGTGGAGGAGGTTGAAGGATAGGTATGATCATACCAAGACTGTTATCCTCCCTCAAGCACAATATGACTGGCAAAATCTCAGACTACAAGATTTTAAATTAGTGTCTGATTATAATTCCGCTTTATTTGATATTGTTTCTCGACTTGAGTTATGCGGTATCAAACTCACTGATGCGAAATTCTTAGAGAAAACTTTTTCCACCTTCCATGCTTCAAATATTGTATTGCAACAGCAATATCGGCAACGTCAGTTTGCCACATACTCTGAATTAATTTTTATGCTTCTTACTGCCTAGCAAACTAATGAATTGTTGCTAAAAAATCATGATCTTAGACCTGCTGGCTCAAAAGCATTGCCTAAAGCACATGCTAACTTTGAGAAAAATATTGACCATTTTAAGGGCTATAAGCGCAGGCAAGAACATAATCCTAAAAGGGATGGCAGAAAATTTAACCATCCTATGAAATCAAACTTTGGCCTAAATCATGACAAAGAAAAGAAGCCAAAGAAGGTGATTAATGAAAGTATTTGTCATCGCTGTGGCATGACTGGGCACTGGTCACGTACCTGTCGTACGCCAAAACATTTTGTTGATCTATACTAGGCATCTTTAAAGAATACGGGCAAGCGTGGTGAATCTCATGCCATTGAAATCAATCCTACGCCATAACCACTTTGTTGAGGGCAACAATATCTCCGTTGGTGGGACTCCTCTTGCTCTTGAAGTAGCAAATGCATCCTTGGATGTCTCGATTTCTTTGAGGACCTCTGATTACTTTGATGAGGCATCAAATTGGTAGATGATAATTTGAATTTCGAATTTTATGTTATTTCGCTTTAAATGTATTACTTTTGATTGTTCTTTAATATGGTTATGAAATGCTTATGAACCTTATATAATATTTATTTTGAAATTTTATTCGACTCTATAACTAATATGCAACTTTTATGATACTTGACACCTGAAGTTGTCAATATAAATGCAAATGGAAAATACCGAGAAAAATGAAGATATTTGTTTGCTTGATAGCGCAACAACACATACTATATTTCGTAGAAGACACATTTTCTTGAGTATGACATTGCGGAATGCACAAATCCATACAATATCAGGTCTTGTTCCGATTATTGATGGTTTTGGGAATGCCACAATTATTTTGCCAAATGGCACCATCCTGCATATTGAGAATGCGTTTCTAAGCATTAGATCCAAAATGAATCTACTCAGTTTCAAAGATGTACGCTGTAATGGGTACCATATTGAGACTATTTATGAGCAAGATAAAGAATATATTGGCATTTTCTCTTATAAGATAGGCCTGAAGACCATCCATGAGAAGCTAGAAGCTTCTTTTATGGGTTTATATTGTGTCATGATTAAGATTTGAAACCTACTCTTGGAGATTGGTAAACCCCGATCGTTTGGACCGTGGCATGATCGCCTTGGTCATCCTGATGCTTCAATGACGCGTAGAATAATTCAAAATACAAAAGGGCACAATATAAAGGATACAAAGGTATTGCTGTCCAAAGATTATAATTGTGAGAACGCGTTTCTAAGCATTAGATCCAAAAGGAATCTACTCAGTTTCAAAGATGTACGCTGTAATGGGTACCATATTGAGACTATTTATGAGCAAGATAAAGAATATATTGGCATTTTCTCTTATAAGATAGGCCTGAAGACCATCCATGAGAAGCTAGAAGCTTCTTTTATGGGTTTATATTGTGTCATGATTAAGACTGTTGAAACCTACGCCACCACATCTTGGAGATTGGTAAACCCTGATCAGTTTGGACTGTGGCATGATCGCCTTGGTCATCCTGATGCTTCAATGACGCGTAGAATAATTCAAAATACAAAAGGGCACAATTTAAAGGATACAAAGGTATTGCTGTCCAAAGATTATAATTGTGAGGCTTGCTCACAAAGAAAGCTCATTATCAAACCTTCTACAACAAAGGTTAATCTTGAATCTCCTTTTTTCTTGCAAAGAATTCATGGTGATATTTGTGGACCAATACAACCACCAAGTGGACCATTTCGATATTTTATGGTATTAGTAGATGCATCCTGTAGATGATCCTATGTTTGCCTATTATCTATGCGCAATGTCACATTTGCACATTTACTTGCGCACTTGAAGTGTGGTAGACCGATAGAATCAAAAAATATTATTCCTCAAAAACGAAGAGGAAAGAATCAGGAATCCGCTCCAGAAGAGCCTGACGTTGTGCTTGCTCCTAAAGAGCTTATTGCCCCTAAAGAGGCGCAAACCCATGAAAGGAATACCAATCCCGGGAATACTGAGAATTCTATTACATATTGTAATGAAATTTGGGATCGAAATGAAATCATCATTGATGATGCTTTTGCATTCTCAGTTACTCATAAAATTATGGATGATGGTTGTGAGTTGCAATCTATTATCGAATGTCGTCAAAGGCAAGATTGGCCTAAGTGGGAGGAAGCAATTAAAGCTGAATTAGCTTCCCTAATTAAACGAGAAGTTTTGGACCTGTAACTCGTATCCCCGATAATGTAAAGCCCGTTGAATATAAATGGGTATTTATCCCAAAACGAAATGAGAAAAACGAGATTGTCAGGTATAAAGCTCGACTCGTTGCCCAAGGATTCTCCCAGAGACCTGGGATTAATTATAATGAGACATATTCACTTATGATGGATATGATTACATTTCGTTTTCTCATTAGCCTAGCAATCTTTAAAAGATTGGAAATGCGTCTTATGGACGTTGTGACGGCATATTTATATGGCTCATTAGACTCTAATATTTATATGAAAATTCCCGAGGGATTCAAAATGCTTCAAGCATGCACTCCCCGCAATTTATTCTCAATAAAATTGCAAAGATCCTTGTACGGGTTAAAGCAATCCAGTTGCATGTGATATCAACGCCTAAGTGAGTACCTAATTAAGGAAAGGTATAAGAATGATCCTATCTACCCATGCGTGTTTATTAAGAAATCAGAAATCGGATTTACTATTATAGCAGTTTATGTCGACGATATAAATTTAATTGGAACTCCAGAAGAGTTAACTGAAATTGCTGAGTATTTGAAAAGGGAGTTTGAAGTTAAAGATTTGGGTAAAACCAAATTTTGTCTTGGTCTAGAGCTTGAGCATAAAGCAAATGGAATAATCGTCCATCAATCAGCATACGTTGAAATATTGCTTAAACACTTCAACATGGACAAAGCTCACCCATTGAGCACCCTTATGGTTGTAAGGTCTCTAGATCCCTAAAAGGACCCATTTCATCCTAGAGAATTAAATGAAGAGATACTTGGTCCTGAAGTACCATATCTCAATGCAATTGGGGCTTTGATGTACTTGGCACAATGTGCAAGACCAGATATCGCTTTTGCGGTAAATTTATTGGCACGTTTTAGTTCTGAGCCAACTCGGAGACACTGGAATGGAGTTAAACATATTTTCCGTTATCTCCGAGGAACCATAGATTTGAGATTATATTATTCCAAGGATTCAACTAACTCTGGTTTGGTTGGATATGTTGATGCTGGATATAGATCTGATCCACATAAGGCTCGCTCTCAAACCAGGTATTTATTTTGTTATAACGGCACCGCTATTTCTTAGTGTTCTACGAAGCAATCACTAGTAGCTACATCTTCTAACCACTCTGAGATTATTGCTTTATATGAAGTTGGAAAAGAGTGTGTTTGGTTAATATCCGTTATAACGCATATTCATAATTCTTGTTGTTTAATACCGGTTACAAACTCTCCCACTATAATTTATGAAGATAATGCTGCTTGTGTTGCACAAGTTAGGGGAGGATATATCAAAGGTGATAAGACCAAGCATATCTCGCCGAAATTTTTCTATACTCATGAACTCCAAGAAAGTCGACAAATTGATGTTAAACAGATTCGATCCATAAATAATCTTGTAGATCTTTTTACCAAATCATTGCCAACATCAACTTTTGAGAAATTAGTATATGGCATTGGTATGCGGCGAGTTCACAAGATGCAAGATTGATTAGCCCCAGCAGTGGCTACATGGCTCAATTGAGGGGGAGATATTATGAACTATGCATTGCAGCATTGATATGCGGCGAGTTCACAAGATGCAAGATTGATTAGCCCCAGCAGTGGCTATATATGCATTGTACTCTTTTTTTCTTTTTGTTCGGTTTTTTCTCACAGGGTTTTTCTGGCTTAAAATTTTTAATGAGGCAATTAACGCATCCATAAAAGGGAGAGGTTATAACATTTGTGCTCTGCACTCTTTTTCCCTTTTGTCCGGTTTTTGTCCCACTGGTTTTTCCAGCTTAAGGTTTTTAATGAGGCAGTATCATTCAATGCAATTCGTAATGAATACAATGAATATCCAAGGGGGAGTGTTATGAAATACATGAATGAATGAGATACATGAATGAATATTCATTATATTCATTTTATCTAATGTATTTATTATGGTACATTTGTATCATACATTCTAAGTACATCTCCCTATACAATGAACGTTCATATCTCTTATCCAGTACATGTATCATTCGATACATTGATATTAATTATAAATACATTCTTGTTCTCCTATAAATAGGAGTTTAGTTTTGATGTACAATTACAACCATTATATACAACAGTCACTGGAAATAAAATTCTCTCCTCTGACTTTCTCTACGATCTTTGGTGTCCCATTTTCTCTACTCAATCTCTCTATTCTCTCTATTATATATTTGCAACGCAATATTTTACAACAAATCTTTAGTTTTCATCAATATATTTCACTAAAATGAGAAAGATAGATTAAGGCACTCTTAGAGCTATCCCATTCGAACGATATTAATCAAGGTTGGCAAATTCTCAGTCATTTTGAGTCTTCACTCAGCGCTACATCAATAAACCCAATAAAACAGTGATTTATTTCTAAAGAGGAGATGGATTTATCTTTAATCGCTACATAATCAGAACTTCGAAAAAAGAGTCAACGAGCAGTACTTTAAAAACTATTCAACCCTAGGAAAGATGCCCAAAAAACTCCCCATCTCCCACCATTTCATTACTAGCTTGTGTACCTACATGAGGATATTAATGTAGGAAAAAAGTTATGTCGATAACTGCAATTCGTTTTGTACTTGTGCACCCAAAAGAAGAAATAACAAAAACAAAAAAATTTAGAAAAATAATATTGTATGACTAATATTTGTCAGTAATTAAGGAAAAAACTCATGCAGGGCAGGCTTTTAAGACTATAAAAATTCCAATTCGGCACTAAATAAATTCGGGCAGTTCATTGCAACACAGCTGAACGCGTTTCATAACTCTTTCGCCCCTTTTGATTCTCTCCTTTTTTTTTTTTTTTTGTTCCCTTGCTCTTCTTTCGTTTTACGTATTAGTCAACTAACCTAGTGTTGTAAATAACTACCATTGAGCGTGATTGATTCAAGGGTTAGGTGCGCACTTATTTTTCATAAAATTACAAGTTCAAGTCATATTGAGATCAAATTTCTGGCTAACTTGTACTCTTTGGTATTGTTACCAGCATATGTGGAGAGAGTTACAAATTGCTAGCATGTCGACGGTGTGGCAATGACGAGATAGCCAATTTGAAACCTTCGGATAAAAAAATGGTAATAAATAGCTATGACTTAAATTGATCATTTCATATTGGGTGCGAGACTTTTATAATAGTGTTCAAAGAGGTTAATTGACGCTTTTCATTACTCCTCACTCTTTTACTTATTATAAAACTCAATACATAGAATGGCAGTTCCATCAAGACAAGGAAAGATTTTTCATTTTTCACTCGCAAGACTCAAAGATAGTTACTTCATACTTGATCGCGATTAATCAAGGTCCTTATCTTGAAAAGTAGAGGATAACCAAAAATTTAATCAACTCAATAATGAATCGATTAATTCTCCCGTCCAATTAGAGCACAAATCAGGCGAAAAAGTATGCCAAAACACATAAAACAAATAGGTAAAATGCATAGCCTAAATTTTTTTTTTACACAAAGTGACATGTTTGGTTGACAGGAAATAGAGGAGAGAAGAAGGAAATTTTCTGTATATTCGATTAATGTGTATACAAGCACATTGGTACATTTATAGTGCAAGAATGAAAGAGAATAAAAGGAAACAATATATGTAAATTTCCTATTTACTAAAAAATTTCCTATACACTAAATCAATCAATCTACAAACAGAATCAACAAATAGAATCAACCACAATCTCCAACACTCCCCCTCAAGCTGATGGCCTATATATGTCGAGGACACCCGGCTTGCTTAAAGATAACTATGTTGTCTCGACATAATGGCTTAGTGAAGATGTCTCGCGGTTGATCCATTGTTCCAATACCCTTTGCTACAAGGATTCCTTCTTTGATCTTATCTCGTGTGAAGTGGCAATCAACTTCTATATGTTTCGTCCTTTCGTGAAAAACCGGATTTGCTGCCAATTTGAGTGCAGCATCGTTGTCACAAAATAGTTCGGTTGGTCCACTGACTTGTAACCCGAGATCTGAGAGTAAACCTCGAATCCAAACCACTTCGCAAGTAGTCTTGGCCATGGCAAGGAGACAGTTGATTGCTTCTTTGTTTTCCATGAGATTAGTGACTTTCCCAACTTGATGCAAAAACCAGTAATTGATCTTCTGGTCATTGGACAAGTAGCATAATCCGTATCACAGAACGTCGTCATCTTCATATTGCAGTCACGAGATAGGAAAATTCCAAGTCCTGGACAACCCTTCAAGTATTTCACAACTTTTAAGGTTGCGTCCATATGAGATTGTTTTGGACTATGCATGAATTGGCTGAGTATCTGCACTGCATAACAAATATCAGGTCTTATCATAGTAAGATATATTAATTTGCCAACAAGTCGATATGCGACGGATCTTTGAGTACCGGGTCCTCGCAGATGAAGAAGAGCTCGAGATCATATTCATGAGTAGTCAACTTGGCATTTTGCTCAGCTGGTATGATAGCCGGTTTGCATCCGGATAATCCAGCTTAAGAAACAATTTCGAGGATGAACTTCCTCTGACTGAGATTGATACCTTTGTCGGATCGAGCAATTTCAATCCCAAGAAAATATTTGGGCTGCCCCAAATCCTTGATATGAAAAGTAGAGTGCATATATTTTTTAAATCTTGCAACATGAGAGTCATTGTTTCCCATAACAAGTATATCATCAACATATATCAGCAAATAGATTGATGAATTACCTTCACTCCATGTAAACAGTGCATAGTCATGCTTAGAATGCCGAAATCCCACATTAGTCAATGCAGTAGTGAACTTAGCGTACCACTGCCTAGATGCCTGTTTCAATCCGTACAAGGATTTGCGTAGACGACATACTCGAGACTCCCCCTGTCTACGTAATCCCTGTGGAAGCTCCATATAGATTTCTTCATCTAGATCGCCATGAAGAAAGGCATTATGAACATCCATCTGATGTAAAGACCAGTTTCTGATTGCTGCAATGGATAAGAAGGAACGGACGGTGACTTCTTTTGCAACAGGTGAGAAGGTTTCATGATAATCGAAGCCTTTTCTTTGAGTAAATCCTTTAGCCACTAGTCTAGCTTTATATCTTTCAACTGAACCATCTGCCCGAAACTTGATTTTATAGACCCATTTACATCCAATGGGTTTCCGGTGCGGGGGAAGAGGAACAATGTCCCAAGTATGATTGTCGATCAGGGCAGAAAGTTCGGATTTCATGGCTTGCTGCCATTTAGGATCATGAGATACTTCATGAAAAAAAGAAGGTTCGTTTTCTTCCAAGAGACGGCTGACGCAACACATATGTTCCGGGGACAGTCTATTAAAAAACACATATGAAGAGACAGGATACTTCGTACCTGGAGAACATGAAGCGGAACAAATGTAATCCTTAGTCCACGTGGGTGGACGAGTTTGTCATCCAGAACGACGAGGCTACTCAGCTGTTATTGGTTCTGGCGCTGAGAAAGACTCAGAATGCGCTTCTGAAGAAGCAGAAGTAGGGACCGCAGACAATTCCGAGGATGAGTAGTCTCCAGAAATGGTCGCAGTCCTTGGAACAGAAATGGATGGTTCCGGAGCAACGAACATATATTGAAGACCCATAGACAAATCTTCTTCAGATAGAAAAGGTCTATGACTTGGAGATGATGACGTAGAAGATGAAGATATCATATCTTTAAAAGGAAAACTGTCCTCGTGAAAGATGACATCCCTGCTGATGAATAAATGTCCCGTAGAAATCTCCATAACTCGATAACCTTTTTGAAGAGGTGGATATCCCATGAATATGCATGGTGTGGCATGAGGGCCCATCTTATCCAAAGGACTGACATTGGCCACATAACACAGACAACCAAATACTCGAAGATGATCATTGCGAGACTGTTTATTGTAAAGCAGTTCAAAAGGAGTTTTTCCATCTAGAATACGAGTTGGCATGCGATTAATCAAATAGGCAGCAGTGACCACACAATCTCCCCAAAAACCTTCAGGAATAGAGGCTTGATATTTTAATGCACGTGCCACTTCTAAGAGATGCCTGTGCTTACGCTCTACAATTCCATTTTGTTGTGGTGTGTAGGTGCAAGAACTTTCATGAAGTATCCCTTGAGAAGATAGAAATTTGGTACAGTCAGAAGTGAAAAATTCACGCCCATTATCTGTACGAATTCGTTGTATAGATTGATCGAACTGATTTTTAACCAAGGAGACAAAGTTCGACAGATGAGTGAATGTTTGACTCTTTGACTGCATTAGATAGACCCAAGTGGCCCTTGTATAATCATCCACAATTGTGAGAAAAAAACGGGAACCATCACAATGAAGAGTATGATAAGGTCCCCAGATATCGATATGAAGTAAAGAAAATTTTCTATCTGCTCGAGAGGTACTTTTCAGAAAGGATGTTCGAGATTGTTTGGCCAAGGGACATATGAAGCATTTAGGATGAGGAAAGCATGCACTATGACCCAATCTTTGATGCAAAAGAAGATTTTTATTTTGACTGATAGCATTACAAGAAATGTCTTTATTTAGTAATGCTACATCTTTAGGAGAGTCAATCCAATAGTATAATCCTTGTGCAACACTACCCAATCCCATCAGTGTTCTAGTCGAACGGTCCTGAAAGAAGCAATTGTCGGAGCTGAATATTGCATGACAAGAACTATCTATGCAAACTTTTGAGACAGAAAGTAGATTGAATTCAAAATCAGGAATGTATAAGACATTTCGAGGACAAAATGGGGACCAAGGTGAACAAAGTGCCGCTTTGGTAACTTGAGTGACATTGCCATTTGGAAGACGCACCGATATAGGAAATTCTGATTGTCTATCGACATGGGAAAAAAATTGCTCACTACAAATTATGTGGTCACTAGCCCCTGTATCGATTATCCATGCATTCATAGAAAAAGAATTCTCCTCATGAAGTAAAGTACCCGAGAATCCTGCATTTTTGTCGCCCATCTTCAATTGATTCGGAGAATTTGCATGATATTCGATGCGGTCTTGAGTAATTGTCTCGATGTACCCCATCTATCCTCGTGTCGAGACCGATAAGCCGACGATTCTTTTTCTTTTTTATTTTTATCAGTAGGCTTGCCATGCAATTTCCAGCACGTTTCAATAGTATGATGTGGGCATTTGCAATATTCACAATATCTATTTTTGAATTTACTATTTTGCCCACTGACCTTTCCTAATGACGTGGCGCCACGTGGATCGTAGGATCCTTTAAAAGGAGCTGATGTGGCACCATAATAGCCTTCGGATCCATTCGAGTTAGCGGTAAATCTGTGGCCGTTCATCCCAGCGAGTTGATCTGAGCCATCCATCAGCCCCCCCGAATCGAGGCCGTTGGATCTGCCGTGTGAATCTGAGCCGTCCACTCGAAAAGGATTAGGGTTTCCATCGGTCTTCTTCGCCGCAGCCGCATTACCCATTTTTGGGTAGCCCGAGCGAGCGGTTGTGCTGTTGCCGCCGACCACCCCTTCTCGTGAGCCCACGCCAGATGGAAAAACTGCAAGGCTCATCCCCTCTCCCCCTTGGGCGTGTTCGGCCGCGGCGAGGCGCTGACTTTCTTCTTGGACGGTAAGCTGATAGATGTGTCCGAGTGGCGGCGATGGTTCCATGGCAGGAATCTGGGATCGAAAGGCCGAGTAAGTGTCATTAAGGATGAGTAAGAATCGTGTGCTCTTTTCCCTTTCGCGTATGTCTCTGTACTGTTTTAATGTGGCGTCGGGTCCTTGGAGACGCTCCTCGGCCGACTCCAATTCGTTCCACAGGGAGGAGAGACGGTTGAAGCAAGCGGTAACCGAGAGGTTCCCTTGCTTCAATTCCGTCAAGCTTTGCGTGATGTTGAAGAGCCATGCTTGATCGAGCCGGCCGTACATCTCCTTGATGCTGTCCCAGATTTGCTTGGAGTCCTCGGTGGGTGGCAGTCCAGCAGCGACGTCGGGAGCAAGCGTGTTGCCGATCCAAGTACGAACCAACTGGTTGCACTTCCGCCAGAGACGCTGGAGGCGTTCGTCGGTCGGAAATGGGACGGCTCCGTCGAGGAAGCCGTCCTTGTCCTTCGTCACCAAAGCTCGCCGGAGATCACGCGCCCACGACGAGTAAGTGTCCGGTTCGGTAAGCTGGTTGCTGATGAGGCGTAGTTCGGGACCATCCGCCGGCGAAGTGTAGAGGGGATCGCCGGGCTCCAGCCGGCCGCCGCCATCGAACGGAAGGACCATCGGCATGAATCCGGGTTGAAGTCCCGGGTAGGGATTCGTCCCTTGACCCGGGATGGCTTCAGCTTCCTGACCCGGCGGCGTCTGACCCGGCGGTGTCTGTTCGGGTCGGAATCCCGGGTAGGGATTTGTCCCATGACCCGGGACAACTCCGTGTCCCTAACCCGGTGCTTCAGTTGGGCTTACTACAGACGGCGCAGGTCCATATGGGTATTGGGTCCACATCTGTCCTGGCCCAGTAGCCCACTGAAACCAATTAACTGGAGGGAAAATCGGTGGCCACTTGGACTAGGCCGGAGGTTGAGCCCATCGCAGATTCAACCTGCCGAGAGAGTTTCTTCGAAGATTGATCCTCGCCGCCTACGATTGCTTGGATCGAGGTAGGTGTTCCTTCGTGAAAGAGCTCTCGGCATTCTTGTTCTTTGTCATGATATCAAGAGAAAAAATAAAAGAGAATTCCTATTCGGTTTGCTGATTGTTTTGCAGGGTGCAACAACACTCAGAAAAAAAACCGAAGGCAACTCGAAAGATGCGGAAGCTAGGCCAGGAAAGACTGCTCTGATACCATGACAGGAAATAGAGGAGAGAAGAAGGAATTTTTCTGTATATTCGATTAATGTGTATACAAGCACATTGGTACATTTATAGTGCAAGAATGAAAGAGAATAAAAGGAAACAATATATGTAAATTTCCTATTTACTAAAAAATTTCCTATACACTAAATCAATCAATCTACAAACAGAATCAACCACAATCTCCAACATTGGAATAATTTTTCTACGTGAATTGTCAATCTAATCCTATACTTTTTGACAATTTGTCAATTATTAACCTTCTGCATATCCATTTTTAGGACCAGATGGAATTTTTTTCCTCCTCCTAATTTTTAGTTGGTGCCAGACCTCTTATGCTATGAAGATGTTATTTTGTCTCCCACTTCATCCATGGTAATCAAATCTGGCAACTAGGGCTTGAGCCTACTAGCCACAATCTTCGAGAACAATTTTATAAACAAAGTTGCAAAAGCTGACGAGACGAACTTGCTCTAGTTTTCCAAGACGGCAATGTTAGATACGAGGGAGATGCGAGTTCTATTCAATTCTGGATTCAAAATTCCAGAGTTAAAGAAGTCTGTCGCTGTAGCCAATACATCTATTTCATATCTTCCAGGTGGTGCTGAAGAGATAATCCATTCGAGCCATCTTTCTAGTCTAGGTGCTTTAGAAGCTCCCAGTTAAAAATCTACGTCTTTCACCTCTTCCATATACACCTTTGCTGTTATAAACCGATTCATTTTAATCCCGATGATGTGCTGGATTTCCCGCTTGAGAAAGTTAATTTTAGCAATGGCAATTGGAGAAGGTTATTCTTACTTCATTTAGCCGAAGCAACGGAAACTGCGCACAGTTTTTTCCTTACAAAATTCAATTTCCAAAGTTGAGAAATGCCATACTTCTTTAACAACTTCTTCCGCTCTCCATCTTCCAGCCAGGAAGTTTCGGACTTAAATTTCTTTCTCCTTTTATCGATTAGCTGATGGTGAAAGCAATATTGGGCTGTAATCTGACCAAATGGCATGAAGTGCCTAAGCTTTAGCATATGGGAACATCAACCTCCATTCAATGTTACTTAAAACAACCCATCTAGTTGCTTCTTAGCATAAGCATCCCTTTCTCGATTATTTGCTTATGTACATGCACACCCTTTGCACTCGATATCCATCAAAGAAAATTTAAGCAGTCTCGAAAAGTATTTAAGTGATAACTTTCAGTCATATGTTTTCTAACTTTCTCCCAATGGTAGAGAATGCCATTGAAATCTCTTCAACAAACTCAAGGAAGAAGAATGAGGGAACTCGCTCTATGCTATCCCTCCCACAATTTAAGTCTCTCTTGATATATGTTTGACGCGACAGCAAAAGTGAGTCTCATTTGTAGTCCACTTCAACATCTTCACAAATCAGATTTATAATCCCCTCGAAGCAGCATCAACATTTAAAGAAATCATTTCATTCCACGAACAGCCAATCGCCCTGCAATTCCTACAGGATTTACCACAAAACAAAGCTGAAACTTAAAAAGCTTTTTCAACCTTTATACTGATTTCTAATTCTTTGTCTCTATTAGAAATACCTTATTGGCTTTTTCTTGAGCCATGATGACTCGTGGAGCCTGGATTGTTAGAGGTGTGCCCAATTCCTAACAGTTCCAGCACAAAGATTTAATTTGTAATGTGGTGGCTTATTAGGTTAGCCACCGAAACCCATTTAGCTGAATCATTAGACACCAGAATTGGAGTGCCCAAAATCTGAGTTTCATCAGTTGCAAACTAGGTAATTCAGTTCCAGAAGGACTATATCTCAATTTTTTTATATATTGGGGTTTAGGAACCCTACCAGGTTTTCTTTGGGGTTTCTGCCACCATCGTTTCCACCCTCTATGTTGGCCTTGGAATAACTAGCATACTTTCAATCTCTAGCTTTTAACTTCCCAGTGTCTACTTTCTATTTGCTCCATTTTCTACCGCAGCTGTTGAGTCCTCCAGATCTGCTATATACATTCTGATGGGTCTAGAAGTCCTCACAAAATTCACGATTTGTGTATTGTCTTCATCTTCATTAATCTTTGTTGCACAGAAGATCTTTCAAAAGGCTTTATGGCTTCTGCTCTAAGCCATTGCCCGTAACAATTCTCGTTTTCTGCAGTAAGTTTTGCTTCATCAAGGAATCTCATAATACTTCCCATAATGACCCATCTTACCACATTAATAGCAAAAAAGCGGCAACCTTTCATTTTAACATCAAGTGATAAGTTTCTTTCCTTCGAGACTGGCAAATGTACCAGATTTCAAAATAGAAAGAAAATCCTTTAGTTTCCACTTCCACCTCCAAAATTGTTCCAATCCTCCGTGCTGCTCCATGAATAGCTTCCACGGAATACCATATATACAGCAGCTCATCGATCTGGACCCAGAAAGCACAAATACAAAACTTATAGCAATGGGGAGGTGTATTAGGCTCCCATGGCTTAAGCATTAATTTATGGTTTGAGAATGACCATAGACCACCTTCCAGCACTGTCTTTCTCCACTTCTGATCTGAAAGTAAGGACAAAGAAACCAGACTCTAACTAAGCCGAGACAACATATGCAATCTTTCAATCTCTCTTCATCATATTTAGAAAGGCTTAGAAATTAATACTAGCTTTGTATATAGTTTCCCGAAGAGAGTGAGACAGCATTCCATTAATTTTTTGTTCGATACGACTTAATCCAATACAGCTACTTCATCTTGTGATCAGAGTTTACTAATCTTTTGTTGAGCGAGGTGACGTGAGGTGAACATCCACATCCTCTTCCATTTGATTCTAGCTGACCAAGATGGCGACAGAGATCAAAATAGACAAAAACCAGCAACTAGCTGGAGAAAATACAGAATTATAATGCTATATTTTTTGGCTTTGAAGATACACATAACAAACCGTGTTTTCATTCGAACCTTGTAGTGGACCAGCAATGCTAGAATTCCTTGCGTTTAGGAGAGCTTTTCCAAAGTCCTTTAGGCCTCTGAGGGCTCTTGCACCAAAATTGAGGTGCTTGGTAAGACAATCTCAAATACCATCAAGCCAAAAATTCATTCCAAAAATACTATGTTGGGGTTTAATGATTTTTTTCTTCCAAACTTACCCTCACTAATATTTTTGTATTCTCGTCTTGCCCTCACTAGATTATCTGAATTCCATTTTTACCTTCACTCAAACACACTCTCTCTCTCTTTTCTCCCCTCACTAATATTTTCGTAGAGGCAAATTGACTATGAGATCCCACCTTTTTTTATCGACCGTGCCCAGCGTGGAGTGTTCTTGGAGTCCGGAAGCTACAAGAGAAGCGCCCAAAATCCCTTGGAGACAGATTCTTTTATCCAGATGCAAAGGCAATCCCCCCAAAAAAGCAATTAGCGATAATTGAAAGTATTCAACCTAGCAAAGATGCACCGAAAACTCCCCCGCTCATTTCTGGCTCGTGCATGCATGTGCATACGTATGGATATCAATAAAAAATTATGTCAACCACCGCAATTTTTTATACTTGTGCGCCAGTGGAAATGATAAAGAGACCATGCTCATGAGAATTGTTCATATGCTTTCTTTGCTTTTGGTCGTCTCGGATAAAGAGAATATCCCATAAAAGAATGTTAGTAGCTTAGGCACAAACCACGTTCATCTTACACCGCTGGACACCCATAGATTATTTGGTCTTATTCAATAATCGAAACGCACGTTCCTGGAAAGGTGGTGGAACTGCACGCCACTTGCCCTTCACTTCTAAATAGAGGGACCAATCCGAGGCAAACGAACCACCCCAATTCAAGATCACCAATCTCTAATTCTCTCATCACTTTTTCATTTCTGCCTCCATATCTTCCGCCTATCTATCGGATCCCGCTAGCAACGTACCTGATCAATCGTGATGGGTTTTCATCAAAAGTTCACGATCCTTCTCTTTTGGTCTCTTTTGATAACTCAAACCATTTCCAGCTATTCATCTAGCGATGTGAAATCATGGTGCAGCACCATGCCTTACCCACAACCATGTGAGTACTTCTTAACCCACCTCCCTCAGGAAACCCCTCTCAAGCAGAAATCTCATTTCCTCGTGGCCTCAATGGAAGTCGCCCTCGAGAGAGCCCAGCTCGTCCGAATGAAGTCATACTCACTAGCCTCCATGTGCCGCAATGAGCGCGAAAAGGCTGCATGGGCTGATTGCCTGCGGCTTTATGAGCACATAGTCCATCACTTGAACCGGACCATTCATCGCCAGTGCACTCAAGATGATGTGCAGACTTGGCTAAGCACTGCCTTGACCAGCCTTGAGACCTGTCGGGCCGGGTTTGTTGAGCTCGGCATCTTGGACAACGTATTGCCCTTGATGTCGAATAACATTTCAAAGTTGATAAGCAATGCTTTGTCCGTAAACCATGTACCCTATGCTATGCCGAACTACACTTGTGAGTTCCCTACATGGCTGAGGCCTGGCAATAGAAAGCTCTTGCGGTCTTCGTCCGCATCGTCTATGGCCAATATTGTGGTGGCCCATGATGGTTCGGGAAACTACAAGACAATTAGTGAAGCCGTAATTGCAGCATCGGAGCGGTCTGGCATGGCAAGATGCATAATCTATATCAAGGGTGGTACGTATGAAGAAAATGTTGAAGTTGGATCAAAATTGGAGAACATTGTGTTCGTAGGTGATGGTATTGGAATGACCATAATTACCGAAAGCAAAAGTGTTGGTGAAGGATTTACTACCTTCAATTCAGCAACTGTTGGTAAGCTCATATTATTTAAGTTTTTTATGATATTAAACGACCTAATCTAGTCAATAGTTAAATAGACGATTTAACGAACTAAGGTCGTCCTTTCTTGATAAAGCGAGTACGAATCTTTCAATTAGTTAAGCATGTCTTTATTTAGATGAAAATCAAGATGCTTACGGTACAAGCCTTCTTTGTTTACCTAGTTTAAAACGGAATTAAAAAAAAAATAGAGAGATTGGATTGAATAAAGGTCTTCTTCTTATTTTGGTACACTAAGCATGTGAAAGACATTGCACATATACAAAAAATTTTACAATTACATAATATCCTACAATATCGAATTGAATTGCCGTTAAAAAGCTATTAATCTATAAGTAGAAGTGTATATACAGTACTTGTACATCTCTTTTATTAATACATAGCCATTTTTCTTTTCAAAAGCAAAGCAAAGCGATCTCAAGTACGAGGTTTTCCTCATAAACAAAAATTAATCGAATTGGGGTTTCGACTGCTGTAAATAATCAAGCCCCAGTAGGAGGAGGAGACTGAAAAGCTTTGACTTACAATTAATCTACCACAAGATCGACCGTGTGGGAAAATGTACAGAGTCTCACTTAGCATCATCACCAAAGAGACGACATCATTTAACCACTTTCTCTCGTCATGTGCGAATACTCCATCTATACTTTTCTGGCTGGTCCCGCGTGCCCTCAAATGGCGGTCATTATCGCTATACCTGGATGTAATAGCCTTTAGATTGCTTTTAGGATAAAGCAGTGGGACAATACTCCTATTCTTAAATAAATTCCAAGAGCCTTTCGATTGCTTTTAGTGCACATGGTTGTACAATTATTTGGTTCTCTCAGGTAGTAAATTAAGCATCCAGAGAACCTTGTTTAGTTTGCCAAGATACTTTATGGTTTAGAATACATGTACAAGTAGACGTACGCGTACTAATAATTTCTCATCTTGAGTTTAAGCTGTTGATGGTGATGGATTCATTGCCCAAGACATCACTTTTCGTAACACTGCGGGTGTGGCGAATGGCCAAGCAGTTGCTCTACGTTCCAGCTCCGACTTCTCAGTCTTCTATCGATGTAGCTTTGAGGGCTATCAAGACACCCTTTTTGTTCATTCCGAGCGACAGTTCTACAAAGAGTGCGACATTTATGGCACCATAGACTTCATCTTTGGAAATGCAGCCGTTGTTTTTCAGAACTGTAACATCTATGCCAGAAACCCTCCTAACAAAGTCAATATCATCACTGCACAGGGCCGGACTGACCCCAACCAAAACACCGGCATCATCATCCACAACTGCAAAGTAACCGCAGCTTCAGACTTACTATTGGTTCAAAGCTTCGCGAAGACGTACCTTGGGAGGCCATGGCAAGAATATTCAAGAACTATTTTCATGACGACTTACCTTGATAGCCTAATTGACTCGGATGGCTGGTTGGAGTGGGATGGTGACTTTGCCCTTAATACTCTGTACTATGGAGAGTACATGAACATAGGCCCTGGGTCATCGACGACAAATAGAGTCACATGGGCAGGTTACCATGTCATCACCAGCGCTATAGAGGCTTCAAAGTTCACCGTCGAGAACTTCATCTCTGGTGGCTCCTGGTTGTTCACCACTGGCATTCCATACACCTCTGGCAGTTATGACATGCCTTACGCCTCTTGGGGTTACGACGTGCCTTACACCTCAAGGGGTTACAAACTGTTCATCAATTTCATTGGGGCATACAACGGTTATTTGCTTTTGCTTTTTGGTATCTATTTTCATTTCAACTAATAGCCTATCTTAAAACATCCCGAACATATGTGAATCCTTTCAATTCATCGGCATTCACAACACTCATCCATAAACCCTCAGGTTAGCAAACTTTCCAAACATGATCGAGCAGTCCGCATTGTATCACCCGAAGCTGATCACGGTCATGCTTTTGTTCCTCAACTCCTCCCAAGCATTTGTAATAAATGATTAGAAATCGGTCGTGACCCCTAACAAAAGATAATATTAAATTGCATATTTGGAGCAGTTTCATTTAACAACATAAAGCCTACATAAATTGTGTTGGACTAGAGCTAATGGACTCAAGTGGGGGAAGTTTTCAACTTGAATTAGAAAATTGGCCAACCCCATTGAACTTCCTATTGTGTTTGAAATCATCATCTGTAATGCACATGGCAGGATGTTCTAAACTAGGAATGTTGATTATTCATCCAACTTGAAAAGCAATCAAGTATAATCATTACAAACTTCGGTCACCTCTCAAGAAGGGAAGGAGATATTTTCCCGTTCCATCTAAGGTTAATGAAATAATATAGGTGGGCTTGAATATAAAGGTAGCTATATCTAGGTGGAGATATTCACGTGTAAGTGTGGCTGAAGAAATAAAGAAAGAAAAGGTCCTGAAGTGGGTAAGTAAGAAAGGACAAGAAAGAGGAAAGGAAGTTGAATATATGTATAAGCCCTATTATCAGATTTCCTGAAAAAGCAAACATTAGCATATACTTTGGAATAGGAACGTCCAGACACATCCTCCAACTCTCAAACATACAGGTGCACGTTACAAAAGAGACGCGAGTAAAACAAGTTATCGGAACTCCTACGGCTGCTTGTGGTCCTCCGCCGTTGACGCGTTCACCCTCACGCCTGCCCCGCCATGCAGCAGTTTCCATTGCTGTGCCTCACAAACCGTGCTCTTGCTGCCCTGGCCGAGTGTCTGGCCAACACCACGGCCACTTCAAGCTGAACACTGGTTTTCTAACGAACCCCAACTGGTCGCCGCAATGTCCAGCGACCACCTGAGAAGCTTTCCTGTGACCGCCCCACTTTCCTGACATTCCTGAAGTCCTTCAGCGTCTTAGCACGCCCCAGCAGCGTAGACGAGCCTCGGTCGCGAGAGGTCAGTCTCCGTGGCCCCTCATTGCACTCTCGACAAGCAACCGGCGACTACCAGCAAGTTCCTGCTGGCCGGCCAGCAGGAACTGCAAAGAAAGTTTTACACGTGGCCAGTAGGAACTGAAAAGAAAGTTTTGCTCGTGGCACCTTAAGCAGGAGATGGCAATGGATCGCATCTCCTTGGATAATGATTGCCTTTGGAAATCGAAGGAACTGAAAAGAAAGATTACACGTCATAAAGAAAATATCCACTGTGTGCATACAAGATACCAGGAAAGAAAAAAGCTCGGCAAAGCATACAAATCTGTAATGCAAAATTTCATGGACACATGCAAGAACAAACAAGTCACATGAAGAGACCATAGACAATAGAGAAAGAACGACATAACCTATGTGCTATTAGAAATTAAACCAAATCCATCGTTGTTGATAACTGTTCGGTACCCGCATTGAAGAAGAGTCACAATTGTTGCGTTATCTTTAATAAATCTGTTTGTATTTCTAGGTGTAGTGATTGTTTTTAGAGATATGGTGAGATATGATGAGATCAGGTGTGATATAGTGATTGTTTTATTAGTTTTGATTGTTTTATTAGTTTCTAGATTTTATCTAGAATGTTAGTTTATATATCTTATCCAGAATGCTAGCTTTATCTATTGGGAAGAGCAAAAATCATGTAACAAATCTATATAAAGGTGAGTCTTATGATTGTTTTTTTGTTAAGGTGAAATAAATCTACAAGCATATCTATCTTTTTCTCTTCATTGTGTGAGTTGTGAGCATTCCACCTTCAAATTACTTCCATCAAAGTGGTATCGGAGCTTACCATTTGTGGCCACTTGGTTTCCTCTTCAATACCCTTGTCTTACCAAAGAAAATTATGGTAATTGGGCCATTAATAGAAAGCTCTACTCGGCACCTATGGTGTGTAGGAACTTGTCAACACTAGCTATGATGACCCTGAGGATGAAGTTACCTTGAACCAGAACTAGAGGAATGCCTTGGAGAAGGTTTGTTCGAAAGATCAATATGCCCTGTCAATCATCTATCAAGCTTTAAATGATTCCATGATCGAAAAGGTGTCAAACGCCTCCACTCCTAAGGAGGCATGGGGGATTCTTCACAACACACATCAAGGAGAAAAAAAAAGTTCAGAAGATTCGCCTTCAAACTTTGAGAGGCGAATTCAAGGTAATTCATATGAAAAAATTTGAATCAATTGCTAATTATTTCACAAGAGTTTTGGTGATTGTCAACCAGATGAAAAGAAATGGAGAATATGTTTTAGATGTTTGTGTTGTCGAGAAAATACTTCAGTCCTTAGATAAGAAGTACGACCACATTAGTATTGCAATTGAAGAATCCAAAGACTTTGATGCCATGATGATTGATGAGCTTATGGGTTCATTACAAGCCCATGAAGTAAGATTCAGAAGAAAAAAGATTGAACTCGTGGAGGAAGTTCACCAAACGTGGTTGACCATCCGAGATGAGAAGGAGCAAAGAAGAGGACCCGCACAAACTTGCAAGACAAACCAAGATCTTGATCATGGTCGAGGCCGAGGTTACTTTCAGGGAAGAGGTCGTGGACAAAGTAGAGGAGATGCTGCTCAAAGTGATAGTAGACACCCAGTATCAAAGAGGTGATCATGGAAGAGGAAAGAACTCGACAAGCCAATTATATGATAAATTTAAAATTCAATGTTATCATTGTAATAAACTTGGTCATTATGCTTTTGACTACTGGAACAAGAAAAGTAGCGGAGCAGATGAAAAGGCAAACTTGGTGAATGATGCCGATCAAGCTCTATTATTGGCGTTCAAAGAAGATGAAGGAGGTTAAATTGATATGCGGTATTTGGATACCGATGCAAGTAATTACATGTGAGGGAGAAATGATATATTTACCTAATTCGATGAGACAACTAAAGGGAAAGTCTCTTTCGGTCATAACTCCAAAATTTTTGTCGAAGACAAAGATACAACTCTGATTTAAATGAAGAATGATGCACACCAATTTATTACTAATGTTTATTATGTCTCGAAAATGTCAAGTAATATTTTGAGTTTGGGACAACTTTTGGAGAAAGGCTATACTATTCATATGAAAGATCTTAGTCGTGGGCTAAGAGATAGGAACAATAAAGTGATTGCAAATGTGAAGATATTGAAGAATAGGATGTATACTCTCAATATATAAAAAATGACATATCTCAATGTCAGAAGGCATGCATGGATGGTCCTTCATGTTTATGGCATTTGAGATTTGGCCATCTCAATTTTGGCAGACTTAATTTGCTTTCTCGCAAGAAGATGGTTTATGGCTTGCCATATATTGATCATCCCAATCAATTATGTGAAGGATGTGTTATTGATAAGCATTCCAGAACTAGCTTTTCGAAGGAAGCAACTTATTGAGTGAAGAAGCTGCTTGAATTGATTCATTATGATTTGTGTGCCCAATCATTCCTCACTTATATAGTAATCATCAATATTTTGTTACTTTTATTGATGATTTTACTTGGAAAAGTTAGGTGTATTTTTTGAAAGAAAAAACAAAGGCATTTGATACTTTCAAACAATTCAAAAACTTGGTTGAAAAAGAAAACGACTTTTTTTTTTTATCAAAGCTTTGAGGACCAATCATGGCAAAGAATTCACCTCAGCCATATTCAACAAATTCTATGAGGATCATAGTATTTGGCGTTTCTTGATGACTTTGTAATCTCCTCAATAAAATGGTGTAGCTAAACAAAAAAATAAAATAAAACCATTCTTGACATGGTTTGAAGCATGTTGAAGAGCAAAAATTTGTCCAAGGAGCTATGGGTTGAATCTATTTCATGTGCGGTCTATCTTCAAAATAGATGTCTCACATATGAACTCAAAGGCATAACTCCACAAGAAGCATGGAACGAGAGAACACTGAGTGTTTCACACTTGAGAATTTTCGGGAGCATTGCCTATGCTCATGTGCCCAGACCAAAAAAGATCAAACCTAGAAAACCAAAGCAAAAAGCTCATCTTTATTGGGTATGACTCCTCATCCAAAGTCTCGTTTGTTTGATCATAACACTTTGAAATTATATATAAGAAGAGATGTCGAATTTGATGAAGATGGCATGTGGGAAGACAACCCAAAAGACGAAGTGAATGCTTGTGGTGATATCGATCATTGCTAACTTCTTCTCCAGAATCTTCTTCAAGTTCATCATTGCCAACTTCTTCAAATGGTGTCTATGAACTGCTAGTGCCAATATCAAGGAGATAGTCTGCCATTTATGAAGCTATTGATGAGGTTTACCTTGTATGTCTTCTCAAAGCTTGTGAACCATTTGTCTACGATGATGTGGCCAAAGAAGAAAAAAGGAGAAAAGTCATGAATGAAGAAATTGATGCCATTGAGAAGAATTAAACATGGGAGCTTGCTGATCTTCCAAAGGACAAGAAATTGATTGGAGTCAAATGGATGTACAAGGCCAAGAAGAATGAGAAAGAAGAAGTGACAAGATATAAGGCTAGATTAGTCATGAAGGAGTACAAGAAAAAGTCGGAATTGACTATGATGAAGATTTTGCCCCTATCATCCTTGAAGAAAAGATTTATGTTGAACAAGCCGAGCAGTTTGTTGTGAAAGGTCATGAAAACAAAGTGTTGAAGTTGAAGAAAGCTGTATATGGACTTAAACAAGTATCGAGAGCATCGAATTCTAGAATCGATACATATTTCAGGGCGAATGGATTCTCTCAATGTCAATTCTAGCATGCACTCTATGTGAAGTAAGAGAAAGGTGATGTTCTATTCACCTGTTTATACGTCGATGACCTTATTTTTACAGGAAATCATCTGGCGATGATTGATGTCATGACCTGAACCCCGAGCATGCGAACATCCCCCAACGGTAGATTAAAATGCGACGTTTCAGGAGGCGTCACCAACCCATTCTTTTTATCTTTTGATAAAACGCGTGTGGAAGCGACTTAAATAAACACCCAATCAATCAGCAAACAAAAAGAATAACAAAGCACAACAGATGATTTCCAAAAGCACAACCTTGTTAACCCTAAAAAGTTTAACAATTACAAGCCCATTCAAAAGGGTGACTTCCTACCGACCAACTCAAAAATTTATTGGGGTCAAGGTTGACCTAAACTTCACTAAAGCTAGCCAAAAAATGTCTCATCTCGTGCCCACGACAATCGTACTTGGTAGTTCTCCACACTACGGCCCTGAAAATAATTAACAACAACGGGGTGAGATATAAATATCAGCGAGTCAACTTCCTAAATCTCGATTAGGAAGCTAATTCGTCTCGGAGGCAGCCTAAACATACAACGGCATACAATCTTATCTCACCCTAACACACCTCTACATATTAGTACATCTCACATGACAATATTAGTGCAACACACATAAATAATAATTAAAACATATTCGAAATATTTCAAGCGCATTGCCAACACACATGTTCTAATTATTACAACCCATCGGGTTATGGCCAACACAAGAGTCATCGGTCTTCTAACATAATTGGGCATCGTCTCACCTCATCGGGCACAATATTATCTAAAACCTCTGCTTAGACGACATTCTGTAAAGAGGCATCGATTCGCCCTCAAGCGCGACTTGGCATCCAGACCCCTGCTGGGCATCCGATAAAAATTGGGCATCACCCTTAAACTCCCGTTGGGTGACGGGTTCGATTAAATGACCACTCAAGCACACTAACAATCAAACCAATTCGTATTGCCATTAATTAGCTCATAACAAAAGAGTTCATTTTCAAATAATTAACTTTGACAAATTTTCACATTTAAAAATCCCAGTTTAATATTCATACATAATCATGTATTTGAAATGAACCTGTCAAACTTTACAAATTTCTATTTTAAAATCCCATTGTTTTAATATTCATACGTAATCTTGTATTTGAAATTAACCTATCAAATTTTACAAATTTCTATTTTAAATCCATTGTTTTATTTAGCACGTAAAATTTGGCATCCAAACTCGACACCGTAAAATTCTTTATTTTCTTGCCCATAAATCCTTTTTTTGAAATTAATAAATAAAACCTATAATTGAGCAATCAACAACATAGCATCACAAGCTCAAATGATCGAAATTAAGCACAATCTCATTTAGACTAACGAGCATAAAATTCTACCTAACAGCTAATCTGTAATTAATTAAGCTAGTCATGATTAATTAGGCTACGCGCGATTAATTAAGCTAGTTACATTTAATTAAGCTCAACTAAATTAATTAACCTAACTATAATTAATTAAAAATTAATCATTGTTAATTAAATGATCACAATTAATTAAACAAATTACGATTAAATAAAAATAATTCACTATTTATTTAAAATAAACACGATTAATTAATCTAACCATGATTAACTTATCTAATCATGCATACTTAAACTAATCGCACTTAAATTTAATCTAAATCGTCTTTAATTGCAATTAAGGCTAAACTAAAATCAATTAATACTAAACGTCATTATCCCTAAACTAATCTACTCCCTAAAGGTAATTAACACCCTAATCCATGATTAGGAAGTTAACTCATGGGTTTTGTGGTGATGGCGATTGTTAACCACTAAATTTTGGTGATCCGGTCATTTATTTATTACATAGAAAATTAAGGGTTAATTTTATCTCTGAAAAAATATTAATTGCATAGCATATAGATTCATGTGCATTTATTTTTTATTTGCATTTTTTGCATTTATTCATTGGACCGGTAGCAGATGGGTTGGAATTAGTGGTTCCGAGCTTTAACTTGGCAGGCCGGACTAAGCCCATGAAGCGAGCAAATTGGTCCAAGCCCATTTCTTTAATCGAAAATTATCTCGTGAAAAATAGAGATTTGAAATTTTTCCGGGATATAATGAATTTTTTGGATAGGGCAGATATGAAGCAAATATTGCGTTCGAAAAAAGAAATCTTCATGGATATCAATTTGGAAAGATAAAAACCCTAGTCTATGGCTTATAAATAGGTTGTTCGTGTAGGGTTTTCAGAGGGCCACACATATTGAATACACGGCCATTGAGAGAAAAACGTGAGTGAGGGCGAGACTTAAATTGAAAGAGAGACCCTTACATCTCGAGGACGACTTCTCTGGACGACCAATATTTTACCCTTCCGATATTGCGCACGGACCTGCAAAGCTCACCCATATCACGACTAGCTGCTCCTGCCACGGATATCCTAGGTCATCCAGAAAAATGCAGCGTTCCTTCCAGTCGTGATCTCGAGTTCAGGGGCTTCATCAATGGGAACCCTTGCCTAGCCGTGGAATTTGATTTGCCGGTCGCATGGAAGTCCCTCAACGTGAAATCAAGGAAATTCACCGGGTGTGGTGATCAAAGAATCGGAGATCAGAGAGCACAGCTACGCTCGTGAAGGAAGGAGGATTCTACTTTGGTCGCATAGGGGATGTTCTTTTTTGGCCTTTTCTTTTTGGATTATGTTTCATGGTTTCACTGTTCTCTCCACTCCATTATGGACACCTCACTCTTCAAAGATCTCTTATTTCTTGGGCGGTGCTAATGCGATCTGCTTGCCGCTCATGAGTTAACGCTGCTTCCGACGTTCCTGCAGTCCTGGCGGTGACCAATCGACTCCAATTTTCATTGGTGAAAGTTCATCAATTGTTTTGTTGCCCTGCCATGCTGAGCCGTGAAGCCTCGACGTGAGCTACTCCGACACCATCCTTTGGCCCGACGTCAAGACAAGCTACCGTCCCGTTGAGCTCATCCCCGAACCAAGCATCGCGTGAAGTTTCTGTTTTGTAGGTTTGTTGATCGTAAGCATCACCGAGAGATCCATCGACCGGCATCACTATGAACCACCACGTGACCCATCGCCACTCAAGTCACCACCGTCAGTTGCGCCATTTGTCATCGTTTGCGAGCCATCCATCGACAAATTTCAATTTTGAATTATATCCACAAATTAGGTAAAAAATCTCATCCAAATTTGATTTAGATATCATATTGCCTAGGTTGATGAGATTGATATCTAATTAAATCTTTTTGAGTAATAGGCATAATGTCGATTGGAATTTATTGCCTAATCCGCAACCGCACTGGAATAATTAATCATGTGGGAATAAAATTAATATTTTGATCTTTAAAGCTTAAGATCAATTTATCGATTTTATTAGCGAAATAATCAAGTTGATTGGATATCGTTTCCAGATTTGAATGATGATAATATCTTTGATGATCATGAATGATTTGGTGCTTATCTTTTAATTGTTTTGTTTATCTCAAAAATACAAAAAAAAAAATGCATTTGCATTTCATGTAGATTAGGATTGATTGCATGATAGGTTAGTTATTTTTTTAGAAATGCATGGTTAGAATCTATTTGGATAGATAACATTTCATTTTAGTTTTCACTCTAGTTAGATTTTTATTTTTAGTGATTTTAATTACGAATTTGCATAAAAATACAAAAAAATCATGTGCATGTCATCTAGCATTAGATTCATGAAATGCATGTCATCTAGTGATTGCTGCTAGGTTCATTTAGTTAGAAATTGCTCGTCATTAGAATTATGTCATTTGGTTAATTTAGATTGCATATTTAATTGTTGCATTTCTTTAATTTCGAATTTTATGGAAAATACAAAAAAAAATTAGAATAAATCAATTTCATGCTTTAGGATAGACTGCATTTTATTTATGTCATGTAGTTTAGGTCATATTACCATGTCATATCATTTCATGTTAGATTAGTAGCATGCATTGCATTCTCATTGAACAAGTGAAAACAAAAAATTGAAAAATTGTGTGTTAATTAGAAATCATATATATGACTATCGATGTGAATTTTGATCTAACAACGCAGATGCTTTCATTGCCATAAGGTAAGTCCTGCAATTTATTCACTGTTTTACCTAGGTGTTAAATTGGTGGTTTGCGCACCTGCATGATAACCTCACATGTTAGGAGAATGAATCAAAATCAATTCAAGCTGCTTGCCAAACATTTTTAAAAACAAAAGAGAAAGGTACCGAAAGGGCGTTAGAGAAATCTAACGTAATCAAGTCCCCTAACTCACAATCTCTAGTTCGTAGGAGTAAAATAATTCTCCCATTATTTTACTTAGGTGTCTAATCGACCTACCGTAAACTGATTAGTGGCAACTCCCTTTTGCATGCTAGATATTTGAACTTAAGTTGCAAATTGGTATGGGCTCGAGAGAGCCCGAGCTAAGTTAGGCTTAGCAATCCATTAGTCTAATTTTAGGTAGTACACCCGAAAAAATAGGTCGCAACAGCGATGACACGGCGATGCCAGCGCGATGGTGTCAAGAACTAGGGTCTCACAGATTGACGGTGGCATGAACGGCACGGTGAAGGTGGTGATTGGCACTTAAAGCCCATGGCCTCCTTGGAAATTAGGTGTTCAGTGGTGATGGGGTGGCTTGAGGCTATGAGGACGGCAGCAGTGGCTCAAGCAAATGATGATGACGGTGGCTTGGGGACAATGGCCGTGAGCGGTGGTGGTCCAGCGGCCAAAAAGGTGGTGATGATGATGATGATGAAAGGTGATGGTGATGGTGGCGGTGGGACGTTGATGGTGGTGAAGATGGGATGGTGTGGATGATGGAGGTGATGGGGGTTGGCGAAAGGAGATGGTAGTGAGGATGGGGTGGTGTGGATGAGATGAATATGGTGGTGAGTGAGGAAATGGTGGTTTGCAGCAAGAGGGGAAGAGAAATGGAGAAGGAAGGAAAAAGAAGAAGATGGGGGAGGGGGGTGTTGAGTAGGAAAGGGAGATGGGAGCAAAAAGGAGGAGGGGCGTCCGGCAAAAGGGGGAAGGCGTGAGGGATGGGGAGAGAGAGAAGGGAAGAAAGAAAATAGATTTTCTTAGGATTTTTCTTATAAAAAAATACCATCATCTCTTCTCACTCAACTCAAAAAGGAGGAGGGGCCCGGCAAAAGGGGGAAGGCGTGAGGGATGGGGAAAATCCTCTTTGCCTTGCAAAGTGTCCCCAAAATATCTTCTTATATCCATTTTTTTAAAACTAAAATCTTGGCCAAAAACTTACAACCTTTTCACTAGGTTCGATTTTTCCCTTTTCCAGTCTCTGATTTTTTGTTTGATTATTCTTTTTACTAAAATTTCAAATTGCTGATAATTTGACGAATGATGAGGCAATGTTCAATAATTTAATTTCGAAACCCTCGAAGGTTTAATACTCGAAATTGAATTAAAATTTATGGCTAAAAATCAATCAAACGCAACTTTAGTACAACATAAACTATCGGGTGGCTTTTAGGGATTCTCGCGTGGTTGACCCGTGATTGATACTTTTGGATCAATATTTGTGCATCTTCGAATCGTGGACAACCTTCGGTTTTCATGTAATTGTGAGGGTTCAATTACGTACTATGAATATAAGATCAATAGAAAAATCGGTTTATCGTCATTCGACGCGAATACATTCTTCCGTTGAATCGATTTATATCCATTCACTAATTGACTTATAACAGTGTAGTATTGATCATTATCAATCCTTATGGTCGAGCGGTAGATTCCTAATTGAATTCTCTAATCTTCACGTTTTAATTCTTTACGGCCTCACCCAATAGATTAGTTAACTCGTGAATGATTAGTTTAGAGTAAAGTAACCATAAGTGCGTCGATGAAATAACAATTTCTTATATTTCGAAATAGGCCAAATTTCGGGATATCACAATTGATGCTTTTAAGGCATAAATGGTAAAGAATTTAAGATGATCGATAATGGTTTCATGAATTATTTCCTTGGGATAGAAGTGAAGCAAAGTGCCAAGGGGATTTTTTTTCCCAAAAAGGATATGCAGATAATATCCTTGAAAAATTCAATATGAAAAATTCTACTCCAGCAAATACACCAAAGGAGTGCAGAACCAAACTTTCAAAGTTTGATGATGGTGTTGATGTTGATTTGATATATTATAGAAGCTTGATTGGGAGTTTGAGATACTAGACATGCACGAGACTGGATATTATCTCTTAAAGCTATAAAGAGAATACTTTGGTACATTACGAGTACTACTTCTCATGGCCTACACTATTATCTCTTTGAATCTTTTCAACTTAGAGCTTATTTGGAAAGTGATTATGGTAGAGATATTGATGATTGAAAGAGCGTTATAGGTTTTGTATTTTTCTTGTATGACACTTCTTTCACGTGATCATCAAAGAAGTAACCCATTGTCACTCTATTGACATGTGAAGCTAAATATGTCGCTGCATCCTCATGTGTTTATCATGTAATTTGATTGAGAAGACTATTCAAAGATATTCTTATGGAGCAGAAGGAAGCAATTAAGATTTTTATTGATAATGTTTCTACTATTGCATTAGCAAAAAGTCCATTTTTTTATGAACGAAGCAAATATATTGATGTTTGAGATCACTTCATTCAAGAACAGTTTAAAGAGAATGAGGTTGAAGTGTTGCATGTGAAAGATGCAAGATCAAGTAGCATACATTTTTGCCAAATCTCTCAAGATCGATGCTTTCTGAAAGTTCAAGAGCCTACTTAGAATGATCAATGGAAGATAATTTGGTTTAAGGGATAGTGTTAGAAATTAAAACAAATTCATCGGTGTTGATAACTGTTCGGTACCGGTGTTGAAGAAGAGTCACAATTGCTATGTTATCTTTCATGAGTCTGTTCATATTTCTATATGTAGTGATTGTTTTTAGATATATGGTGATATATAATGAGATAAGCTGAGATATGCTGATTGTTTTGTTAATTTCTAGATCTTATCCGGAATGTTAGTTTATAGATCTTATCTGGAATGTTAGCTTCATCTATTGGGAAGAACAAAGGTCGTGTAACAAATCTATAAATAGGGTAGTCCTATAATTGTTTTTTTTTTTTAAGGTGAAATAAATCTACAAACCTATCTATCTTTTTCTCTTCCTTGTGTGAGTTATGAGTGTTTTACCTTCAAATTACTTTCATCGTGTGTGACCCAATATATGACCAGTCCCAACCTCTGAAATTTCTTGCCCTAGCAATGGCTACATGATTTGCCTTAGGGTATTTCCAATCTCTCGCATTGTCAATCGGGATTTGCTTCTTGGTTTGAGACAGCGAATAGCATGCTCGGTTAAGTGCAATGCAGTATTGGGAGGATAAGATGTATTCAAGTCGGAATCCATCATCGTGTCAAGTTCTAGCGTATTCGAGATCTGTTCCTTGATCGTTTTCACCCGAGTATATCTGCAGATGGTTCTGTCTGTTCTCATAAAGAGGCCAGCCTGATAGCATCTCGACCAAGAAAAAACCAAAGTCTTATACATTTTCCTTCAAGAGTGAGATCCCTGTTCCATCAACCATGTAAATATGAGTTTTCATAGAAACAAACAAGCTAGAGTTGTAAGACTTGCTGACGCAAATGTACAATGCAAACATTGATGATCAATGACAATGAAGATTTTGAGCAGGTCATCAGGAAGATAGGCAGCTATATGTTCCATCAGAATCATCAGGAACTAGTTCGCCGCAATTTCTGCATAAAAAGGAAAGCCTAATATCTTGACTTTATGGCGCTGTCCAAACAGTGAACTTTAGTGGGATTGTAAATTATACTACTCTCAATTTGGGCAGACATTTTTAGCCTCCCACATCCAGTTAACAGAATTAAAAAGACTTCCATGTTTGTAACGTATTTTGAAACACCTCCATTCTTTCACTGTCCGCTCATGATCTCAAGAGGAAAGGAAAGACGGACTAAAACCGCAAAATAAGGACCAAAGACAAGAAATTAAGATCTGGCATATTCAGGCTTCTTTTCTTTCAGAAGACGCTCAAGATGTATGCATTACCGGGCACCGAGAACATTTCTGCTATAAACATATTAATACGGTGAAGAAATTGATAGTATAGAAGGCTTAATATAAAGCTGTTTATGATACTTATATTGTAAGTTTTGCTTAAATTTATTCTCTTTAATTGGAAAAGCTGCTAAAACTGTCCTGAAACCTCTTTCTTATTTTATTTTTGGTATAAGCAAGCAACTCTTTGAATGACATATAAAAGCGAGTAATCCAGCTCAGTTGACGTCACTTCAGTTTAAACTAACTCGTCTGAATCAACTTATCGGAAGCCAATTTTTCAAACATCCTTCTCACCATAACAAGACGTTCAATAATGACTGAAGCTCTAAATTCTGTCTATATCTGGACCTTAGGTCTTCTTTTCACTTCAGAGCTTCACCAAGAGTAACTTTGAGGTAAGACATTAAGATCATTGCACAGTTTTCACATGGCAAAATATGACATTAATTGAAATGATTATAGACGTTCGACGGCATAGCTAAACGAATTTGTGCTCCATATATGTCTCTCTGTTCAGCCACTTAAGAGGGAAACTTGAATAGTTAAGGATAGAAGACGAAGCCGAAGGAGAAGGGAAAAAGGATAAACCATATATCAGAACGTCCAGTGTCAATTCAGGAATTTTTCCTTCAACACAATAGTTAGCTCAAATACCATTCAATGCCATGTGATTACAACATGCCACACATATGATATTAATGCTTTCCTTTCACCAAGATCCTAGCCCTGCGCCTGAACCTACTGCTATCTAAATACTCCTCATCACAGAAATTGTGAGAAAGGTAGAACTTTTACCTTGTTGAGAAGAATATCAGAGGCACGAAAGTATGCAGAAGGCATGATATTTGAACTATGCAAGAAAGACAGGCTTTCTACCGCTTCCATTGCAATCATAAGCCTCAGTAACTATGATAACGTTAGACAACTTGCTGCATTTCCTTTGTCATCAAAAAAATTTGAAGCCCTGAATTCTTGAGAAATAACTCATAATAGAGTGATGAAAATTAAGGGTTCGGCAATATCTCCAAATTTCAAAATGCTCAATGTGTCACCTGTTGGAAGTACATAATGTTATTTCATGAAGAATCCCTGATGTGTGATGATTGCTGCCCTAAAACATTAGAAAACTGTGGTTCCTCTGAGTCGTGCTGTGACTTTAATTGCGTCTACACTGTTACTAAAATCACACATGCACATTGATCAAATAAGACCGTTGAGTGCTAATTCTTAGTATGAAATAGCTGGTCGTGCTAACTGTCATGTTCTAAATCATAGTCTTTCCAGAGTTCGAAAACCGGGAGTCTCTCTGCATCGGCCCATCGGTATCCCTCAAATTTGGCAAGACTAGGATGAGATAGCTGACGGACCTTCTGAACTTATGCCACATTTTCTGTAGAAGGCGTTCAACGAGGAAAATTAAGAGAACGTACAAATAAGCCTAAACAATCCATCGAAGATCACGTAGTAGCTTAGCACTTCTCGGATTTCAATCCTGGGATGTTTATTCAAAATAAAAACAAAACAAGAAAGTTTCGACAACCGAGCTAGCAGCACTAGGCAATGTAGATGCAACCAGTACAGTCTTCACTAACACAGATAAACTCGAATCAAACGAATCTAGTTCAAGCCAATGAGTCCAGGAGACCATGGCGAGTATAAATTGCCCCATAGAGAGTCGTAATAGAACTACTTGGTAGTGCTTTATCTTTAATCTTTGCATGAAGATTACTTTTAGCGCACAGAGTGACCATCCAGACTATTCTTCAGCAATTATCGAACAGGCATACTGCTCCTTGCACGACTTACCTAAGCCGCCTTGCAAGTGACCTTGGCAATTTTGGAAATCAGTCTGCCATCCAGCCGACCACTGTAAACTGTCACAGAGGTCCCTGACTTTAGCCGTGAAGATTCCGGTTGCAGTCTTCGGTTCTTTGTGTTTGGAAAAGTCTCTTTCTCCGAGTAGAAATTTCGGTTAATACCACTGACAACAAATATCACGCTCCAATTCTACGTGTATGGGGTTTGGTAAATATCTCAAGGAATGAATTTTGTGATTAACAAAGTTTTTGAGCAGAGGTGGATGTTGTGGTGTAGCAACATAGTCCCGATGGCAGCAGCTATATTATGGACTGTATGTTTGCAATTATATCGAGACACGAAAAATGAAATTATTAAAAAAAAATTGTGATTCGGTCCAAATATCGAAATTTACATCCATGAGGAGAACAAGCAAATAATTCACTATAAAACGGACAATCACTAAATTACAGTCACTCACTCTCTCAAGTGTTTCCTGCCCCTATAATTTGCACCCAAAATCTACGGCATTTAGCCTCACGCTATTACTGTATAAATTACACTGATCCTCCCTGCGTTCGGAGAGCTCTGTTAATTTGTATAAAGGTATAAAGGAGAGCCCTTCTCACGGCTAACAACTCCTGCTTTCATTTCACTCTTTTATGCCCATATATATATATATATATATATATACTGACGTCTATTGTGCATTTACTGGGATGGCGAGAAACGATAAGTTACTTGCTTCAATTCCACTTGCAGTAGTTTTTGGGTCCCTTTATTTAATGCAAAGATATGTGGAGGCCCTTTTTCGGCTGAAGCAAAACTCTCTTCTCTACACTCATGCGAAGTCACGATTATGTTGCCAGCGCAAGGAGAAAAAGACACAAGCTCGCTTACTTTCCTTATCCCCCTCTTGCCATCCTCAGTTTTAGCCGAACAAGGGAGCTCGTATTGTGGCCGAATAAGAACAACAAGATGTGTCCACATTGAGAGTCACAACAGTCCAAGACAGATATAACAGCTCCTTCCATTTCCCGTGAGGTGACCTTAGAGAGAAGTACTTTGCGATTTCTTTCCTCGTAGAGTAAATAAATAATTCTGGCCAACTTGGACACTTCCAAGAACATTCGTATGTCACGAACCAATCTACATGCTCCAATCATTATCCAATTTTATCCATGGACTCAAACTCAAGACATATATTTTTATAATAGTCTTCATGGTTTGGTATAGAGAAAGATATGAGGGACCAAGATGGACATCATCATTATGGAATTCTTGATTTAAAGGGAAGTAAACTCATTATTGAGCTCACACATAAGAGGGAGATTGCTGAGATGCAAATGTGAGTTATATTAGAAAAATCCCACATCAGAGAATTGGTGCAGTGTGAAGCAAATAATATATTATCACCAATCTCAAATTATGTCACCACATTCTTATTTCTATCCACTTACTTAAGTCCATGTTTCAACCTATAAAAAAATTCCAGTTACCATCACACACAATCAGTTACGAGTAAAGTGGATAAGGGATTTGGGGAATTTCTATATATTACAATTTATATATTAATGAAGAATACCACAGCCTATTTATAGGTTTTATTTGATAACTATTTTAAGATTATATCTTAATTAAGATATGTGCAATCAAAGAAAGATATACTTGCAATTTTGAGAGATTCAGATAATCAACATAAATATCATAATTATCTCTAAAATAGAAAAATATTCTAGAGAAATCCCTAATTATCTCTAACATCCCTCCTCAAACTCTGATTGAAATCAAGTGAAATGGTTCCACAAAAACTTGTTTCTTCATAAAATTAGATCTCAGTGGATCTAAGGTGGGACAGCGCATGGTGGTCCATAAGACGATTACCAAAGCTATAACTATGGCATCAAAGCCATCCGGCATGGCAAGGTACATAATTTATATTAAGGCTAGAACTAAGAAGAAAATGATGAAGTTGGATCGAAATTGGAAAAAATTGGGTTTATGGGTTATGGTATTGGAATAATCATAGTTACCGGAAGTAAAAGTGTTTTTGCATGACCAAATTTAGGTCCGGCTGAGAATCGACTCAACGACCAATTCAAAGACCATACCATATTTTAATGACCAGAATTTTGAAGTAATTAAGAATGTCATGCCTCGACCTGCTCCGGGCTCGCGACAACCCATGCCATCACTTTTCACTTAGGTCATTTGCTTGCCACATCCCAGAATACGTCCCCAACCCATTCATTTTATCTTTTGATTATACATAAGTGGAACCAAAATAAACATCTCTCAAACATTAATAAACAATAGGGATATTATAAAACACTTATCCAAGCACACTTTCATATATGTACGCATTACACTTCGGTTTAAGCATTAGAAGTTCACATTTACATATCCACCTAGCGTATTCCTTTGTACTTATCCAAAAGTGATTGGGGTTAGCCTAGCACTTCTATTCTACGAGGGCAACCTCACAAAATGGTATCCCCTACACGTCTAGTACATGTCCATCTCAAGGTACTTTGGCTCCAGCTCGGATAGTCATGATTAGGGCTTGAAAAAGTTAAACAACAGGGAGTGAGATAAACTCAGCGAGCGAACTACCTAGACCTCGCGTAGGGAAGCCATTCACCTCGAAAATGTCCTAAATGTGCAAGTGATCTATTGATGGCAGACCAATAACAAAGCCTTCGTTTTGTATTATCTATTAATAGGAATTAGGCCACTCAACATGCGACATTCTATCATGTGTCTAATTATAGTATAAACAATCACTATGTGAGTGCACCATTCCGTTAAGTATACAACATTCACAATTTAATAATCTAGGCATGAATAACAATAATTCCAGGCATCATGCAATAACTTAAATCTCTTGAGTCCTAATCAAAAGCGTACAAATCCACAAATTTATCCATGCCTTTCTGACTCAAACATCGACCTACAAGATATTCTCATGCCTCTCAATTCATAAATAGAGTCGATTAAAGCATGCATGTGCCACATAAGTCATTGAAATGACATTTAATTCATGCACTTTCCTCATGTGATTGATATATATCCATGCCACACATGTGCCGACTATGGCATTATTCTCATCATATGCACTCAGCATTCATGCACTTTGCATACATGGCATCTCGAGAATCACATAGCATCCCATACAACCAAGTAACTCTCGAGACCACGCTTTCAGATTATTACGGCCACTCAGGACCTAAGGCCAACCCGAAGGTTCACAGTCATCTCATATAACCAGGCATCGTCTCGTCCCATCAAGCACAACATCTCGTTGATTGGAGGCATTCTTGTAAGGAGTTTCATTCTGAAATCCATCCACAAATGGCATCCCGTTGACTTAGGGGTATCCAAATTTAATCGGATATCATCCCGCATAAAACAAATCAGAATGGGTTCACACCTCGCATAAAATGCATCAAGGTCTTTATATGATCACATGAGCACATCCTCACTCACACCTATTATTATCTTTCTCATCAGCCAAGTATGAATGCCTCAATGGCGTGCCAAGCAAAGTGTCTCATGATCTATTGAAAATACATCAATAAAATATGCCAAGCACGAAACGAGAATCCATGGCTTGACCTGTTATGTTGAGTACCGGCCTAAGTCCAATCCAAATCGAAAATGATACGCTTCAGTATTGCACCGAGACCAAGAAATGACTGACCCGACGTGATATGATTATCGACCTAGTACCAAGCTTGGCTCAGGAGTGATACGTTTCAGTATCGCACCAAGACCAGGAAAGGACTGACCCGTTGTGACATGATCATCGATCTAGTACTGGACTTGGTTTGGGAACGATACGTCTCAATATCGCTAATCCCAAGAGAGAGTCTTGACCCAACGTGCTTCTTTCCATGTTCAAGAACTATCGTATGTCTCGTCTTGGAGGCTCAGAGTGTTCTCACGCATCGACCATGAACAATGAACATAACATGTATATATGTGTAACAACTATTTCCAATGAACACATATAATATATTGCCATCATAATCTATCCAGGACTTATTTAACTAACATACTTAATATGTATAAACTCATATGACACGTCAAACACATATAACACATAATACACATCTAACACATAAAACATATATGACATGTAATGTATATAACCCATATAGCACATATAGCACATATAACACATAATAGTCTATCATCCTACTATGGCATATTACAAAGACATATCAACTTTCCTTAACATAACCCAATAACTTATCGGCCTAAACATGATAACATATCATCAAAATCCGATAACTTGTCATATAACATTCGATAACCTATCATCAAAAGTCTGATAACCTATTGCCTTAAACATGATAACTTTGTTGGAGAAAACTTCCCTATTTGTTTTGAAGTTGACAAAACGTTTCCATCAGTCTAGTCTGAAGACTTGCTGACTCTATTGTCAAAGTCTAAAGACCTCCAGACTCAAGATTTAAAGTCTGCCCTCATTGATAGTTTCCAGACCGACAAAGAAAAGTTTTATTCGTTGAATTAGACGAGTATATCTTTAAGGATTTGATTCGTATGGTTAAGGAAGATCTCACGGCTGAAGATAGCATCTCAAGATCTATTATTCGTATTGAGATTAATTCGAGTAACTTAGATCCGATTAATCAGCGAAGTATACTTAGAAGGTTCTACTTATGGAAACCTAGATCCTGATTGTATGGGCGAGCAGGATTGGTGGGCTATCATCACATTCCTCAAATAACTCAAGATCTCCCTAATTGATTCTTTCCAACAGGTTGATTGGAAGAACTCATTTGGAAGGTGCCAACGGTTATGAAGGCATGAAGGTGTATATAAGGAAGACGCTCAAGTTGTTCGAGAGTGCTTGATAGAAAAATTTCAAAGTCTAAAGCTCCTTATTCTTTGCGATCTCATTTGTTGAGCTCTATTTGTTCTCAAAAGAGAGATTAGATAATTTTGTGACCTTGAGGAAGTGTAGTAGAGTCTCTACATTGTGGAATCAAGGACGTGAGACTGTAAATTCTCTTTTGATTCTTAGTGGAATCCAGCCGGTGGGCTGTCAATGCGGGAGAGTGGACGTAGGCTTGGTCTAAGCCGAACTACTATAAACCTAGTGTCTTGATTCTCTATCCCTAAACTTTTTACTTTACATCGCAACTCTTTACGACAGTTTATTGTCTTCATGCTTTCAATTTATTAATCTTAGAAACTAAGTTGTTTTGTTAAGATTCGCAAAAACTTCTCTGATCACCTATTCATCCCCCTCTAGGTGCTCGTACTAGTCCTATCAATTGGTATCAGAGCTTATGTACTCATTAAACTGAAGTGTTTTTACTTCTGAGTTAAAGATCTATGGCTAGTATGTTGGCTTTAGGTTTGGTTGAAGGCCAAAGCAACACCAGACCGCCTTACTTCGATGGAAAGGAATACAGCATATGGAAAAACAAGATGAAGGCATTCCTAAGATCGAAAGACCCTCTGGAATGGGATGTGGTAGAAAAAGGAATCATTCCTAAAGCTACATCAGTCTCGGAGAAGGGAAAAGAAGATGCAAAACCTAGCGATATGACTCAAGAATAAATAACCAAGAGACAAGCTCTTGATGCAAAAGCGATTTCCTCTTTATATTGTGCGTTATCTCCTACTAAATATAATAGAATATCTTCTTGTGAAACAGCCAAAGAAGTCTGGGATAGGTTGCACATCACGCATGAAGGAATAGATCGAGTGAAAGAAACAAGGATCAATATTCTACTCGGATAATATGAAGCCTTCAAGATGAAGCCAGGAGAATCTATCACTGATATGTTTAGTCACTTCATTGAAATTGTAAATGGTCTAGAGTATCAGGGACAACCAATCTCAGGACCCATGAAAGTTAACAAATTGCTGCGTGGACTCTCCAAAGAATGGAATCACATAAAGACCTCAATAAGGGAAACACAAAGGATCATGCCGCTCTTTGTAGACGAACTGGTTGGGACACTTCAATCTTACGAAGTGGAGCAAATCAATGATGAAGAAGATCCCAAAGGTAAGAAGTCTATTGCTTTAAAGTCTAACGATGATTCTGATGTTACAGACTCTGAAGAAGACTTAGACGATGAAGAGCTAGCACTTATGATAAGGAGGTTCAGAAAACTGAACAAAAATGGAAGAAGATTCAATTGGAAAAAACAAAGTACTCAAAAGTTTCAGAACAAATCAACTGAGGATAATGAATCCAATAAAAATGAGATTTTCTTTAAATGCAAGAAAAATGGACACATCAGACCCAACTGTCCTTTATTGAAGAAAAAGAAAGGAAAAACTGAGAAATATAGAAAGGCTCTCAAAGTAGAAATATGGAGTGATACTGAATGCGAAGAAAGTGATAATGATTATGCCAACATTTGCTTAATGGCAAAATCGGAATCCGACTCAGACTTTGAGACAGATACAGACTCAGACTCAGATAGTGAAATTGAGGTAAGTAATTTAAAAATTCCTACTAAAGTCTCGAAATATATTAATGAACTTTGTCTTAGCCTCAAAACTTCTCTTAAAATGATCTCTGAGTTAAAAAGGGGGAATTCTATACTGAAGCAATAGGAGAACTCTTGGAAAGAAAAGTTTGAAAATTTAGACAAAAGTTTTGTTATTTTGAAAGAAAACGCAGACTCTCTTTCAAAAGAAAATACTTGCTTAAAAAATGACATTTCAAATATTTCAAAAAGGTTTTCAATTGGATCTGAGAAGTTGGATAAGATTCTTTCGATACAAAGACCCTACTTTAACAAATTAGGTTTATGAATGAGTTCTGAAACCATTCCTCTAATTGATTTTCCAAAGGTAAAGGAAAGAATCAAACAGAGACCTACAAAAGCCTTTTATAGAAATCATTTTCAAAAAGTATTTGTAAAACCTATTGGCCGAAATGCTCTCAAATATTCGAAGTGTCACAGCTCAGAACACTTTGAGAAAGAATGTCCTATAAGGATTGGGCAAAGACTATTTATTGCACTAACTCCACTGGACCCAAGAAAATATGAGTACCAAAGAAAGCTTGAATTTCTTTTTAATTGTAGGTCACTATCAAAAGGAAGATTAAATGGTATTTGGATAGTGGCTGCTTAAGACACATGGCAGGAGATTCAAGTTGTTTTATAAAACTTGTTCAAATAGATGGAGGAAAAGTCTCTTTTGGTGGAAATAGCAAAGGAAAAATTGTTAGATGTGGAATAGTAAATATTGGAAGTCTAACAATCAATAATGTCTTCTTGGTGGAATGATTAAATTACTATCTATTCAGCATAAGCCAATTGTGTGACACTGAATTCAAAATCAATTTTCAGGAAGGAACATGTTCAGGAACTAGTAAAGATTTCTCTCAATCTTTTACTGGGCGTAAACATGGGAATATTTATCTTCTAGATATAATACTAGAAAGATCGCAATGCTTGATATTTGTACAAGATGAAGCGAATCTCTGGCATCGAAAGCTTGGCCATATCAACATGAATCAAATTGCCAAAATCTCTTCCAAGAAGCTTGTTCGTGGACTACCCAACTTGAAATACCAAAAATCTTACTTATGCACACCATGTGTGTTGGGAAAACATGTTAGAAATTCTTTTAAACCAATAAATCAAGTTTCCACTAATCGTGTGCTGCAGCTCCTACATATGGATCTCTTTGGACCAACTAGAACTCAAAGTATTGGTGGAAAAAGATTTTGCCTAGTAATAGTGGATGGTTTTTCACGATTTACTTGGGTCTATTTTCTTGCAAGTAAGTATAAAACCTTCTCTCATTTTTTTTTTAAGTTTGCTAAGAAAGTGCAAAATGAGAAAGGTTATACTATTTCAAGCATACGGACAGACCATGAAGGTGAGTTTGAATATCAAAACTTTGCTAAATTTTGTGATGAATCTGGTTTTCAGCATAAGTTATCCTCTCCATATACACCAGAACAAAATGGAGTTGTGGAAATGAAGAATAGATCTTTACAAGAAATGGCAAGAACTCTTTTAATTGAAGGTAACATTTCTTCTAGTTTTTGGGCTGAAGCAGTTTCTACAGCATGTTATGTTATTAACAGAGTATTCTTAAGGCCTATTCTTGAGAAAACTCCCTATGAGTTATTCAAAGGAAAGAAACGAATTATTTCTTATTTTCAAGTGTTTGGTTGCAAATGTTTTATTTTGAAAAATGCAAATGATCGAATTGGTAAGTTTGAAGAAAAATCAGATGAAGGAATCTTCCTTGGATATTCAACCTCTAGCAAAGCCTACAGAATATTTAACAAGAAAACTCAGATTGTGGAAGAATCGATGAATGTCAAATTTCAAGACTCTCTGCAGAATCAATCGATTTAGACTCAAACCGAAGAATTTGAACCTGCTCCAAACTCTACAAGGTCTACCTCCCCTGAAGCAGCTTAGACTCTATTAGAAAAACAACGAACGGATGTTGAAGAATCAACTAAAGAAAAAGATCAACAATCTGTCAGACTAACCAGCAACTGGAAGCATAAGTCTAGTCATCTCGAAAAACTCATTATTGGTGATATTAATGAAGGGATTCGTACCAGATCCAAAAGGCAAGAAAAGTCTAGTGTTGTGGCACTTATTTCCGAAATAGAACCCAAAAGCATAGAAGAAACCTTAACTGGCGAAAGCTGGATTGAAACAATGCAAGAAGAACTCAGGCAGTTCAGCATTAATGATGTTTGGGAATTAACTCTTAAACCCAAAGATAAGTCCATTATTGGAGCTAAATGGGTTTTCAGGAACAAGATGGATGAAAAAGGAAAAGTGGTAAGGAACAAAGCAAGACTCGTGGCCAAAGGATATACGCAAGAAGAATGGATAGACTATGATGAGACTCACGCTCCTGTAGTAAGGTTAGAAGCAATTAGATTATTACTTGATTTTGCTTGCTATAAGAATTTTAGGTTATTCCAAATGAACGTCAAAAGTGCATTCCTAAATGAATTTATTCAAGAAGAAGTCTATGTGGAACAACCTCCCGGATTTGAAGATCCAAAGAAACCAGACTCTGTATTGAGACTGAAAAAGGCTCTATATGGATTAAAACAAGCATCTCGAGCTTGGTAGGAAAGGTTAAGTAAGTTCTTAATTCAAAATGGTTTTGTTAAAGGAAAAGTAGACATTACCTTGTTTATTAAAAGGGAAGGTAAAAACTTCTTACTTGTTCAAATTTATGTTAATGACATTATATTTGGATCATCTAATGATAATATGTGTAAGAAATTTTCCAAGTCTATGCAGAATGAATTTGAGATGAGCATGATGGGTGAACTATCATTCTTTCTTGGACTACAAGTGAAACAATTGAGGGAATGAATTTTCATTCATCAAGAAAAATATGCAAAAGAACTTGTTAAAAAATTTGGATTGGAGAATTGCAAAAAGACTTATATACAAATGTCAAGTTCTTCGAAGCTGGACAAAGATGAAGGAGGGAAGAAAGTTGACCAAAAACTATACAGGAGTATCATTGGTTCACTTCTTTATCTTACTGCTTCTAGACCGGACATTTTGTTTAGTGTTTGCATTTGTGCTAGATTTCAATCAGATCCCAAAGAATCACATCTAAGTGTTGCGAAACGCATCATCAAATATGTCGTAACAACCTCTAAGTTAGATCGATGGTATCCCAAAGAATGAGACTTTACTCTCCTTGGATATTTAGACGCAGATCTAGCAGGTTGTAGAGTTGATAGAAAGAGCACATCCGGCACTTGTCAATTGCTTGGTAACAGGGCAGTATCTTGGTTTTCAAGGAAGCAAAGTACTGTAGCTCTTTCAACAGTAGAAGCAAAGTATGTGGCTCTTGGAAGTTGTTGTTCTCAAATCTTATGGATAAAACAACAACTAAGAGACTTTAGAATCGAAGACTCATGTACCGAGATCAAATGCGACAACACCAGCGTAATTAATCTCACAAAGAATCCTATTCTTCATTCAAGAGCAAAGCACATAGAGATTCGACACCATTTTATTAGAGATCATGTTCAAAATGGAGAAGTCTTGATCCAATTCATTGATTCAAAGAATCAACTAGCGGACATATTCACAAAACTTCTAGAGAAAAGTTTATTTGAGTCTATCCGTTCCAGACTTAATATCTTATCTCTCAAAGTCTGACGAAGTTCAAACTCAGGGATAAAATCTGAAGAAGCTCAGACTCAGAAAAGATCAGAGTTAGAAGACCAAAAGTTAAGACTGTAAGTTATCTCGGTTACAGTATTTTAACTTTTGAATAAAAATCTCGAAAAGGTAAGACTGTTCATTAATCGCCAATTAATTGATATTGAAAAGACAGTTATCATTTTTTAAAAGATAGTTATCTATTTTCAAAAATGCAGTTATTCATTTTTGAAAAGGCATTTTTACTTTTCCTTTTGTGACGATTCATATACCCTGTTTCGACTGGTTTATATACTGTTCCTCTTCTTCGTTTTTACCCACAAACCCTTGAGCACAGATCTTCACTTTCTTCTTCTCTCTAGTTAAATCCATAAAGTTTTCATCTTTCTCGGAAATCGAGTTCGAAAATTCTCTCAAAGACTGTGACAATGTCTTTCCAAAGAAAGTCATCAAGGATTGCAAGCAGGGGACCACAGCTTATGTGTGAGGGTCCTATGCACTTCGATCTGACTGAGGAAGAAGACTCTTCAAGGCAGTAGCAAAGTCAACAACAACATTCTCAACCGTGCCATTCTTCTCAGGCTAGACCACAAGAGCATCATCAACAACAAGCAAAGGAAGAAATTATTAAGGATGTCGAACCTGTAAGGACTCTTAAGCCTGCATTTACTTTCAAACTCTACATCGCTTTGAAGGAAGGTGGCTCTGCAATGGCTTTTATTGATGAATTTTTGAGAGAAAAGGGGTACTGAAATGAAACCCACTTTTTTTAAGAATTATGGAACGTTCGGGAATTGTTCATGTTGGTACGGCAGAAAGGGCTTTTGCGAATTTTCCAAATGATCCACGTTTTGGAGGAATCAATCAACCTGAGGGAAAAAATGACGATGAAAAGATGTTCACTCAATTTAAGCCTAGGATGGGTGTTGCTGCGAACATTCGAGGAAAAATGGCAGATCTGTTTCGTTTTGAGGAACATAAGCAAGTTTACTCTAATTTGCTGAAGCGAGGGGTGATGAACCCAAGAAGTGTGGATTTTGACTTTCTCGACTCATTAAACGCAAGCTACGGGAGAAGTTTGTGATACTTCAACTTGAGCGTTTTTGCTCTGAAACAGATGTTGCTCATTTTGAACTTACTACGTATTTCTATTCCAATCTAAGCTTTTTGGATGCGAATATATTTTCTTTTAGTGTTAGAGATCAAGAGTATGTGGTAGATATGGATACTCTTGCTGATGTGATTGGAGTGGAGAAAGGGACTTTCCAATCAATCAGTGTGTCTATTGGCCATGCGACTATGGAGCTTGTTCGAGATAGAATTGCAGAAGGTCGAATTTCTTATTTGAGAATGAGTGCCTCAAATATCCTGCTCCATAAGATTGTGATCAACTGTCTCAGGCCCAAATCCACATCAAAGACTAACGTCTCCAATTCTAAAGCAAAGCTGATGTATGCCATCAATGTCGGTTACAAGTTCTCTCTGCCTCACACCATCATGTTTCACATGTATAGGTCAATGGAAAAGGATAAGGGAAAACTTCCTTATTCTGCTCTCCTTACTCGTTTATTCAGACATTGCAACATTCAGCCTCCCAAAATTCTGTGTGTTTGAACCATTGATCAAATGGTGATAGGGCTGAAGATGGTTACAAAGATGCATATGAAGGAGCTAAACAAGACTTTAGAGAGATTTAAGGAGAAGACCCCTGTCAAGTCTCGACAAGACCCTGTGGCTGCAAAAAGGAAAGGCAAGGAGCCCATGACAGCTCCATCTAAGAAGAGGAGAGCAATCATCTTGCAGGATGAAGAGATGAGGACAGCATTACTATCCCCGCTCTTGCCTTAAAGAATGTACATCGTCTTGTTCCAGAATATGAAGATCAAGAGAACCAAGACAGAGAGGAGATAGAGAAAAGGAGTGAAGAGAGGGAAAGGATGAGGAAAGAAGAAGAAGGAGGAAGAAAAGAAGAAAACGAGCAAAGAGGAGAACAAACTGAAAGAGAAAGTCATGGTGATTATCCAGCAGAAGAAGAAGCACAAGAATATCATGACATTGAAGAAGAGCCCGAGCAAGAAGAGTATTTTTCTCCACCTGAAGGTACTGAAACAGGGGGAGCTATTGATAAAGGAGGTATTCCCCTACTTGCTTTTACCAGTGATGATGTTGGTCATTCTCCTGCCGATTCAGAGGATGATGTGTATGCCACTCAATTTCCTGAAGAAGGTAATGAGGCTTCATCTCCAAGTCTGGATGCTCGTGCTTTGAAGTTCCATCATCCGGCTATACTCCACAAACCGATCATGCTGAAGCAAGATCTCAAACTGACAACTCAGCAGACTTTAAAAGATTGCTTGAAATTCTGCTAGAGATCAAAGGCCAGGTTTATGCCTTGGGATGTGAATTGCAAACCTTGCAGAATGCTCATCAAGCCACTTCAGTTTCTATGCAAGATCAAGTTCAAGCCCTTAATCTTCAAATTCAAGCAAATGCAAAGGGTAAGGATCTAGCGCAACTGCAGGAGGATCTGAGAAAGCTTGAGGAGACTGTCAAGTCTATGGGAGATTTTCAGCTCATTCGCATTTCCAAATCATCTTAATTTTATTCTCTTTATCTTCTCTACCTTTTGCTGTTGACAAAAAGGGGGAGAAGTTGGTGCAGATTTGACATTTGACTCTCTTTTTTATTTTTGTTTGGTTGATTTTTTATTATGTTTTGAGTTATCTTTTGTTTGGATGGACTAGTTTGGATTGCTTTGATCTTTTAATGCTTGCAGTATCTTAAGTTATGTTGATGATTTTGGTAAAGATAATTGCTTTTACAGGACTAACTTGTTTTTTGTGGATGCAGAATCGCTACTATCTTTATCCTAATCTGCTTATCTTTTATGAGATATCTTTGTTTGCTTAAGTATTGTATTGCAAGTCGAAAGTATCCAAATCTGCAAGAAAGTTTTGTTTCCATCAAAAATGGAGAGATTGTTGGAGAAAACTTCCCTATTTGTTTTGAAGTTGACCAAATGTTTCCATCAATCTAGTCTGAAGACTTGCAGACTCTATTGTCAAAGTCTGAAGACCTTCAGACTCAAGATTTAAAGTCTGCCCTCATTGACAGTTTCCAGACCGACGAAGAAAAGTATTATTCGTTGAATTAGACGAGTATATCTTTAAGGATTTGATTTGTATGGTTAAGGAAGATCTCACGGCTAGAGATAGCATCTCAAGATCTATTATTCGTATTGAGATTAATTCGAGTAACTTAGATCCAATTGATCAGCGAAGTATACTTGGAAGGTTCTACTTATGGAAACCTAGATCCTGATTGTATGGGCGAGCAGGATTGGTGGGCTATCATCACATTCCTCAAATAACTCAAGATCTCCCTAATTGATTCTTTCCAACGGGTTGATTGGAAGAACTCATTTGGAAGGTGCCAACGGTTATGAAGGCATGAAGGTGTATATAAAGAAGACGCTCAAGTTGTTCGAGAGTGCTTGATAGAAAAATTCCAAAATCTGAAGCTCCTTGTTTTTTGCGATCTCATTTGTTGAGCTCTATTTGTACTTAAAAGAGAGATTAGATAATTGTGTGACCTTGAGGAAGTGTAGTAGAGTCTCTACACTGTGGAATCAATGACGTGAGACTATAAATTCTCTTTTGATTCTTAGTGAAATCCAGCCGGTGGGCTGTCAGTGCGGGAGAGTGGACGTAGGCTTGGTCTAAGCCAAACCACTATAAACCTAGTGTCTTGACTCTCTATCCCTAAACTTTTTACTTTACATCGCAGAGTTTATTGTCTTCACGCTTTCAATTTATTAATCTTAGAAACTAAGTTGTTTTGTTAAGATTCACAAAAACTTCTTTGATCACCTATTCACCCCCCTCTAAGTGCTCGTACTAGTCCTATCAAAGTTATTGTCCAAAACTTGATAACTTATCACCCAAAACTTGATAACCTATCGTCCAAAACTCGATAACCTATCGAGACAACCTGTTGGAACCCAATGATCACTTATCACATGAAACCCACTTATCATATAAACAAAATACCATTTAACCTTAATCTCACCCTAAACTACTTTCAAAATGCAACAATAACCCTAATCAAGGGCTAGAAAGTCACTCACAAACGAATCCAAGCTTTGTAAAGTGTTGGAGGTGGTGCAACGAGGCTGGACAGCAGCTGTAGTTGCTGTACCAGCACCAAATAGCTCGTGAGGACGGCTGGTCGGCAGCTTGGGAGGCGGCATGGTGGTTGGCTAGACGGTGGACAGCCTTTGGGCTCCGTGGGGGACCAAACCGTGAGAGGAAAGAGGGAGAGAGAGAGAGTTGTGGCAAGTTTGGACATCAGGCTTCTCATCTCTAAAACTCCAACTTGGCGATGGTAACGACAGTGTGAAGGGTGATTTAAGGGTGGCAGTTGTGGTGGTCGATTACTAGTGAGTCTAGAGAGAAAAATGAGAGAGAAATGAGGAAGAACATGAGGGAAATTTGTCCAAAGGGTAGGGAGAGAGAGAAAGTGAGAGAAAATGAGAGAAAATGAGGGAAGAGAGAGAGAGAGAGAGAGAGAGAGAGAGAGAATGCCGTGGGGACCAAAGGGAATGAGAGTAGAGAGAGAAAGAGGAAGAAACCTTGCCATTAATGCCCATTCCATCACCAATCCTTGAATTACTCTCAACCAAATAAAGGAAAGCCTCTTGAAGAAGAAATATTTTAGCATTAATGAGGAGATATATACTTGAGTGCATAGGTTTATGGTAGGCTAGTCTAGGTTGGCTTCAAACTCTCCTCCTTTGCCACCCACAAGCTTGTGCCGCCCCTTCACTTGCCAATTTCCAAATTTATTCTTTTGTCCTTAGTCCAAAGGAAAGACATTTCAGCCTTTTCACCAAGATATCACACTATTCATGTACTATTAACGTCCTTGCATGCATTAAATGCCAAGATCTTGCAATGATGGCTCCAAACTTGGGTAGCAAGAAGAGATTCTAGTCCTTTGTTTGCCAAGATCATCATCCTAGTTTAAGAGCCAATATTGTTTCTTCACTTTCTCAATCATTGAAATGATGAAATTCCTAAAATTGGAAAGCAATGGTTGATCTCAACCATGCAATTTCCTAAACTTATCCTTCATGCTTGGGCGTGTGGCCCTCTCCTTCCAATGTGAAAAACAATTTTGAGTAATTTTCGAAATAAATGTCATTATCTTATCAAAGGGATTAAAAAAATTATAAAAATTTAATATGTTTTAGAGAAGACTTTAAATAACACTTTTCATAGAGGAAATTCACCAAACGCGACCCAAAATCTCGTCCGTTGAACAATTCTAACGACCAAAGAAGAAAACCATTTTGATGTACAAATCTTCATAAAAAAATTTGAAATTTTAGTATGTTGTAGATATAGATATTCTCTACAACTTTGTTGAAGGAAGCATGTTCAGATTCCAAAGGAAAAAATTTATAAAAAATCAGACAAATATGTTACTATTTTTACTACACCGGGCAATTTTCATACAGTAAAAGAGCGGGCTTTTGTACCAACCATTTCATCTCAGAAAAATCTGAAATTAAAATATGTTATAGATCAAGATGTTTTGAACAATTTTCATGGGGAAGTTTTGCGAGATTCAAACCAAGAAAGCTCTATAAAATTGAAAAACAGTGAAGGCTCAGCAATACGTATACTACTCACGCACATAAGGCTTGGGTTTGGGCTTAACCCATCCAATTTGGGCCTTTGATTGGGCATGAGGCCCATTGGGCTTCCAATTCCAGCTCAATTTCACTTATTTAAGAATTCGGGGTTTATCGATAATTAAGGAATTTGATGAAGCAATGTCCAATGGTGGTCACTTAATCTTTTAAAGTCCGATATCCTTAATCGGACTAGAATTTGTGGTTGAAATATATCGATTGTGACTTTAACATAATTAAAAACAATAGGTGGCCTTTAGGGATTTCGTGAGTTCAACCCATGGTTGATTCGATATCAATCCACGCTTGAGTCTTTTCAACTCATGGATGATTCTCAGTTGTCATGTAATTGTGAGGGGTCAATTACTTACTCCGAAGTACACGATCATTTGAAATTAGTTTAGAGTCGTTTGTAGTTAATATAGTAATCGTGCGGAATCACCCACAATCTAATTATATACTATCATCGAATTGATTTACAACCGTTCCTAGATCGGTTTGAAATGACTTAAGATTATCCCTCATCGATCCTTATGATCGAATTGTCAATCCATGTTTGAGTTCTTTGATCATGCATATTGAAATTCTAAATTGCTTTTCCCAATAAGTTTAATACTCTTGAATAGTTCACGAACCAATTCAAAGTTCAATTTTGCTAATTGCACATTGGTAGAAGTAAATCTCATATCGTATCCTGAATAGGATTGAATTTTGAGGATGTCATAAAGAAACTCCAACGCATGATGATTTCTTTTCTTTTTTATTTTATTCTATGGGAGGGGGTACTCAAGATGGAAAAGTAAGGCAGTTAATTTCCTAGAACTATTCTATGGCTGATTGAAACTTAAGTCAACCTAATTAGTTGATCTCAAACAGTTCCATTTGCTGACAAATTCTCCACATAGGATTCCTAACACATTAAACAAAGAACGTCTATCAAACAGCGACTTGCTGAAAGCTCGAAAATTTCGTGGTCAACACCATGCCTGTAAAGTTGGGGCGGCTGTAACGATTAGTCAGAAAAGCACCGATTTTCCGTCGCTATAAGCGTCACTAAACCCAGCACCATTCTTTCGTCACCCTGCACAGGATCATAGCCTAGGACGGTTTCAGGACAGAGAAAATTCAACCCAGGACACCAACTTGGACGTGACTGTCTTTGCCCATGACAAATGCATCTTATGATTTAAGTTGCCTTTGGATTGCTTTTAGAAGAATGCAATGATACTGATTTTACGAGTAGTCCGATTCTTTCAGTCCATATAAGTATTATATGAAGTTGGTCCGGATCATGAACGCAAGAATTAGAGAAAACGGTTGTATTTCTAATATGAGGTAGTAAAACAAGCATGGAGAGGTCCGTGTTTGGTTTGCGGGATACTTTTCCCTTCAAGTAGACACAGGCATGCTAATAATCTCTCTCATCTTGTGTTTCAGCTATTGTTGGTGACGGATCACTTTCTGTGACACTACCGGCACATCGACTCACCAAGCAATTGCTCTACGTTCAGTTCTGACCTCTCGGTCTTCTATTGATGTGGCTTTTGGATCATCAGAACGCCCTTTTTGTTCATTCCGAGCAATAGTTTTATAGATAGTGCAACATCAATGGCACCATTGACTTCATCTTTAGAAATCCTACCGTTGTTTTCTAGAACTGCAAGATCTGTGCAAGATTGACAAGGTCAATATCGTCACTGCATGGGGCCGGACTAATCCCAATCATAGTAACCGCATCTCCACCCATAACTGCATAGTCACTGCAGCTTCAGACTTGTCATCGGTTCAAAATTTTGTGACGACGGACCTCAAGAGGCCTTGAAGAATTAAAAACTGTTTTTATAGAGACTTACCTTGATAGCCTAATTGACTTGACCGGACAGTGGGACAATGACTTTGCCCTTAAGACTCTTTACTATGGAAAGTATATGAACACGCGCCCTTGGTCATCGACCAAAATAGGGTCCTTGGGTAAGTTACCATCATCACAAGTGTGAAAGAGGCTTCGAAATTCACTATCGGGAACTTCATTGCCGGCAGTTCTTGGTTGCTCGCCACCGGCATGCCCTACACCTCTGCGTGTTACAAGTTCATCAATTTTATTTGAAGTTATAGCGGGCACTCTCTAGTCCAATTCTTACTTCTTTGCTGCAAGGAAGTAATTTTATTGCTTAAGCAAAGAACATCTCAGATTGCTTAAAAACTCCGAATTCAAAGGACAATATATATATATGTTACAAAACCATAAAGATCATTTTTCTTTCAATTTTCAACATCAATCTTCATTTCAACTAATAGCCTATCTTAACATCGTGAACAAATCGAATTCTTTCAAGCGATCGGCATTCGTGCCCCTCGTCCATGGATTGTCATATTATCAAACTTTTGAAACATGATTGAGCATTCCGCGTTGTACCACCTGGTAAGCCTGAAGTAGCCTACAACAGTCGCTGCTTCATGCTTTTGTTCCTCACAGCTCCTTCCAAGCACTTGAAATTGACAAACTAGTTCTCCATTTTTAGCAGGTACCGAATATCAATAGTCAGGCCTGATTAGCATATCACCTTCATATTTCAACCTGACTTTGGCCTAGTACAGCAACCACTTCTAATAGCTTTTTCTCAACTTTAGATCGGATTTAGTATTGCAGCACCAAGAACACAATTCTTCTTAATTATTGTCTGAGAGGCAACATCACGATTTATCTGTCCCGTGCAAGATCTTATTTTCATTAATGGGAACAGTCTAGTTAGCCAAGAATTCTGAGATTGAATCCTCCTTGGCTACAGTTCAATAGTCTCCGAGAAACCTTGCCAAAAACCTGCAGAAACCCCCCATATTTACAACAGGACAGAATACCTGATTCGAAAACAGCAAGTTCAAGAGAACTTTTTCCCTTCAGTAGCCCCCACTACTGCGCTCTATAGCTCTGTCTTGCTGGGGATTCGACTTCGAATTAGATGAGGCATAAAATGGAGTAAGATGATCAAGCTAATCCAGAACCAAGGAAAATTTTCCCCTCTCCTGGAAAAACCGTCGTTGATAAGCGTTGGCAATATAGAGGCGAGTTAATGCAACTGTTCACCTCAAGAAGAGTGATCATGTCTAATAGAAGTTAAGTCGGTTTGCATTGACCGAAAGCAGCCGAACGGAAGTTCTTTTGGAGTGCCTGCACTATTTCTGGTGGAAGGCATAAGCTTGGCCGGCGTGCTCCGCGGCGGTGGAGACGAAGTTGCGAGTGTGCGCTGGTCTTGGAGTTTCTGCAAGTACGGAGTGTTCGGTAGACGAAGAAGTAGCGTGGAACTTGCCGATGAAGACGAAACCGACCTGCTGTCCCCACCCAGGGAAAGTTTCATTTTTTTCCATGATGACTTGACAAAGAGTTTCTGGAAGCCGACTTGACTTTCGAGGATCGGTCGCGCGACAATGTGGAGTGTTCTTGGAGTCCAAGAAGCTGCCCGTGAAGCTCCCCGAGTCGTTGGAGTCAAAGTCCGAGCTACCAAGAAGTATTGATCTTTACGCAAAAGTTTTGCTTTTTAAATGCATTGTCTAATATCTCGAACTGAATGGACTCACAAGTCCACATCCATGTGCATGTGCATGGAAATTAATAACATCAAATGACTCAATCATTGAAATTTTCTAGCAAAAGGACAACGTAGGAGCGGGTGCCCGTTAGAAGTTCATACGCCTTTTTGCTTATGGTCGTCTCGGAGAAAATTGATGTGAATCCCAAACAATGTTAGTTAGGACTTTATGGCTTAAGGTTTTTAGGCACGAGCTATGAGCCATCGGATCTGAATCTCTGGAAATTCCAAAGGGGCAGTTCATTGCACATAGCTGGACAATTTAATTCCACAGATTCACAAAAGTAACTTTTGCACCCGTTACGTCAACAACATGTTCGACAACACGGTTTTTTGTGATCAATCGGTCATTCTATGATATTCAAAAGCAAGTTCCATGGAAGGTGGTGTAGCTGCTTCCCTCATATTCAAAAGCAAGTTCCGTGGAAGGTGGTTTAGCTGCTTCCCTCTTGTCGCTATTATCACTTATTACATAAAGGGACCAATAGGTGGTTTAGCTGCTTGCCTCTTGTCGGTATTATCACTTATAACATAAAGGGACCAATCAAAGGCAACTGAACCACCCCAGTTCAACATCACCGATCTCAACTTCTCTCACTTAATTCCACTTGGCAATACGCAAAATCCATCAAAATGGGTTTTCATCAGAAGGTGATCACCCTTCTCTTTTTGCCTCTTTTGCTATCTCAAACCATCTCTAGCCATTCCTCTAGCGTTGTGAAATCATGGTGTAACAAAATGCCTTACCCGCAACCCTGCGAGCACTTCTTGACCCGCAACCCTAAGCAAACCCCTCTCAAGAGAAGGTCCCATTTCCTCAGGGCCTCGATGCAAGTCGCCCTCGAGAGAGCGCAGCTAACCCGAACCCACATGTACTCGCTAGGCTTTGGATGCCGCGATGAACGCGAGAAGGCCGCATGGGCTGACTGCCTCAAGCTTTATGAGCACACAGTCCACCACTTGAACCGGACCATCAACCGACGGTGTACTCAAGACGACATGCAAACCTGGCTTAGCGCCGCACTGACCAACTTGCAGACCTGTGGAGCTGGGTTTGTCGAGCTTGGCATCTCAGACAATGTGTTGTCCTTGATGTCAAATAATGTTTCCAAGTTGATAAGCAACACTTTGTCTGCAAATTATGTGCCCTACACTACCCCAAATTACACCAATGAGTTCCCTACTTGGGTGAGGCCCGTCGACCGGAAGCTCTTACAGTCTTCGCCCATGCTATCTACAGCAAATATTATGGTGGCTCAAGACGGTTCTGGGAACTACAAGACAATTAACGAAGCTGTAACTGCGGCTTTAACGTGGTCTGATACAACGAGGTTCATAATCTATATCAAGGCCGGTACCTATGAAGAGAATGTTGAAGTGGGATCAAAATTGGAGAACATCGCGTTTGTGGGTGATGGTATTGGAAAGACCATAATTACTGGAAGCAAAAGTAATGCTGGAGGATTTACTACCTTCAATTCAGCAACTGTTGGTGAGTTATCATGTAATTTATTTATATTATGCATTTCATACAGTATAAATACTGGAAAGGAAAAAAGAGAAAAAAGGGGGAGGATTATCAACGTTTAGTTTGCTGAGATACTAAATTAAGCATTTAGAGATGCATGTTTATTTTGCTGAGATACTTTCCGGTTTAGATTACATGAACTGGTAGACATACCCGTGCTAATAATTTCTCATCTTGAGTTTCAGCTGTTGATGGCGATGGATTCATTGCTCAAGACATCACTTTTCGTAACACTGCTGGCTCGGCCAATCACCAAGCGGTTGCTCTGCGTTCTAGCTCTGACCTCTCAGTTTTCTATCGATGTGGCTTTGAGGGTTATCAGGACACTCTTTTCGTTCATTCTAAACGACAGTTTTACAAAGAATGCGATATCTATGGCACCACTGACTTCATCTTTGGAAATGCCGCCGTCGTTTTCCATAATTGTAACATCTATGTTAGAAACCCCCCTAACAAAGTCAATACCATCACTGCACAAGGCCGAACTGACCCAAACCAGAACACCGGCATCTCCATCCTCAACTGCAAAGTCATTGCTGATTCAGAGTTGATATTGGTTCAAAGCTCCGTGAAGACATACCTTGGGAGGCCGTGGCAAAAATATTCAAGAACTGTTTTCATAATGACCTACCTCGATAGCCTGATTGACTCAACCGGGTGGTTGGAATGGGACGGTGACTTTGCCCTGGACACTCTATACTATGGAGAGTATATGAACACAGGCCCCGGGTCATCGACCGCAAATAGGGTGACATGGGCAGGTTATCATCTAATCACAAGCACGACAGAGGCTTCGAAGTTCACAATTGGGAACTTGATCCCCGGCGGCACTTGGTTGCTTGCGACCGGCATGCCTAACCCCTCGGTGGGTTACAATGTGCCTTACACCTCTGTGGGTTATAACGCGATTTACCCCTCAGGGGGTTGCAAACTGTTAATCGGTTTTAGTCGGGGCTGCAATGGTTATTCTCTATTCCAGCTCTTTCTTCTTTTGTCTTCCTTTTTCTTTCTTCTGGAAATCTAGTCTAGGTGAATAGCTGTTATTTTTTCCGCTTTTTTGCTGTTAAGGAAGTAATAATATTGCTTATCAAATACATTTGTAATTGTTTAAGAACTCCCAAATCATAGAATAAACAATTCATCAGACCATTTTCTTTTGATTTTTGGCATCGATTTTCATTTTAACTAGTGGCCTATTTTAGCATCATGAACAAATCTGACTTCTTTCAAGCGATCGACGTTCCCGCTTTCCAAACATGATCGGGCCTTCTGCATTGTAGCACACAGAAAACACGAATTAGCTAACAACAAATCGCCGTTTCCTCCTTTTGTTCCTCAACTCCTTCCAAGCACTTGAAACTGGCAAAAACTAGTTCTCAATACTTAGCAGGTGCTCAAGATCAATGGTAAGGCCTGCTTGGCATATTAGCTTAAGATATCACTCTGACCCTGGGCTAGTACGGCAGCCACTTCTAATAGCTTTTTCCCACCTCGAGCTTGGATTGGTATTGCAGCATCAAGAACACAATTCTTCTCAAAAATTCTCTGAGAGGCAACATCGAGAGTAATCCATCCTACACGAGACTGATCTTTTATTATTTGGAGTCTCACTAAAGGGGGGAGAAAGTTGAACAGTCTAGCTAACTGGGAATTCTGGAATTGAATCCTTCGTGGTTAAGATTCAATAGTCTCTGAAAAAGATCTCCGAAAATATGCGGAAATCCCTGAATATTCGACAGGATGGAGTACCGAGTTGAAGGCTGCAAGTTCAAAAGATCTTTTTCACTTCAATAGATCCCTATACTGCTATATATAGCTCCGTTTTTCTGAGGATTCAACTTCGTATCAGATGAGGCGTGAAACTAATTATAGATGATCAAGCTAATTCAGAACGAAGAAGCAATGTCCCCTCTCCAGGAAAAACAACGTCAAAAAACGTCAGCGAGATAGAGGCGAGTCAGTGCAACTGTTGACCTCAAGAGTAATTATTAGAGATTGTCTGATAGAAGCTAAGTAGAACTACGTTAACCGAAAGCAGTCGAATTTGAGCTTTCGATATAACTAGATGTCTAAAATTGCTTCCTTGAACCCAATGAAAATCCACCAACCCGGAATAGCCCAAAGAAGTTCGACCACAATCACTGACACTGAGTGCCAGAGCCTGCAGTTTGTCGTCTAAGGGGTTTCATGACAACGTTTCTATTCCTCAGAATTTATGTTCTTTTGTTCCCTGAAAAAAGAAAAAAAAAACAGAAATCCGTTTAATAACGCTAAGTTATTTTTCTATTCCCCGGAATAGAAAGTTAGCCTGGGAATAGATTTGGAGCAGAAACGAGAAACAAAAAAAAATGTGTTTCTTGTTCCCGGAAACAATTTCTAGAAATAAATTAATTTTCTTTTTTATTTTTCTTTGTTCCTCTCTCTTGCCGCGGCCACCTCCAACCGCCCGGAGCCACCGCCGACCGCCGGCCGTCGCCGCCGCACAGCCCATCGGTCGCTGACGACCGCCGGTGGACGGTCGTGCAACGGCAGCGGCGGCGGCGGCGGCCGATGGATGGCGGTGGTGGCCAACGGTTGGCGGCTAGCGACCCGTGCGCAAGAATAAAAAATGAATAAATATAAAAAAGAAACTGTAGCATTACCAAATGCATTTCTATACTTTTTATATTCCAAGAGTAGAAATTTTGTATAGTTACCAAATGCGTTCTTTTACTCAGAAATTGTTCCTCGAAATAGAAATAGAAAATAATTATTTCTAAAAAAAAAAAAAAAACTCTTCCCTAGCTAAGAAACATTGTCATGTGCCGCCTAAGCCACCAACAGAACAAAAATCAAATTAATTGCTAATAAAGTTGGATGTAGGAGTGCATTAAACCTTTTGATAATAGATGAATTTGAAGCTCTGTAGCTCCAAAGTGAAAGGGCAAAACAGATTCATAGATCTCTCACTTGTTAAATTAATGTCTCAATTTTGAATTCGGATATTGATTTGTTAAATCGAATTTGTTGAGAAAGATTTTCCAAAACGGGTTAAATTTTTCACTCTTGGATAAGTTTCCCAAATTGCACAAAGGAAGGAGCACTAAAGGACAAAAGATGGGCACACTATCTTTTATTATATTTTGCTTATGAGGGCAAAAGGGTAATTGTTTGAGAAAGAAACAAAGCATTTCTTTTGCTTTTATTTATCCCATAGTCGTACTTAGAGGTGAGTGGTTCCCTGTTCGCTACAAGTTTTCACTTTGGACCCTGGCCCTACTCAAATATAACCAAGAACCCGGAACCTACCTTATCATAGGTTCCTGGTCGATTCCAGTTCTAAACAGTTCTCTTTTTTTTTTTTTTTTTTTTCTTTTTTCAATTTTAGTTAAAAAAAATGGAAATGAATGCAGCAATAATAAATAAACTTGGCATTCATCAAAGAGAATATAACACGAACACAATCTATAATACTCATAAGCGTTTAAATTTTAAAATGTGGACTATTTCTCTTTTGCAAAGTCCAGCCTTACCTCAGCAACAACCCTGCACCAAAATAAAGCCATATCCCTCATTGTTTTACAGCTTCCAATGACTTCAGCAACTTTAGTAACAAAGCTTTCAGGTGGAGCTGCATGAATATCTCTCGGCAAAGTTGCAGCAGTGGTTTCTAAACCTGAACTTATCTTTCTTCTGAGAAACTTTCCCTCTGCAGAAATACATGACGAAAGCTTAAGATTGCCTCACAGAAATAAACGATCCTTCCCACTAAAATTACAAATCCCAATTATAAGTAAGCTTAAGATTGCCTCACAGAAATACATGACGAAAGCAAATGAGAAGTTTGTGTATCTTCAGAAACAAAGGTTGAAGAAAGGGGACGAAACGGAAGGTTGAAGAAGTTTAACAGGGGCCACACCTAAAAAACTGATGGAACACCCAACACCAAGAAAAGAAGCAAGGAGATGCGACCATCTTGCTGCTCAAAAAATCAAGGTGGTGCAGGCAAAGAAAATGAATGATAGCAATGACCTTTCCTCGGAATAGTGGACGAATCCACCGCAGCGATAGCTTTGCCACTAGCCAGTGTTATATAGATCTTACCAAATGACTATATGCAGTTGAATAAAGACAATAATTTAACTTTTAGAAAAGAAAACTCATTGAAGTTCTTCCAAATGAGGCTGTAGCCTTCAAATATGCCTAAGATATTGGGACAAAATCCACTGCAATAGTAGTCGCACTGCATTGCCTGTCTTTACCATATGATATCTGAACTAAAGAAAATGAGTTGTCTTTGACATGCGAATGGGCAAATGCTCATGCTTAAACTCTCTGATTACCCTTTTTTTGGCATTTTCGGCCCATGTAAGTCTCTCTTCAATGCAAATTTTTAAAGTTTCTCATCGAAAGATGCAGATTTTACTTGATTATTGTTACATGCTTGAAATTTTTCATATCAGTATCACAAACATGTGAGAGAGTCCATTTAGTTTGATTCGCTAATAGCCCTGGCTAACTCAACATATCAGTAACTTAGTAGTTAAAGAAGAAATCCAATGACAGTACAAGAGGATAACAAGTTGATCCTCATTTGCCTTCATTGTAATATATCCATGTGAGTATCATGTTCCTTCTCGCTATTTAAGAGAAGTGTGAGATAGCAATAAGACTGGCTCGCAATATTTGCTCTGCCTAAATCTACATAGCTATCCTATACTCCAATCTCCCAGCATCAAATTAGATGAGATGTCACAGAAATTAATAAAATAAGGACCTTGTAAGAAGTAGAGTCTCTGCCTTGACAGCATGAATGCGTGAATTTGTATATGCTGAAGCGAGACCTGCACAGAGAGACACGGAAACGCACGGATCTCAGCAAAAACAGAAACGCGAAATGGGATGGGGAAAAGAGAGTGGGAAACCACGAAACCCTAAGAGCGACGAACACGGACACGGCTGCACGTACCTTCTTCTTCTTTGCCTTCTTCTTGAAGGAAGAGCCTAGCACCTATAACAACGCTCTCTCTCCCTCTACAGAGGAAGCGGTGGCTCGCCAAGCAGAGGTCAGCGGCGGCATCGAGGGCGAGCGGCAGCAGCGTCGAGGGCGAGCGACGGCGGCGTCGAGGGCAAGCGGCGAGCCAGAGGTCAGCGGCGGTGGCGTCGAGCGGAGGTCAGCAAGCCAAAGGTCAGGGGTGGTGGCGTCGAGGGCGACCGGCGGTGGCGTCGAGCAGAGGCGGAGAACGGGCGAAGAGAGAACTGTGAAAGTGTCGTGTGAATTGTGAAATGTAAAAGTAAATTTCTGATTTTGGGGCTTTTTTTTTAGCCCTAACTGGTCCGTTTCGATTCCGGTTCCGGTTCCCAGTGCCGATTCTGGTTCCTATGAGAACCGAAACCAGAACCGAAAACGCCGGTTCCCAGAAAAGGGGAACCGGGAACCGGAACCGGTCCCTTTAGAACGGGAACCGAACCGGAACCCGGTTCCCGGTTCTACCCGGGAACCGCGCTCACCCCTAATCGTACTTGGTCTCTTTATAAAAGTGGCGTGAAAGGTGAGCACTCCACAACATATATGTTGTCAAATCCTTGCTGAAGGGGGCCTAGGTCAAATTTGTTGACTTGAACGTAGTGATTTTGTGCTATGAGTTTACGTCCAAGTGAAGTATTTATTTATAAACATTTTGGGTTTGGGTTAAAATCTAGGTGTGGGAAACACTGGAGTGTGTGAACAATTGTAAACTCTAATTTTTCAATTATAGTGGATTATTTGCCGTTGGCTCTCCTCGTAGATATAGGTATCGACACTTAAATCAAATCACATAAATCTCTAGTATCTTTATTATTCATCGTTTATTTCTCTTGTATTTTTCACGTTGACTTATTTGCAAAATCATGTCATTTCCATGTATTATATTTCAACAATTGGTATCACAGCTTAGGATTAGACTTCTTGATTGTGATTTCGGACTTTTGCTTGTATGATTGTTATTTGGAAATTCTATTATTACAATTATATCTTAGGCAAAAGCTGAAATTAAGAAGTTTAACAAGAGGACCAACTTTGGTTTATGGAACATCAAGATGTTTACATTATTAATAATCCAAGGTTTGGCCAAGGCACTAGATGGTGAAGATGAGTTGCCGATTATAATAAAAGCCTCTAATAGGACAGAGCTAATGGAAAGAGTAAATAGCACAATCCTGTTGTAGTTGTCGAATCAGGTGTTAATAGAGATAGCCGAGGAGAAGGATGCCTCTGCGTTATGGGCAAAACTTCATATGCTCTATGTAAAAAACGGTTTGAACAATCATTTGTATATGTTGAAGAGGATGTGTCAGTTTAGATGTAATGAAGGTACGTCTATTAGAACCCACTTTGATAAATTCAATCAACTCACGATGGATTTGAAGAACGTTGGTAAGATACTTGAAAGAACGGGGCATGATGTTGTTAGCTTATTTACTAGAGTCGTGAGAACACTTTATTGATTCACTGTTGTAGGGGCATACTACAATTACCTCAGAGTAGGTAAAGTCCGCTCTATTCTATAAGGACTGGCAGAGAAAGTTGCAAGATGACGGTCTAGTGCAATGGGTATTGCAAGCACTAACGATTTGTGGGTAGAGAACAACATTGAGGGCCTAGTGTTAACAAATGTAAAAGTATATCGAAATCATAGGAACGTGTAAAGTGCTTGGAGTGTCATGAGGAGGGGCATATCAGGAGAGATTGTCTGAAGAGAATGAATAAAGGTGATAAGCAGAATGTCACAAGTAGTGTGACGAGCATTGCTGAGGGAAGCACTAGTGCTGCAAAAGCTATTTTATATGTGACTATTAGTTCGTCAGGAGACGAATGAGTGCTAGATTCGAGGTGTTTTTATCATATGATGTCCCATAAAAATTGGTTTACTACTTATCAAACTACAGATGGTGGTAAAGTTTTTTTTAAGGAATAACATAATCTGCAAGGCTATAGGGATAGGGACAATTCGAAATCAGATGCAGATGAGGTGGTGTGCATATTGATAAACGTGAGGTATGTTCCAAAGCCCAAGAAGAATCTTATTTCTTTCGGGATACTCGATGACTTCGAGTGTAGATATTGAAGATCTCTCGAAGTATCATAATAGGGATGAAGAGGAAGAAAGTGAATAATCTCTATCATCTACTAGGAGAGACCGTGACTAGAACTGCTGTAGTGCCATCAAGTGAGTTAGACTTTGACTGGACTTAGTTACAGTATATGTGTTTCAGGCACATGAGTGAGGTAGGTATGACGATACTGAGTGAAAAGGGGTCATTGAAGATAGCTAGATTAGTTTAGTTAGCTCAATTAGATTAGTTCGATTAGATTATTTAGATTAATTAAACAGATTAGTTTAAATAAGTTGCAATTTATTTAATTAATTATAATTAGCGTAAATTGTGCTGGAATAGCCAATTTGTAGAATTTTATGCTAATCGTCGTGGATGTGTTTATATGAGAAATTGATTGCATATTTGTGCAATTGGGTGCTTGATTGTTGTTTTGGATTATTATTGCCAAAAATTGATTTTATGGTATTTAATTAAAAAAATACTGGGTGTCAGTCTTTGACGCCAAAAATATTTTATGTACTCTATAAAATCGTGGAATTTTGAAATGAGAGAGTATCACGTTTATTGGTTCGATTTAAAGGTGTGACCACGCACAATTATTTTATCGAGCTTTTTTAATACGAAGAAAATTGACAAAATCCATTATTTGAAATTGAGGCATTTGAGTGCAAAGCACGATATTCTTGGCCAAGTATGGATATGCTTGTGATCGCTATCGAAACCTGTCTTGGTGTGTATAAATACACGGGGCGATGCCTAATTAAGTTCGGATGCCCTTGACAATAGATGTCGATCGCAGTGGAGGCTGGGCTGATGCTCCTTTATGGAATGTCGTTTAGATGTAGACATTGTTGTGCCTGACGGAGCGGGACGACACCCGGTTATGCCGGATGATCGCCAATTGTTGAGTTGGCCATGGCCAATGGATCGTAATAACTGGGACACGCTTGAGTGATTGAGATAGCCACGCCTGATTATGGGCCAAAATTGTGTAGCACGGAATGAGACGTGTCATAACGATTTTATCTTATAATCGAGACCCATGTGAATATTTGATGAATATTATGATATGTTCCAGTTATTGAATACGTTTGTTGTATGCATGTGATATATGTGATGTACTAATATGCAAGGACGTGCTAAGGCAAGATAAGTTTGTGTGTGACGTTTGTTTAGGCTGCCTCTAGGTGAATTCTTGTTCTAATCGGGGTTCAGGATTTTGACTTACTAAGATTTATCTCACCCCGTCGTGGTTAACCCTTTTTCAAGTCCTTAGTATGGAGAGGCGACCTAATCGTTTTAGGGTCCCGAAGAAAATAGTCTTTGAGCCCTCCTATTTCACTATTCACGGGACCAACCTGACCCGTGAGTTAGTTGAGACCACTATTTGGGTCGATGAGGGTCTCCGTCACTAGGTACCCCATTGTTTTAGAGCGTGGTTCATTAACTATCCTAACGGGATTCGGGAGGGTCGTCTGTAGGGTTTTGATGGGCCTTCCATCGAGACCAAGGAATGGGGAAAAGGGCACCCTATGGACATCAACATTCCTGATGGTGTCGTGGAGGATCCGGAGCCAGAGTCGGTGACATCTAGGGCTTAGGTTGCCTAGGACTTTCTTTTTGAGATAGACCTTTTGTATATAACTCTGTGGGGCTAACCTGGTTTGTTTATAAAGTATGGTTTGTGATAATTGGCTGGCCTGTGTTTGATTGTTGTCTGGGGTTTATTAGTTCACTTATGCATGTGCATAAGTGAACTAATAAAACGAAACGGGTCGGCGACGCATCCTGAGAACGTCGCAAATTTGATCGACCGCCAAGGGATGTGCACGTGCCCGGGGTTCAGAACGTGAAAGTGGACACACTAAAGCAAAGAAAAAGAATTTTAGGATTTTCTCTTGGTGAGCTTTCCTATTTAAATCTCTATAAGAAATTGTAGGATAACACTAGTGAGTTTACTTTGAATATAATTACGAGTAAGGATACATGTGAGACCGTGACTAGAACTCGTTGTCGTTAGACAAGCAAGATATAGAAATCTCATCGTCAACGGAAGCTTGGAGCTATCACAAACGCCACCACTTGTTGCCCCATCTTGAATCTGTTGGGTGTTGATTTAATAAAATAAAATAAAAAATAGTTTTCGTGGCACTATTTTAACTTCATTTGAAACTCAAGTTAACTTAGTCGCCTTGAGTTTGAGGGAAAGATATTGGATGATAATTTCCTTTGTTGGAGAAAATTATAATATTTATATTCATTATTTGTATCTCTCAAGATTGCATGTATATCACAAGAATATTGCACATATATCCACCTTGATTGTATTTTTCATTAATATATATTGAAATATACAAACATTCAATGTTCTGCACTATTCTCAACTAGATCAATCAATATGGATGTTAGTCAAAAGTTAATAATCCTTCTTCTTCTTTTTTTGCCTCTTTTGCTATCTCAAAACATTTCTAGCTAATCCTCTGATGATGTGAAATAGCCAAAGGCCTTACCCACAACGGCCTTACCCACAACCATGTTAGTACTTCTTGACCAACAACCCTAACTAGAGCCCTCTCTAGTGAAAATCTCATTTCCTCAAGGCTTCAATGCAAGTCGCCCTTGAGAGGAGCCAATTCGCCCGAACCAGCAAATACTCGCTAATGCCCAAGTGTGGCAACAAGAGCAATAAACCACATGGGCCGATTGCCTCTAACTTTACAAGCACACAATCCTTCACTTGGACTGCCCATCGACCATCAGTGCACTCAAGATGATGCGTAGACATGGCTCAGCACCATCCTAACTAACCTTGAGACTTGTTGGGCTAGGTTCATCGAGCTTAGCATTTTTGTCAACGTGTTGCCCTCGGTGTCTAATAACATCTCCAAGTCAATAAGTAATGCTCTATCCACAAACTATGTGCCCAACATTATGTCAAACTACACCTATGCGTTCTCTACTTGGGTGAGTTCGAGCAACTAGAAGCTCCCGTAGACTTCGCCTGCAGCATGTAAGGCCAACATATTGGTGGTCCAAGATGGTTCAGGGAACTAAAAAACGATTAGCAAATATGTAATGTGGCAACAAAGCGATCTGGCACATCAAGGTTTATAATCTATATCAAGGCCAGTATGTATAGGCTGTTGTGGTGATGGATTCATCACCCAAGACATCACTTTCCGACACACTACTGATGCAGCGAATCACCAAATAGTTGCTCTAGTTCTAAGTCCGACCTCTTGATCTACTATCGATGTGACTTTGAGGGTTTTTAAGACAACCTTTATGTTTATTCTGAGCGATAGATCTACATAGAGTGCGATATCTATGGCACCATTGACTTTATCTTTGGAAATGTTGCAGTTATTCTATAGAACTATAACATCCATGCCAAAAAACCCTCCTAACAAGGTCAATACCTACACTTCATAGCCCTAACCAGTACAAGTATAATACAGGCATCTCCATCTACAACTACAAAGTCTCCGCATCTTCAAACTTGAAATCGATTCAAAGCTCTGATGAGATGTACCTCGAAAGGCCGTGGCAAAAAAAAAAAAGAATGAAGAATTTGTTTCATGAAGACTTATCTGGATAGCTTATTTTAATCGGCTGATTGGTTAGAGTGAGATGGTGACTTTTCCCTTCCGACTTTGTATAATGGAGAGTATATGAGCACGGGCCCGGGATCATTGACCATAGATAGAGTCAAGTGGGCAAGTTACCCGTCATCACAAGTGCAATAGAGGCTTCGAATTTCCTCGCCAATGGCATGCCTTACACATCTAGCCTTTTAAGCTTTGCAAAGGTAGAAAATCATAGCAAAGCATAAAGTTTGACACAGTCAAAAGTCGTTCATGGAGAAAGATAATGTTTAGATTTTTTGCAGTATATAAAACCCATTAATACTGTTAGAAATAATTAGGGATTTCTTTGACATAATTTCCATTGTTAGAGATATTTTGATAATTATGTTAATTATCCATATCTCTTAAGATTGAACGCATATGGCACATATATTGTACATATATCTCCCTTTGATAGTGCATATCTTGATTAAGATATTATCTTCAAAAGTTATCTTGTAAAGTATAAAAATAGACCGATGTATTCTTCATTAATATGTACGTCAAAATACACAAATTCCATACTCCTATCTTTCGCATTATTGTTCTTAACTTGATGTTAGAGGTTGATTCCTAGGAAAACCCTTTTGTTATAAAAAGTTCATGATCCTCCTATTTTTGCCTCTCTTGCTATCTCAAACCATTTCTAGCTATTCCTCTAGCGATGTGAAATCATGGTATAGCCAAATGCCTTACCCACAACCATGTGAGTAATTATTGACCCATAGACATATATGGCATTAATATTGCCCGTATATCTCCCTTTGATGTATTCTTTATTAATATATATCAAAATATACAAACATTCAATCTTCCGCACGATTATCAACTAGATCAATCAATATGGGTGTTCATCAAAAGTTCATGATCCTTCTTTTTTTTTGCCTCTTTTGCTATCTCTAACCATTTCTAGGTAATCCCCTAGTGATGTGAAATAGCCAAATGCCTTACCCACAACCATGTGAATACTTCTTGACCAACAACCCTAACCAGAGCCCTCTCTAGTGAAAATACCATTTCCTCAAGGTCTCAATGCAAGTCGCCCTCAAGAGGGGCCAGCTCGCTCGAACTAGCGCATACTTGCTAGGGCCCAAGTGTGGCAATGAGCGCGAGAAAGCTACATGGGCCGACAGCCCCTATCTTTACAAGCACACAATCCTTTGCTTGGACTACACCATCGACTGTGAGTGCACTCAGGATGAGGGGTAGACTAGGCTCAGCATCGCCTTGACCAACCTTGAGACTTGTTGGGCTAGGTTCATCAAGCTTGGTATCTTGGTCAACATGTTACCCTTGATGTCTAATAACATCTTCAAGTTGATAAGTAACACTCTATCCATAAACTGTGTGCCCTACATTATGTGGAACTACACCAATGAATTCCCTACTTGGGTAAGGCTAGGCAATAGGAAGCTCTTACAAACTTCATCCACCGCATGTAAGGCCAACATCTTGGTGGCCTAAGATGGTTCGAGGAACTACAAAACAATTAGCAAATCTGTAACGTGACATCAATCTGGTCTGGCAAGGTATATAATTTATATCAAGGCCAATATGTATAGGCTGTTGTGGTGACGAACTAATTGCCCAAGACATCACTTTCCAACACACTGTGGATGCGGTGAGTCACCAAACGGTTGTTCTACGTTTCGGCTCCAACCTCTTGAACTACTATCGATGTGGCTATGAAGGTTATCAAGACAATTCGATAAAAAGTGCGACATCTATGGCACCATCGACTTTATCTTTGGAAATGCTGCAGTTGTTCTCCAGAACTATCACATCCATGCCAGAAAACCCTCCTAACAAGATGAATACCTTCACTGCATAGGCCAAACCGATCCCAACCAGAATACAAGTCTCTCCATCCACAACTACAAAGTCACCACATCTTCATACTTGAAATCGATTCAAAGCTCTATTAAGATGCACCACAGAAGGCCGTGGCAAAAATAATGAAGAACTATTTTCATGAAGATTTATCTTGATAGCATATTTAACTCAACTAATTAGTTGGAGTGGGATGGTGATTTTGGCCTTACGACTTTTTACTATGGAGAGTATATGAACACGGGCCTTAGGTCATTGACCGGAAATAGGGTCAAGTCGGCAAGTTACCATGTCATCACAAGCGCAATAAAAGCTTCGAAGTTCCTCGCCAATGGCATGCCTTACACATCTAGCCTTCAAACTTTGCAAAGGCAGAAAATCATAGTGAAGCATAAAGTTTGACACAGTCACAAGTCATTCACAGAGAAAGATCATTTGCAGACTTTATACAATATATAGAATCCATTAATATCGTTAGAAAAATATACCGTTAGAAATAAGTAAGGATTTCTTTAAATAATTTCCATTGGTAAAGATATTTTGATAATTATGCTAATTATCTATAACTCTCAAGATTGCACCCATATGACACATATATCGCATGTATATCTCCATTGACTTCTATGGCACCATTGACTTCATCTTTGGAAATGCTGCAATTGTTCTCCAGATTTATAACATCCATGCCTAAAAACCCTCCCAACAAGGTCAATACCTTCATTGCATAAGCCAGACCAATCCCAACCAAAATACAGGCATCTCCATCCACAACTACAAAGTCACCGCATTTTCATACCTAAAATCGATTCAAAGCTCTATCAAAATGCACCTTGGGAGGTAGTGGCAAAAATATTCAAGAACTGTTTTCATGAAGACTTATCTTGATAGCCTAATTAACTCGGCCAATTGATTGAAGTGGGATGGTGATTTTGCCCTCACACTTTTTACTATGGAGAGTATATGAACACGGGCCTTGGGTCAGTGACCCCAAATAGGGTCAAGTGGGCAAGTTATCATGTCATCACAAGCGCAACAAAGGCTTCAAAGTTCCTTGCCAATGGCATGCCTTACACATCTAGTTTTTAAGCTTTGCAAAGTCAGAAAATCATAACGAAGCATAAAGATTGACACTATCACAATTCATTCATAGGGAAATATGATATTTAGATTTTATGCAACAAATAGAATTCATTAATATTGCTACAAATAATTAAGGAATTCTTTAAAATAATTTACATTCTTAGAGATATTTTGATTATTATTTTTATTATCCATATCACTCCAAATTGCACGCATATGGCACGCATATCGCACGCATATGGCACGTATATTGCACGTAGATATCCTTTTAATTGTGCATATCTTGATTGAGATATTATATTCAAATAGTTATCTAATAAGACATATAAATAGATCGATGTATTCTTCATTAATATGTATGTCTAAATACACAAATTCCATCTTCCTTTGTTTCTTATTATTGTTCTTAAATTGATGTTGGAGCTTAATTCCAAAGAAAATCCTTTTGTTATCAAACGTTCATGATCCTTCCTATTTTTGCCTCTTTTGCTATCTAAACCATTTCTAGCTAATCCTCTGGTGATGTGAAATAGCCAAATGCCTAACCCCCAATCATGTGAGTACTTCTTGACCAACAACCCTTACGAGAGCCCACTCTAGCGAAAATCTCATTTCCTCAAGGCCTCAATGCAAGTCACCCTCGAGAAGGGCCAGCTCGCCTGAACCAACACATACTCACTAGGGCCAAGTACAACAACGAGCACGAGAAGGCCGCGTGGGCCGATTGCCTTTAGCTTTATAAGCACATGATCCTTCACTTGGACTGCACCATCGACAGTCAGTGCACTCAGGACAAAGTGCAGACGTGGCTCAGCATTGCTTTGACCAACCTTGAGACTTGTTGGGCCAATTTCATCGAGCTTCGCATCTCGGTCAACGTGTTGCCCTTGATGTCTAATAACGTCTCCAAGTTGATAAGCAATGCATTGTCCACAAACTATGTGCCCTACATTATGACGAACTACACCAATGAGTTCCCTACTTGGGTGAGGCTAGGCAACTGGAAGCTCCTACAAACTTGGCCAAGACATGTAAGGCTAACATCTTGAGGGTCCAAGATGGTTCATGGAACTACAAAACTATAAGTTATATAATCTATATCAAGGCCAGTAAACTATTGTGGTGACGGATTCATTGCCTAACATGGCACGCATATCGCACGCATATGGCACGTATATTGCACATAGATATCCTTTTAATTGTGCATATCTTGATTGAGATATTATATTCAAATAGTTATCTAATAAGACATATAAATAGATCGATGTATTCTTCATTAATATGTATGTCGAAATGCACAAATTCCATATTCCTTTGTTTCGTATTATTGTTCTTAAATTGATGTTGGAGCTTAATTCCTAAGAAAATCCTTTTGTTATCAAAAGTTCATGATCCTTCCTATTTTTGCCTCTTTCACTATCTAAACCATTTCTAGCTAATCCTCTGGTCATGTGAAATAGCCAAATGCCTAACCCCTAATCATGTGAGCACTTCTTGACCAACAACCCTTACGAGAGCCCTCTCTAGCGAAAATCTCATTTCCTCAAGCCCACAATGCAAGTCACCCTCAAGAAGGGCCAGCTCGCCTGAACCAACAAATACTCGCTAGCGCCAAGTATAGCAATGAGCATGAGAAGGCAACGTGGGCTGATTGCCTATAGCTTTATAAGCACATGATCCTTCACTTGGATTGCACCATCGACAGTCAGTGCACTCAGGACAAGGCGTAGACGTGGCTCCGTATTGCTTTGACCAACCTTGAGACTTGTTGGGCCAATTTCATCGAGCTTCGCATCTCGGTCAACGTGTTGCCCTTGATGTCTAATAACGTCTCCAAGTTGATAAGCAATGCATTGTCCACAAACTATGTGCCCTACATTATGACGAACTACACCAATGAGTTCCCTACTTGGGTGAGGCTAGGCAACTGGAAGCTCCTACAAACTTGGCCAAGACATGTAAGGCTAACATCTTGAGGGTCCAAGATGGTTCATGGAACTACAAAACTATAAGTTATATAATCTATATCAAGGCCAGTAAACTATTGTGGTGACGGATTCATTGCCTAACATGGCACGCATATCGCACGCATATGGCACGTATATTGCACATAGATATCCTTTTAATTGTGCATATCTTGATTGAGATATTATATTCAAATAGTTATCTAATAAGACATATAAATAGATCGATGTATTCTTCATTAATATGTATGTCGAAATGCACAAATTCCATATTCCTTTGTTTCGTATTATTGTTCTTAAATTGATGTTGGAGCTTAATTCCTAAGAAAATCCTTTTGTTATCAAAAGTTCATGATCCTTCCTATTTTTGCCTCTTTCACTATCTAAACCATTTCTAGCTAATCCTCTGGTCATGTGAAATAGCCAAATGCCTAACCCCTAATCATGTGAGCACTTCTTGACAAACAACCCTTACGAGAGCCCTCTCTAGCGAAAATCTCATTTCCTCAAGCCCACAATGCAAGTCACCCTCAAGAAGGGCCAGCTCGCCTGAACCAACAAATACTCGCTAGCGCCAAGTATAGCAATGAGCATGAGAAGGCAACGTGGGCCGATTGCCTATAGCTTTATAAGCACATGATCCTTCACTTGGATTGCACCATCGACCGTCAGTGCACTCAGGACAAGGCGTAGACGTGGCTCCGTATTGCTTTAATCAACCTTGAGACTTGTTGGGCCAATTTCATTAAGCTTGGCATCTCGGTCAACGTCTTGCCGTCTAATAACGTCTCCAAGTTGATAAGCAACGCTTTGTCCACAAACTGTGTGCCCTACATTATGCCGAACTACACTAATGAGTTCCCTACTTGGGTGAGGCTAGGCAACTGGAAGCTCCTACAAACTTTGTCCACGACATGTAAGGCCAACATCTTGATGGTCCAAGATGGTTCAAGGAACTACATAACTATTAGCAAATCTGTAATGCGGTATTGAAGTTATCTAGCACAATAAGGTACATAATCTATATCAAGGCCAGAAAACTATTGTGGTGACGGATTCATTGCCTAAGACATCACTTTTTGACACTTTGCCGGTGCGGCAAATCACCAAACAATTACTTTGTGTTCCAGCTACAACCTCTCGGTCTACTATCAATATGGCTTTGAGGGTTATCATGACACCCTTTTATGTTCATTCTAAGCAACAGTTCTACAAAGAGTGCAACTTTCTATGGCACCATTGACCTTATCTTTGGAAGTGTTGTAGTTGTTCTCCAGATTTATAACGTCCATGCCTAAAGACCCTCCCAACAAGGTCAATACCTTCATTGCATAGGCGAAACCGATCCCGACCAAAATACAGGCATCTCCATCCACAACTACAAAGTCACAGTAGTTTCGTACCTAAAATAGATTCAAAGCTCTGTCAAAATGCACCTTGGGAGGTGGTGGCAAAAATATTCAAGAACTGTTTTCATGAAGACTTATCTTGATAGCCTAATTAACTCGGACGATTGGTTGAAGTGGGACGGTGATTTTGCCCTTACACTTTTTTACTATGGAGAGTATATGAACACGGACCTTGGGTCATTCACCGCAAATACGGTCAAGTGGGCAAGTTACCATGTCATCACAAGCGCGACAACGGCTTCGTAGTTCCTTGCCAATTGCATGCCTTACACATCTAGTCTTTAAGCTTTGCAAAGTCAGAAAATCATAGCGAAGCATAAAGATTGACACTATCACAATTCATTCCTAGGGAAAGATGATATTTAGATTTTATGCAATAAATAGAATACATTAATATTGCTAGAAATAATTAAAGATTTCTTTAAAATAATTTACATTCTTAGAGATATTTTGATTATTATTTTTATTATCCATATCACGCAAGATCGCACGCATATCGCACGCATATCGCACGCATATGCCACGTATATTGTACGTAGATATCCTTTTAATTGTGCATATCTTGATTGAGATATTATATTCAAATAGTTATCTAATAAGATATATAATTAGATCGATGTATTCTTCATTAATATCTATGTCGAAATACACAAATTCCATATTCCTTTGTTTCGTATTATTGTTCTTAAATTGATGTTGGAGCTTAATTCCTAAGAAAATCCTTTTGTTATCAAAAGTTCATGATCCTTCCTATTTTTGCCTCTTTCGCTATCTAAACCATTTCTAGCTAATCCTCTGGAGATGTGAAATAGCCAAATGCCTAACCCCCAATCATGTGAGCACTTCTTGACCAACAACCCTTACGAGAGCCCTCTCTAGCGAAAATCTCATTTCCTCAAGCCCACAATGCAAGTCACCCTCGAGAAGGGCTAGCTCGCCTCAACCAACACATACTCGCTAGCGCCAAGTACAGAAATGAGCACGAGAAGGCAACGTGGGCCGATTGCCTATAGCTTAATAAGCACATGATCCTTCACTTGGACTGCACCATCGACAGTCAGTGCACTCCGGACAAGGCGTAGACATGGCTCCGTATTGCTTTGACCAACCTTGAGACTTGTTGGGCCAATTTCATCGAGATTGGCATCTCGGTCAACGCCTTGCCCTTGATGTCTAATAACGTCTCCAAGTTGATAAGCAACGCTTTGTCCACAAACTGTGTGCCCTACATTATGCCGAACTACACCAATGAGTTCCCTACTTGGGTGAGGCTAGGCAACTGGAAGCTCCTACAAACTTTGTCCAAGACATGTAAGGCTAACATCTTTATGGTCCAAGATGGTTTAGGGAACTACAAAACTATTAGCAAATATGTAATGCGGTATTGAAGCTATCTAGCACAATAAGGTATATAATCTATATCAAGGCTAGTAAACTATTGTGGTGACGGATTCATTGCCTAGGACATCACTTTTTGAAACTTTGCCAGTGGGGCAAATCACCAAACAATTACTTTGTGTTGCAGATCCGACCTCTTGGTCTATTATCGATATGGCTTTGAGGGTTATCATGACACCCTTTATGTTCATTCTAAGCAACAGTTCTACAAAGAGTGCGACTTTCTATGGCACCATTGACTTTATCTTTGGAAATGCTACAGTTCTTCTCCAGATTTATAACGTCCATGCCTAAAAGCCCTCCCAACAAGGTCAATACCTTCATTGCATAGGCGAAACCGATCCCGACCAAAATACAGGCATCTCCATCCACAACTATAAAGTCACTGTAGTTTCGTACCTAAAATAGATTCAAAGCTCTGTCAAAATGCACCTTGGGAGGTGGTGGCAAAAATATTCAAGAACTATTTTCATGAAGACTTATCTTGATAGCCTAATTAACTCGGCCGATTGGTTGAAGTGGGACGGTGATTTTGCCCTTACACTTTTTACTATGGAGAGTATATGAACACGGGCCTTGGGTCATTCACCGTAAATAGGGTCAAGTGGGCAAGTTACCATGTCATCACAAGCGCGACAAAGGCTTCGAAGTTCCTTGCCAATGGCATGCCTTACACATCTAGTCTTTAATCTTTGCAAAGTCAGAAAATCATAGCGAAGCATAAAGATTGACACTATCAAAATTCATTCATAGGGAAAGATGATATTTAGATTTTATGCAATAAATAGAATTCATTAATATTGCTAGAAATAATTAAGGATTTCTTTAAAATAATTTACATTCTTAGAGATATTTTGATTATTATTTTTATTATCCATATCACTCAAGATTGCACGCATATGGCACGCCACTCGCACGCATATGGCACATATATTGCACGTAGATATCCTTTTAATTGTGCATATCTTGATTGAGATATTATATTCAAATAGTTATCTAATAAGACAAATAAATAGATCGATGTATTCGCCATTAATATGTATGTCGAAATACACAAATTCCATACTCCCTTGTTTCCTATTATTGTTCTTAAATTGATGTTGGAGCTTAATTCCTAAGAAAATCCTTTTGTTATCAAAAGTTCATGATCCTTCCTATTTTTGCTTTTTTCACTATCTAAACCATTTCTAGCTAATCCTTTGGTGATGTGAAATAGCCAAATGCCTAACCCCCAATCATGTGAGTACTTCTTGACCAACAATCCTTACGAGAGCCCTCTCCAGCGAAAATCTCATTTCCTCAAGGCCTCAATGCAAGTCACCCTCGAGAAGGGCTAGCTCGCCTGAACCAACACATACTCGCTAGGCCAAGTACAGAAACAAGCACGAGAAGGCCGCGTGGGCCGATTGTCTTTAGCTTTATAAGCACATGATCCTTCACTTGGACTGCACCATCGACAGTCAGTGCACTCAGGACAAGGCGCAGACGTGGCTCAGTATTGCTTTAACCAACCTTGAGACTTGTTGGGCCAATTTCATCGAGCTTGGCATCTCGGTCAACGTGTTGCCCATGATGTCTAATAACGTCTCCAAGTTAATAACCAACGCTTTGTGCACAAACTGTGTGCCCTACATTATGCCAAACTATACCAATGAGTTCCCTACTTGGGTGAGGCTAGGAAACTAGAAGCTTCTACAAACTTTGTCCAAGACATGTAAGGCTAACATCTTGATGGTCCATGATGGTTCAGGGAACTACAAAACTATTAGCAAATTTGTAATGCGGTATTGAAGTTATCTAGCACAATAAGGTATATAATCTACATCAAGGCCAGTAAACTATTGTGGTGACGGATTCATTGCCTAAGACATCACTTTTTGACACTTTGCCGGTGCAGCAAATCACCAAACAATTACTTCGTGTTCTAGCTCCGACCTCTGGGTCTACTATCGATATGGCTTTGAGGGTTATCATGACACCCTTTATGTTCATTCTAAGCAACAGTTCTAAAAAGAGTGCGACTTTCTATGGCACCATTGACTTTATCTTTGGAAATGCTGCAGTTCTTCTCCAGATTTATAACGTCCATGCCTAAAAACCTCCCAACAAGGTCAATACCTTCATCGCATAGGCCAAACCGATCCTGACCAAAATACAGGCATCTCCATCCACAACTACAAAGTCATTGTAGTTTCGTACCTAAAATAGATTCAAAGCTCTGTCAAAATGCACCTTGGGAGGTGGTGGCAAAAATATTCAAGAACTGTTTTCATGAAAACTTGTCTCGATAGCCTAATTAACTCGGACGATTGGTTGAAGTGGGACGGTGATTTTGCCCTTACACTTTTTACTATGGAGAGTATATGAACACGGGCCTTGGGCCAGTGACTGCAAATAGGGTCAAGTGGGCAAGTTACCATGTCATCACGAGCGCGACAAAGGTTTAGAAGTTCCTTGCTAATGGCATGTCTTACACATCCAGTCTTTAATCTTTGCCAAGTCAGAAAATCATAGCGAAGCATAAAGATTGACACTATCACAATTCATTCATAGGGAAATATGATATTTAGATTTTATGCAATAAATAGAATTCATTAATATTGCTAGAAATAATTAAGGATTTCTTTAAAATAATTTTCATTCTTAGAGATATTTTGATTATTATTTTTATTATCCGTATCACTCAAGATTGCACGCATATGGCACGCATATGGCACATATATTGCACGTAGATATCCTTTTAATTGTGCATATCTTGATTGAGATATTATATTAAAATAGTTATCTAATAAGACATATAAATAGATTGATTTATTCGTCATTAATATGTATGTCGAAATACACAAATTCCATATTCCTTTGTTTCGTATTATTGCTCTTAAATTGATGTTGGAGCTTAATTCCTAAGAAAATCCTTTTGTTTTCAAAAGTTAATGATCCTTCCTATTTTTGCCTCTTTCGCTATCTAAACCATTTCTAGCGATGTGAAATAGCCAAATGCCTAACCCCCAATCATGTGAGTACTTCTTGACCTACAATCCCTACGAGAGCCCTCTCTAGTGAAAATCTCTTTTCCTCAAGGCCTCAATGCAAGTCACCCTCGAGAAGGGCCAGCTCCCCTGAACCAACACATACTCGCTAGGCCAAGTACAGAAACGAGCACGAGAAGGCAACGTGGGCCGATTGCCTATAGCTTTATAAGCTCATGATCTTTCACTTGGACTGCACCATCGACAGTCAGTGCACTCCGGACAAGGCGTAGACATGGCTCCGTATTGCTTTGACCAACCTTGAGACTTGTTGGGCCAATTTCATCGAGATTGGCATCTCGGTCAACGTCTTGTCCTTGATGTCTAATAACGTCTCCAAGTTGATAAGCAACGCTTTGTCCACAAACTGTGAGCCCTACATTATGCCGAACTACACTAATGAGTTCCCTACTTGGGTGAGGCTAGGAACTGGAAGCTCCTACAAACTTTGTCCAAGGCATGTAAGGCTAACATCTTGATGGTCCAAGATGGTTCAGGGAACTACAAAACTATTAGCAAATCTGTAATGCGGTATTGAAGTTATCTAGTACAATAAGGTATATAATCTATATCAAGGCCAGTAAACAATTGTGGTGACGGATTCATTGCCTAAGACATCACTTTTTGACACTTTGCCGGTGTGGCTAATCACCAAACAATTACTTCGTGTTCTAGCTCCGACCTGTTAGTCTACTATCGATATGGCTTTGAGGGTTATCATGACACCCTTTATGTTCATTCTAAGCAACAATTCTACGAAGAGTGCGACTTTCTATGGCACCATTGACTTTATCTTTGGAAATGTTGCAGTTGTTGTCTAGATTTATAACGTCCATGCCTAAAAACCCTCCCAACAAGGTCAATACCTTCATTGCATGGGCCAAACAACTCCCGACCAAAATACAGGCATTTCCATCCACAACTACAAAGTCACTGTAGTTTCGTACCTAAAATAGATTCAAAGCTCTGTCAAAATGCACCTTGGGAGGTGGTGGCAAAAATATTCAAGAACTGTTTTCAAGAAGACTTATCTTGATAGCCTAATTAACTCGGACGATTGGTTGAAGTGGGATGGTGATTTTGCCCTTATACTTTTTACTATGGAGAGTATATGAACACGGGCCTTGGGTCATTGACCACAAATACGGTCAAGTGGACAAGTTACCATGTCATCGCAAGCGCGACAAAGGCTTCGAAGTTCCTTGCCAATGGCATGCCTTACACATCTAGTCTTTAAGCTTTGCAAAGTCATTCTTAGGGAAAGATGATCTTTAGATTTTATGCAATAAATAGAATTCATTAATATTGCTACAAATAATTAAGGATTTCTTTAAAATAATTTACATTCTTAGAGATATTTTGATTATTATTTTTATTATCCGTATCACTCAAGATTGCACGCATATGGCACGCATATCGCACGCATATGCCACATATATTGCACATAGATATCCTTTTAATTGTGCATATCTTGATTGAGATATTATATTAAAATAGTTATCTAATAAGACATATAAATAGATCGATTTATTCGTCATTAATATGTATGTCGAAATACACAAATTCCATATTCCTTTGTTTCGTATTATTGCTCTTAAATTGATGTTGGAGCTTAATTCCTAAGAAAATCTTTTTGTTATCAAAAGTTAATGATCCTTCTTATTTTTGCCTCTTTAGCTAATCCTCTGGTGATGTGAAATAGACAAATGCCTAACCCCCAATCATGTGAGTACTTCTTGACCCACAATCCTTACGAGAGCTCTCTCTAGCGAAAATGTCATTTCCTTAATGCCACAATGCAAGTCACCCTCGAGAAGGGCCAGCTCGCCTGAACCAACACATACTCGCTAGGGCCAAGTACAGCAACGAGCACAAGAAGGCCGCGTGGGCCGATTGTCTTTAGCTTTATAAGCACATGATCCTTCACTTGGACTACACCATCGATAGTCAGTGCACTTAGTACAAGGCGTAGATGTGGCTCAATATTGCTTTCACCAACCTTGAGACTTGTTGGGCCAATTTCATCGAGATTGGCATCTCGGTCAACGTCTTGCCCTTCATGTCTAATAACGTCTCCAAGTTGATAAGCAACGCTTTGTCCACAACTTGTGAGCCCTACATTATGCCGAACTACACTAATGAGTTCCCTACTTGGGTGAGGCTAGGCAACTGGAAGCTCCTACAAACTTTGTCCAAGGCATGTAAGGCTAACATCTTGATGGTCCAAGATGGTTCAGGGAACTACAAAACTATTAGCAAATCTGTAATGCGGTATTGAAGTTATCTAGTACAATAAGATATATAATCTATATCAAGGCCAGTAAACTATTGTGGTGATGGATTCATTGCCTAAGACATCACTTTTTGACACTTTGCCAGTGCGGCAAATCACCAGACAATTACTTTGTGTTCCAGCTTCAACCTCTCGGTCTACTATCGATATGGCTTTGAGGGTTATCATGACACCCTTTTATGTTCATTCTAAGCAACAGTTCTACAAAGAGTGCGACTTTCTATGGCACCATTGACCTTTCTTTGGAAGTGCTGCAGTTGTTCTCCAGATTTATAACGTCCTTGCCTAAAGACCCTCCCAACAAGGTCAATACCTTCATTGCATAGGCGAAACTGATCCCGACCAAAATATAGGCATCTCCATTCACAACTACAAAGTCACTGTAGTTTCGTACCTAAAATAGATTCAAAGCTCTGTCAAAATGCACCTTGGGAGGTGGTGGCAAAAATATTCAAGAATTGTTTTCATGAAGACTTATCTTGATAGCCTAATTAACTCGGACGATTGGTTGAAGTGGGACGGTGATTTTGCCCTTACACTTTTTACTATGGAGAGTATATGAACACGGGCCTTGGGTCATTCACCGCAAATAGGGTCAAGTGGGCAAGTTACCATGTCATCACAAGCGCGACAAAGGCTTTGAAGTTCCTTGCCAATGGCATGCCTTACACATCTAGTCTTTAAGCTTTGCACAGTCAGAAAATCATAGCGAAGCATAAAGATTGACACTATCACAATTCATTCGTAGGGAAAGATGATATTTAGATTTTATGCAATAAATAGAATTCATTAATATTTCTAGAAATAATTAAGGATTTCTTTAAATAATTTTCATTCTTAGAGATATTTTGATTATTATTTTTATTATCCATATCACTCAAGATTGCACACATATGGCACGCATATGCCACGTATATTGCACGTAGATATCCTTTTAATTGTGCATATCTTCATCGAGATATTATATTAAAATAGTTATCTAATAAGACATATAAATAGATCGATGCATTCTTCATTAATATGTATGTCGAAATACACAAATTCCATATTCTTTTGTTTCGTATTATTGTTCTTATATTGATGTTGGAGCTTAATTCCTAAGAAAATCCTTTTGTTATCAAAAGTTCATGATCCTTCCTATTTTTGCCTCTTTTGCTATCTAAAACATTTCTAGCTAATCCTCTGGTGATGTGAGATAGCCAAATGCCTAACCCCCAATCATGTGAGTACTTCTTGACCAACAACCCTTACGAGAGCCCTCTCTAGCGAAAATCTCATTTGCTCAAGGCCTCAATGCAAGTCACCCTCGAGACGGGCCAGCTCGCCTAAACAAACACATACTTGCTAGGGCCAAGTACAGCAACAAGCACGAGAAGGCCGCGTGGGCCGATTGCCTTTAGCTTTATAAGCACATGATCCTTCACTTGGACTGCACCATCGACAGTCAGTGCACACAAGACAAGGCGCAGACGTGGCTCAATATTGCTTTGACCAACCTTGAGACTTGTTGGTCCAATTTCATAGAGCTTGGCATCTTGGTCAACGTGTTGCCCTTGATGTCTAATAACGTCTGTAAGTTGATAACCAACGCTTTGTGCACAAACTGTGTGCCCTACATTATGCCGAACTACACCAATGAGTTCCCTGCTTGGGTGAGGCTAGGCAACTGGAAGCTCCTACAAACTTTGTCCAAGACATGTAAGGCTAACATCTTGATGGTCCAAGCTGGTTCAGGGAACTAAAAAACTATTAGCGAATCTGTAATGCGGTATTGAAGTTATCTAGCACAATAAGGCATATAATCTATATCAAGGCCAGTAAACTATTGTGGTGACAGATTCATTGCCGAAGACATCACTTTTTGACATTTTGCCGGTACGGCAAATCACTAAACAATTTCTTTGTGTTCCAACTCCGACCTTCTGGTCTACTATCGATATGGCTTTGAGGGTTGTCATGACACCGTTTATGCTCATTCTAAGCAACAGTTCTACAAAAAGTGCAACTTTCTATGGCACCATTGACTTTATCTTTGGAAATGCTGCAGTTGTTCTCCAGATTTATAACGTCCATGCCTAAAAACCCTCCTAACAAGGTCAATACCTTCATCGCATAGGTGAAACCGATCCCAACCAAAATATAGGCGTCTCCATCAACAACTACAAAGTCACTATAGTTTCATACCTAAAATAGATTCAAAGCTCTGTCATAATGTACCTTGGGAGGTATTGGCAAAAATATTCAAGAACTGTTATCATGAAGACTTATCTTGATAGCCTAATTAACTCGGCCGATTGGTTGAAGTGGGACGGTGATTTTGCCCTTACACTTTTTACTATGGAGAGTATATGAACACGGGCCTTGGGTCATTCACCGCAAATACGGTCAAGTGGTCAAGTTACCATGTCATCACAAGCACGACAACGGCTTCGTAGTTCCTTGCCAATTGCATGCCTTACACATCTAGTCTTTAAGCTTTGTACAGGCAGAAAATCATAACGAAGCATAAAGATTGACACTATCACAATTAATTCATTGGGAAAGATGATATTTTGATTTTATGCAATAAATAGAATTCATTAATATTTCTAGAAATAATTAGGGATTTCTTTAAAATAATTTCCATTCTTAGAGATATTTTGATTATTATTTTTATTATCCATATCACTCAAGATTGCACACATATGGCACGCATATTGCACGCTTATGGCATGTATATTGCACATAGATATCCTTTTAGTTGTGCATATCTTGATTGAGATATTATATTAAAAGAGTTTTCTAATAAGACATATAAATAGATTGATGTATTCTTCATTAATTTGTATGTCAAAATACGCCAATTCCATATTCCTATCTTTGACATTATTGTTGTTAAGTTAATGTTAGATGTTGGTGTGGCACCCACTAATGCCCCCAATCCATTAGGGTCACCACGGTCACTACCTCCTAGCTTTATACTTCCCTGATACCATAGATTTTAATATAACAAATAACTCTGGGGGTTTCTACTTTCTTGCCTGGTCCCTGCGTAACTTATATAGCGGAAGCATATTCAAAATCTCCTATCCCATACTCAAACAAAATAATGCAATGCACACCAACTACACATTTTATATAAGTTAGAGCCAAACACTTTTATTTACATAACTTGATGGACATCATGAGTTGGTACATCAAAAGGCTAAGGCTTTTCTAAGCTCGGCTATATCCAAAAGTACCCGACCCCACAACAGTCATGTATATTGGTCCATCATTTAGTGTCGGCGGTCCAAAATGTGTTATCTGCTATCTCGACCCACGGTCAAATCCGATCCAGTCCATCAGCCGATGGTGGCGGCAGCAACCTCAGCAAGCGGCCATCCAGTTGGACGAGAACCGAAATGAACTCCTAATGAACTTGCCCGGCAAAAAGGCCTATATCAAAGGTCAGCAAAATCCTCATACGTTCGAACACCAATCCATGCACTCCAGGATGATGGTACTCTGACATCTCCCACTACAGGTCAATCAAGAGCCCATAAAACATACCAGGAGTCGGAGGCAGCAAAGGCATTTTCTTTCTTGTCTGAAATATTAGTCCCCAAACGGGGTGAGTACAACCACTCAGCAGTAAAAGATCCATCAAACTACACAATGCAACAAGCAAGACAACCAAGATTTCATGTGAAATGCACATATCATCTATGCAATCATGCATATATATCAATAAAGTCTATTCCATGCCCTGATAACCACATTTTTAATGTCAAATAATACCAACTCACAATTTGTAGACAATTCATGTACCATGCCATATGCACACACATGCACATGATTTATTTCCCATTTTAATGTTCGAAAAATCTCATTTTCCCGGGGACCAATGTTTGCATCCCTCCGGGCTTTCGCAGCCAACCTGGCATCGCGAGACCTTCGGCACACACCTCCGGGCATCCGGCACACACCTCCGAGCATCTCGCACCCCACCTGGCATCACGAGGCACATCCAAGGCTCGCTATGAAAATGGTTGCCCCTTCCATCTGGATTTACGTACAATACTTACAACCGGGTATCTCGAAACTCCCGAGGACCTCCGGCACACACCTCCGGGCATCCAATCGGCGTCGACTCACTCGACCCTATGGGCATCCCAACACTCCCAGGGCATCGTCGACTCAGCCGTCCGACGGTATCATCAACATCATGATATATACATATATGTCTCACTTTGAAAATAACATTCGATGCAATAATGTCAAAAGCTTCAATGAGTTTATAAAGCCTCATCAATTTTTGATGTCATATGATATGCTAAATGTCACCGCATCCATTGCATAAGTAACGACCCAAGACATCACAACTCATAGAGCAAATCAATCGGAATTGAAATAAAACAGTTTTTGAACAAAACAGATTGCACTCCACTAATTGAAATTCTGGAAAAATCAGTAAACGATCTTGATAAATTCTAAAATTTTAATATGTTATAAATGAGATCTAGGGAAAAAAAATTTATGAAGAACACCAAGTCAAGAGAATTTCCTATGAATCGCAATGATCCGTGCATCACAACCATAAAACTTCAAACATCACTATTGCACAGTTTCAATAGAAATTTTGGTATAACCCCTAAATGAACCCAGAAAATTCTTAAATTTTGATATGTTATATATAAGACCTAGTGGTAAAAGTTTCATGAAGAACTTTAAGTCAAATTCATTGTGGATCAAGAGCTATAATCACTATAACTCTCCCTAACCCTCTGTAACAGTTTCCAGGTCTAACATTTTCAAAGGAAAATCGTTTCACCAACCAATACTAGTTCGTTTCTTCTCAAATTTTATTATGTTACTCCTCAGAATGTCATCTACAACTTTCATCAAGGACACGAAGTCAAATTCCAACTAGATAATTGCATAAAATTCACGAGGTCGCCACAGGTCAAGCTGTTTTTCCATGAAACAGTTTGCTAGTCCTAGGGAACTACTTCTATTCTTTCGAATTCCAGCATCCAGCATCAAAATTCAAGCATCTCCAAATCTATCACACTTCACTAGGCAACCACAGCACAACATGATGTAGATCAATGGACTTTCACTTGCCTTAAGTCCGACGCAACCACAGCAAGCAAAATGGCAACTTGCGGACTTCGGGCACGGCTCAATCGACGGTGAAGCTAGACAGCGTCGACGGCGGCAGCTCGATCGTGGCAGAGGGCGGTCTCTTCTTCCTCACGCCGTGCACTCACTCACTGCTCGCACCTCTCTCTCTCACTTGCTCACTCGGTATCTCACTCTCTTGCTCACTCTCTCTCTGTTCAAAGTGGTGCTCGGTTCATTCTCTTTCCTCTCTCAAAATCGAACCCTTTTTGTTCCTTTGATTATTGATTAAGTTAATTCTTGCGTGCAGGTTCTTTCGGTGGCAGCAGCGGCAAAAGACAGGTGGGGAGATGTGTCTTCAACAGGTGAATTCTGGGGTTTTGTTGGCAGCCCCACAAGGAAGCGACGTGGCCTCCCCTGGCTCTCCTTCGGTCAACCAAGTTGGAGAAAAGATGTGGATTATTGACTTGCTTTGTCGATAATTAAGGGGGTGTCTCGATTTATTTGGGCCAGCAAAACCGTGGCCTTATGATCTTAATGGGTGGCCCATTTCTTCAAAATTTTAATTCTCAAACTTATATACATTGCACAAGCATCAAATTAATTACTTGCATGGAGAATGAACTTGACAAGACCATAGTTTATTCTACAATCGGACCATCACTAAACATAATGTATTGATCCAACAATAATACGGATCAATGCCCGTAAATAATATAAATGACATAGTCCAAATGATACCTCCATCACTTAGCTATGGACCCTCGCGCATCTAAGGGTTGTCGAAATTTTCGGATGCCACAGTTGGTTCCTAGAAAAACCCCTTTATTATAAAAAGTTCAGGATCCTTCTCTTTTTGCCTCTTTTGTTACCTCAAATCATTTCTAGCTATTCCTCCAGCAATGTGAAATCGTGGTGTAGCAAAATGCCTTACCCACAACCATATGAGTATTTATAGAGCCATAGCCATAACCAGACCACTCCTAAGTGAAAATCCAATCTCCTCAAAGCCTTGAAGCAAGTTGCCCTCAAGAGAGCTCAACCTCGAGACATGTCGAGCCAAGTTCACCAAGCTCGGTGTCTTGGACAACGTTGCCCTTGATGCCAAATAACATTTTCAAGTTGATAATCAACACTTTGTCTGCAAACTATGTACCCTATGCTACACTGAACTACACTAATGAGTTCCCTACTTGGCTGAGGCTTGGCATAGAAAGCTCTTGCAATCTTTGTTTACATTGTCTATGGTTGTTATCGTGGTGGCCCAAGATGGTCATGGAGCTACAGGACGATTAGTGAACCTGGAATCATAGCATTGAAGCAGTCTAGCACAACAAGATATATAATCTATGTCAAGGCTGGTACGTATGAAGAGAATGTTGCATTTGGATGAAAATTGGAGAACATTATATATGTGGGTGATGGTATTGGAAAGACCATAATCAGTTGAAGGAAAAGTCATGGCAAAGGATCTACTACCTTCAAAATAGCATCTGTGGTTACTGTGCATTCTATTCTGGATAAGTACTGAAAAGTAGACATACACGTACTAATAATCTTTCTCATACTGACCGTTGTTGGTGACAGATTCATTGCTCGATACATCAATATTCATAATATTGTTGGTGTAGCAAATCACCAAGCAGTTACTCTCTATTTCAGCTCCAACCTCTCAGTCTTCTATATGAGCACACCCTTTACATTGATTCCAAGCAACAATTCTATAGAGAGTGCAACATCTATCACACAGTTGACTTCATTTTTGGGGAACTATTACCTTCAATTCAATAGCTGTTGGTGAGTTTATATTATTTGTTATCTAGGATTTCGTGCATTTTATCAGGATTAATACTAAAAAAGAAAAAAAAAATGAAATTATCATATGCCAGTTAGAATATTCATAGGCCACTAGGCTTATCTCAGTAAATTAATATCCCTTATAAGATCATGGATTTGAAGATCCATACTATGGAGAATATACGAACACAGGCCCCGAGTCATTGACTGCAAATAGCATCAAGTGGGCAAGTTACCATGTCATCACAAGTGTGACAAAGGCTTCAAAGTTCCTCACCAATGGCATGCCCTGCACATCTAGCCTTTTAAACTTTGCAAAGGTAGACAATCATCAAGAAGCATAAAATTTGACATAGATAAAGATGATATTTAGATTTTATGCAGTATATAAAATCCACTAATACAGTTAAAACTAATTAGGGATTTATATAAGATAATTTCCATTGTTAGAGATATTTGATAATTATGTTAATTATTTATATCTCTCAAAATTGCACGCACATGGCACGTATATTACATGCATATAGCACGTATATTGCACGTACATCTCAAACCATTTCTAGCTATTCCTTTGGGACATGAAATCATGGTGTAGCCAAATACCTTACCCACAACCATGTGAGTACTGATTGACCCATAGTCCTAACCAAATCGCTCTTAAGCGAAAATCCAATTTCTTAAAACCTCGATGCAAGTTGCCCTCGAGAGAGCCCAGCTTACCCAAACCAACATGTAGTCGCTTGGCCCTGAGTGCCACAATGAGCGCAAGAAGGCTGCATGGCTCAACTACCTCCAGCTTTATGAGCACACAATCCTTGACTTGAATTGGACCATCAATCACCAATGCACTCAACACGGCTTAGCACCAACCAACCTCGAGACCTGTCAGGTCGGGTTCATTGAGCTCAATGTCTCGGACAGCATGTTGCCCTTAATATCAAATAAAATTTCCAAGTTGATAAGTAATGCTTTGTCCGCAAACTATGTACCCCATGCTACACTGAACTACACCAATGAGTTCCCTACTTGGCTAAGGCTTGGCAATTGAAAGCTCTTGTAATCTTCATCTGCATCATCTATGGCTAATATCATGGCAGCCCAAGATGGTTCGAGGAACCACAAGATGATTAGTGAAGCTGTACTGTCGGCATTGAAGTGGTCCGCCACAACAAGATACATAATCTATATCAAGGCTAGTACGTATGAAGAGAATGTTGAAGCTAGACGAAAATTGGAGAAAATTATATATGTGGATGATGGTATTGGAAAGACCATAATAATCAGAAGCAAAAGTCATGGCAAAGAATCTACTACCTTCAAAACAGCATCTGTTGGTGAGCTTATAATTTAAGTTACTTATGATACTGTGCATTTTTTTCATAGTAAGTACTGAAAAGGACATATGCATACTAATAATCTTTTCTCCTATTGAGTTTTTCCTATTGTTGGTAACGCAATTATCACTCATTACATCACTGTTCATAATACTGTTGATGCAGCAAATCACCAAGCAATTGCTCCATGTTACAGCTCTAACCTCTTAGTCTTTTATACGAGCACAGTTCTATAGAAAGTGCAACATCTATGACACGATTGACTTCATCTTTGGAAATGTTGTGGTCATTTTTTAGAACTACAACATCTACACCAGAAGCCCTCCTAATAAAGTCAATACCATCGGGCCAGACTCACCCCAACCTAAACACTGGCATCTCCTTCCAAATTTGCAATGTCTCCACAGCTTGAGACTTTATATCAGTTCAAAGTTCCATGAAGATGTACCTCCAAAGGCCAAGGCAAAAAAAGTGAGAACTGTTTTCATGAATACCTACCTTGACTAATTGATATAGCCCGTTAGAGTGGAAAGGTGACTTTGCCCTTAAGACTCTGGAATATGGAAGACGTATGAACACGGCCCTGTGTCATCAACCGCAAATAGGGTTACGTGATAGGCTACCATGTCATCACAAGCACGACGGAGACATCCAAGTTCACTATCGGTAAGTCGATCTCGATGGCACTTAGGTTGCTCGCCACTGGCACTATATACGACATGCCTGACACCCCCTTGGTATTGCAAACTGTTCATCAGCTTCATTGGGGATTACAACGGTTTTTCTCTAGTCCAGTTCTCTTTCTTTTTTCTTTTTCTTTTTTTCTGCTTTTTGGAAATCTAGTGTAGTTTTTTCTTTTTCTTTTTTATCATCTAGTCTAGTTGAAGGTGTTATTTTTCCGCTTTTCTTCCGTAAGGAAGTAATATTATTGGTTTTTCCAACAACATTTCGAATTGATTAAAAACTCCCAAATCAAAGAATAAACATATTTGAAGGACCATTTTCTTTATGATTTTTGGCATCTATTTTCCATTCCAACTAGTAGCCTATCTTAACGTCGTACACAAATCCGACTTCTTTCAAGCGATGGACATTGGCACAGCTCATTTATGGATCGCCAGATTATCAAATTTTCCGACCATGATCGGGCCTTCCGTGTGGTAGCACACGTTAAACGCGAAGTAGCTTACGACCATCGTTGTTTCATGCTTTTGTTCCTCAACTCCTTTCAAGCACTCGAAACTGACAAACTAGTAGCATACTCAAGTTGAAAACAGCGAGTTCAGGAAAACTTTTTCGCTTCAATAGCTCCCAATACTGTGCTATGTTGCTCTGGTTTTTAGAGGATTTGATATTATTAGGCGAGGCATAAAATTGATTAAAGATGATCAAGCTAATCAGGAACGAAGAAACAATATCCCCTCTCCAGGGAAAAAAAATCGCAAAAATGCCTCGGCAAGATAGAGGCAAGTCGATGCAACTTTTCTCTTCAAGAAGAGTGATCATAAGAGATTCTGTCCCATAGAAACTAAGTCGGATTGCGCCGACCGAAAATAGTCAAATGGAAGATATCTAAAATGTCTTGCTTGTACCTAATGAAAGTCTGCCGACCCAGAATAACACAAAGAAGTGCGACCACAATCACTGATGACAAAGTGCCGGAGCGCGCAGTTTTTTCTCTAACCGAGGATGTGAACTAAATCAAAATGACCTATATGCTCAAGACATCACAATATTACTCATCAGAGCCAGAGAACCAAAGAGATGAAGCTCAAACCCTGAACCACCATCAGAACAAATATCAAACTAATTGTTGTTGCTGATTGTGATATCCCGAAATTTGGTCATATTTTGAAATATATGAGATGGTTATTTCATCGACGCACTAATGGTTATTTTACTCTGAACTGATCACTCATGAGTTAATTAATCTGTCACACGATTCGGAGAGGCACAAACGTGAATAAAAAATTATCGACCATGGATCAATCACGTGAGAACCCCCTAAAAACCACCCGATAGTTTAGGTCATACTAAAGTCGCATTTGAAGAAATTTAATTCGATTTCGAGTATCGAACTTTCGAGAATCGCAAGACTAATTTATTTGACGTCGCATCATCGTCCATTGAATTATCAACAAGTTCGAAATTTTCGGAAAATAAATTATCGGACAAAAAATTGGAAATTGGAAAGGAAACCGTACCCAGTGGCAAAGTTGCAATTTGGCCAAAGCTTGGCTTTTAAAGAATTAAAAAGGAAAAAAGAAGAAGGGAAATAAATGGTTGGAGGAGAGAAAATTAAGGAAGATATTTTTGAGGAAAAAAATATTTTATTCTCTCTCTGCCCTCCCCTTCACGCCACCCCTTCTGCCCACACCCCCTCTCTTTTATTTTATTTTATTTTTTTCTCTCTTTCACTCTTCTTCCTCACCCACACACCACTTTTTCTTCCCCTCGCTGCAGCCCCCTCCCTTTTTCCTTTCTTTTCCCCCTCTTCCCTCTTTCTCTCTTCTTCCCTCACGTTTCGCTTCCCCCGACCAACAGAACAGCCCCTCTCCATTTTCTTTCTTCGTCCTTTTTTTTTTCCTTTCTTTGCGCCATCTCCTCCTTCTATTTCCTTGTTGAGCTACCCATCCCATCCTCACCACCATCCTCCATTTCACCACCACCACGCCACCATCATCATCACCACCTCTTGGCCGCCGAAACACCACCACTCACCGCTCATCCGTCAAGCCGTCGCGCCGCCACTCCTCGACGCCACCCCTCACCATCCGTCACCTCCACCACTGCCACCACCAAGCCAAACCACCCATGGAGGCCGTGAGATTGAGGAGCCGCCACCGCCACCATCGAGTTTCTATTTGAGTCACGAGCCTCATGTTTTCGTCGCCGTCGCGCCGCCGTCACCGCCAGCTCGCCGTCACCGAAAACTCGTGAGTTAACCTCCTAATCTACGATTACGGTGTTAATTACGTTTATGGGGTAGATTAGTTTAATATTAATGGCGGTTAATATTACTTAATTTTAGTTTAGCCTTAATTGCGATTAAGGATGATTTAAATTAAATTTCAGTGTGATTAGTTTAAGTAATTACTATTAGATTAATTAATCATAGTTATATTTTTAAATTAAGTTTAGTTTAATTAATTTTGATTTATTTAATTAATCGTAATTTATTTAATTAATTATTATTTATTTAATTAATTATAGTTAGGTTACCTAATCGAGTTTAGTCTAATTAATTTAAATTAGCTTAATTAATCACTCTTAGCCTAATTAATCGTGATTTGCTTAATTAATCTCGATTAGTGTAATTAATGACTAATTAGCCATTAAGTAGAATTTTATGCCCGTTTTTCTGGATGAGATTGTGCTTAATTTCGATTGTTTGAGCTTATGATGCTTTGTTATTGATTGTCCAATTATAGATTTTATTTATTATTTAAAAAATGTTTATGAGCAAAAAAATAGAGAATTTTGACATGTTGAGTTTGGACGCCAAATTTTACGTGCTAAATAAAACAATGGGGTTTTAAAATGGAAGTGTGCAAAGTTTGATAGGTTGATTTCAAATACATGACCACGTACGAATATTTTACTGGGATTTTTCAGTATAAAAATTTGCCAAAGTTGATTATTTGAAAATAAACTCTTTTTTTCTAAGCTAATTAATGGCAATAAAAATTGGTTTGATTATTTGTGTGTTTGTGTGGTCATTTAAGTGAACCCGTCACCTAACGGGAGTTTGGGGACGATGCCCGATTTTTATCGAATGTCCGGCAGGGGTTCGAATGCCGAGTCGCGATTGAGGCCGGACCGATGCTCCTTTATGGAATGCCGTCTAGGGGGGATTCTAGACAATACCATATCCGATGGGACGGGACGATGCCCGTTTATGTCGGAAGACCGCCAACTCGTGTGTTAGCCATGGCCCAAGAGGTCGTAATTATCAAAACACGTGTAAATATTTGTGATACATTGTATGTAAAACTGTGAGGCACGGTATGGGACATGCCAAGACGAGTTTTATCTTATAATCGAAACCCGTGTGGATGCTTGGTGCATGAAAGTTATGTGTTCTGATTATCGATAATGTCTGTTGCATTAGTGTTGGTATATGTGATGTACTAAAATGTAGGGGTATGCCATGGCGAGATAAGATTATATGTTGTTGTGTGTTTAGACTACCTCCAAGGTGAATTAGGTTCCTAATCGAGGTTTAAGAAGTTGACTTGATGAGATTTTATATCACCTCATTGTTGTTGATTATTTTCAGGCCCGTAACATGGTGGGCCAAGACGCAGGCATACCTGGCGTCGCTTTTGGTTGGCCTCACGCTAGAGAAGTTAGGTTAACCCTGATCCTAGTAGGTTTTCTTTTAGTTAGTCGCTAGGAAGTCGCCCTTTGGAATGAGCTTGTAATTATAAACTCGTATGGTTAACAAGCTGATAAATAAATCACCACTTTTGGAAATCGTATGTTGTGCTTTACTGTCCCTTTTGTTGTTGATTGACTGGATGTTTATTCGAGTTACTTCCGCATGCATTTAATCGAAAGATAAATAGAATGGGTCGGTGACGCGTCCTAGGATGTCACAATTTAACGACCGCCGAGGGATGTTTGCGCGCTCGAGATTCGGGGCATGACATCCCCATTTAAGTGGTATCAAAGCCTGGTCAAGGTCTGAAGTAATAAGGTGTGACGGGTTTTGGGATAGTTAGCTAGGAAAAACATTTTCCTTATGCTTATGCCTGTGATTGGTTAATTGTATTGTGCGGGTTGCTTAGATTTCTAATTCCTGGTTGGAATTGGAATGCATGTTTCTATAAAGATCATGCAAGATGAGCAATCTTGATTAGAGGACCCCTCGGAGAAGGGCGGTGTCGACTCTAGCTTGTGCCAAAGGAAGGGCACTGACTTAAGCAGGTGCCCAAGGAAAGGCATTGAGATGAGCTGGTGCTGGAGGCAAAGCACTAGCGCAAGCTAATGCCAAAGGTAGGGCACTAGTTGATCCTAAGGTTGCAAGATCCTGCAAGTCCTAGAGACCTTAGGGAACGTGTTGGGCAATAAGTTTAGAATCAGGCTACCACCGCTGCACCTACTGAGGTCCCACTCGGGATTGGGAATGGTGATCAAGAGGAATGAATAGATTTAATTATGCTGGTGATATTTGATTTTGATGTGATTATTGGTATGGATTGGCTCACCAAGTAACGAGCTACCATGAACTGTTATCGTAAAACAATTCAGTTTAACCAGTTAGCGAATATTAGTTTCGAGTTTGTTGGAAATCGGAGAGGACCCTCGATTACTTTAATTTTGTCGCTTAAGGCAACCCGATTGTTGGATGTGGGTTGCCAAGGTTATATGAAAACCGTGACTGACACGTCAATTGAGGAGCCAAAGATGGAAGACATCGCCGTGGTACTAGAATTTTCGGATGTCTTTCTTGAGGAGTTGACTAGTTTACCCCTTAAAAGGGAGATCAAATTCATGATTGAGTTGGCCCCTAGGACAGAGTCAATTTCTAAGGTACCGTACCGTATGGCATTGTTAGAGTTAAAGGAGCTAAAGGTGCAGATGTAGGAGTTGTTGGACAAATGATTCATTTGACCTAGTGCATTGCCTTAGGAGCGCCAGTTTTGTTCGTAAGGAAAAATGATAGTTTGTTGTGTCTTTGCATCGACTATCGGGAGCCTGATCAAGTGACGATCAAAAACAAGTATTTGTTGCCAAGGATCGATGACTTATTTGATCAGTTGCAAAGAGCTTCGATATTTTCCAAGATCAACCTGAGGATATCAGTTGAAAATTAAGAATGAGAATATACCGAAGATGGCATTATGTATATGTTATGGTCACTACGAGTTTACCATAATGTTGTTTGGATTAACTAATGCCCCAAATGGTTGCATGGATCTGATGAATCGAGTATTCAATGAGTACTTGAACCAATTCGTGATTGTATTCATCGACAACATCTTGGTATATTCGAAGAGTCTAGAGGAGCATGAACAACACTTAAGGACAGTACTTCAGACCCTATGAGAACATGAGCTGTATGCCAAGTTTTGGCTAACTCGCGTAACTTTCTTAAGTCACGTGATTTTTTGCAAAGGGATTTCCGTAGACCTGAGCAAAATTGAAGCAGTTATGAACTAGCCGAGACCAATGACAGTGACCGAGGTTCGAAGTTTCTTGGGATTGGCAAATTATTATAGGCGGTTCATAGAAAGATTCTCTATGATAGTCATTCCTCTAACGTGATTGCTAAAGAAAGAAAAGTTCGAATGGACAGATAAATGCGAGCGTAATTTTCAAGAGCTTAAACACAAGTTGACTACTGCACCCGTTGACCATTCCATCTAGTCGTGGAGGATATGAGATTTACAGCGATGCGTCGTACAAAGGACTGGGCTACGTTTTGATGCAACATGAAAGAGTAGTTGCGTACGCATCTCGTCAATTGAGGCCTCACGAGTTGAATTATCCGACGCATGATTTGGAACTGGTAGCGGTTATCTTTGCCTTGAAGATTTGAAGGTATTACTTGTGTGGAGAACGGTTCCAAATTTTTACGAGCCATCAAAGCCTGAAGTATTTGTTCTCTCAGAATGAGATGAACATGAGGCAGCGTCGTTGAATGGAGCTTCTTTAGGACTACGACTGTGACATCTTTTATCATCCTAGAAAAGCCAACAAGGTTGTGTATGCGCTAAGTCGGAAGTCATCGATCGCGTAGATGATGGTTCAAGAGTAGATTATGCTTGAAAGAGTTCGAGATTCAGATTTCAAGTTTAAGGTATGCCACCTTTCAAGTCTCATGGAACCGGAAATGCATGTGAAGATTAAGAAATTGTCGTCGACAAACCCTAAATTCCAGAAAGTTCTGCAAGAGGATGCAGAAAAGAGGAAAGAAGATTTCCAAGTTACGGAGGACATATTATCGAAGTTTTGCGGACGATTATGCATGCCCAGCGATGTGGGGCTTAAGGAGGAAATTTTGTCAAAAGCCCATTGTAGTAGTTATAGCATTCATCCGAGCAGCATAAAGATATATCAAAATTTGCACCAGTACTATTGGTGGAATGGTATAAAGGCAAATATCGGCAAGCATGTCGCCAAGTGTTTGACGTGCCAACAAGTGAATGCACAGCATTGCAAACCTGATGGACTTTTGCAACCCCTGGAAATTCCTGAGTAGAAAAGGGAACATATCACAATAGATTTTGTGATGGGACTATCAAGGTGAGGTAATGATTCCATTTGGGTCGTAGTCGACAAGTTGACGAAGCCTATTCACTTCATCGTTGTACTAAAGGACTTTGCATTAGATAGATATGATTAATTATACATGTGATAGAAAGTTTGTCTTCATGGAGTGCCAGTGACGATCACGTTAGATCGAGATCCAAAGTCTATGATAGCTTTTTGGAAAATTTTATAAACTGCTTGGGAACAAAGCCATAGTACAACACAGCATACCATCCACAGACGAATGGCCAATTTGAAAGAACTATTCAGATTTTCGAGGATATGCTGCGAGCTTACGTACTGGACTTCAAAAAAAAGCTGGGGGGAACAACTTCATCTGGTTGAGTTCGCGTACAATAACAGTTATATGTAACATCAAGATGGCACCATTTGAAATGTTGTATGGCAGAGCCTGCAGAACTCCTGTATGTTAGGACAAAGTTGGTGAGTGCAAGATTACGGGCCCTGAGTTGGTTCAGCAGTCAGTGGACGCTGTTAAGATCATTCGAGAAAGGCTTAAGACCGCCTAGAGCCGTCTAAAGAGTTATGCAAATAAATGGCGTAGGCTTTTGGAGTTTCAAGTAGGTGAACATGTATTCCTCAAAATGTCACCGATGAGAGGTACTTCGCTTTTTGGCAAGAAAAGGAAGTTGAGCTCGAGGTACGTTGGTCCCTTCGAGATTTTGGAGCGGATTTGGACTTTGGCCTATCGTCTCGCGTTGCCATCGAGACTTGCTCAACTGCCTAACATCTTCCACGTGTCGATAATGAGGAAGTATAAACCCGATCCGACCCACATGCTGAATTTTGAGGAAATAGACGTAAACAACAATATGTCGTACGTGGAAAGACCAATTCGGATAGTAGATCGAAAGAAGCAAGTGCCACGCAAAAAAACAATTCCCTTAGTTAAAGTGGTTGGCAACACCACGAAACGGAGGGAGCCACATAGGAAAGCGAAGAGTCGATGAGGCATCAACACCTTTACCTTTTTGTTGAAGAGTTGTAATAGTTCAAATTTTGAAGACAAAATTTAAAGAGTTGTGATATCCCGAACTTGGCCCTATTTCGAAATATATGAAATGGTTATTTCATCGACGCACTTATAGTTATTTTACTCTGAACTGATCACTCACGAGTTAACTAATCATTGGGTGACGCCATAAACGGTTAAAATGGTAAAATCAGATAATTCGATCAGGGATCGACCGCTCAACCATAAGAATCGACGAGGGTCAATGCTATACTGTTACAAGTCAATTAACGAACAGATATAAATCGATTTGACAGAAGTACGTAGTCGATTCGCGAGTAATTCCGTGCGATTACGATATTTACGTCAAACAATGATAAACCGATTTTTCTATTGATCTTATATTCAAATTACGTAATTGTACTCTCACGATTACATAACAACTGAGGGTTGTCCATGATTCAGAGAGACACAAACGTGGATTAAAAATTATCGACCACCAATTAACCCCACGAGAACCCCTAAAAACCACCCAATAGTTTAGGTCATACTAAAGTCGCGTTCGATCGATTTTAACCATGAAATTTAATTTGATTTCGAGTATAGAACTTCCAAGTGTTGCAAGACTAATTTATTTGACGTCCCATCATTGTCTGTTAAATTATCGGCAAGTTCAAAATTTTCGGAAAATGAATTATCGGACAAGAAATTTGAAACTAAAAAGGAAACCGGACCCATCGGCAAAATTGCGATTTGGCCAAAGCTTGGCTTTTAAAGAAATAAAAAGAAAAAAAAAAAGGGAAATAAATGGTTGGAAGAAAGGAAATTAAGGAAGATATTTTTGGGAAAAAAGAAAAGATTATTCTCTCTCTCTTCCTTCCCCTTCACGCCACCCCTTTTGCCCACACCCCCTCTCTTTTATTTTATTTTATTTTTTTCGCTCTTTCTTCTCCCTCTTCTTTCTTTCTCTCTTCTTCCTCTCCCCCACGCCATTTTCTCTTCCCCCTGTTTAGCCCGCTCTCTTTTTCCTTTCTTTTCACCCTCTCTTCCCTCTTTCTCTCTTCTTCCCTCACACTTTTCTCTTCCCTCCACCAGTGGAACAGCTCCTCTCCATTTTCTTTCTTCCTCTTTTTTTTTTCCTTTCTTTGCGCCATCTCCTCCTTCCATCTCCTTGTTGAGCTGCCCATCCCATCCTCACCACCATCCTCTATTTCCACCACCACCACGCCACCATCATCATCACCACCTCTCGGCCGCCGAACCACCACCACTCTCCACTTGTCTGTCAAGCCGTCGTGCCGCCACTCGTTCGATGCCGCCCCTCGCCGTCCGTCACCTCCACCGCAGCCACCACCAAGCCGAACCACCCTTGGAGGCCGTGAGGTTGAGGAGCTGCCACCGCTGCCGTTGAGTTTTCATTCAAGTCACGACCCTCGTGTTTTCGTCGCCGTCACCGGAAACCTGTGAGTTAACCTCCTAATCGTGGATTAGGGTGTTAGTTACGTTTAGGGGTAGATTAGTTTAATATTAATAGCGGTTAATATTAGTTAATTTTAGGTTAACCTTAATTGCGATTAAGGATAGTTTAGATTAAATTTAAGTGCGATTAGGTTAAGTAATTACAATCAGATTAATTAATCGTAGTTAAATTAATAAATTGAGTTTAGTTTAATTAATCGTGATTTATTTAATTAATTGTGATTTATTTAATTAATCATAATTTATTTATTTAATTACTATTTATTTAATTATTTTTAATTAACAATGCTTAGTTTTAATTAATTATAGTTAATTAATCGAGTTAGCCTAATTAATTACAATTAGCTTAATTAATCATTCTTAGTATAATTAATCAGGATTAGTGTAATCAATGACTGATTAGCCGTTAAGTAGAATTTTATACCCGTTTTTCTAGATGAGAGTGTGCTTAATTTCTATCATTTGAGTTTATGATGCTATATTAGTGATTGCCCAATTATAGATCTTATTTATTTTTATTTTTTTAAAAGGGCTTATGGGCAAGAAAATAGAAACTTTTGAGGTGTTGAGTTTAGACGCCAAATTTTCCATGCTAAATAAAATAGTGGGGTTTTAAAATGGAAGTGTGTAAAGTTTGATGGGTTAATTTCAAATACGTAATCACATACAAATATTTTACTGGGATTTTTAAGTGTGAAAAATTGCCAAAGTTGATTATTTGAAAATAAACTCTTTTGTTATGGGCTAATTAATGGCAATAAGAATTGATTTGATTGTTGATGTGCTTGTGTGGTCATTTAAGTGAACCCGTCACCCAATAGGAATTTGGAGACAATACCCGATTATGCCGAGTTACAATTGAGGTCAGACCAATGCTCTTTTATGAAATGACATCTAAGCGGGGAATCTAAACAATGTCGTGCTCGATAGGGCAGGATGATACCCGGTTATGCTGAAAGACCGTAAACTCGTGTGTTGGCCGTGACCCGAGGGGTCATAATAATCAGAACACGTGTGAATAATTGTGATACAATGTGCTTGATTATGGGGTAAAACTGTGAGGTACGGTATGAGACATACCAAGTTGAGTTTTATCTTATAATCGGAAGTCGTGTGAATGCTTGGTGCATGAAAGTTATGTATTCTGAATATTGATTATGTTTGTTGCATTAGGGTCAATATATGTGATGTACTAATATGCAAGGGTATGCCAAGGCAAGGCAAGATTGTATGTCGTTGCGTGTTTAGGCTACATCCGAGACGAATTAGCTTCCTAATTGAGGTTTAAGAAGTTGACTCGCTAAAATTTTATCTTACCCCATTGTTGTTGATTATTTTCAAGCCCATAACATGGGACGTCATCACGTATAGTTTGGGCCAAGACGCAAGCGTGCCTGGCGTCGCTTTTGGTTAGCCTCACGCTAGAAAAGTTAGGTTAACCCTGATCCTAGTAGTATTTTTTTATTTTTTTTTTTAGTTAGTTGGTAGAAAGTCGCCCTTTGGAATGAGCTTATAGTTATTAAACTCTTAGGGTTAACAAGTTGATAAATAAATCGCCACTTTTGGAAATCGTCACTTTTGGAAACCGTCTATTGTACTTTACTATCCCTATTGTTGTTGATTGACTAGGTTTTTATTCGAGTTGCATCCGCATGCATTTAATCGAAAGATAAAAAAAAAAAAAAAAATGGATCGGCGATACATCCTGAGATGTCGCAATTTAATCGACCGTCAAGGAACGTTTGCTCTCTCGGGGTTTAGGGGGTGACACTAATAATGTTTGGATGTAGGAGTGCATCAAACCTTCTGACAACAGATGAATTTCAAGCATTGAGAAGTACCTCCCAAGTGAAAGGGTGAAACAGAACCATAGATCTTGTCCCGGAACAATTGCACTAATCGGATTCGTTAATTTCTCGCTAACTGCACCTGTGCATGGGACTTCAGCTGCAGTTCCTTGAAGGAAGTTACAGAGGAAGATAGAAGCAGAGGATGTTGAAGTACCACTTTTGTTCACCTCCTGCCACAATTTCAATCTGCAGAATAAACATGGACAAAGAGCCATTTTTTCATGGTGAATTGTCTTGCCGATAAAGCTGGAGATGGGAATGGACTGCATCTCCTTAGATAAGGATTGTCTTGCTCGCTTGGCGTGTTGGTTCACACACTAAGCCATTGCTAGAGAGAGCGGCAGCCCTCCTCAGGCGAAGCCGACACGGCTGCTGCAGTCCTCGGCCACCACCGCCAGAGGCTGATTATCTCTCTCTGGTCTGAGGAAATGCCCGCAGGTTAATTCCCTCAGCTTTCTAAAGCTTGAACGAATTTGTGTTGATGTCCCGCTTGCGGATTGGATCATTTATACGGCCCGTCACCCTTTTCAGTTTCCACCATTTTCGCTAAGGAATTCAGGATTCCTTGCACAGCCCCGCCTTGATGGCCACAAGTTGTGCGACCGCGACGGGAAGGTCACCAGGAGACGGCGACTGCCCGACCGTTTCGTGGATGCCACCATCGATTGCAATTTCAGATCTCGAATTTAAAGAAAATGAAAAAACCAAAGGGTTTAATGGCCAAGTCTCTATCTTCCAAGGTTGCGCGGCCGCCTTGAGGAGGTCAGTAAGCTATGGCGACCCCGCAAATGTCTCGTGGCCGCCTCCATCAATTGCAACTCCAAGTTTCGGATCCGGAGAGCATCGAGAAACTAGAGAGGAACGATTGCAATGGTACGGGAATGACCAGCCAAGGCTCGACGACAGCCGGTGCGGTAGGCTAGTGCAGGGCCTCGTGCTTGTCCCGCGACAACGGCTGAATATGAGACAGAGAAGCTTTGAGAAAGCTTCAACAGTTTGGCTCACATTATTCTTCTTCATCTTTTTTCCATTCTTACTAAATAGTAGATATCCTATTTGGATGTATCCATCTCCAGGGGGGATTTTTAAACCCAGATTAAATCCGAACATATATGAATCGCTTGCCCCAAACACCGAATGGAACAATACTTTTTGTAGATAAAGTTATATTTTTGGCCCCCTGAATATTGCCTATAAGTTTTTAAATATGTACAATTTTTCCATTGAAATCCCCTCTAACTTCAAATTCAGATTATCGAAATCGACATGTCGATTGGAATTATACAAATTCAAAATCCAAATTTCCTTTGCTATTTTGCAAGGTTTTTTTTCTTCTTATATTAAAAGTTATCATATCAGCATAAATTCATTAATGACAAAAGCATTTTATTGAAAGATAAATTTAATATAGAACTCAATTTTTCTGAAAGAAAATTTGAGAACTCTCTCATGCAAAATTGAAAAGGTTTAGTACATGACCCAAATTGTTCACAAAATTTTAATAGGAAAAGACGAATTCGGATTTGGAGGACCCAGATTTAGTGAACTTAAACCTAATCAAAGTCCTTTCAGAAAAAACCTAAACCACCTTGTCTCCATCTATCTCTACTGTCTCTCTATCTTTAGTCACCCCCATCCTCCCCAATTGCCACTGCAACTATACCAACACTATGCCCAAAACAACAGCTCTCTCTCTCTCTCTCTCTCTCAGTCGAGGATGGCCGAGCATCAGGCGGAGCCACGTCTAAGCTTTGTGGACGCCGTCGCCAATGGAACCCTCCGCATCTAGTTTCATCGTATGATTGTGTCTCTTCTCCTTCTCTGTTTCATCACTTGCCACTCCGCTTGTGAGTCCAAGTCTCCACTCGAATCCTGAACGGTTTGATCAATATTAGGGTTTCTTTCGGGGAACCGAATTGATCCCAATCTCTTAATTCTGGGACATATTCTAAAGGCATATTTCTCTAACAAGCCATGTTGGAATTTATAATAATTTCCCGTGCGATTCTCAAACAAAGCTAAGCCATTGTTAATTATACAAATGACTTCCAAAAGTCTGGAAAATGGTGCAGGGAGATGAGAATTTATACCGCTTTTCTATCCAATGGAAGTCCATCAGACTCGATCGATGTGACATGGAACTTCATTTCTCCTCTTTTACTTCATCACTTTGTGCTTCAACTTTAGTTTTGATCTTATTTTATTTTATTTTTCGGTCCAACTCTATTTCTACTATAACTCTTACTTTCGGACTTTTACCATATCTCCTTGCAGGGCGTGGGAGTTGAAACCTATACTTGAAATTAAATTGTCCCCGTCTCAACCCCCTAAAAAGGTGAGGATTCGAACCCCTCACCGAGAGAATTACCAAAAAAGTCCTAAACTTATAACTTTTTTTTTTGCCAATTTAGTCCTAAACCTTTTTATAATTGTGTCAATTTAGTCCATCCGGACAAAATTGGTCGGCCGGCGACCAGCCGGCGCTGACGTGGATGCCGGCCGTCCGACGAAGGCTAACGTGGCATTTTTAAATATATTTTTTTTATTTTTTTTATTTTTTTTGAATTTTTAATATTTTTTTGAATTTTTTAATTCTTTTTTTTTCTTTTTTTTCCCATCATCTTCTTCACCTCCTGGCTGGCCGGCGTTAGCCGGAGGTGAGGGCCGGCAAGGTCAGCCTCACCGACCAATGGCGAGGCTCGCCCCCGCCGGCCGGAAGCGAGGACCGGCGAGGGCGAGGCCCCACCGATCTGGCGAGGTCAACCTCGCCGATCACTAGCGAGGGCGAGGCCCCGCCCGATCCGGCGAGCTCGGCCCTCACCCGGATCCGACAAGGCCTCGCCCGGCCAAGGCGAGGGTCGACCTCGTCGGTGGCTAGCGAGGCTCCTCGCCCGCCATCCACAATGCGGCGGCGATTGGAAGCTGCGAGCTCGCTCGCACACCGAAGGCGCAAGCGCAAGGCACTGATTGAGGCGGAGAGAGAGAACGGTTCAGAGCGAGCGCCGCAACTTCAAACGAGAGAGAGAGAGAGAGAGAGAGAGAGAGAGAGAGAGAGGGGGGGGGGATAGCCACCCGTAGATCCTCCGGTTGAGGAGGTCGCCTCGCCGACCACCGGCGAGGTCAACCCTCGCCTTGGCGGGCGAGGCCCTACCCGGATCCGGCGAGGGCCGAGCTCGCTGATCCGGCGGGGCCTCGCCCTCACCGGTGGCCGGCGAGGCCTCGCCCTCGCCCCCTCGCCTCCGGCCGGGGGCGAGCCTCGCCGACCCTCACCTCCGGCCGGCGTCGGCCCACCGGAGGTGAAGAATTTATGGAAAAAAAAAAAAGAATTCAAAAATTAAAAATTATATATATTAAAAATCCGAAAAAATAAAATAAAATTATATATATTAAAAAATGTCACGTCGGCGTTCGCCGGACGGCCGGCGTCCACGCAACACCGGCCGATCGCCGACCAGCCAATTTTGGTCGGATGGACTGAATTGGCACAATTGTAAAAGGTTTAGGACTAAATTGGCCAAATTGCAATAGGTTTAGGACTTTTTTGGTAATTCTCCCACCCCCAACCTCTCTCTCCTATGTTAGAATGGTGGTTAGTGGTTAGTTTTGATCTAGTTTAAAGACCATTGCTATTACCAAATTTTATGTACTTATCGCGGCAGTATACGTTCACCGTCACAACTTTCTATGTTCTCTGGTTTGAACTTCGCTCCCACAAGTTTAAAGCAAACGAGAAAAACAAGTTATATTCTTAACTTTACACGTAGACCCGCAATATTCTTTTGAAGTCAAATTATATATTGCCATCCACAGTCAAAAGGATTGGTCGAGACTTTGCTTCGGCCTTAAACAAAGACTCAAAAACAAAAACCCAAAATGAAGAAGAAGAAAAGTAACTGAGAGATGGACCATATATCCATCATGGTTGTGTCCTCCATGGAATGCTGCATATTCTCGACCGCTCTTCTCAGTATGGGCTTGTGTAATTTGTTGGCCCAAACTCTAAAATGTGGACCTTTTGGCCCACCAAGTATCAACACATCATTTGTTTATCTCAAATATTTGAGTTACAACTTGTGTAGCTAATCAATAATTTGTTGTTCAATCGAATCACATGAACTCTATACATATACAAATTTGAGGATATTACCCATTAATTAATCTTATCTAAACGAAAACAATGTAAAAGTCTTTTATTTTTACAGCTAGGTATCGAACTTAGGTTTTCTCGCCCTCGCTCCTTCAAATCCCAAATATCGGGCAATATTGTTTAGCATCAAACAGCAACTCCAAAATCAATTCAGCACAAATACCAACTCTTGATGACTAAGGGTGCGCATGACAAAATTTCTGGAATATAAATTGATTTCTAGCCAGAAATTGATTTCTCAATTTCTATTCCCCGGACAAGTTTCTGAGCAAAGAAACCCATTTGATAACAGAATAAAATTTCTATTTCTAGGAATAGAAATTGATTAGATAACAATATAGGAAATCCTCAAATACAAAATAATAGTCAAAATAGTACTAATACATTACAAAATTTGAAAATACAATTTCATGAAATTTCCGGCATATTATTATCCCTTGCCATTTTATTGACAATGATTTTCCTAAGCATATTTATTTTGTTTCCCTCCTCGATCAATGTATCGTTTGCAAACTCATCATATGTAAGTTCAGACAAGTACTGCGGATATCCATATAAGGAAAAGTTCTTATCCATCTTGTCCTGATCACAGATGTAATTATGAATGGCATAACATGCAATTATAATGTGTGCTTGCTTTTGAATTGCAAATGAGGGCATGTGTCTCAAAATGAAAAAGCGACTCTTCAATGCCCCAAAGCGATTCTCAATTCTCTTTTGGCCGCATAGACGGTTCTGTTCAAAAGCATCCAGTGCGTGGTTGTCTGTGGGTGAAGAGAGAGAGTGGCCCAAAACATTTGCTTCTTTTTGGGATTCACAATGCTTACGACTATAACAAGAATACAACTGCACTTTAATTCAATCAATCAAGAGACAGAGACGGGGGAACAACAAAATCAATGAGCATCATAAAACAATACTTCATATATTCTTATTTTTCTTCTTGACCCTTAGATCGTCTCAGAATATTCCTATCTAGCTTTTCTCGTTTTGGCTGCTTGTGAAAACTTCGACTACCAGCAGGCGATGACTGTTGATCACTTTGCATAGTTCTTGGTGATTTGCTGGGATACGGAGTGTCTGCCACGACTTCAGATTGCTTTCTTTTAAAGTCTTCATTCCCTTCAGAATCCTGTTTATTAAAGCTAACAGGTTCTTCGCCATTCATTGCAGACCCATTATCCCTGAGGCATTTAGAAGAGATATTGGATGTCAATGTACATTCTACGAGGTCTTCTCAAACACAAACGTTACTCTTGATTCTGAGACAGGGCTCACACGAGTATTTCTGAAACTCGGAACCAAGTGACATCACCAAAATTGCATCTTGCTAACAAACCTACTTTAAAGACAAATTCTAGCCCAAGTGTCCCCTCATTCACAACGCTAGTACTTCTTGATGAGATATAAATCATCAGTATCAGATCTGGAAAGAAAAGGGGGAGGGGGCAAAGCTCTCTCAAACTAAAGTTTGCATAATTTGCAATATGTATGGGGAGAAAAGAATAACAGGAGCAGGGGAAATCAAGTTTTTTACGAAGCAGTTTGTGAATTCTACAACAAGTCTCCCTTCTTGTATTTTGCCTTAGATCATCAATCTTGTTTGAAACCCTAAGACGGAAATGTTTCAGCTCATCCACACAATACACCCTAAATGGAAAACATGCACTAGGTCGGATCCACATGCTTTGTAATAGCAGCAAGAATGACGAAGCAACCTCATGAAAAGACTGCAAAACATGCATAAGAATTCTCTGATTTGCTGGACAATTTTGTGAAGAATTAACAAAGAGAAAATGAACAATATCCAGATCTAGTACACAATCCTCATACCTGAAAGAAGATCCTTCACTTTGAGGACCAGAAGATGTCACTGGAGCATCTGGCTGACGAGGATTTGCTGCCTCTTCATTCATTTTCTAAGGACAAGACACTTTGACATGAACAAGAAACTAAGGACTAGAACTACAACTCATCAAGCTATTCAGATTCACTACTTACATCTACAGAAGGATTAAAACACTGGAAAGATATTCGTCCAATGACTGCTCCAGGATGAGGATCGCCTTCCATTATGACAACGCTGCACCATTTATAAGAATCAGAGCCAATTAAGCAAGTAAACAAAGGAGTCAAAACATAATTCATCGTCACAGCAAGGAAGAGGTGCTCAATAGACCTAATGTGATATCACACCTTATTTGCATCACACCTCTAGAACAACCCTGTCACCATTGTCTTTTTTCCATTAGTTAAATGAAACAAGAAAGAAGCATGGGCAAAAGGAAAACAGTTATTCTGATTGAAGGAAGTTGGATCTTAACAGAATGGACTCTTGAGTGGGAACAACTTAATACAATTGAAGCAAAGGAAGATAGGTGGTTAATGGAAGCACGATGACAAACGAGCAGAGGAGCAAATGGATCAGAAGAAAGAGGACCTAATTACATGAATGTGACAGTAAGTTATAGTATGATATTTTGGTCATTGATCAATAAAATAATGAGAACTCATAATATATAAAAAAAAAAATAACTTATATTATTGTTATTTGCTTTAGTTTGTCTTTCTTTTCTCTTTGTCCTCCGATAATTGTTATGTAACAGATTCTTTTTTAATCCATTATTTATAAAAAAATTTCTTGTGACTTTTGAAACCCACAATTTCAACCAAACATTTTCACTTGAAAATAAAAACAACAATTTATTATCCAGAGAGAAAGCAGTGAATAAAGTTTACATAACAACAACTCGAATTTGATCAACTGCCACACTCGGACATTTTTTCCTTGCATCAAACTTGGGTTGTATACCACATGGTTTATAAAAGTCTATATAATTAAATCCATAACACCAACAGAGCAGCAAAGAGCAGCAATCAGAAAGTGAAGGAAAAGCGACAACTTTGACATATGAACGACCTGCAACCATAGAGGGTTTCTCTACACCTAAACAATTACGCTACATGCATCTTGAACACCTCAAGCTAGAAAATAAACCTGGACATGCTCAGCTTAGATGAAGATTCAGCAACATATTTGAAGGGGTATCTAATTCGATGAGAGCAGAGCAAACCGACGCACTAAAGGAACGAGGGCTCTTGGCCATCAAAGGATGGATCAGGAGCTACGTCGCCAGCTCAACATACCAAGCAGTAACGTACATGTAACACTACACAATTCTCAAATCAATGCTAATGTCTCTGGGGCAAATTGTCGAACAGGTGGTGAACGCAAACTGCGAGAGGTTCGGTAGTTCAGTAGACAGATCCATTCAATGAACCGGCATGACGTGAGATGGTTATCCAGATGAATCAACAAATTCGAAGGCAAACGAAGAACGATCCAACGTCGGAGTGCTCTCAACCGAAGAGAAACAGAACATCCTAGGATGATTACCTGGGATCGGCTACAGTGACGCGCGACTTGAATCGCGGGGGCGGAAGAGAGCCGTGACGAAGTGAAGAACGCACTCACTGGAAATGACGGCGCCGATTGGGGGTAGGATGGTCGTCGGCGTGGCGCGGCGGAATCAATGAGAGCCTACGGTTGAGGACGGAGTTGGAGTCGACGGCAGCGAGCAGACGGAGTGGACGCTTGCGAGCGGACGGAGTGGATGCTGCCGAGAGGAGTCGTCGACTGCAAGGAGGACGAAGTCAGTCGACGGCGAGGTGAGCGATGATGTGACCGACGAGAGGATGGAGTTGGAGTCGACGGGGGTAGGGAGGACGGAGTCGCAGTTGACGGCGAGATGAGCGACCATCTGACCGGCAAGAGGACGGCGACGGCAGGGAGGACCGCGGGTTCCGATCTCGGAGACGGACGCGATCGGATCCGGCGGAGTCGTCGACTGCAGAGAGGACGAAGTCAGAGTCGACGGCGAGGTGAGCGACGATGTCACCGGCGAGAGGACGGAGTTGGAGTCGACGGTGAGGATGGACAGCTTCGGAGAAGTACGGTGAACGAAGAAGGATGTTGGTTGAAGCGTTGAGGAGAAGCATGGTGAACGAAGAAAAAATAATTTTTGTTTCTATTTTAGAAATTAAGAAATTAAAAATTTCAGCTTCTGATTTTTTTCGATTTTTTTTATTTTTAAAATAAAAATCTATTTTAGAAATAAAGAAATCAAATTACTTTATCGAACAATTTCTATTCCAAACCTGTTTTGGAGAACGATAAGTAGAGAAATCGATATACAAAAATTTTATAATGCGCACCCTAATTCGATTGGAATTGACTCATTATGCATTCGTTTGCAATTTTTATATTTAACTAATATAGCAAATAAACGGCACAAATAAGCGAGCATTGGATATTCAAGTTGAGATGAAGATAGGTGTTAAAAAATTCACGTTGATTTTGATTTAAGAAAATTAGTTTCATTCCAATAGTTGTGATTTGTCTACGGGTAAAGGATCTCCACCCATAAGAATCCACTTGGAAGAAATAGTGTTAAGGAAAGAAAAAAAGACTAAGATTACCATGGAGATTCATAAAACCATGCGTTAATTTGTTGGCAAACACACACTTCATTACATCCCTTATTCTCCCCCAAAGAAAATAGCTGTAATAAAAAGGACTATGGTGGACAATTGAGAAATGTCATCATTACGCTTTGTCAGAGGTGGAACCATGCCTCCCTTCCTCGATTCTTGAGTGTCGCACATGTCTTCATTAGTTAGAACTGCAGACACCTTAAGACTCACCTCACGGTAACGTTTCGCCTTGTAAAGTGGGGTATAATCTTCGCCTCCAGTGAGAGAATAATATTCTAAGCATAACGAGAGAGCTTTGAGTAGGCGTGGCTCCCATTTTTGCTTTAGTAGTTGCTTAATGTACTCGGTCGTGCCTGTAACGTTGGCTTGTAACAACTTAAGCCCAATTAGCCCTAGTCCCTCAACATCCACCTTATGGCTCTCTGGGTCTGACTCGAGGGACTTCACGCAGAAATCGAACTTAAAATCTGGGTTAGAGGCTGCAATCTTCTTGCAAGTGTCCTGAATGATATCATTTGCAGATCGGACGTGGGGGAAGAGTATGAGGAAATGGATCAGGAATAGGGAAGAGATTGAGAAAGTACAATTCATTTTTCTTATCACGAAGATGGAGATTCTCACGTAATTCTCTTTTGAAGGCAGCGTGTTTATACTGAAAGTACTTGTCATGTTACACATTGGCACAATTTCATTTATGGTATTATATCAAATCAAATCAATTATTAAAAAGTATATAAGGATAAATATCATGGAAGAGGATAATCAATTAGGCAATCATGTAGCAGTATTATGATAAGATGACCTAAACTGCAGCCATCAATACTAGAAATCCAAATCATGTTCAAATTAAAGCCAGATTCTCTTATAAAATTGCCAAATCGACCTACCTCGGCATTAATTACCAGAATTCCAAATTATATCTCAATAAAGGTGGATTCTTCAATAAACATTGGCACAATTTCATATATGGTATTATATCAAATCAAATTAATTAGTAAACAGTATATAAGGATAAAAATCATGGAAAAGGCTAGTCAATTAAGCAATCGTGTAGGAGTATGATAAGATGACCTAAACTGCAGCCATAAATACTAGAATTCCAAATCATGTTCAAACTAATGCCAGATTCTCTTATAAGATTGCCAAATCGACCTACCTTGGCATTAATTACCAGAAATCCAAATTATGTCTTAATAAAGCTGGATTCTCTAATAAACATCAACCATAATTGCCAGAAATCCAAATAATATCTTAACAATGACTTGAAGTGGTCGTGGCAATTTCAAATAAGGACCCACTCATTGTCCGGCCAAATATTCCGGTTAATCAAGGACATTTTCGTCCCAAGACATTTTTTTTTATTTCTTTCTCTTCTTACCGTTCATCTTCTTGAAAGAGACAAAGATCCTGTCGAGGCTAAGAAAGCAACCTAAAAAGGGGTTGAATAGGTTGACTATTGATAGATTAAAACTTTTTGCATGATATCAACGAATCAGCTCTCAAGATGGTATTCTAGACAAATTAGTATGTGTCATGCTAGTAAGCAAATCATAGTAGAATAAATAGATCACATGATGATATATAGTAGTTCTTATGACCAAGTCTACATTTACTCTTAGACAAACGGCCTTAACGGCAGTTGGATTCCACTAGTAATTAGCAATGCAAGTTACAACTGGCTAGTGTAGTTCTCTTCACTTGGTAGATCACTCTATCGAGATACAATAACACTATATTTACTCTTATACAGTTGACTATAAGCTATTATAATGCTAAACAAAATATAGAGAAGTTTGCAAATGAGGAACAATAAAGATTTCTAACTCAGAAGACACTAAGAATATTTCACATAATCTATTCTTGTGGCTAACCCTCTTCATGGCTTCACTACTCCTTATATACTTTAGGTCTTTAATATATCCATTAGTGACCTTCAAGTTTGATCAACTAGCCATTTAAAGGTCATTGGGAGGTTCTTTGCTAGTATCCAGTTTACTTTCACACTCGCTTCACTGATCAAAGTAGGTTTCTCAAAATGTGTACTATTATCATGTCTCACAAATTTGTCAATTGCTTTTCTGATGCCTATCTCAATTTATCAACTACAATCCAGAGCTTTGATGGCTTTTAAACCATCAACGATCTTCTTCCAAAGCATATCTCATTGTCGTCAGACCTAATACATCATTATTCCAATCTAGTGCACACTATCACCGGTGCATATTGTAAGTGGCTAGGTTTAGCATCTTCAATAAAGAAACCAATTGAGTGACATGTGATGTCAAGATCAATGATGCCCTCAACTTCATCAGTGCTAAAGACTTTCAAGATTATTATCTCGATTGGTCCTTCCAAGTTATCCTAATGCTCGTTCGTTCGCCGAAGAGACTAGTATCTCAAATCTATGCCGATGGATAGGATCATTGATAATGGTAACATATATCACTATTTGCATTTATCAATGTAACTATTAATTTCAAAGGATAATTTGGTGATCAGTAAAATTTCATAGGATATTTTCTAACAATCACCCCATTTTTTATGATGACAAAATCATCCCATAAAATGTGAAATGATAAAGTAAGTATCGAGAGATTTGCATTAAGAAGTAAATAATAATTGCCTCATAGTTGGTTTGACTTATCAACATGATTCAGCGTATATTTTAACAGTCACATTTCACATTGCATCCCACACTATTCCCCTTTTTGTCATAATAAAAAAGATAATATAATTAGCGCAGAGAATCGTAATGCCATTCATAGACAAAAGATGTGCATTGATAACCAGTAGGATAGCAAATGGGAACATGAAATAGTAGTTCGAACAAAGACATACTAAAAAGATCTAAGAACAGTGGGATCTTTTTCTTTTTTTTTTAAGGGAGGAGTTTAGGTTGATGGCTAAAGACTAGCGCGAACAGGATTACAGCATTGAAGGCTGAAAATGGTCTACTATATACACATGAGATAACGTCCAAAATTTTTTATCGTGTTTTGAAGTTTCTTAAAGGCCTCATGGAAATCTGCATTGGAGATCTCATCTCTTTAGCTTCCAAAAGTATGCTTCCCTGAGTTGTTGATCCCTTTTGTCTAGTACAAGAAATTGGGGGCCTAGATGGAGCTGTAGATGCTATTTATTTATCACGCATGACCCTTTTCACACCTTTTTTCAGTCTTGCTTGAAGGGTTCGCCGAGTCTGGTACAGGGAACTGGGGAGCCTAAATAGAGTTGTAGATGCTATTTATTTACCACGCATGGCCCTTTTCACACCTTCCTTTAGTCTTGCTTGAAGGGTTCACTGAGTGACTTCATCATCTCCATGTCTCGCATGGACGATTTCATTGGTTGATTTACCCAAACTGTGGAATGAGCCCGATCATCATCTTCTTTAGTGTTTCCTTTTCAATTTCCAGATTGACCAACTTGTCTGCCTTGAGATCATCATTAATTATGATACCATTTGCCCTTAAGATGAGAGTGATCAGGCCACAATAAGGCAATTTATCAATTTTCTTCCTTGCCACACAATTCATATGCAGAATAACCATATGAGCCAACAAAAAAGTCTTTTCATTCAAGATGACCCGGATAATTCGAGCTTCATAGCGAGTGACATCGTTGGTGGCGCTGGACTAGGGTCAAAGACATTTGATCAAAATTTTGTATATCGAATTCATTTTGAGAAGTAGCATGTTCAAAGAAATTTTGTCACAATAGACACGTTCAAGGCTTTCCAAGAGATAAGCATGAGCCTTGGAAGAAGAAATGGAAATTCTTTCAAAGTTATATACAAGGTAGCGAGTAAGATTAGCCAAATTTCCAAAATTCACAAAGTAATAGTGATTTCAAAGGTAAAAATGAAACCATCAGAATAAGAGAAAAAATTATGCTTATAAGTGATGTACTTTGAATAACAAGCAACGTAGATCTGGTATGGGGGTGAATAAGTTGCTTTAATAAATTTTGATGATTTTGCAAAAGTTAGCAACTACAATAGAAATTAGATTAAGTAGGAAATTCAAATATCGTGAAGCACTAATGAAATAAAGTAAATGAAAGTGAAATGAATAAGAGCACACGGTAATTTATAGTGGTTCGGCTTTATCATCAAACCTATATCCACTATCCACACTAACAACCAGAAGGTGGGTTGGATTGTCTATTAATCTTCAAGGTAAGTTGCAATCAACACGCACTTGCCCTATTAGATATGGATCACAGTATCAGGACTCACTCGCTACTCACTTGTACACTTAAATATTCTCCCGATTACACGACAGGAAGAACACTATAATGGAAATCTAAAGAAAATGAAACTCAAAGTATTGAACTATTTCATATTCTTCTATGTTGCTCATCATCACCATGGGCTTCAATAATCTTCCTTTATATAGGTATCTTCAACTTTCTCGTTTTAGATGGTCCAAAGAAGTAAGTAGCCAATAGGATTTCCTTCCATGCCGCTATTTACAAGCTGAACTTCCAATACAATTCCTTTTTGTGGCCATTTGCTAGCTTTTCCAAAATTGGTTTGTCACTATTGTCTTATCGCCTACTCTGACAATTCTATGTCACGACCTATCTTTTTTTTGTTTGGATAAGAAAAAACAATTGGTTTAAAAGGATTGCCTAAGAGACGAGCCAACATCCATTGATTAGGTGTGAGTTCTCCTATACCCATACCTCGCACGACATACGGGAAAGCAAGTAAGGTATGGAAGTATATTTCATTTCCGACGCAACAAGAGAATCTAAATTTGAAAATTTGATTACACTAATTAATCAACTAGTCCCCTTTTGGTACCATAACTTGTTGCCTTTAGGAAGATGCTTTTCAAGCCGTCTAAATTGATTTTAAATCTATCCATTAATATGTAAGGTGATCATGCAGATACACAATCATTAAAATAATAATTAGCAAACAAAGAAGCAATAAATAGAATGCAAGGAAAAGCAAGAATCTAATGCTAAGAAATAAGAAAAATGTTATTCCTAACTAGGCCAGAGGTAGACAAGAATCAACATATCGAAAGTGTGTAATCAAGTGGTAATCAAAATAGAACTACGCAAACATCGACCTAATATTTGTCTTTAACAACATATAAAATCATATCGCAAAGCTCTAAGAGTTTGTTCAATTTTTTGGGTAAAGAAAATCTTTTAATCAATTCACATATTTCGAAAGAAAACTGTTCAAAATCTAATTTGTAAGCTTATTCTAATTTTTTCTAAATTTCTTAAACTTTAAAATATTTTTCTAAATTAAAATTTTTTAAAAATTTTTTTAATCCAAAAATGGGGACCCGAGCTAAGCCCTGCCCAAACGTGGGCAGACTCTGGTCACACGAATTTGGGCTCATGGACTCAAGTCGAGCCTCTAGCATCAAGCCCTCTCAAATTCTGTAGGTCCATTTCACTGAAATAAACCCAGTCCGCATTCATCTAAATAACGCTAAGCTCAAATCTATCAAAACAATCTAAACCAAATCAAGCCCAAGCTTTCCACAACTAAACCAAGCCCAGCATTAACACTACAGTTGTGCGACCGCGACGAGGAGGTCGGGAGGAGCCTGGCGATTGCGTGACCGTTTCGTGGCCGTCACCATCGATTGCAAGTTCAGATCTCTAATTTGGAGACAATGAAAAGAGCAAAGGGTTTAATGGCCAAGTCCCTATCTTCTGAGGTTGCGCGGCCGCCTTGAGGAAGTCGGTAAGCTATGGCCACCGTGCAACCGTCTTGTGGCCGCCTCCATCAATTGCAAGTCCAAATCTCAAATCCGGAGAATATCAAGAAACTAGAGACTCGAGAGGGACGATTGCAATGGTATGGGAATGACCAGCCAAGGCTCGACGACAGCCGGTGCGGTAGGCCAGAGCAGACCTTGTGCTAGTCCCGCGACAATGGCTGAATATGAGACTGAGAAGGTTTAAGAAAGCATCTACAATTTGGCTCCCATTATTCTTTTTTCATTTTTCATTTTTACTAAATAGAAGATATCCTATTTGGATGTATCCATCTCCAAGGGGAATTTTTAAATCCAGATTTACTCTGAACATATATGAATTGGGTTGCCCCAAACATCAAATCGAACAACAGTCATTGTAGATAAAGTTATATTTAGCCCCCTAAATATGGCCTACGAGTTTTTTAATTTGTATAATTTTTTCCATTGAAATCCCCTCTAACTTCAAATTCGGTTGATCGAAATCCACATGTCAATTGGAATTATGCAAATTCAAAATCCTAATTTCCTTTGCTCTTTGCAAGGTTTTTTTTTTCCTTTATTATATTAAAAGTTACCATATCAGCATAAATTCATTAATGACAAAAGCATTTTATCGAAAGATAAATTTAATAAAGAACTCGATATTTCTGAAAGAAAATTTGAGAACTCTCTTATATGCCAAATTGAAACGGTTTAGTACATGACCCAAATTGTTCACAAAAAGAGGAAAATACGAATTCGGACTTGGAGGACCCAGATTTAGTTAACTTTTTTTTTTTTTTTTTTTTTTGGTTAATGAACTTAAACCTAATCAAAGTCCTTTCAGAAAAACAACAGCTCTCTCTCTCCATCTATCTCTACTGTCTCTCTATCCTTAGTCACCCGCATCCTCCCCAATCGCCTTTGCAATTATGCCAACGCTATGGCCAAAACAACAGCTCTCTCTCTCTCTCTCTCTCTCTCTCTCTCTCTCTCTCTCTCTCTCTCAATCGAGGATGGCCGAGCGTCGACCGAGCATCAGGCGGAGCCACATCTAAGCTTTGACGACGCCGTCGCCAATGGAACCCTCCGCATCTAGTTTCATCGTATGCTCGTGTCTCTTCTCCTTCTCTGTTTCATCACTTGCCACTCCGCTTGTGAGTCCAAGTCTCCACTCGAATCCTCAACGGTTTGATCAAGATTAGGGTTTCTTTCGGGAACCGAATTGATCCCAATCTCTTAATTCTGGGACATATTCGAAAGGCATATTTCTCTAACAAGCCACGTTGGAATTTATTCTTAAAATAATTTCCCGTGCGATTCTCAAGCAAAGCTAAGCCATTGTTAATTATACGAATGACTTCCAAAAGTCTGGAAAATGGTGCGGCGAGATGAGAATCTATACCGCTTTTCTATCCAATGGAAGTCCGTCCGCCTCTGATCGATGAGACGTGGAACTTCGTTTTCCCTCTTTTACCTCATCACTTTGTACTTCAACTTTAATTTTGACTCTATCTTTTTTCAGTCTTACTCTACTCAATACTCTAACTCTTATCCTCAGAACTTTTGCCATATCTCTTTACAGAGTGTGGAGTCGAAACACATATTTAAAACTAAATCGTCCCTCCCCCAACCCTTCTCGAAAATATGAAAATTCGAACTCCCCACCTCCCCCTTTCATGTTCAAAAGGTGGCCACTAGAGCAAACACTGTTACTGTTACCAAATTTTATGCACTTATTGCGGGAGCATTCATTCACCGTCACAACTTTTATGTTCTCTAGGTTTGAACTTCGCTCCCACGAGTTTAAAGCAAACGAAAAAAGCAAGTTCTATTCTTAACTTTACACGTAGACCCGCAATATTCTTTTGAAGTCAAATTATATATTGCCATCCACAGTCAAAAGGATTGGTCGAGACTTTGCTTCGGCCTTAAACAAAGACTCAAAAACAAAAACCCAAAAGAAAAACAAAATTAAAAGGAAGAAGAAGAAGAAAAGTAACTGAGAGATGGACCATTTATCCATCATGGTTGTGTCCTCCATGGAATGCTGCATATTCTCGACCGCTCTTCTCAGCCTGGCGATAAGAAAATCATCATGCACCATCATAATTTAATCACAAATTTATTAGGGACATAAATTTGATTAAGCAAATGATTAGAGAGAGAGAGAGAGAGAGAGAGAGAGAGAGAGCACGCACCCATCGCTTTTCGGCAGAGCGAGAGGAGGACGATTAAGACAGCGAGAGCTCCGACTACTCCCACGATGATGGCAACGGTCTTGCCCGCTTGGTCCTCATTGTTGGAAGAATCTGAACATGTGCATTTTCTTAACAAAATGCTAAAGCTGATAAACTAGAGAGATGAATAAAAACAGAAATAGAACGAGCACGACGTTGTGCGTGATGAAAAAACTGTCATGGTTTACAGAATTACGTGAATGAGAGTGATTCACATACACGAGAGAGACCAAAAAATCATCACTATAAGTAAACACTTAACTTTAGGGTTAAATATTGACAATCTAAGGCTGCAGAGCGTCAATTATGTAAGGCTTAGCAGTCCATGCACATAAATTACGAGCGAGGATTATATTAAGGATGATTAACTCTACAATATGCAACCTAATCATCATATGTTATAAATTCATTGGAGAAATTCTTAGTTTCATTTGTCAATACTTTGTTTAATGGTTTAACATCAACAATATAAGACTAAAATATAGATTAGAAGTGAGGATTATAGCAGGGATGGTACTAATAATGTTCGTTGGACAGCATAATGTGATTTAGGGTCACTGCAGAAATCTCTATCTTCTCCTTATCAAAGTTCATCATTACCATCTTCATCAGGTTGCATATTCTACAATATAATTCAAATAAAGCCTAACTTTCCAGCCATTTCTTTAAAGAAACTTCATTTATATATGTCAAAAATTGACCACATTCCCCAAATAAAAAAAAGGGGAATGAAGATTTGACCTGCTGATTCTCTGGGATAATGGAAACTTATCTTTTTCATCATGCAGGAGAGGAAAAGCAAGTATAACAAACTAGTGGACGCGAAAAGAAGTCTATTGCATTGAAGAGAATAACATAAAGGAAAAGACCAAAAGAATAGAGCTCCATTCCTTAAAAGTTCTTATTACTGCCCTTTAATGCTTTTACTTTACAAAAGTGGCACTTACGAGCTCTTGGCTGAGAAAATTTTTTGAAATTACACTCACTTTCCCTCGCTCTAGAGTGCAGTAAAGCAGTCGAACATTGTGTTTTTGAACTGAACAGAACAATTAGACCCGGCGTTAGAGGTATTTCCACTGTATGATCATTTGCATAAAGACACATAAAGAGAAGTATTCTATTCATTTTGCGGGAATAAATGAATCGGAAGTTAAAGAGGTTGTAAACTCAACTCACTTGAAGAGAAATCGTAGTAGCCGGAAGCCCAGTAGCGCACATAACACTGAGCCAGGAAGACGTCCGCCGCTGCGGCGGATCCACACAGGGTCCTCGACTCCTCCACCGCCTGCGAGAGGCAAGTGGAGCAATCGGCCGTGCTCAGATCGCCTAAACACTGGGCAAAACCCTGGACCAGTCCCGAGCGGCTGACCCGAAACCCTATCGCCCCTCTCAAGTCAGCAAGGACATCGTCTCTGCGCTGGAAGAAATCCTGATCGCTCCCGGCGCTCTTGCTGCACTTATGGTACCTCAAGCCCGCGTCGAGCGCCCCCAAGAAATCCATGTGCTCGTACCTCACGTAGCAGCTGTCGAGCTGAAGGGAAGCCCCGTACGAGTAGGGACACACCAGGCTCATCTGGCTCACGGCGCTCTGGATGCATCCCGAGCATTCGAGGAGGTTCAGATCGCCCCGGCACTGGTACAGCCCGTAGATCAAGCCCGCGGGCGGGGCGGCAGTGCCATTGCCGACAGCGAAGCTGTTGTACGTGGCCTGGGACGACGAGCTCACGACGGACGTGAGGACGGAGTTCAGGTTGGACTCAAAGAGCGAGCCCGGCTGGTACTTCTCTTGCGAGCAGCCGGAGTATATGTAGGCGTTGGGCTTCGCTAGGCGGGCGTGACTGAAAGAGAAGAGGAGGAGGAGGAGGAGAGAAGAGGGATCGAGAGCTGAGAGTAGGGCGTTGCGAGAGGAGTGCCGCTGAAGGATTCTCACCATTCTTTTGTTTAATCTTTTTTTTGTTCGCCTCTACTCGCATGCAGTGATGATGATGGTGGTCTTTGCTTTTGTTTCTTTAGGCTTTGTTTTATGCTTGGCCTGTGATGGAGGGGAGTGTAGGGGAGGGAGAGGAGTGGTTTGCTTTTTAGTCTTTCTCGAATTTTCTCGTGGAAAGCATGTTGAGGAAAAGGGGGTTCATTTTGGGCACCTTGATCATTGTTCTATAAGCGGATTCTTTTTATTTTGCGCACAAAAATATGGACCGAGTATCAAAATTTATAGGTAAAAAAAATTGACCCTTGACTTTTTTTCAAAAATACTTATTGGAAACTTACCAAAACTATTTATCATCTGCGAATTAGTAATTTTCGCATCGACTTACCAACCTTTTAGTTACATAACTTTCTAAAGGACCGCGTAACAGCTTTAATATGAAATTACCAACCTATATTAAAGTGACTTAGCAACTTTTGTAGGATGAAATTTCCAAGTAATTTGAGTTATGCAAAAGTCTAGGGTTACATTGGCAATTTAAAAAAAAAATTAAGACTAAATAGACATTCGTACATCATATATATGTTTAATTTGATCATTTTCCCAAAAGAATATATTGCCATGATATTTAATAATAGCATTGAAGAACTCTCTATGTTGGGAACGAGTCTAATTTCCATAGTGTTGGAACGTGATATCAAATACAAAATACAATAACTCGTAATTAGATTTGTTTACCACCTAACTCGATGGATGTAAATACTAGTTAAGTAAAAACGGATGTATAAACTCCATATATATAAGCAAGATAAACCAACGGAGTCACTAAACAAAAATACAAATTTGTCAATTAAAAAATTTAAATGCTATGGGAGATAATTTGCATTACGCAGAGAGACGGGTGTAACCTTGAAAAGTATTGAAAAGTAAGGAAACGACTAAGCTTCGTCACAAAGGCAAAACGAATAAACATAAGAATCAGAAGAATCTTATACCAAAGTAATGATAGGGGCCGCGCGAACGCAGGCCCCTGCTGCCACAAATTATGACGTAGGCTCAACCGCTACGGGCTGACCTTAGGCGAGCGCCCCTCCCTAGTGCAATGGAGGTCACTAACCTAGGCCCTGGGCCTTCTTGATTGCCCATTGACCCCGTCCAGGTAAGTATGTTGCAGAGATCACCGGGGCCGTCTCTCATACTCCCTCCACCTCTTCTCTCTTCTGTTGCCTTGTCCATGTGGGAGAGCCGACAAGGCCAGGCTTGTTGCAGACCGCTGTTGGTCTTGTTTCCTGAGGTTGTAGCGTCGCTTGGCGGTCGCCCGGATTAACAATTGCAATTTGCCCATTTCCTGCGACCTCCTCGTGCGTTCTATGAGGATCGATTTTGTCATCCTCGTATCCAGTTCTCAGCATCGGGCCGTGTGAATTCCCTGCTCTTACCGAACTATCCGTCTTTGAGGTAACACAAAAGCTGGTGCTGTAGTTTGAGGACGATGGGGTAACATTGCGAAGAGGTAAGATCAGAGACAGAGAGCAGGATGAACATGGTAGATGACGTCCGACAGCGAAGAGAGAGGGAGAGGGAGAGAGAACCTTGAGGCGACAAAGACCGAATGCAGGTCTGTCGCGAGCTGGTGGTGGTAGAGATGAAGAAGAGGAGGTGCAAAGAGAGAGGGGCACGGTAAAGAGCACAAAGGAGAGGCGAAGTTATGAAAAGCACCGGGAAGAGGGAGAGAACGTGAAAAGGATGTTGATCTACAAGGGTTGGTACTCTTTTATCTTCATTAGCATATGGATTTCTTTTCTCTTTCTTTTCTTTTTTCTTAATCCAAAGATACGAGCATTATGGTATGTGTGTGGAAACTCGGTCATCTGAAGATTCAGCAAAATACCTTGGATTGAAAAACTCATTTATTAAACAAATATGATGAGTTGGGATATATAGGCTGGTTAAATTTTGTTAAATGGATTGATATGAGTTTGAGCAATAAAATTTCATAAAATGTGGGTTTTTGATGGGTCTAAAGCCCAACCCACCTGCAGTCTCTTTTCACTTGTCTTCAGGTTTAGATCAGAGGTTTTTAGGTGGGGTAACTTATTATCTAAATTCATCTTCTATTTATGATATTATTATTTTTTTCAAATTTGAAAAATAGTAAAGAATTCATGATCTTTCATGCTTTCGAAGATAATGAAAATGAATTTAGTATTTTACATGTCAATATTCATTGACTTGTTAATTTTAAGATATGTGGGATACTTCATTGTGAAACTCAAAAAAATTGCAATAAAGAAAAAGTCACGAACTTAATTGGAAAATTTTATCTTTTACACACTAGACGCATAGCATAAAAGTTCTTGTTTTTAGATATCTATGTGTTTTATAATATGGGTCAAGCCGGATATGTGTTTGGTACGGCTTAGGTCGGGTTGGTATGAGTCACTGAATTTGTATTATATATAAATGAGTCAAAATAGGCTAAATAGGTTGATTTGGGTAAGATCATTTTCGATCCCAACTTGACACATCCATTTGACAACCATACTTGCATGTACCACAAATCAACTAAAATTAGGTCTATACTAGAGCAATTTGCATATAAGTGGTGAGATTTGAATGAGTAACGCCCAATTCCTACGTTGAAAGTTCCCATATGCCTCATCCAATTGCCTAATCCCGGGGTTAACCATACCAATTTCAATAATAATAATAATAATAATAATAATAATAAGTCAAAATACATGGCTGAGCACACCCGGCAACGGTCTTGACCTCCCTCCACCAAGCCCGGTTAAGATACCCGACCAAGGGAGGGAACCGGCGGCGCATGGCCATCCGTTGGTTGCATATAAAGATTGATAAGCATCAATCTATCAACTTCAGGAGTCAATTGCCTGTCCTCTTTCCTCCTTTTCTCTTGAGGGGCCCAACTCGATTGCATTCTTTTCATTTGTTCCCTACCTGCCCCAGGAAACAAGACTTTCTGCTCCGGCCCGGCCCACCAATGCTGGCCCACGACTACCCGTACGGATGTCGACAATTGACCTTTTGAAACGTTCATGCGTGGGCCCCTACATCTAAATTTCGTTTTATCCCCCTTCCTTCATGATTATGCGGGCAGAAAATTTAATCCTATTTAAAAAGGAAGGGAATATTACTATTTGCCCCCGACATTTTTAGGTGGTTTGCAACTTGCCCCTTGATATCTTAAATTTGGAGAAAAAGAACACCGAAAATTTTCAAATCGGTATCAATGTACCCATGATGATGATATCCACTCCGGCTAAATTCCTCGCCGGAAAGTCGGTCACGTGCTTTCACCTAACTACGTGATGCTCACTTGAGAGGGGAAAAAGTGTCGGATGAATTTAAGAGAACTACATTATGCTCCCTAGATTTTCTGGATAGTAACAATTTGTCCGTAGATGTTTCAATTTTTTGCAATGTGCCCTATGATCTTTTGAAATTGATTGCAATCTTATTATGGTAATTTTATAATGAAAAAAATTAGTTATACACCAGTGAACAATGAAAGGAATAGAATATATATATCATTTTTTGGACTTAATTTAAAATAAAAGACATTAGGGTTACTGGTCAATCATTAAAATATCATCTAAATGCTAAATAAGAGAGAGGGAAAAGGAGTGGGTCACGTTGGCACGGTGACCAACAACACTTTTACCTTAGGTGAGGTCAACGGTCGTTGTGGCAATCATCAATGATTTGGGTGCTCTTGATTGGAACAACGTTGTGGTACTCTCGAGGAAGAGAGAGAAAGTAGATCCCTCCCCTCATCGATCAACTTGGGCACTTGCCCTTCCTTTTCCTTGGAATATGTCATCCTACAGAGACAGAGAGAGAGAGAGGCATCTTGGGAGGGATCAATTCTTTTGAGGATGGCATATTCCAAAATAGGGTAAATGCCTAATCAATCCAATTCTCTTTAGGATGGCATATTTCAAGAAAGGGCGAATGCCCAAGTCAATTGATTAGGGACTCTCCCTCTCAAAGGCATCTAGTATGGGAGGAAGCAATTCTTTTTAGGATGGCATATTCCAAGACAAGGTAAATTCCTAAGTCAATCCAATTCTCTTTAAGATAGCATATTTCAAGAAAGGGCAATTGCCCAAGTTGATTGACCGGGGGGAGAAATCTACTCTCTCTCTCTCTCTCTCTCTCTCTCTCTCTCTCTCTCTCTCTCTCTCCCTTTTTAGTTTTCTTTAATTTTCAATTGTAATTAATAGGTATAAAGGAAAGATTACAACTATTATAAACAGATGAGAAGTCATATCACAAAATTTTTAAACATTAGGGAGTAATTTGTGATTGTATAACAAATCTGGGGGCAAAATATAATTCTCACCTAGGGTGGCCTCAAGTCCTACCAAGAGATGGAGCAAGTGACATCACATAATTG